>OX104028.1:64344260-65600894 GCA_944470205.2 Schistosoma margrebowiei | reverse complement strand
GTGTAGTCCATGGATGTCTCTTCATTTACTAGCTTGTCATCTTATTTAGTAGCATGTGATTTCTTCTACAACTATAGCTGACGGTTTACTGAGTGCTTTCATGAGAAAAAGTGTTAAACTGTGGAATAAGAATATCTGAGGAAGTGCCGCGAGCGGGCTACCCAACACCATGTTGGTGAGGTACGATTTTTCCATGCTCAGACCGGCTATCAGGTGTTTACTCACCTGCCTCTTGAGTCGCCCTCAAGTAAAAAGTAAAGAAGAATCTACTTCAAAGGTAATGGTGAAAATCAATCAAACCTAAAGAACCGCTCCACTGCCTGCATCAAAATAATAAGATACAAAATGGAAATACATAAACATAATTGATAATTGTTCGGTTCCACGTAAGTGATTGGCCTCCAGAACGGATTGGTATTCTGGAAGAAAATAGACATAGTGTAGCCATCTTGTGTACGAAAAGGTATGAAAACAAATAAAATCCTTTTTTATAATGTATAAATGTAAAAGTGTAAACTTGCTAGAAGTTGGACTCATTGTCAAACCCGTTCAAATGTGTGACCTTGGGAATGTGACAACCGCCTTTTCTAACCAGGTACGTAACCAAGGGTGCATAATTTTACTCCATAAAACGGAAGAGAATATACGGTTAAAGAGTAGAGAAAATTGTGTAGAGTATGAGGATCAAGTACAGTTGTGTCAAATACTCTTTTCTGGTTTGATTTAAATATAAATGATATACTGAGGCAATATTTCGTCAATTCATCAAAGTAACGAATTTGTCTGCACCTTAGAAGTGTGTAAGTCCTATTACTCATTAGTATTATGAATGAATAATCGGTAAAAGGAAAGATTGCAGTCACCCCTCGTGGTCTGATGTGGCCTAATGGCTAGGCACGCGGTCTAGCATTCAGAAGGGCTGAGGTTCGAGTGCGTGTGGGTCATGCGTTTTTGTTCATCGAAACCCCCTTCAATACGATGTTTATTGGCCATAAGTTGCTCAGATATGAGAGAAAAATAACAGGAGGACTGGTTGATATATCAGAATGCCATATTGGAACAGTACACGTTCTTTGTTTGGATTACTAATAATACCATAGAAAAAAAAATCTACAAGTTTTGTAATTTCCATTTTACGTTATATTTAAACCGAGAGAAAAAGTATATATATATATATAAAAGTTACTGACATAACATGTCTTTTTTATAACGCTAGTGTTAAGTTCCAGGGTTTTGTCAGGACCACTAATAATAATTGGTTTAACGTTAACATAGTTATGATAGTCATATCGTTAGTTCAATGTTATGATTACTTAAGAGTTCCTTTATAAGTTGTGTTTAAAATTAGGTATGCGGAATCAATGCGGCTAACATAGTAACCTTACAGTAACGCACTGTACTATATCTCCACGGTTATTGATTCTTAAATGTCAGAATTTTAAAAAAAAATCTGAATATTGCCAATAAAGATGGGTTATATGATCACACTAAAAAGCATGCTGCAAGAAAACTGGTTAAGTCATTATATAAGTTTCCTAAACATGAAAAAAAATGATGAGAACTTTAATAAGTACTTGGCCATGGTTTAATCCAAAATGTTTTGTCTAGAAAACCACTTATTAATAGTAGTATTAATCGTATCAGGCTACTAAACATATCTTCGACCGGAAACTCTTAGAAGTAGTTCATATTGTATATATGTATTGCCAGTCTACGTGAAAAATGTATAAAGATATATAAGGAGTACAGCCAACATAGTTAATTAACCAGAAAAAGAAATTATAAAACTCGCCTGGGTTGCTTTGTGAATTCGTTGTATTTGCCAGTGTTAGTTGTATGAGTTTGATTAAAATCCTCAGCCATCGTTTCGGAATACCTAGCTTATGTATCCAGTATTTAAAAAAAAATTTAACATAACATTTATATATCAAAGGTAAAAGGTCTAGGGAGTTGTAGGTGAGGCGGAATGAGGGGAAAAATATTTTTGAGTAGATGCAGGGTCTGATTAGCTACGTGGTTAGATTTTATCCTGCAGCCGAAACTGTCAACATCCTTGACTGACTAATTGGATGTGCCCAGTGAACCATTTTAGTCATTTGTAAAGATTTATCATCTTTACATTTCGATTCCGTAATGGATTTGTCAGTTAAACGATCTAACAATACGTATGGTGGTTCATGATCTAGATAAGCCGGCTTTAGCCTATCAATACTTATTGTGTCGATGTTTCCATGTTTTTCTATCACGAAATATTTAGATTTTCTTGAGACGACTTTGAAAGGACCTTCAAATGGAGGACTGAGTGGTGATTTTATTTTATCACATCTTATCCAGACGTGCGTGCAATTGCTTAGGTCTTTAGGTACATATACGGCGCGCGATTGTTCGCGAGTATTAATTGGTTTAAGTTTGGACATATGGTCCCGTAGTTGATCTACGTAATTTTCTAAATTAAGTTTTTGACTGTTAGTATTAGGGTTAATAAATTCACCTGGTAGTCTCAGAGTTGTTCCGAAAACCAGTTCCGCAGCTGAACATTGTGCGTCAGTTTTGACAGATGTTCGTATTCCCAACATAACTAAAGGTAGGAATTCTGTCCACTGATTGGGGTTTGAGTGAGATATAAGGGCGGTTTTTAGCTGACGGTGAAAACGTTCTACCATCCCATTAGCCTGAGGATGATATGCAGTGCAGCGTATCCTATTAGAGCCTAGAAGTTTAGCCAAGTTATTAAATAGTTCGGATTCGAATTGCGCTCCTCTATCCGTCGTTATTGTTATGGGTGTACCAAAAATGGTTACCCAGTTCTGCATGAAAACTTTGGCTACTGTTTCCGCTGTGATGTCCGCTATCGGGATGGCTATAGGGAATCTGGTAAATCGATCTATGCATGTAAAAAGATAATTAAAACCGTTTGAACGTGGTAAAGGACCTACCAAGTCGATATGCACATGGGCAAAACGTGCATCTGGTTGCGAGAAAACACCTATGGGTGAATTTGTGTGACGATTAATCTTTGATTGTTGACATGCTGAACACTCTCTAACCCATTTGTGTACATCCTTCTGTAAATTCGGCCATATATATCTGGCATTGATTAGTTTTGTTGAAGCTTTCGCGCCAGGATGAGACAAAGAATGAAAGTTATTATATATCAACTTTCGCATATTTTTGGGAACGAAAGGTCGCGGCATTGCCTTGGTCGTGTCACAATAAATTAGAATACCATCGATAGGTGATGGGAATTGTTTTAAATTAAGACTTGAATTGTTTGTTTTAAGTAGGTTTTGCAATTCTAGGTCCTGCTCTTGTTCGTGTCTTAACGTCTCGAAGTTTACTGTAGACTGCTGTAGCACGTTCATTTCTAGTCTGGATAAAGCATCTGCCGCCTGATTGTCCTGACCTTTGACATGTCGGATATCGCTTGTGAACTGTGATATATAGTCAAGGTGTCGGACTTCTCGAGGTGAGTATTTATCGGCTCTCGCTTTTAATGCATTCGTCAGTGGTTTGTGATCCGTAAAGACTATAAATTCCCTACCTTCTAACATGTGTCGGAAGTGTTTAATAGTCAGGTAGATTGCAAGAAGTTCTCGCCCGAAGGTAGAATACCTTGTCTCAGCTGGAGCGAGTCTTTTCGAGAAGAAAGCAATTGGTTTCCAGGCGTTTTTAACCAGTTGGTTAAGGGTACCGCCTACTGCTTTATCTGAAGCATCCACCATCAAAGCAAGTGGGGAAAGAGAATTCGGATATATCAACGTAGTTGCTTGAGCCAGTTTATCTTTAAGCTGTTTAATAGCTTCGACGGCGTCAGAAGACAGTTTGAATTCTTTTGGTTTTCCTTTAAGTAAATCTGTTAAAGGTTGCATTAATTGTGCACAACCTGGTATGAATCTGCGATAAAAGTTAATTAGACCTAGAAAACTTCTCATTTGTGTTAGAGAGCTAGGTATCGGGTATTGTTTGATGGTATCCACTTCTTTTTTTATAGGTTTAATCCCTTCTGGGCTTATTGTGTGACCAAGAAATTCTAAAGTTTGAACACCGAAAACACACTTACTTTGATGTATGTTTATTCCATGTTCATTCAATCTTTTCAACACTGCTCGTACATGCTCTTCGTGTGATTGCGAATCGGGGCTGGCAATTAACAAGTCGTCTATATACCCCTGCGCAAATGGCATATCTCGAAGTAGGTTATCCATGAATCTTTGAAATGTCTGTGCCGCATTTCTCAGGCCGAATGGCATGCGTACAAACTCGAATAAGCCAAAGGGTGTTGTAATAGCTGTCTTAGGGATATCTTCATCGGCCACCGGGATATTGTGATATGCCCTGACTAAGTCAATTTTGGTGAATATGTTCATACCCTGTAAACCGTTTGTGAAATCTTGTATATGCGGTATTGGGTACCTATCTGGTACGGTTTGACGGTTGAGGGCTCTGTAATCCCCACACGGTCGCCAGTCACCTTCATTCTTCTTTGGGACCATATGCAAAGGGGATGCCCATTGACTATCAGAGGGACGGATAATACCCAGTTGTAGCATATAATCAAACTCGGCTCTAGCGATTTTGAGCTTATCTGGTGCTAGTCTCCTGGGTTTTGCAAACACCGGTGCACCTTCGGTTTTGATAGTGTGACTTACTTTTAGTCTGTCTTTGGAAGGCTGTGGGTTTGGTTTAGTTAAGTTTGGAAATTCCGCGAGTATATCTTGGAATTTCGCTGTTGTTACTGGAGGGGTTTGAATCAAGTTAAGAGAGCTGATGTGACTTTCTTTGCCTTTTGTGTAAAACGAAGTTTCTTTTAGTGTTAATCGCCGTTTCTTGGTGTCAACTAGAAATTCGTATCTCTCTAGAAAGTCCATCCCCAGTATTGCCAGATCTAAGTCGGCTACCGTGAAAACCCAAGGGAATTGCCTTCTGAACCCCAAATCTAGGGTTAACGTTTTCTGCCCAAATGTCGCGATTGTAGTTTTATTTGCAGCTTGAAGTGTAATCGGGGATGTTTCTCGACTAATCTCAGTTTTATTTCGAGGGATGATGCTAAGAGCAGCGCCAGTGTTCACCAAGAAATTCAAGCCCGAGTTTCTGTCTCTGACATAAAACAAGCGACTGTTTAGGCGCCCCTCCTCAGTTGTCGCGACCTGTGGAGGGGTTACTCGTTTCCCGCTGTCTTGGAATTATGCTTAGGCCAGGCGCATGGTTGCCTGCACTTGGTTGAGTTGACACCAAACTTCCAGTGGTACCAACAAAACTGCCCAGATTGTCTGGACATTTGTGACCTATTTTGTGACTTGGATCGTGATCGTTGTGGTGACCTGTTCCTGTTTGTATGACCCATTTGAATTCTGGTGACAGCCTCAGTGAGACTCTTAACACTCGCAATGAGTCCTTCTATGACGGGGTCTTTTGCTGATTCTACTTTCTGTGTGTGATTTATTGTGCCTGATCCAGTTGGAGGACCTCTTTCCATTATTCTATCAGCTATACGCGCTAAATGAGATAATGAGGTTTCAGGATCTTGTGCATCCAAACAATGTTGGACGTAGCATGGGAGAGCTTGTATCCATCCTTGTTTTAGGACTGCTTCACCCACTGTGTTATCACCCACTAAGACTTGGAGGTGACGTAGAAACTGTGACGGCGACCGATCACCTAGTGTTTCACCTTGAAAAAGTCTTTGGATTCTTTGACTATCTGATAATGATAAACGGTTCATTATCTCTCGTCTTAAGACGGTGTACGGTTGTGGTGATGGTGGATCTAAAATCAAGTCACGGACTTCTTTGGCGACTGAAGGAGGAAGGATAGAACACAAATCTCTATAGCGAATCCCTTCAGATTTGATATTGTGTCTCGTGAAATAATGCTCGAGTTGAGCAAACCACAACTCAGGATCACTACGATCAAATTCTGGAAGTCGAGATTTCGTAGTCATAACAGTGTCTATCTCCACTGGTGACAAATCCTCCAGATTATGGGTTTCTTTTAAGTCTGACATGAGGTATGTGACAAATATAGCAACAAAATTAGCACGAAAAAAAAATGGTTTCTATGACACGAATAACTTAAGATAATAAAAAAAATAAACTATTTATATACCCAACTTAGTTTACGGATTATCAGGTCTACTTTTACGATTGAGTAAAAAAAAAATATTAATAACAAAAATGAGGTTAATTTGTGTTCAAAAAGGGCTCACCAGTTTCGTGCCTATAGGTAACCCTCGTACTATTGATAGAAGAAACCCGAGCAGTTGTGATTACGACTTTATTTCGATCTTAGCGCAGTCACAGTGGAGCGTGGGATTATCTGTTCAGACAAACAAAGGCTTTCAGCATTCAATATAAGATAATAAGGAATATAACGCTTATACAAAATAAGGAAGTGAATGAATACTTGAACAATACTGTTTTGGCATATGCTTGGTTGTTTGGGGTCAACTCTTAACCAACCAACCTATGCTGTTACAACTCCTCCGATTGCCGAGTTGAAAGCATCCACTGCGATACTAATGGGTGCTTTGGTGTTCTGGTGGGCTAGCAACGTTGATTCGACGATAAGTTTCTGACCTGTGGAGAACGTTTATTTCATGATAATAATAATAATAATTTATTCTCAAATAACAGTTTGTTACATGAGGCATGCCAGTTTACAGGCAAGATCAAATTGATACAAATGATACAATATACACTGTAATAAATTACATAGCTGGGTTGATAATTTATAAGATATGAATGCAGATGGTTTTAATCAATACCACAGTTGGCGCGCTTCATGAAAGTTGCGTTGCGAATGATGCCGCCCATATTGATCGATTTCGCATATTCACAAAGTTGGTTAGTTAAAGGCATCATAAAAGATGCCCAATTATGTATATACCAAATATAGGAACTTACTAGGCCGTTGAACGTATGCAGTTGCTTGACTGTTGTCGGTTCTTATCTCTTCGTAAAGGTCTGGTACATTAAGCATCAGTACTACGTTAGAGAAAACCTTGCTAGTCCATTCAGATTTGGCATTTCTGAACGTTTACAGTTATTCCATGATTTCAAAGTCGTTCTAAAAGAATTCCCAGATGCGATCAAGCAATCATCTACATATGAGTGTACGAAGTTGCGCCCTCTAGAGATATCATTGATGAATCTGGAGAATGTTTGTGCGGCATTCCTTAAACCAAAAAGTATGCTTAATAGTTCGTGTAGTTCAATCGGGGTGATGATAACGGTTTTTGGAATGTCGCCAACAGCAATTGGAGTTTGGTTACATGCTTCGACCACGTCGATTTAAAAAAACAGTTGTACCTTTCGAGGTTATTGTCAAATCGTGAATCTTGGACAACAGTAGCGATTGGGAGTGGTTTGCACATTCATTCTTCTGTAGTTACCAGTTCGATGCTAAACACTTGTTACAGGAGAACTGAAGACATTTGGCGGATAAAAACCCTGTTATTGTATATTAATAATTTACTGTGTTTTTGGATGTATTTGTTTTACTTAACTTTTGAACTCGTTTGTTTATATCATTATTTCGAACATTTTGGTTTCCCTTTGTCGTTGGTTTGGTATTTGGTAGTTTTTCTCCGGGAACCTACAAAATTGAAGGTTTGTTCCCTAATTGTTATAATTATTGTTGTTAGAACGACATTTGGTCCACTATTTGTAAATTACGAATGAATTTGGTATCTAAATCGGAGTTCGGCTCTGTTGTTAATTTGGGTTCGTAATCTGCAAGTAGATCGAAAGTCCGTACTTCAATAACTGGAACGAGCAAAACTTAGACGTAACACACTGTTGTCCTTTTGAGGGACTATGAGTAAGAGTAGATGCTTATGAGCTGTTTGATGGCCGAATGATTTCGAAGTCTATCATACGGTTGAATTCGTTCCTAGCCAACCTCAGCTTTCCGGGAGCTGGTCGGCGCGCTTTCAAAAATAAAGGTGATCCTGTAGTCATGATGTTGTGTGTAACGTTGATGGCTAAACATGGCAATTTTGTTTGCGTTTGATGAATATCAGGGCCTACTAAGTGCCTTACAGTGATGTTAAACAAATCTATAATTTGGTAATTTCATCATATAACCTGAGCTTGCGCGTGTCAATAAGTAGATTATGATGTTGTAGCGGGTCTTCACTAATAACTGGCAAGAAAGCATCTGGAACAACGAATGTCAAGTGAATAAGTTTGTTTAACTCCACTTTAAGATGCATAAATCGCCTACAGCATGTATCAATCGGTTTCCAATTTACCACCTGTATGTTGAAAGCCGGTTCGTGCAGTCTGTCGTTAGAGTTTGCTGGGAGAACACTTATTTCTGCGCCAGTGCTTAAAAGGTAGCGGACTTTCGTCACCATACCAGAAACGTATTACAGACGGCTATGTTCACCCGCTATGACTACCGGCTATGTTTACCGTTAACTTTCGCCGGCTGAGGAATTTCTTGAAGCGTTCTTTGTATCAGTTTTGTGGCTTGGAAAACAGCAGGGTTTTCAACAACTTCGAGATTTTCCGTGGCGATTATAATACCAGCTTCAATGGTGGTCATGTCTCTCGTGTTTTACAGATCGTTTTCATGAGGCACTCCGAGGAGTTTGGAAGTGTCTACGGTTATGATGAATATTAGGGTAACATGTCAGAATACGACGCAGCTCTGTAACATCATTTTGAGTGCTTTGAGGTTTTTCTTTATCTGAATAAACCTCGGCCTTCGATGGTCTGGTGATCTCCAGAATCCGGTCGGCATATGTAGACAGTTTGCGGTCAATTAGGCTTTCACGCTTATGAACAGCTCTCTTCAAAATGTCATCAGGTTCCGAAACATCAACAGTAAACATATTTAGTGCAACGTACCTGCTAAAGTCTCACGATAGTGCTCTCACTGCCGCGAGGAATTGTGCACGTTGGTCTGTCACGCCGTGCTCAAGGAAATCTGCTTCTGCGTTGCATAACCAGGCTTCAATACTGTCGTCCCAGAATGGCATGAGGCGAGAGAGGCCTAATCATGAATAGCTAGGGCACCCGTTCTGTCATGATGTAGGTATAACGTATCAATAGGCGATAAAAAAAATATCGAAAAATATGAGAACAATATTATTGTGTTAAGAACAAAAATGGAAAAAATATTGCATAATGTTCCAACAAAAAATAGACTGACAGCTTACTATTTGGTTTGCCTGATCACGTCAAGATCACCACTAAAGATGTCACTGGTATTCGGACTCTTATAACGTTTTTACATGTAACACTTATGATCGAAGTGTGCCAATCCAGTTAAATCAAAAGTTAGAAGTGAAGAGGTGCGAAGAAAAAATTGAAGGGATATTGATAATATCGGGGAACGTTTAATCTAAGCTGGCTAACGGTCGCCGGGGATGCGTAGCACCATGTACTCACTCGTGATCTGTTTCGGATGCCGGGTTGATCTCCTTCAGCTATATGCGTCCAGTGAAACTAATGAGATCAATATCAAATGTTGAGAGTTTACAGAACTATTCATTTTGAGGATTCATTTACCGTCACAGGACGTTTTCTTTCTGTAATCGAGAGACAAGGGACTGAAGTCACTTGTCTTGGTGCTATCATTCTTTAACATATTTTAATTTTGTTTGGACTTTCAATTTAACGGAGGTAGCAAAGTCCAAATGTTGATGAGACAATCATACACAAATTAGCCTTTCAACGGGGTGTATGACAATACAAGCTTTGTGGTTGTCGTCACCAGCTGTGTCCACAGGATATAGAGTACATCTGACGAGGGAAAGGTGAGGCACAAACAGGACTGTTGAGAGAGTTGCGGGAATTTGAGTTTACTGTGCTTTAAATGGACTGTAGACATGTGAGTGCCTCAAAACCCAGTGTCTTCAATCTTTATCGCTTTTCACCGCATTATAACAACTCATTTCTGGCACCCACAGCTTTAATGGGCTATCACTATTTGAGGATTCATTGATTATCACCTAAAATAGTTTTGCATAGCAATTCGACATCGATAGGCAGGGTGATTGAATCATACACGGGCTTGTACATAAGAAGTCGTCAACTTGTTGGAGAAACAGTCAGACGCTGTCGCACTCAGACTGGATGTTTAAAAGCGAAGAATTCCTAGTTGACAACTTCTCAATCCTGGTTCCTCTGGGGAAAATCGATCACGCCGTCATAGCCTACAGTTTTATCAGCAAAACTGATCTAAAACATCCCACAAACAACAGGCACTGGAATTTCAAACGGTTGAATGTGTCAGCTTTACAGAGCTATCTACAACAGATGGATTGGAATATTCACCCTCAACTTGATGTGGATGCTCATTAGGACTTCTTACTGCACACGCTCTTATGTGTTAAAAAGCAGTAGGTTCCTCAAACGGTCCCCCAAATCTACAAGCAACCCAAAGTCATCAAGAACTGCACTTTTCGTTCGCTAAGCCGTAAAAAGCATTGTTGTGCGGAATAAAAACGAAATGACAACAATAAGGCGTACAGGCAATACAAACATATAAGGAACATATGCATAAAGGTAATAAGAGAAGACAGGCTTCAGTGCCAGATAAAACTTATCGATAAATTTATCTCCAATCCGAAAAGCTTATTCCGTCATGCAGCCTTTCTTCGACAAGCCAAAGCTGGAGTTTCCCAATTGCTAGGTCCTAATGGCTCGACCAATAACGATCACACCGCTAACCTTCTGGCTTAACAATACTCTCGGACATTTCAACCAACCCACGTTAACTATACTGATTTAAGCTTTATCTGAAACTGCACAGAACATTCCGAAGTGAACCTGAGCGATGACTTGGTATACTAGAAACCGCAGTGTCTAAGACAAGACACCCCTGCTCAGGATATGGTTCATTCTGTTGTATTGAGGGAATCAGCCTCAATCCTGACAACACCGCTTAGTGTAATGTTCTCACACTCGCTAAGTCGAGGCATATTACCGGAAATCTGGAAGCTTGCTCACATCACACCAACTTTCAAAGGAGGTCGACTCAGCGAACCTTCAAGCTACCGACCGGTGGCCCTTCTCTCTATACATGCAAAGATTATGGTGTCCCTGATATGCGATGGTATATATGACCATTTATTATCCTAAAACTTCTTTTAACCTCAACAGCTTGCTTTCAGGAAAGGTCACTGCTGACTGCAGTGGACAACCGACCCCGATCGCAGGGGAAAGGTTGGCGTCATTTACCTTGACTTATCAAAAGCTTTTGATAAGGTCAACCATATATGTCCTATCAATAAGCTCAAACGATTGGGTATCAGACCATCTCTAATTGATTGGCTCATTGCATTTCTGAAAAATCGACATTTTTAAAGTCAGGGTTAACTCTATTTCCTTTCAGGCTATGGAATATCATGATGGGGTCCCCCAGGGTTTAGCACTAGGACCTCTTCTCTTCTTGATTTATATAAATGACATTCCACAACAGGCATCGTCTGACTTATTACTTTTCGCTGATGACGTGAAACTTTGGAAAGAGATACGAAGCCAAGACGATATACAAGCACTTCAGGGGGATCTGACTCGATTTCAAAGTTGAGCGGACAATAACGGACTTACCTTTAAGACTTCAAAGTGTAAAGTAGTCCATCTGAGACATGTCGCAGACTACAGTTACAACTTAGGAAACTCCTATCTAGAAGTATACCAAGTTGAAAAAGATTTAGGAGTGGTGGTACCCTGCGACTTGAAGTCTTATGCTAAATGTGATAGAAACGCTTTTCGAGCAAACCTTTCACTGGTTCATATCATCATTAGGTTGCCTCGAGCAGCCTTCTCAAAGTACTTTCAAATAACTAATTTTTTAAAACTTATTTCCTACTGTTGATGAAATCACGGTTTGTTTTAATTTGTATACTCACTTTCAAAGCTAGTCTGACGCTAGGTCTTTTTGATATGTTGGACGAATCATGTGAATCATCTGACGGATTAGATAATATTTTTTCAGATGATTTCAGTAAAATTTCTACCCTAGAAGAGGCAGGAGGACTGCCTACGTTGTGTGGAATCTGTGAGAAGCCATTTACTAACCCGGTTATTCTGAGTTGTTTGCACATATTTGACCGTGATTGCGTCCGAAACTTCGAGAAAAATGATAGCATGGTACCTTACACTAAATGCCCACGATGTGATACTCTATCTGGGAGTGTCAAGACACTGGAAGCTTATGATTTATCTGTAGCCCAAACGCGTTCTGAAGGAGACGGCTCCCATAAAGTGAGTGGTGCAACTGTTAAGTGTTCAGTATGTACTGATGGAAACGATGCTCTTTACCGATGCCTACATTGTGCAGGAACACTGTGTGAACGGTGTCGCGATATTCACAAGGTTTGTTTCACATTTCTGATTATTTAAAATGTTAGGTTATGAAAGTTTTCTCAAATCACGAAATACTTGACCTAACTGAGGAGGAAAAGGGAAATGCGGAGATTTTGCAACGCAACATGCTGAACACTAAACCAGTCATGTGCACAATTCATCCAGAATCAACGTTCACATCATTCTGTTTGCAGTGTCATGTAAAAAACTAATCCTAAGTAATTTTTCCTCTTTAGATTCCTCTTTGTGAAACGTGTTTTGAGTGCGAACACAAAGGACATATAACCATCCTTTTGGAGTTGGTACCCACACATATAGACTCCTTACTGTCAGATATGGTCGAATGTTGTCGGTTGAGGCAAAAAGACTTTCGCGACTCTATTGAGATGATGCATAGTTTGCTTTCAGAGTTAAGTTCATCCAGAGATGCCAACAAAACTCTGATAAATAAGACGTGTAAACAGTGGATAACATCCATCGAAAGAATCAAGGTGAGTAAGCTAGATACAATTTACTTTCTCCTAGGATCAGTTCGTCCACAAAAATAGAGAAATCCATGACGAATTAGAGATGAAAATATGGTCTCGAATTAACACTATGAGCAAGACTGTAGACCATGTAGATTTTGCATGTGACTTTGTAAAAGTCTACTTAAAAAAATGTTCCAATATTGAAATATGCAAGCTCTTTAAAAATGTGCTTGCTTGTTTTGACAAGTTATCAAAGCAGCAAGTTATCAATGACCCTTCAGCTAAAGTTGTTTTCTCACCAGGATTACCAGCTTACGATGTTATTCATCAACATTTCGGTAACTTCAGCTTTACGAATGGATTAGACCAAGAGTTACAACAGGTTTCTGATTCTGTGTTAGAAGGATTTACGGCCTCAAACTCCCATATAGCCGTATTGAATAGTGTGGGTGATATAGCTAACGATCTCAAGCAACTGACTCTCAAGGTTGATGGTCACATAAATCCGGATCATCCTGCGGGCCTGGATCATTCAGCCACAGTGCATTTACCACCAGTTAGTCTGGTACAACAAGACGGTACGTGTGAAAATATCAATCCATCAGCAGTTGGCAACGGGAATATGATTAACTACATATCGAGGTCTAGCAATCTAGGTGCTCCTGGACGCCATACTAGTAACTGGTGTGATTTGAATGTTACTTTGCCAAGTCTTGAGCCGTCTGATTTCTTGTGTAACGTAACACAAATCGACCCAGTTTTCAGCAATCCGTTTATCACTACAGACAACCTGAGGGCCCCAGGAAGTAATGTATCAACATTAGATGTGGATTCTAGTCTTATTTTAAAACAAAAGCTTCCTGTCAACTATAATGCAACCTTGTACGAATACAGTCGAATGAGAGCAGCTCGATGTTCACAAATGAATCTCTTGACGAAGTGGGGTTCTCTCGGTTGCGAATTAGGACGTCTGAATTCTCCCCATGGCTTTTGTCTGGGTTTTGAGGAAGAGATAGTTGTTGCTGACACATATAATCATCGAATACAGGCAAGTCTTTTCCTAACTTGTTAACCTTTCATAGATATTCACAAAGCGTGGTGACTTTGTATCATTCTTTGGAGTCTCTGGTAGAGTGGATGGCTTGATGTGGTATCCGCGCAAAGTGGCGATTATTAGACAGAGCCAACGATATGTGGTGTGTGATCGTGGGAACGAGCGGTCTCGAATGCAGCTTTTTAGCCGAAGTGGTCATTTTGTACGACGTATCCCGATTCGGTACATCGATATTGTTGCAGGGCTTGCAATCAATCAACATGGTATCTCGTTTTCTTTCCTTTTAACTTTTCAGGACACATTGTTGCTATTGATAGTGTTTCGCCATCGGTTTTTGTTGTATCAGAGGAAGGTGATCTAATCCGTTGGTTCGATTGTAGTAACCATATGAGAGAACCATCAGATGTCGCGATACATGGTCGAGAGTACTATATTTGCGATTTCAAGGTAATGTTTTGGCTGATTAAATATGCATTTTCAGGCACATTGTGTCATTGTTTTTCAGGAGGATGGGTCCTTTATTCGTCGTATAGGAGGCGAAACAATTACTGACTTTCCAAACGGTATAGATGTTAGCGACCATGGAGATGTACTAGTTGGTGACTCACATGGGAACCGTTTTCACATTGCTGTGTTTAGTCGATCGGGAGAGCTGCTAAGCGAATTCGTTTGCAACCAAACAAAAGTCAGTCGCTCATGCTGCTTGAAAATAACGACCGAGGGTTATGTTGTTACGCTTGCACGCAGTTCTAATAATGTTCTGGTCCTCAATACTTTATATATATGTTAACAATGATTTTCAGCCGGTTACTAACCACAGCACAGCCAGCATACTTCCCAAGATATCGTTCTTCCACTCACTCATAGCATCACAATGTTTTACTCGAAATCATATTTGGTTTTACTAAGTATTCATTCTTGTCCGTTTTGGACAGTTTCTAGCTTTCGTGCTTCAAGAGTCAATTTCCCCCGTGAGTATTTCGGGGTGCTCGTGATAATTTTTTTTTCAATTTACAGTATGTTTTTTTTCGGTTTATTCATGTTCATTTTTTTCTTATCAGTTTTGTGGACTCTAGTTTCAACAGAGTTCGGCCTTTTCCCATATTTATATTGATTGTTATTATTGCTATTATTTATTATTATTATTTATTATTATTACTATTATTATTATATTATTATTATTATTAATATTTCATTTCTTGGCTCCGTTTACGGTTTCAAAAAACCATCGAAAAATTTAATTTTACTGAACATTTTTCGGTCTTAGAAACATTAGATAGCATTTTATCTGGATTGTTTTCATGGTATTTTTGCAATATTTTTGAGATTACGGACTATTGTTTTTTTCTTATTGTATCATTTATTTAGTCTCTTGTTTACTTAGTCTAGTGCATTAAGTCCGATTTATTTTCGGCGGTGCACACTAATGCTCGTATGAAGTATGTTGAATTTTTTTTTCAAGTGATTACACACGTGCCTTTCATAAATTTCTTTACATGACAATTAGCTGTTTTCACAACCACTTTTACCCTAGTGTTGTGGTCTCGGATTGCTCATACTTCAGGCTCAGGCCGTTTTCATAGTTCTCAACATTCTTTTAATGGTCATGCATTTGTTCCGTTGTTTTTGGCTCCTTAAGGGGATGTCTTAATAAGTGATTACTTTCCTTATCCATTCCGTTTTTCTGCATTAATTGCTGATTATTTCTTTGGTCCTATTGACAATTATGTACCAAAATCTCAGAGTTTAATCTTTTTTTATTCGTCACTTTTGCATTATAAGCAGTTTCATTTTTGTCTTTCTTTAAAGCTCCAGAATAATAAGTCATGTTTTAGCAATAATGATTCCATTTTCATGTTTTGAAACGTACAATTATTGTCATTTTTTCTTTAGAAGGTTCTGTAACAGCCTACATTGTGGCTTGTATTTCTCACCTGTTGGTTTATTACATGTTTTCTTTATTCTAGTTTTTAATATCAACGAATGTCATGTAGCGGCTGTCGTTTTATTGTGGTTGGTTTTTGTGGTGAAAGTGGTTCTAATGAGTAGATACCTTACTTTCTATTACTTGCACTTATACGAATAATGTATTGTTTGTAGTAGCCCGTATCTTAGTTGTAATCATTAGTTAAATATTAGTGATTTCACCAGCTGCGATTTTCAAGATCATGACACGATCAATGGGACGATGGTCGGTTCATGATCTCAATTAAAACTCAACTATCTCCACAACCCTATACTGGTTTTCTCGAAATGTCGGAATTACAATTGCATTTGGTCCATAATGAGTACAGTAAAATTGCTAAGTTTCTAGTCGCAGCCACTGATCAGGGGAAATATTGCAAAAATAGATAATCTCACAGGTGTTACAGCGGCTGCTTTATCAAAATACATCATTCCAGTCTCGAGTCTTAATTTTTCCTAGACTACTATGATCCAAAATGGTTATTCCAGTCATTACGTACAACTTAAGTGGAAATGACTTAAACCGTTATGTGCTTTACATAATTGTTTGTAAGCTTCAGGAGATACCTGTATAACGTAGGGCTGGGGCTTGACTGTCGGCAATCTACACGGAAGAGGTAGTTTGCCTCGGGAACGGTTGTGAGTCAGATGTCCTGAATTTGTTTGGTCTGGGTAACTTTTGTAGTGTGTAAACTGAAGCAAGCATAACTGATGTCCTAATAAGGTAGGATTTATTGAGGATGCCTTTATCCTAATATTGATCACTAGTAACGACCATAGCTAGTTGTACGACTTAATTGAGCGTAGAACGAAAGGGTTTTGCCATGATAGATCCGTAGTTTGTTGGTGACTATTATTATTTGCAAAACGGAAAAACTTTAAACCTAAATGGCGATCGTCGTAACCAATTGTTAGGGACCGGATAATATGGCTCATGATCTCTTGCAATGGTGCAGGTCTGCTCTCTTTTCGTCTCCTGGAATTTAAGCTTTTGGATTTCTGATAGCTTTTATTCATTCCACTGATTTATGTTCTTGAATTGTATCTTCGATTCCCAATCTTTTCTATAACTCGTACTCTTACTGCATCTACTGTGGGATATGTTCTAACAATTTCATCTCGTCCTAACCGAATATGGCGAATGAACTGATGTCATAACGTACCAGGTTCTACGTTGTTTTTCACTGACTGAATATTAAACCACAATAGTATTTGTAGAAATCTGTGGTCTAAACTCGAGTGAAGCTGTTCCACAGTAACATTGAGTTACTCTTGGAGTTGGTCCGTATTTAGATATACACACTCGTCAAATAAAAGGCTGTTGTACTGCTGTGATTTTCTAATTAGTGGTTTATTTTATGCTAGTTGGTCACTTGTCATTCATCACTGTAATGTCTCGTCCTAAGTGCTTGTACGCTCTTACCGTCATAGTGGAATCATTAGTCCAAATAGTGCAATATGTGAGGTGAACTTGGATGTCAATGATTAATAAAAAGGGGAAATAACCATCTAAATTTGACAGTATACTCATGTTCGTCAAAAAGATGTGTGTAATTCTGAAGAGACTAATACAAGTTCGTAAGTGATATGGACCCGGATTTCCTGGGGTACATCAGTTAGGTTGTTGACGCCCCCCCGACCGTTGTTGCTACCTTGACGTGGTGGTCGGGCTTGCCTATCGTGATGAAGCAACCGAGCTATACTGGCTGGAACAACCGTTCCTCAAGGTCCTACCATGTCAGACAGGTCGGTTGAAGAGCGGTAAGACTAAAAGCAACAAACCTAAGGTCCGAAGGCGAAGTCGTACTGCTGACTGTACAGAGGTGTGACAGCAGTAAGGTGTTTCCTTCAGACAACCAGCATGACAGCGATGCTGCCTTCCCACAAGGAGGGGTGGGGTTGGAAAAGGTCGACCCTAAAAATGCACACCTTACCTGACGGATTTCCGTCTCCGGCGGTAAGGCCCTTTGAAGAACGGAGCTAACATGTCAAAAACCTTCCACGAAAAGGCCGTGCGCGACCAGCCTCAAGCAGGTGTCCCTTGGGCACTGCGGTCATGCTCTCAGGTCGCTGAGACCGCCCCTAATCCAATTTCCTTTTCAGGTACCTCCAGAAGAACCCTTCCACGGTGTGGGCAACCGGGAATTGATAACCGCCCTCATACCTCTAACAGCACTCCATC
This sequence comes from Schistosoma margrebowiei, assembly GCA_944470205.2. Lineage (NCBI taxonomy): Eukaryota > Metazoa > Platyhelminthes > Trematoda > Strigeidida > Schistosomatidae > Schistosoma > Schistosoma margrebowiei. The sequence goes on along the minus strand of OX104028.1, from coordinate 65,582,903 downwards.
TGTCGCTTAGAAAAGCTTGTTTTACGTGCGCTTATCCGGGGACCCTGTGGCATCTTCGTCTGGTCTTGCTGGCGTTGGTGTCGCACTAAGCACTAGAGCTGAGGCAGCACTAGTCGATTGGATCCCCATTAACAGTCGGTTATGTGCTGTTAGATTAGAAAGTTCCATCAAAGTGAGAAGAAATCGGCGTGAGAAACGATGTCTTTTCGTCATCTCTGCCTATGCCCCGACAGATTGCAGCCCGGATGCAATCAAGGATGAGTTTTACCACCAGCTGTCTGTTCATCTCCAGAAAGTGCGCTCGACAGATATTGTAGTACTAGCCGGAGACTTGAATGCTCAGGTCGGGCGTCTAGGCACAGAGGAGAGTCGTTTAGGTGGCCGATGGGGACTCGTTGGTCGCAGGTCAGATAACGGGGACCGTCTACTGCAACTTTGCATAGACCACAACCTGTTTCTGGCTAGCACTAACTTTCGGCACAGTCGTCGCCGATGTGCCACCTGGCGTCCTCCCTCTGCATCCCAAGCCTGGACTCAGATTGATCACATCGCGATCAGCTTCCGCTGGCGTGGTTGTGTAAAAGACTGCCGCTTCTTTTGGAGTAACTATCTGGACTCTGACCATGCCTTGGTCTGCGCCAATCTTGCCTTACTTTTCAGTGGACAACGAAGTGACCGCCATCAAAGGATTGATATTAGCAAGCTGGTTGCAACTTCTGTTGCAAATAAGTATCGAACCGAGCTAGCCTCTAGGCTAGCTACCACTCCACCGAAAAGTATAGATGAGCATTGGTTGCAATTGCATGACGCCATGAAAATGGCGGGAACAATCAGTTGTCGGTTCGCGAAACGTCCCGCTTTTAAGCATTGGGTTTCTTCTGGTTCCTTACAACTCATTGAAGCCCGTCGGTCTACTCCGGGCGACCCTGAGTTTGACCATAAACGAAGGATGTTACGTAAGGAAATTGGGCAAAGCTTACGTAAGGACCGAGAAGCCTGGTGGTCGGAGCGTGCTAATGAGCTGGAAGCAGCAGCTGCATCTGGTAACTACCGGAAGCTCTTCCAGCTCATCCGAGCCACTGGCAGCAAGAAGTCTGGTGTGAGTGACACAATCTGCGAGGATGATGGGATACCAATCACTAACATCCATCGACGTCTTGGACGATGGGCAGAATTTTTCGAAGGGCAGTTCAACTGGCCTGCTGCTCCGGCAACATCGGTCAGACTGTCCTGCCCTCCATGGCCGATGACGACTGATCCACCAAACGAGGAGGAAGTCCGCAAGGAACTCCAACTCTTGAAGCGTTACAAATCACCTGGCCCAGATGACTTACCTCCGTCTCGTTTTAAAAATGGTGGTGACTTTTTGACTAAGGAATTGACGACGCTGTTTACAAAGGTTTGGGAATTAGAGAGTGTACCAACGTCATGGAATGAGTCGATAGTTGTCCCTATCTTTAAAAAGGGTTCACGTCGTTCCTGCAACAACTATCGGGGGATAAGTCTACTTCCGATTGCATCCAAGCTATTGGCTTCCGTCATACTTCGTAGGTTGTTCAAAACCCGAGAAAGATTGACTCGCGAGGAGCAGGCTGGTTTTCGTTCTGGTCGAGGATGTATTGATCAGATCTTCACCCTCCGCCAAATGTTAGAACACCGTCATACTTATCAAAGGCCAACAATCGTAGTGTTTCTTGACATCAGGGCTGCCTTCGATTCGTTGGACAGGACTGTTCTCTGGGATTGTCTATTGAAGAAGGGTGTGCCTGAGAAGTTTATTAACATCCTAAAAGACTTATATAAAAACACCTCAGGCAGAGTGAGGGCATACAACCACCTCTCTCCATTGTTCCATTCGAGTAGTGGGGTTAGGCAGGGTTGCCCGATCTCACCATTCCTCTTCAACTTTGCCGTCGATGACATTCTGGAAACAGCTCTGATGAATGTAAGTAATGGTGGTGTGGATCTGTTGCCTGGAGAAAGACTTCTCGACCTTGAGTATGCGGACGATATTGTCTTACTGTGCGATAATGCCCAAGCCATGCAATCCGCACTTAATCAGTTGGCAATCAGTGTCCGTAGGTATGGTATGTGCTTTGCACCTTTGAAGTGCAAAGTACTTCTACAAGACTGGCATGATTCCAATCCTGTACTCACCCTGGATGGTGAGCAGATAGACGTAGTCGAGAAGTTCGTGTATCTGGGTAGCTGCATAAGTGCTGGTGGGGGTGTGAGTGATGAGATCAATGCACGTATAGTGAAAGCCAGAGTGGCATATGCCAATCTGGGCCATCTTTGGCGCCTTCGTGATGTTAGTCTGGCTGTAAAAGGTCGGATCTACAACGCGTCGGTGAGAGCAGTTTTGCTCTATGCTTGTGAAACCTGGCCTCTCCGAGTTGAGGACGTTAGACGACTCTCTGTGTTCGATCATCGCTGTCTCCGAAGGATTGCTGACATTTAGTGGCAACACCATGTCAGTAATGCAGAGGTTCGGCATCGTGTGTTCGGGCACAGAGATGATAATTCAATTGGTGTCACCATCTTGAAACACCGACTTTGGTGGCTTGGACATGTTCTACGAATGTCGTCCCAGGGAATTCCACGTCGTGCATTATTTGCCGACTCTGGGACTGGTTGGAAAAAGCGGAGAGGTGGTCAGTGCATGACATGGTGTCGTGGTATGAAAGAAAGCTGCAAAGGACTGGCTTCTGTCGGTCCTTCACGACTCCCTGGTTGGGGTCTGAGAGATGGTGCTACACAGTGGCTAGAGACGTTATCAGATATGGCTCAGAATAGAAGCCAGTGGCGATCCTGCTGTAACCTTCTTTTACTTTCTTCATAAAAAGTGGTTGTGTCTCCCTTACTTGAAAGATTTCTTCTGATTGTACCTTTCCGTTCCATCGTTACGACCACACTACCTTACACCAATCTCTTCGTTATCGTTCTCTTTTTCTTTTGTGCTCCTTAGTTTTTTTTCTATCTCTCTTCGAATTTTCATTGTTTTGTGTGGCGCATATATATTGGCGCTCTCTTGTACCAATATTTATGTGTTCAAATAAATAAAAAATAAATGAATGGTTATGAATTTGGCCTAGTTATCACTTATGTTTGTTGCTATCATTTACTCATCATTAGGGAGATAGTTTTTTATTGTTAACATTATTGGATTCGTAGGGTATATGGACCAATGTTTTACACTCTTACTATTTAATGCTAACAATCAGGATCTAAATGTACTTATTTAATATTCGTAAGACGGGAATGTATTGAAATAAAAATATAGGTTTCAGTGAGAGAAAATACTATTGCAACAATTCAACTATCGAAATTATGAAGTTGTATTCGTGCTAACTGTAATCTTGAAAATTTAGACATTAGTAGAAACAGGTAAAAGTATAAATCTGAATTTAAAAGAATGTGGATCACTTCTCTGCTGTATATTCTGAATTGTGTATCCTTTTACCCTATATGTATCAGCTATTTGTTTACGAACAGTTGAGTTCTAAAGTGTGAATGAAACAATGTTCACCACATATACATGGGATTTGAAACTACTTTTCACAACTTGTCTAATGAATAAATATTGATTTCTAAGAGTACGTTTTAAGGTTGGGTGTTTGGATAAATCGATAGGACCTTTATTATTTTGTTTTCAGTATTTTCACGGTCTATACACTGTCAGTCTTCGTGATACAATCCATTCGTATCTAATAAAATGCCATAAATCTAAAGTTTACCATTTCGTAATCTCTAAGTATTACTAACAGAGATTTTAAAAAAATTGATGTCACCAAATTTTGCATATATAATCGTAATAACCACATAACTGATTTCACAATTTATAATCATCTGAATTACCAAAGATGTCTTTGTGTGTAAATATAATTTCTCAGTCTAATTAGGTAAGGGACGTAATACCTAGACGAGATTAATGAATATTTAGACCAATACTGATCAAATAATCATGTAAGTATCGTAATTATGAAGGGTCTTATAACTTTAATAAAATATCTTTTTGATACATCTAAGTAAATTGAATTAAGTTTGCACTTTTGATCAAATCGGATGTTATGATAAAATTCAACTAGCTTTCAATCGAAATAGCTATAGTTTGCGAATAATTAGTGGCGAAACTATCATCAACTCCATATATGTGGATAAAATATTCACAGTGATCTTATAGATTTCCTTAGTTTAAAATAATATGTCGAAGTCGTAGACCACATTTTGCTGGACTTTGTATAATTAAATTAGAAATGAATCATTGTTGAAAGTTTGTTTACCTTCAAGCAGAATGGAATAAGTTGGGAAAAGAATACTAGACGAAGCATAATGTGAACTCTCTTAATTGTAGGGTTCTCTAGTGTGGCTTCTCCTGATGTGTGTGACTCTTCAAGTGGATGGTCCCGGCAAGTTTTTTAAACATTCAACGTTTCCAAAACCACTGGTTCATCGATGGAAAGTACAAGTTAAAAGCAATGATGTAAGAATTCTAACGGCGTAAACAAACAGTTGATGTCAGAGGTAGTCAATTAGTTGTAAACTGCAGAAAAAAATGCACAACCTGATGTAACTCCAACTGGAGCTAATCTAAGGTCTCTACCGTTCCAAAACCCAGTTGAAGACGTGTTATGTATGGAATTAGCTATCCCATATCGCAAAGAAAGGACCCTGCTAAACGAATATTAGCAAGGAACAATCAGATGTACACAAACTAAGGCATCTATAAAAGCATATAATAGTATATATGAAAGAAAAGAAAATAGTTTTCACCTATCTTTTAAGAAAGAAAATACTATAACTGTTCTGGTTAAGTGGAAATTTCTTTTGAATTCTTGTTTAAGAAGTTTGCTTGTCCCACTTTATTTCTGTGTATTCACTACCTGCTTTTTCGTTCCTTAAGTGGAATAAATTTAAAAAAAATAATACGAGATGTCTTTATTTTCCGTTTAAAATGAACTGAATTGGTCAAACTTCTAATTTTATAGTAAATAATAATAATTAGTATTACGAGACCTTCTTTGAAAAGTGCTAGTAATTCGATGTACATTCTTCTAGATAGTTTAGTAGACTTACAACCGATATTATGTTCATAATTTTTTCAATTTTATGTAAGCATTTAAATTTATATTAAGTTTATGAAATGCTAGTTTTTAATGTCAGAACAAATCATCGAATTGACTTGAAATTATACAACATATGGCAGACTGAAGGTCAAAGAATCGACTAGAAAATGATAGATTTTGATGTAATTTTACAAGTAGGTAAATAAAAGTTGTTATAAATAAGAACGACAAATGATTAAATATAATCGTACAACAGTAATAATAAATGAAGTGACTGGATGTTGGTGGACTACAACACGTAATTAAAAAATAAATGGGGTAGTAAATATCAAACAAAATCATATAATTGTAAGTGAAAATGAAAAGAATTATAGAGGAGACTAGGGATATATCGGAGAAAGTGATCCTTTTAAATGTTTTCATACGTATAACTCTGACTTTATATTGCGTATCGTTTGCGCTTCTGGCAAATCCGGTTTGATTTTATAGACGACCTCAAACTTTGACTCACTTATTGCATGGTCATTGTCAACTATATGATGCAGAGTAGACGAAATCATACTTTTACGTTATCCTCTGCTGAGTTATACTGGGAAGTGCTCTCTTATTCATCGAAAGATATTCCTCGGTGAACAAACTTTCTATCTTGTCCCACAGGATCGAGTGAACAAATAAATAAACAATGAATAGGTCAAACGAAATAACTTGTGCTCTACACACTAGTGACCGGGTAGTGTAGGTTACTAGCAATGAATCTGCACAAAAGATTTTTCTGAATGTATTGGCCAAATGATTACTTAAATCGTCATAGACAATATCACCCTTAAATTGCAGATATTGTGTATGTTCACTTGCACATCTATGACTTTAGGATGACCTCTAGTATGCCTTAAATTTCGTTCAGTAAACTTGAGAGAACAACCATTAATAATAAAATTGATTTGAACTAAACATTTTCCGACGGCGTATTCTATACATATTTTTATGGCATGTGCTGTGAAGAATTTGATTAGACTACTTTTTCTGACCATTGAGACAAATTATGAAAATTTGTGATTTGTCTTGAAGGATGATGATACAAGTATTTATTTACCGCTACAGTCTGTTCCATGTGAATTTCTTAGGAATAGTTGTTCTTAGAGTTCTATGATGTCTCTGTATGAGAAGACCTAGAAACATGATCTTGGACTTTACTTTTTCTTCTGGAGTTAGTTGAATGAATAGGCGAAATTCAATGAAAGTCGTCAATCAGTTATAAATACCACAACCTTTATTTCAAACGGTGAAAATATTATGAATATTATTTAATGCACATTCGACTATCCTATCGTTTTCTTTGTTTTACTAAAAGGAAGTCCGCTAATTCAGAGTCGAAGGGTAGTCTCATTATGACACCATCTTCTATGGGTAAATCTCGTTGTTGAAGCTGAAGTGGGCACTTAGAATATATAAGAGTATTTTTTTAGGTATGATGTGTATATACCTACAAATACTGTGCATGGACTTACATGGGAAGTATACTGTTTCATTTGGGGGAATATTCGTGGATAAAGAGAACATATCTAAAGAGTGGTGCGTCTCACCTGACACATTCATGTTTTTAATACGAATATGAGTATGCATCATAAATAACTACCTTATATTTAGCTTAATCAAAAGAATCTAATATTATATGCTTCATGGACTGTTATAAAATGGGGAGAAATATTCCTTTACAGTTGGTTTTTTATTGTGACAATATACTGATATAGGATTCACAACAATGAAATAACACTCATAGGTCAGCAGTGCTACGTAAATTTATAATTTCTCAAGTGAGTGTGACACTATTTATGATAAATTAAGTAATATCCGTCCATTAATTGCCTTCTGATATTTGACTTCTCGGGGATTTTATGGAGTCATTTGGCACGAGCTTCTTGGTAGCGGTGTTCATAGTCATTCTCGACTCGACGCCACGCTACAATTGGTGAGCCCAAAGTTTGGAACACGCGACAACTGTTGACTTGAATTCTGGAACACGCCACAACCTCTGGTCAAACCTTCCAAAGAAGCCAAGTTGGTGAGTCTATTGTTTATCTATCCACGTCTGTCGTATATTTTCATATTATCTTTTAATATATAATATACTCGACATGACGGATAACGATAAGATTAGTGTTACTATAATAGACTCCCATGTATGTGTACCGAATCCTTGTCACTTTTTATTCGCGTGACGGTAAATCCCACGCTTTATTCGAGAAATTTTAGCCTGTTAACAATTCTCCTCGCTGACACGGCTGCTTGGTACGGAATGCATACGCATATGCATATCGGTCTACCACCCAGCACCAAATGGTCAAGTTGAACGGTTTCACTGTCATCTTAAAAGTGCTCTACGAGCACACTAAAACGGCAACTGGCGCGAAACCTTACCGCTCGTTCTTTTAGGGGTCAGAACGAGCTTAAAGACAGATATCCAATGTTTTGCCGCTGAACTAGTATACGGCACGACATTGCGTCTGCCCGGAGAATTCTCCACACCACGGAGCAGACCTAATTTCGGTAAATCAGACTACGTCCACTGACTATCTGCATTCATGCGAACGCTGTCTCCGGTGTCAACTCGAATACAACATCGACAGGTCGCTCTCCCTCGAGAGATATCTACCTGTACACGTGTTTTCATACAAGTAGATTCGGTACGCAAACCTTGGCAACAACCTTACGAAGGCTCTTTTCACGTGATCGCTCTTCACGAAAAGACCTTCAAGGTTGATCGATATGGACGCGTCGAGATCGTCTGCATTGATCGTCTCAACGCAGGACACGTCGATGACAGTGCCCTATCTGATACCCTGAGATTCAATGCTAGACCTATCAAACCTAGCGGGATCCTTAAATTTTCTTCAAATTCCACGTTAGATATATTCGAGACCTCATTCTTACGTCCCGGTCAACAGCACGCGTCATCTGCACTATCTACGGACGAGACGACAGTCTCACGTCCAGATCAGCAGATCATGCCGCCTCTGACCTCGAATGAGATTGCAGGCTCACGAAATACGAACGAGACTACCGTCACACGTTCCGGTGGCCGAGTACGGTTGCCCTTACGCTTCCGCGACTAATCGCACAGTGAACAACCGATTCGAGGCAGGATTATTCCTATACTACACGCATGCTACACTCTTCTCTTTTTTAATTTTCTTTTGGTTTCCTGAGCCCACTTCTTCGACCATCTCCGTTTGGTTCCGTCAACGCGCTCAGTCGATACATTGGTTTCGAATACTTGGCATACGCTTGGTCTCGAACTTGGTCGTTACAGTCGCTTCTGGTTCAGTGGTTCAACGTGGTTTCGTCCTACGTCTGCAACGTTTCTGGTCCGCATCCCTACGAACGCAATCTTCAGATTCTGGATACAAACCACTCGGGTAGCAAGCCGATTCAAGCAACAAATACGGCACATCGATTCTGGTACCGTTCTCCGAAAATGACCTTCGTTGGCAACTCGACGATCAACGATCGCTTTCCTGTTCGCCAATTCATCCGTCCTACAATCGCTCGTCAGCCGATCAGTCCCACGATTTAAACCCCTACTTATCGAAAGTGTAAACCCTTTGTAGCGGATGGCTCCTGTAGTGACTCACATTTATCACGAGAACACGATTGGTTTAATAAAAACAATTATTATTAGAACTAATTTACCAGTGTTTGTTTTAAGGTGCTTTTGTTTAACTGTCCTAATTATAGCCATTTTGTGCTTCCATTACCTTCCATTAATGTTACGCGGTTTTTGCTACTGTTCGCACGTACTCTGTACTCCTGCTCTGGCTTTTACCTTTCTTGGCACGATCTCGGTATTCATTCGATACCACGAGATCGCCAACCGAATAAATCTGGTTACGTTCAACCTACGCCTTCTGATTTTCTTGGCAGGTGTTTTTTGATAGCGGTGTTCATAGTCAATCTCCACTCGACACCACGCTACAAGGCTATCAGTCAGTCATTTTCACCATATTTAAAATAATTTATCATCTCCAGACGTATTAACTAATACGTTACGAAGTTTCCAATTCATTTTGACTAAGTCCCTACTGATTAGCATCTAATATTAGAAGAACTTATACCATTTTAAAATCATCATAATCGTCAAGGAAAATAAAGTGTAAACAGAATACCTCTTAACTTAGATTCTGAAACTTCTAAATGTTAGGAATTATTGTATTGACTATTTGTGAAAAGCCCATTTCTATGCATATATACATATCTACCTTTAGAATGATAAAAATAATTTTTCATCTTAATTTGTCTGAAATAATGTATCTTGGTATTAAATTACTTGTCGTTGCTAAGTCTGCATTTGAAGAGAGAAACACTCCACCGAAACCACACACCTAAATTACAAACCACCAACATCCCAAAGTCAAAAGAAATCTAGGGAAACTATTTTACAGTATGATTTATATATACTTTTCACTTACAGAGTGATATGGTTGTCTATTAAAGGCTTTGTGCGAACGATTGTTTTAATAATATGAACACAATTTTTCCGAAATTTTGTAGCATCTTCAGTCGTAATTTCTAACATGAACATTATATCTACATTTACCGATCAGTTTTTATTCTTGATTTTGAATAGAAGCACATCGTTACAGTAATTAGAATATTGCGTTGACATTCTCAATTTAATGTGTACTTTGTGAGGGACCGAAAATTGCAAGCACACAAATAAGAACAATAGTAATATTAATATTAATATACAATATAATGTAAAAAAGAGTACAGATAGATTACACAAACTGTTACTGGTTTGTAAATAAGCGTTTTCACGTTCACAATATTGTGAAATTACTTTCAAAATTATGGTATAAGATTTATAGATACAGTTCGATAGATCCCCTCGATCATTCAAATGGGTAATTGCCAGGATAATAATTATAATAATTGTACGAATTAAGTAGAGTTATGAAGAAGGTGGAAAGTAACGAAGATTAATTACGAAGTAATTCTAAATTAACATCTCTACAACTTGAATTAATTGATTCTGCTTTTGGTAGGATAGTTCCCGGTAGAATTAGTTTTTTTTCAGTAGTCAGATAGAACTATTGCTTTGTAGTAATAAGTCTTTCTCCAAACATTCTAACACTAGAGGCGTTAATAGATCTTATCAAACAATTGATTACACTTTTTTGGTGTTTGTATGAACTAATGATTCTTTAGTACTCGACGTGTACTTGATTTTAAATTCTAAATATAATAGGTTCGTTTGTGCTCACCTAATTCTGTTTGGTTTAAATTGGGCTATCTCTGGAATCCCTATTTCGTATAATAATTCAAATAATTAGAAATATCACAACTTTGTCCACGGTAAGGGTGAGCGAGATAACAATTCAAACTTACTAACGATGTCATGTTAATAAAGTAAACAATATATCTGTAGTAAATATTTCAGTTGTTGTAAAATTTAAATGCTTTATCATGATTTACATCTGTTGGTGTTATATATATAGTCGTGGTAAAAGTATACCATACTGATGAACTTAAGTTAAACAATCAGAATTAAGATGACGCTTCATGTGTTCTGTGCGAAGTCTGAAGGGCAGTGGTAGATACCGTGTATGTTGCTGTTGACTAGGTGTAAATTTCTAGACCACTGAGCCGGCATCCAACGGTGTTAATGTCTGACTTCAACCAATCCTCGATATTGTACGACAGTCCACCATTATCTTCAGCGAGTAACTGTCATACCAAAGACATGCTTGAATTTCACTGGTCACGGTTTCTCCCTAAAATTCCAGGAACTGCATCTTGAAGCTAATCACTAGTGAGCAAATGATAATTATCAGTATAGGATTGTGGGGATTGTTGAGTTTAGATAAATATCATGACTGAATAGCAGTATCTTGGATTTATGAAGATAGGCACGACAAACTTCTTTTCTAAGTAGTTATTGATACTCTTTGCATTTTTTAAATTCTCATAGTTTGTACATTGACCACAAATGATCGTAAACGTTTTTGAAATTGTATGACATTGAGATCTTCCTCTTCTGTTTCGAATTTCTGATAGCACGACATATGTTGCTAACGGATCATAAAAACACTGCTACACACCGGTCTACCCTACTCAGTTGCCTGTTATGATAAATGAACTCTAAAATATCTATTATCTATATTTATAGACTACAGCCATACTTCCATTATGTACTTCACGTGGATATAACGCTCGAAGGACAACGAGCCTTATTAACATTATTAAGTATCTATAATTGTGGATTATGGTACAAAGTACAGCTCCAACACACCAAAGCTTGCTGATTTAAGTAAAGTTCTATAAATTTTATTTGTCTTTATATATAATAAGTGGTATATTAAAACGTTAAATTTTAGATGTAATAACTTTATTGTCATTTTTGAGTTAATATTATTTTCGGTTCACCACAGATTGGTTGAAGTTAGAAATTAACACCGTTTGAGGCCGGTTCAGTGGTCTGGAGGCTAGACGTTCAAGAGCGAGACTAAAGTTATAGAGTTCGAGTGCATCGTACGGGAACGTCGATGAGCACTGCTAAGAAGTCCCATACTAGGATGAAACGACCATCCAGTGCTTCCAGGTATTCAACAGTGGCCTGACATTTATCCATTCATGACATCAATCTAAACTCAACAATGTCCACAACTCTATACTGATAGGTGAAAATCGGAAATATTTTGTTATTAGAAATCCTGGAGTCAGATAAAATATTTATTATGCAACTGAAAAGTTGATTTGTGATGGAGATTAAGTTAAATTAAAAAACAAGCATGCTCCAAGCGCAGATTATTCTGTCTTGATGTGGTTAACTGCCTAAGCAGACGCTTAGTGAAGCCAAGAAATTTCTCAATTTCATACGTTTACACTAAATCTCAAACTAAAGCTTCCTATGTTTGTAAACAGATAGACGGCAAAGCATTATATAATAACAGCCCGATCTCCCTATATTGGGGAAAATTATGTCAGTTTTGAGGGAATTTTGAAGATGCTATTATCGAAATTTTCTGGGAAGTTTTCCCAGAATTTTCAAACACTTGAGGAAACCCAGCTATATTCACTGATAAAACCCCATAATTGTTAACCCTAGAATTTTGGGTTTTTCACAACGTATGCCCGAAATTTTCCCGGCATTTTTGACAAGTTTGGGTAAATTTATCTACGGTCTGTACCATTTTTAGCTCTCCTCAACCTATTTATAAAATTCTAAGAAACCAATTGACATTCTTCAGAAAAACCACTTCGGATTAACCACTATCCAAAAGAACATACCAGCCTAATACTTGGTACTGACAGTTTGCCGCGCATATATTTCTAGTTTTTCATCCAGTGAACTTCGCAGAATGGGTGCAGTTCGAAAGCTATTAAACCACAGTTTTTAGAAAATCCATTCTTCTGCACACACAACGACAGTGTATGAAAGTTTTCTGGAAAACTAATTGGACGATTCATTATGAACTGACATCCATATGTCAGATCGCTATTTTGGCGGCTGTAACGCATTGCGAATCACTGTGCACTTTGCTGACCAGACAATCTTTGAGGTATATTGCACAGCCAAACCTCTAGCTGGCGTAACTACAGGATCTAGAGTGTTCGGCTTTTTGATGGTCACACTCGATAATTTTCAAGTCTACTGACGTGTCTCCAGTCGTCTACAGAATATTTGTGAACCACAGTTGCATTTAGGAGTGACTCAGGTTTGCTGAAAGAGCTCAATACATTTGATGTTATGATGGTGCCGAGCTTCACTATATCCGTACTAGTGTAGGTGTGTGTTTCATCAGTACTATTGTTGTCGAAGACCCCCTGTTTCGCTTCATTACTCACATTTGTTAATCTGCTTCAAAACTTTAGTTTTTTCAGGTTCGCTGACAACGTTTTCCGCAGAACTGTCATGTATATGATAATGTTTGTCAGCAAAATAAAAAACCTATATGCTTAAAATGGATAAAAAGCGAGTGGTACAAAGGGTGGAATTTAGTAAAACTAGACTTGACGTGCAAAACTGTAAAAATGATACTTTTGTTATGTATGGACACAACAAATGTTTGGGCAATGTAAATCACATGGGAACTAAACTTTCCGCTTGCGAAACTTCTGCCTGTTGCTCTAGCTTCCGAATAGTTCAACTAGTTCATTCTTCTTGGATCACATTTTGACCATGTCAACTATTTGCTTTCTAACTTTGACTTCTTATGAGCGTATGTATATATTGCTTGACTTATTCAGTACGGTCCGAAGTTTGTATTTGTATGAACATAACTATTGAGTTACACTTTATCTGGATGCGTTGGCTCACTGGTCTTCCCCACTTCCCTTTCCTGCTTTTTACTCCGAATGTCGGTCCGGGTAAGCAATGCTTGGAATAAATTCGTCCAACGCAAACGACATTTGATTTCTTAGTATTGCAGTCACACGGAGGAGGTTAGCCTAAGTGAAATGTGGAGTCAAATTGAAGATAAATAATCAATATCATATTTAAGTGTTTATCAAAGTTGGACATCCAGAAGTTGAAAGTTGAATGACTAAACACTGATGACTGTTAGGCTAGTAATGCAATTAAGGTTCTCAGTATATTATATTTTACCATAGTCTGATTAAGGGGAGACAGAATTTCTATTTATCCACCAAGGATTTGTTTTGAAATTTATGAAGTGTGAAGTGGCATTTTCCTGTTTTTAGTCACCACCTTCAATTTTGATGTCATTTGAACACAAACTTCAAAGTATTGGTGGCTTGAGTTCTCTGTTTATTTTATGGGAAACGTTTGTTGAAAATATATTTCGTCGGCTAATTTTATAAAACCTATATCTTAAACATGATGATACATTATTAGTGCTTAAAGTCCTTAAGCGGTTTAGCTGTAACTTGGATTATTGGATGGAGTACACCGAGATCAGACAGAATAACGTTTTTCTAAATAATGCAACATAATTATCGTAGTCGGCTAGATTTCATAAGTTCCTATTCTGCTTATCTTCGCCTTTCACTAAATGGGCAGCATCCTGGTTTTGTATGATGGGTTTCAACTGAAAATGTAAGCGCTGCTGTGTAACTACTGCAACTAAAATATGTGATAATTAGAAGTAGTAAAAATCGATCCATTTACTAGTAATAAATGTAGCTGTTCACCTTTGGTGTGTTCTAGTTATGTCGACATATGTAGTATATAGCGCTAGTCAGTAATATAACAAAGGCAGCCTGCTTGAATATATGGGTTACTTGTTTCTCCGATCTACATATTTCATCACGTTATCTGTTTTGTTGTTTGATTTAGCACATCATTATGTCTATTGTGCACACAATCTATTCAGGCTCGTTTATGAAAAGTGTACAACCTTCCACTATAAGGGATACAAAAAGGTTCAATCGGCGATATCACTGTGGCTGGCATTATGCATTTAAACGAATGAATATTAATCAAATGTGGATTACCGAACTCCTAACATCTAACTGGTCATTATTCAAAATTTATCGTCACAATCGATCAAGATATAAGAAAAGGAAACTTGTTGAAATAATTTATGCTGAGAATTCTATGTTGTACCGAAAATATAATGTTGAATAAAGCTTCGAAATAAATATAAGGTCTGGCAAAAGAATGTTGAGAAAACCGAGGAGGAAATAACGGGAAGGGAAAAAAATCGGTATGGAAATACAGGAACAATTAAGTCTGAGACAATTGTTGAACACTTGCAAATAAAGAATTTGTAGTGGCATTGGACCATAGCCACACTATCCTCAAAGCTGAATACGAGATTACTCGGAAAATAGGTATTCAATATTTAACGCGAAGAAATACCTAACGATGGAGAAGGCGCGAATAATGAGTTGAATAAATTAGAGTTGATCGAACGGCATGGCTCGGCCATGCAGGCGTGGTCTCTGCTGAATGTTACCTTATATCTTCTTTTCATATTAAATATATTGTTCTTTCTCTAGCCTAACCTTGTTCTACATCATGTATTGGTAATTGATACGATACAGTGAGTTGGTGTAGTTGATGGTGTGACTTCCACGTAAGATCTTATAGATTAGGCAGTCATATCATGACAAATCCACAGATTTAGGATTAGGTCTATTATTAGAGCAGTACTAATATCATAGTAGATCATAAATTCTACAAATTTATTGTATGATCCTCAGACTTTACTAAGACATTGTATAATTTTGTGTTCAAATACATTCGATTGTTCCTACGTCTATTCTCGTTTACTACACAATTCGTACACCAGTAGTGATGTGCAAGTACGAAATAACTCTGTCAGCGCAGTCAAAGCAATGTATTTGGAGTTAAAATTAGCCTCAGAATAGTGTACAAAGTAATAGTCAGGTAGCACAAGAACCACGATCAAATAGCAATCTAGAGATTTGTAATCTGTTAAGCGAATCATTATATTTGTTCGACGGTGTTTGGAGTTTACAAAATGCATGATCTAGAATAGGTTGATTACCATTAGAATAGACTACGGGAACCAGGATGATATTCTGTCGGAACTTCAGTTGTATATAATTAAACTATCGGTATCTAGAAATCGTCACTACATTCTCTGTGAATTGTCCAAGAACATTTTTATAATACTATGCAACTCTTCAAGACCTAAAACATATTATATTCTAACGCGGAATCTTTTCCAATAATCTTGATGGTGCTGCTAATAATACGAATTTTTTCACAATTGTTTGCTGCACGATATACATCTGTACTTATCGCTCCCCGTCAACATGTGAACCCTGCCAAGGATTTCATTTTCTCAACATTTCAACGTCGAAAGTGAAGACCCTTCAAGATAGATATGCGTGAATACTAAAGAATAACAACATGATCATTTAAATACAAACGACAATATAGATTAGTGGATAATTCATCGCGCTCTGCAAAATGGACAGGGACTCTACGTTTAAGATTAGAATAGCAACTTTTTCGATATTCACATATGAGTTTGACTTCTTTCAAATCTACAATAAGCTCCTAGTCGCGCACATAGCAACGTATTTTAAACTAATGCACGGGTGAGTCCAGATATATCTGTCCAACTTATAGCATGCAAATTGGGTTGATTGAAGGACTCCACGGATATTACTGACATGACAACGATTTCTTCTGTATCACCTGTGGCATCTCCAACCTTTCAATCAAGGGTTCTAAGGCCAGACGAACCAGGAGTTTCGTATGAATCAATTGGAAGGTATGATTTGAAGACGGATAATGCGCCGACGACGATATGATCTAATCTGACTAATTGTTGTAAGTGATGAGTAACAAGGCGTCCATAACCATGGTCTTGTGAAGATGCTTCACAGAAAGCATTTAGCTAAGTTGTGAAATCAATGACATTAGCAAAACTGTTCATGAATAACAGAAATATTTATTTGGTAGATTTTTATACCACTACGCATTCCAACTTGACGTGACAGTAATGGTTATTATTATAAAATTTGTCAATGAAATTCAGTTTTTCAATATCTTCCGATCATGTTCTTTTCATATGAGCAAAAAGATAATCCATGGGACTGTATATTATTGGTAAATCGAGAGTGGAACTGTGTACAAGGAAAACTGAATGTCAGATTCCAACTATGTAGTACATGAAACAATAATTTCTGTTTTTAGCCTCAAATGTCACTTACAAACACCTTATAACGGACAGATAAGAAGAATTTTCATACTGAGCAACAGTAATGTGATCAAAAATGTAACCGGAATAAATTTGTTCAAACTTCTTTAAATTTAGATGAAAAAATTACATTTCCAGGGACAAACTTTTGAACAAATTTAAAACAAAGAATGAACACAGCTCAAAGTAATTTCTACATTCTTCCAAAAAGTAAGCAGTGTCACAAGTCTTGTTTTAGTGTGCTAATTATCTACGCTTATGCAACCTTGAAAGATACATTTTACAAATATTGATGAGTTTTTCGCTCTTATTCTATAATTATTAGTAGATAACTATGAATACACCAAAAATTTTCTACAAAACGTTCATTATTATGGTGGTTAGCTTTAAGGTTTATAAAAATTACCAAGCATTTTTTTAACTAAAACAATTAGATTTGATCGTTAAATTTGCTTCTTTTTGTTATAAATTTTAGACTAACGATAAACTAGGATATTACTTAACATGCCTACATTATCCGAAAGTTCAAAGCCACCCAATGGAGATAACGATTCCTCAGATTTAAAACATTCACAGAATTACTTGCCGACCAATAACACTATTTTACATGATACCAACGTTTACGAAAATCAAATTGATTCAGAAGGTGAACAATGCGTAAACAATCATTTCAAAGTTGATGGTCTGATACACGGTGCTGGAGTACCAGTAAAACCCAAATATGCCTCTGAAGCACGCATTTGTTTTCCAAGTAAATGGTCTAAAAGCATAGAACCAACGCTTATATGTATAAACGCATTGGATGATTTTTATAATCAGGTAAGTGCTAAAAAGTGGGAAGCTCATTGATGACATACCGCCAATATTGGCGGTACTTAGCGAAGTTTTCTTATATTTTGTTGAATATATATTAAACAAAGATCAACGTTTATAAATCAGATATATATCTGCTCTATAAACTTTGATCTTTCGTATTTTAGTTATTATATTTTACAAAGTTATAATTGATTCTGTAATATGATTTTAAATAAAAATCTCGAGTGACATGTTTAGAGCACTTTAAACAAACAAGAAGAGATATGTGTGGCTGATTTCTTCGTGTTACTCAAAAGTTGTATACTTAAGAGGTGAAATGCTTTACTTTGCTTGAGTTACTTATTAAACTATTAACAGAATGTATAATAAATACACTCTTTATGTGAAAAGCAAGTTACTTTGCTTGATAAATTGACACATATTTGAGCTACACTGTATTATTTATAACAACCAATCAAATTGTTCGTACATGAATATGCATTCGATTTAATTACCCGATACTATACTTACAGATGTGCTCACTTTGTTCTCTGTGATATCAATACTGGTATATACAGAACCCCTAGTCATTTCAAATTACGCTATTTCCGATCATTACACGTGTTTGAGTTACATCAGATCACTGGAATAAAAATTTATACACACGACGGTAGAGCCTTCGGACACACATCCATTGACTATAGATATTTTACAAATTACTACAGTTATCATTATATTATGACATTAGCCGTTATTTCATCAATGAACCTATGTTGATCAACTAACTGCTTTTACTTTTATGCTGAACACGCTATTCAACCACTTAAAATTGACGGTTTGGCATTTTCAAATGATTCAAAGCAACAAATATGCGTACTTGGATGTAATTTGTGTGATTCAGAGGAAAAACGGAGTTCATTTCATAATCAAAATACTGAATGGACTTGTAATCACGAAAATCAAAGTAATAATCATCCTCATCAGCAGGACCAAAACAGTAAAAGCGATCTATTACATAAACAAATCAATGAGTTAACTGAACGTGAAAGTTACAAAATTAAGTGGGTTGAAAAGCGCAACGAATATGAAAGTGAAATCAAAGAGTTAAGAAAAGCCAAAGAAAAGGCCATTCAGCAAAATATCAAGTATGAGGAACAGGTAACTTATAAGGGTAGCAGATCAATGCTGGCATTAATAAACGTTTTTTTATTTCAATATATTTAGTCAAATATGTTTTAAAATGTATCACTAGAAAGCTTTTTTTGAAAAACTCCTTACCTTTGTAGTTGTCAGCCTTACGTATTCATAACTTTAAAGACAGGGATGTCGTGTTAACCAAAAGCCATCTCATAGTACCGACTCAATACTGTTTATACCGCGTTGACAAATCCATAGAATATAGAAAAATGTTTTATAATTTATATACATAGCCTTTGGTCATCTATTTGCATCTTGTGATGCAAACTGTCTTCTTTCATTCAACTGTTCTCCCTATACTTTGTTTTTGCTCTACAGAAATCCTCTCTTTGATCTGACAACTCTTACAGCCTTAATGCCACATTTCGTCACATATACTGAGAATTATTCATGTAAGGAGCGTCCATCACAGTAGGGAGAATCCCTGAATCAATTTTATTTCTCCAAATATTTTGTAATCTTTTGTGTCTATTGGTAGTAACGTTTTCATGACACTTTTTTAAAATTTATTTGGATATCTTTCATTTTATTGTTTATTGCTTCGATGATCTCGAAATTGGTTAATTCAAAAAGTGTACTAATTTGTTCAGTCTTGCGTCATAACAGTCAGTTTAATTTTTTGAGCTTTTCTAAAAAAAATGAATAAACTTGGATGATTATCAAAGAAATACTGAATTTTTGAAACTTAAAAGTAATTTTTATGTAGCCTAGTTAGTTATAAAATGTGATTACCATACAATTTAGAATCGAAAAGGTTTTGAATTACCTGTTGCTTATTATGTCGTAGATTTGAGCTCATCCAGCTGGCCTCAATTACAAATCCTTCTAGTTTATAAGGACAAAGATCTTTTCTTGATAACCACGAAGGAATCAGACTGACTAGTATATTACCTAAAATACCAGCCTCTATAATCGTTAGATCCCTAATTAAGGCTTGTGAAAAGTAAACTCGATAAATACGGTCTGATTTCAGACCCAGATATGTATGCAATAACCAAATGACCATTCTTAATTACTTTTTAGAACGTAGGTATACTTGTCTATGTCTAACCATAATTGTAGCAGAACTACTAATATCAAGTGGTCGCCGTTGCCGCCCGCTGTGTTAGTTTTTATTGAATTTCGTCATAAATATACTCCTTGGAGCTACCATTTCTTCACCTAACTTCCAGTAGTTGATCTACTATCAGGAAATTCATTTATCTACTTAGGACACTTAAATGTCATAAATCTGTTAGTCAAAACCGACCCGATGAATGGTCTAATGATCTCCTTGAGGAACAGCCGACGTATATTTGGTGCGTTTCTTTCCTCCTCTCCTTGTAAAAAGTTACCTATTGACTTTTCTGTGCCAATTACGACGCTAATTATAGATAGTGAAGTATCTGAGAGTGTCAGCCACTTCAATTTCCTTGGAAATCTTGTCAGATTTAACGAATTTTTTTCCAGAGAAATCCTAGCACAGACTAAAAACGCTTCGTTGGCTTTTACCAATCCGAACCATTTGTGGAGTAGGTCCTTCATGTTTAACTCTATAAGTGTGAAGCGTGGTTTTTCAAAACAAACATTCTTCATGGATTACTTGTCATCTGATTATAGATTCCTTCGAAATATTGCTGGGATGACCAAGCAGGCAATAACAAATTTAGGAACAGAGTACTAAACTGGGTCAATGAATCAGTCGATCAGGCTTGTGAATGTTTATTGGTTGACGGGGTTAGGGAATGCATAACGTATATCGGTGAGGAAATACATTGGAAGAAAGGATCTGACCCATGTTCATAGATGTAGACTGTCCAGTAATGGTCTACACAACAATAACTATCAGTGACGGAATACTTTTAATAAAATGGCCAGTAATAGGTCCCAACGAAAAAGACACATCTACTCTTTGTCATCTAGATCCTGAGCTCCAGTACTTCTCTATATATAGACCTTCTTGCTGTCTTTTCTTACCAGATTTCCAATTTTCAGTCCCTCGTGTTATAATTGCTATCATATTACTTTGATTGTTTGCTATTTTTTCAGTTAATTTTTTATGGTTGTGTGGCATTATATCTAGGACCAACACAGGTTTGCGCCAGACCCTACGTTTTTATGACTGAATTGCTGATCCGGACCCATATCACTATCTTGGCTTAGTATCAAAATAATATTGTTATTCTTTTCTCAATAGACATGAATTACGTTTTCGTTAATAAACATATGTATGATTTACAGTCGCATAGATGTGCAGATTATTTTAATGTGAGATTAAAGATAGTTGCTCAATAATAAGGTTACTTGTTGAGACTAAATTTATTATACTAGTACTTATTTCTATTATATCATTTGAGAACAATATTTCAATTATAATTTGACTCTATGTCGACCTATCGGAAACCATATATCGTATTATAAGTTCCAAAAGAATATCGTATTAATAAGTTAACAACCTTATTTTCCGAAACATTTGTCGTTTATCAACTTGTTACTACCGATACTAATACACAGATAATTAAATGACTATTACAATTGGTTCAGATCATATGTAGACTTAATGTACCTAAATAATTTTTAATTATTTGATGTAGTGTTCCTCCTGACCACTTCTTTTAGTTTACAATTAATTTTTCTGAAGAAACTCAAACTATCAGCAGTTAAAAACGAAAATATAGAGCTTGCTGTTACGTACAATTTAGCAAATAAAATATTCCATAAACTAAAAACCTCGAGACAGAGAGTGGTTCATTTAAACATCCTTCATTATGTGTTGATTGCTTTGAGTGGTGGTTACTATTGTTATTATTAATTATTTGACATTATTTATACGGGTAGTCTGTTTAACCCAGCATATCACTATTTTCTTCCTTGTTTATTCAGATAACCGAATTAAAAAATAAGCTCAGTTCAAAACAAGAACAGATACGCAATTTATTGATTGAATTAGAACAATCTAATCAAAGATTAAATGTAATCGAAACACAATTCAACGCTTACAAATTACAAACTAGTCAGAATGAAGAGAATTACCAAACCTTATCGCGTGAATTCGTGATTATGAAACAGTGTAAAGAGCAAGCAGAATTGAATGCAAAAAATTGTGAAAACAATCGGTTACTATATGAGAGAAGAATGAAAGAATTGGATGACAAGTTAAATGTTATCCTGAGTTTTTTAATCTTATAAATTTTGATTTGTAGGGGCTTTCCTATTTGTTTAGATATGTTATGTGCGTATACAATACATTGTTCAATATCTGAGTTTTCAACATTCTTTCATCAGATGGTTCGTGGGAATTTCGGACATTTTGATTTCATATATTCCCTTAAATTACCCTATTTCTGCTGCCAGTAAAATATATCCATTTTCATCAACGGTTAAAATCTCAGTTCGGTGTATCAGTCATTTGAGCTTGGAGAAGCCTATCAACTTTTTTGGAAGGAAGATTGTTACTTCAAGGCACAAAAGCCATTATAAATATACTCATGAAACTTCCTTCCCTATAATTACTGATTAAGCACTTGAAAACTACCTGTTTTTGACAACAAAGTAACATATACTTACTTGTGATTATTTTCAAATAAATGTTAGTTGTTTTACAGTGATTAAATCCATATATTATTAATAAATCTAGGTCAGAGAACCCGATGACTGTGACCATACTAATTTATCCTACTAATCAAAAATTAAGATGTTAGGTTTCTATTTTGACACAAATGTTCTGTATAAATTTGAAAATTCATATTTCTGCCATGCATTTAGATGAATACAATAAGTTATTCACTAAAATATAGTAAATTTTCAACGCTATTGGTATATTTATATCCAAATTTTTGTAGTTTTTTTGAGGAAGGAAAAACAAAATACTTGTTCTGACATCGGTTTGTGGTGAAAATTGTCTTCAGAAAAATGAATAATTAATAATATTTATATGACATACTGCAGCAACTTCAAATAATCGTTGTGTTATGGCTAAAATAAAATTGATTTCGTGAGAGAAAGAATTATTAGTAATACGACAGAAATAGTGATGGTTTTTACAGTCAGTCGTATTTAAAAATTCAATAAAAGACTGAAAAATTTTTCAGTTTAGCTGTATTTAGAAGTCTATATATTTTAGCCCCAGAATGAAAATTTTTTAAAGATACCCTTCGAATCTACGGGTTGTTTTTTCTTGCCTTCTTTATCACTGAAGTTTGTTAACTATCAAACTGGCTTTATTTATTCATGCATTTGATGATTTATGGTATAAAAATTATTTTAATTATTATGAGTTATTCTACTGCCAAAACATCATCACAGATTGTGCATGAAAATATCAAAATACGACAAAGAAATGATTTTAGGTACAAAGTTTTGCAAGTTATGATCCTTTTTCTTACTATGTCAATCTAAGTTCAATAACATAAATGATGTTTTTAGTTATGAACAAAGTAAACAACGTTATTATGACGATATAAAAGGACTAATGAATCAATTGGATATGGAACGTTCAAGAGCTGATGAACTCTTGCAAAAAATTGAACATAATCGCCGCCAAAATGAAGAACAACTTAGAACCGTATGATTACTTTATGATATATATATATATATACTTCATAATAAATTAGTCTCTTTAATAATATCAGGACAAGTTTTCTAAAGTCCATCATGATTTATATTTCCAGTGTTGTTGGGGTTGTATACTAAACTGTATTTGGATTAAAAAAATATGTTCAAAACAACTTTTTCGACACAGAATCTTTACATGAAATGTGTCACACTCTGATGGGAGCACAATTACTTTCCTAAAAAATTGTGTTACTTATTAGTCCGATTTCATAATTTATTTATAAAACTGATAGGAGATATTTAAATTCGTGTGGAAATGTTACACATTTTCCTTTATTTCCAGCTAATCATCACCTTTAAATTCTCTTAACAGTTTCGAATTTGTTCATGCTTATTTGTCTTTATAATTGGTATGATAATTACATTGTAATTTTTTTATAATGAGATGATTGTTTGGAAAATAATTATCTGTATTACCATGTCTATTAAAAAAATGCTTGTGTAGCTAATAATTTGTGCAAATTAGTTTATGAACGGTACTTAATGTTTCTTATGATAGTCTAGATGATTAAAAAAATCTGACGGTAATCCGTTATATTAATTCGAGTTCTTTAATATTAATGAGTAATTATTATATTATAAGGGTAGTATTCATCGTGTGTTTGCCTCAGGTGGGACATTATTACAGTTCATGATGCAACAGTAATATCAATCAACGAAAATCTAGCGGTAAATTCAGATCAAAAATTTCCTATGCTTGATTGCTGAAACGCTTTTCGTCTAAACTTAAACGATATATTCAATGGATTTTGAGATTGAATTTGCGGCGTTAAGCTGATTTCATCAGTACATTATAATGACACTGCTGATACAAACAGTTACTGAGAATAGAAATAAGGATGAAGAGAACAACGCTTTGAGTACAGACGACTGTTAGCCTGGTCATCAGAATGAAAGGATTTAGCATATGTGAAAAGATTTTAGAACATTTGAAGCATACATTGACAATCTTTTGCACTAAGATGATAAGACCCTTACAATCAAACAACTA
The DNA here is from genome assembly GCA_944470205.2 of Schistosoma margrebowiei. Lineage (NCBI taxonomy): Eukaryota > Metazoa > Platyhelminthes > Trematoda > Strigeidida > Schistosomatidae > Schistosoma > Schistosoma margrebowiei. The sequence goes on along the minus strand of OX104028.1, from coordinate 65,558,625 downwards.
TGATAATAGAAAACAACATCATCAAAAGATAAAATATATTTTACGCATATGAAGATCTTCTATTTAATCATTTGTACCATTAATGCCGATACTGTAGATCGAACAAACTCAACAGAAGAAACTAGATGCATTTCTGGAAGATGGTCAAAAGGAGTTAAGAAAACAGCTAGCTGAAGCGAATGAACAAATTAAGGAGCAACAAATAACAATATTTAATCAAGAATTAAAAATTTCTACAATGGATTCAGATAAAAATGAGGTTAGTGTATAAATTGATACACGCATAGCTGACAATCTAGTCAGATATTTTCTAAACAATGTGGATTTATTAAATAAACACAACTATAAAAACATGTGTAAATCCATCCAGTTTCCAATAAAGTTTTTAATAACATCAAATATTTTGGCTGGTTACAAACATGTAAAACTGTCACTGAATACACAAATCTATAACAAAATAATTATAATTAATGTTTGGAGTTTAACAGTAACCCATAGATTATATTTGTTGAGTATTGAAATGGTTTATTGGTATATTAGACTTGAGAATGTAATCGCGATTTCAGTTCACTGGTATAAAGGTACTTGGTCTAAACCCTTGTTTGTCCGTTACTTATTAATTTCAAGCTAAAGTGAAAGAGCTGTTCAGTACGCCTTGGTTTAATTGATTCTCAATTTGATGTCCATATGTGATAAAAAGTAATCTTCTTTAGTATTTTATTGTTGTTTCAATCGAACCGCAAATAAAGAACTCTTTGGCTTTTCAATAAATTCGAGAATGATTTTTCAGTATGTAAATGGAATGAAACAAAGCTAGATAGATCGATTAAGGTAATAACGAATTACTCTTCGTTTACTACACCATAAAATAAACAAACATCCAAGTTTAATTCTATCACAGATAAAATCCTACTCAAACTAAATTAATAATGATAGGGTATAAAGATTTAACTTACAAAGATAAATTTTAAACCTGAATTCATCATACACCAATAAAATGTGGAAAGTTTGTCAAACAGCACTTGTCAGTAATATATTTATTGGTTATAATTCGATAATTTATTAATAGAGGTTATTGAACCTTACCTATATCTTAACTTTGGTAAAAATTTTCAGTTTAAAAAAAATTCACTTCATACAAGCTAATCCTTTCTGTTAAATGAGATATCGAGTACAGTTTTATTGTGGTGCTTATGGTTCATTTACCTTACTTAAGTTAAAAGTATTACTTAATGAAATGGTTATCCAAAGTTTACTATGGCTCATGACCACTTTTATCAAGATCCATTCTGTTGCTTTTAGCATACTAAACCTTCAAATGAATTTTATATAATTTATCATTCTATGGAATACTATTTCAATTGTATTTTGAAGAATAGCTAATGCTTGAGAGTATGCAAAATAATTGAGCTTTGAACTGAAAATTCGAATTTTTGGGAAATATTAAGTTGAATATGAAAAATAGATATAAAATTTCTAGCTGTTAATTTGATATATCTGACCCTTATGGTGATAAATTATGATGTCTATCAATTTTATTCTACCTAGGAATTTAGCTGAGAAATGTTTGTTCAGGAATAAAAGCATTTAAAAAACACCAACAACAAAACATTCTGTGATGATATTAAATTAAATTATTTTGTGTGTTGTAAATGTCCTACATACTTACAAATTCAACTTCATGTGTAATATGCATAAATTTAATTGGGTTTCAGTAAAGGAGAACACAGGTGAGGACAACCGAACTATATTTAGTACAAAATTACAGTTACTTGGTAAAACCATACTATAATACTTAATTTGCAAAATGTTCAATAATTGTCTCGAACTTCATTGTTCTTGCATTTCCATACTAATTGCTTTTTATTTTCGCTCTTCCTTTCTTGATCTTCGTCATCTTCTGCCTCCAGACATTACATTCCTGACTCGCGTCATATACTACTTATATCAATATAAGTAGCACACCACAGGTTTATTAGAGTAAAATAATAATAATAATTACTATATATTTTCATAAAAGTTCAACTTATAGGCTAAATATAAATTTGTAAAGCACTTTGTTTATTTATACAAAGTGAGTAGGGTATATTTAGAAGACATGAAATGAAATGGATCTATTTCATAATATTTCGTTGTTTTTACTTCACAAAATGTTGTCAAAGGAAGTAAATGCATGAAATAAGAATTTTACAATCTAAAATTAGATATTATTTAATGAGTAGTGAGAATTTGTTTTTATTTTATAAAGATTTGAAAGTATTAACACTTACATTATAGTGTCTCTATCAACGAGTAAACTGTTTATTTTCAATACCCTTAATTGAATATCACATTTGTAAATTTAATGTTTTTAATCATTGATGTGGTGTTGTATGTTCCGTTTTTTTATATTAATTTTAATGACATGATACTTCCTCTTTTTTTTTCTAAAGCTCATAAAAATCAATCAAAAATCAACAGATGAACAATTAGATCTTCGTGAAAAAATTAGGTTGATTGAAAATTTGTTAACAGTAAAAGATCAAGATATTTCAATGATGCAATTTGAATGTCGTCTTTATGCTGATAAATTAAAACAAACTGAACTAGAAAAAAATCATTTCATTGAAAAAGAACGATTTATAAAACAAAGATATCAAGTAAGATGATATAGCATATGAGCTTCGATTCACGCTTCCTATTTATATCATAGTGTGCATAAGTTTGTTTCATGAATTTTTAAAACTTGTATATAATTAAACTATTCACTCACCTACATTATAAGACAATTCTATCAATACAATATAGATATTAGTTTTCATATTATCTTTTTTTTTAATTTAGAACAAAGCCAAACGTGCATGGGAACAATGTCAAACTATTCGTATGCGTTTAAGTAGAAGACTTGTTCATCTACGTTATAACAGAGATTTATTATCAAAACATTTAAAGAAACAATACGAACAAATGAATCGTTTGAATAATTTATTTTGGGAAACTGGATGGGCATATGTTCAATCACAAAACTGTCTGCAAAATATCAATAGACAAGAAAATGAATATGTAGATAAAGGAATTCAAACAATTTTAACGAATAACAAGATAAAACAAGTAAGATATGTTAAACTTTGTAAATACATGTCTCCAATTACGATTGTTAAGAATCAGTGGTTTTATAACCTATACAAATGGAGTAATGATTAAATCTATCCATTTTACACAAGTAACTATGACGAAAAACGAAGATGGTTTCCTGTAGAAATAGTATTCTTGTGTCATTTTTTATTACTGTAACTGAAAGTATATCTACTAAGTTTACTTGCAGTGGTTATCTTTAGTTTGATGGATATGTTATTTGAAATGTAAGAATGCTAAACTTTATTCACTAATACGTCTCTGTTTTTGAATATATATTCTTAATAATTTGCACATATTCAGATATAAGGTTGTAGTGAATATTCGTCAATGGTAAATAAGAATATGCTGTATAAAATTTTTTTTCTGTTTTCAGTGTTTACAAAAGTATATGCTACAGAAACTTCTTTTAATAAATACTTGGTATTTTTAGCGGTTTATTTTTCAAAAGGACTTAAATCATCCAGAAATTCTAAAGTTAAAAGTCAAATAGAATTTTTCCATAGATAATTTTAATGATATACAACACGTAATGTAGTAAAATGAGATAAATCATTATTTTGTCGAAACGTTCAACCTCCAAAAATGTTTAAAAAATTAAAATTATCACTATTCGATGAAACTCTACCTAATATAGTGTCTTATCCAGTTACATACGGTGTACATATAACATTTTGATGCAATACTCTGATGCAGATGTTCCTTCATGGATGGAAATATTTTATAACTGCTCTTAGTGTGTATTTAATAAATCACTTTGAGATTATTCAATTATAACAGGTTTACTCCATAAAAGTTTTAATTACTACCTTTATAAAAGGTTCGAGTATGAAATATAAGTTGTTAACATTATTGTTCACCAATCCATTTCTCTTTATAATTTAATCGTTTTATACAACAATTGATGTACTTGTAAAGATCTGCACGGTAGCGATATTTTTGAATGAATATTTTCTCACTTATAGATGATTTGTTTTCACATAAAAACTGGTCTATTAATTATGTCTGACTTTTAAGGAAGGTTGATCTCAATATTCACTGGTTTCTTGGACAATATGAGATGAATTACCTCCAGGTTAAATATATCTCTCTAAATAACCACTATTGATAATGTAATTAATTCAGCAAACACAAGTTAGTGTATTTAGATGTTAAGCCATACCTTGAATATAGAGTTAGTCAGTCGGCTACAACATAGGACCAGGAACATATATGCATCGGCCTAAGTTGCCATACCGCACTACCACAGCAAGATGAACAGCGGATTCATAGGAGTGGTTAAGTCAATGGTAGTAATATATGAAGACAAAGACTTTGTATAAGGATATAGTACAGGAGGAGAGAATTAGTACGTAGAAAGAAGAATATGAAGCGATTTTAATCTCACCGTTTAAGGGAAAACAAGGATTGTATACACCTACGCCATTGTGATCAATTCAAAGCCATGTCACTGAGAGTCTCCAACTATTAGGTACGATAGTCGAGCGGACCAAAACCAAGTACTTTGAATCTACCAACATGACTCACGCCACGAGTTAGTGACTTGAAAGACTGATGCTACGTGTTGGTTTGTACACTCATAACTTCCTTCCAACCGTCTCCAACATTAGTCAGAACTGCGCGTCGTGATGATCGATGTTCAGGCATATGTAACACGCGGCCCAACCATTTCTGTCCCTGAATATTCACAACCTCAACAACTGACTTGCCATCATTCCCTAATGCCTTGCGTCTAACCTTACTATTACTTACCCAGTGATGCCAGCAATATTTCTAAAGAATCTGTGATCAAATACTAGTAGATTACGAGTATTTTCAACTCTTAATGGTCATGTCTCGCTGCAGTAAATTAAAACAAAACGAACTTCCGCGCAGTATACTCGTTTTTTATTGAGAGACGGATATGTCACCTTCTCCATAGGTGACGGAAGTTGGCAAAAACCAAACGAGCTTTCTGAATACGTGCAGAAATTCCGTCAGACACCCGCCCATCATGGCTGATCAAACTTCCAGGATAAGTGAAGTTGTCAACGCGTTCGACTACTTCACTCCCTATCCTTAGTTCAGGTGTTGACGCAGGCCAATCCTGGAGCAACAGCTTGCATTTAGAGGGGGAGAAGCGCATCCAAAACATTCTGACATTGTTGCTTAGTGCTACCAAAAGGCTCTGTATTTTATCGGCGTCCTCGCCAAACACGACTGTGTCATCTGTGTATTCTAAGTCGATAAGTGGACCTCCTGGTAAGAGATCAATGCCCGATAATTCTGCCCTACTATGTTTACCGAATTCGGTAAAACAAAGTTTGAGTCTGAGACTTTAGTTATTGAAAACCAAGTGACTCAATTACTAGGTTACTTTGAATGGCGATTACTTAAAACAAGAAATTACTTTTTGTAAACACTGTTGTTAATAAATTAGTTCCATCATGTACACCAATTAGACATCGGGATGATCTAAAACGTACCCGATGAAAATTGGTTATAACTCATCAAGTGGTAACTATAACATGATTTGTAAAGAAGCTCTAGTCAATTTCAAAAGTTGATAATTAACTGGAAATATCAGATTTAAAGCACATATCATGTTGTACATGCATTATGCTACCTACCTTAATGAATACATGGAATTCTAACCTTGATATTGAACGATCAAACATGATTGTAACTGAATAGCTATTTATTTACAACCAATTGAATTATATGTAGACATGTAATTTATTGAATTAATACTAGTATATTCCTTGTATTACCTACTTTTATTATGTATCATTTTATTAACAAATCACTAGTTTATAATATAGGTCACGTCACTGAAAAGTTATTAAATTGGAGGATTACTTCATTATGATCTATTCTAATATTGTTAGTTTACGGCATAAAATTTGTGAAAGCCATACACTATTTGTTTCATCTTCAGCCCCATGTGACTATAGACCAGATTGTACAAACTGACGCTTCACAGCCGGATAACGATGCTAAAGATGACACAGTGATATCATACGCTATCACATGGATTTCAAATGATTTAGAAAATTTGACAGGAAAGTTGGAGAAATTGCTTAAATATCACGGAAAAGGTTGGTTTTTTCCTTACTTGATGCATATGTTATTACAATGAGCTTCAGCTATTATTAATCAAGGTAACTTCCAGTTGCCAACGTACAAAGTAGATAGTTTTCATTTAGATGCACTTTAAAACGTATACAACTACGGAATATTTCATTTGTAAATAATCCATTCGAATAATACTAAATAGGTTGGCTACGCCAGGAGATAGTAGTATAATCGAGCGGAATATGTTGAACACAATCCACTCTTTTTAACTAAACATGACTGCTGAACGTTTTAAAAGTCTCTGAAGACTATTTTTCGAAACATCTATAGAAGAAAAGATCCATGTTTTACGGAAGAGTGTAAATGGATATCATAATGCGAACTGTATAGTGCTAAAACATTTGATAGTACAACAGCTGATTAACAAACGTATTGAATAAAACAATTTATAGATTTCAAGACAGCTATCTTGTTTCCATCTTTTCAAGTAAATTATGCAGTTTTACCATATTTTGAATTCATTTAAAAGGTCAATATAACACTATATTTCTAACAGTAAATACTTCAGATGTGGGTAATTTAACCTAATATTTGTTTTTAAATATTGGTACAAATTATTGTGAGTTTGCAGATTAAAACTGTATGTGGTGATATAAGGAGTTCCACCTAAAGCAAATAGACTACTCACAGAGATATTTATTTTCAAAGCTGGTCCGCAGATTTCACTCTTAGGGAACTAAATACCTCAATCTTGATCAACTTACGTTTTCTGATTCAAAATAACCATTTGATAAGTAGCAATTACTCTTTTTTAAAATGCCGTATACATGTGACTACTTAAACTATAATTTGATCTATTCACGGTTTGTATCTGAATATAAAGACTTTAGTCTCAATGCATTAATTCTTAAGTTCCTACTAGTTTACAATGATTTTGCTGGCTTTTATAAGATTGATATATGCTACAAAAAGCGTATCACTAGTGATACTGAGATAAAAATCTAAATAAAATTATTATCATTATGAGGTAATAAATTCTCACTAGGTACATCTAACTGTAGCATTTTCAAACTAGTGAATTAAGTGTTTCTTACGCGTTTTTTTAAACAGAAAACCTCAATGATCAAAACCTAGACAACGAAGAATTTCATATAGGATCTAGTGAAAAAGTATCTCTGATTTCACTGATTCTTGAATTAAAATGCAAAGTGAATTGGTTAAAAACGTGTTTTAATCAATTAACAGGATATACTTTTAGAAAAAATAGTGAAGTGAGTTAAAACTATCATTTCATGAATAGTATGAAAAATTTAGGAAGAAAGTTGTTCAACGTGTTTATTCCAGTTATTTAGTAAAGGACAATGAACATATTATTGTGCATGTCAAAAATAGGAAATAATAGAGTACACTGTAGTTAATCAATAAGATAAAGATGTAGAAAAAATTCCAGTAGTCAGTTTGTTTTGCAATATAATAAATCGTTTAGTTAAAAAAAAATACTGTCTCGCGAGAATAACCAGACAAGAGTTTATTCGCTCACATCAAAGTGTTGATACACTATAAGATTATGTGGATAAGTAATGGGATTAATATGGATTGCATAAATTATATCACTGCACTGATATTATATATATGGAATGGAAAAAAAAGCAATTTGTATAAAAATGCAAGAACAATGAAGTCTGAGTCATTTTGAGACAATCGATGGACATTTTACAAATTAAGCATTTACTTTATGATTGTTAGATTTTACTAACAAGTCCTGTAATTTTGCGTTAGATACATTCGATTGTCCCCACTCGTGTTCTGTTCACTACGGTATGTGTACAGGCTATTTTAAAGTGATGATAAGCTTGAACGATTTCACGGTTTTAACAGTGGAACAAAGCCTATTTTTGTAACGTAACACATTACATTTTGTCACACCTTATATTATTGTTTAGGTAAACCCTAATTAAACAAATAAAACATCCCAGTTTTAAGTCATTAATGACAAGAAGGTTAGCACTGCTCACAAAATTCCGTTTGAAGAAAAGATAGGTCACTGAAGAAATGTGGATTACGCATGTAAGACAGATATAACGGTGTACAATGTGGTATAATTCTTTAGAAATTCAGTAATATCCATTCATGGACAAAGTAATTGATTCAAAATACTGAAACAGTAAAGTGAATAGGAAGCTTAACATATCAGGATGAAGAGAAGCAGGTTATTTCGGAATAAAGTACGTAAAATTTGAATGATGCTAAATAATGTGAAAGTTCTTGTTACATCATATGCTTTTGTCTAGGGATCCCGAACAATATTCTCTAATTTTGTAGGGAATCAGTCTCAAAACCTATCATAATTACCCATAACTATGAAATCCCAGTATATTTTGGCGTATATATGAGGTTATAGCAATAGATAAACATTGGCTCATTAACAGAGGGAATCACCATTATGTAGTTTTCAGCAGCATGTGATGGAGTGTACACCGAATGACCAAGCATGAATGTATGAAGTAAGATAAAGTTATATCAAGAAGTGTATATAATGGTATAGAGCAACTTATGTTATTTACTAATATCAATACATATTTAGTAATAAAGAAAATAGGTAAGTAAATGCACGAGAAGTGACTAAAGGTTGAAATAAATGGATTCTTTAAGGAATATTACATAACCAAACAGATATAAAGCTTTTGGTAGATACTTGATGCATCCTTAACTAATATTTCATAACTTTGGTGGAAAATATTTCAGATGTTTTAAGATCCAAAAGGGTACGATGTATAATAGGAGCTAGCAAAGATTCTCCGCTCATTTCAATAATAAATTTTTCTTCAATAAAATATAGCTGTACATAAATTGTAATTGTTTTTATTCTGAGTTCTTCAACAATGGTTAAAGTGATTTTTTCTTGTGAATGTTCTAGTTTTCACATACTTGTTCAAGTGATATGTAACGAAAAATTCTGGCTTATTTAATGAATTATAGGATATTTTGATTGGATGGAAGTCAACGTTTTTGGTCAAAATGAAGCAAAAAACCCTATTTGTTTAAGATAATAAGGTTTTGGAAAGATATCAGGTGAAATTCAGGTTCACATACTGTAGTACTTACATTTTTATGTTTACAGGGTAACTCATAGCAGAATCATAAGAATGTATGTAAATAGTAACCTTACCTACGTTTTCTTTAGTTATCAGGCAAGAATAACTTAACTAAATTAGAAGATATTAAAAGGAATTTCGAGAGTTCAACGAGAAACTTGAAGTTGTTATTAAGTCAAATGGAAACTGATGCACTAGAAGACGAATTATCATGTGTCGGTCAACTAGCCCAAACAACAGCAAATCAACTGAAACTTAGTCACTCAAGGTAAATTATGAATACGTGTACCAAGAACTTGTGTCTTATTTGTTTTTACTTTTCATCCTAATTCAGTAAACATAACGTTGTTATGATACTTTAAAACGAATTACCTTAAGTAGAATAATTATTACACAGTAGAAGAGTTTGGGCTTTAAATAATTACTGCTAAAGTTATTTGCGAATCTTACCAAAGAATTACTTTTTTATCAGAAATAAGAAATATTGTAGCGTGCTATAAAATTCCATTGAATACGCTTTTTATAAACTGGAACTTAGACAGGATTTATTTTCATAATTACAGTTCGCTTTACTAACTTGGGAAAAAGAGCTAGAGTTTAATCATGAGAATATTCCACTCCCTGCCAAGAAAACAACTCTTTTGTTTCATCACTTGTCCCACTAATTGATAGATGTATCCTAGTAAATTAAAAGAGGCAGTGATTCTTCTAAAGTAGAATAATTTACAAAGTTTGTATGTTGTTTTATCTAACATCTAATGTAACAGTTAAACATTCACTTGCTAAAAGAATGTATTTATCATCGTCTATACTTTCACAGTATTTGGACGTCGGGTTTATGATGGACAGTCGAATAGGGATTAAAAACAGTCGAGCACTACACTACAAACCGTATTCATGAAGTTCAGTCTTTAAAAGATAAATAAGGAGTAAATATTTCACAGTCTTCATGCATTTAATAAACCGACGTCAATATTTTTATAACATGTGGCCTGTGTGCCCTGCTAATGTATAACGTAACAATACCGCCAATTAGAGAGCAGTGAATTACCGATTGGATCAGTGACGCGTAAAACCCGTACGAGCAGTCTAGAGTAATTATCGGTTCTGCTTTCTGCTTAGCCCAGTTAGTTAATTCCAGAACACCAATCTCAGCCTCTGCAATATGAATCATTTATCTCAAGTATACTGGGTTTATATACCAACCAGGCAGACCACACCGTACCATAAAATATGAAACGACATTTGTACAAGAATTAGCTAAATGTGGCTGTGAATGAGGGAGGTAGTAATTAATAGACAGGACATAATTCAAGAATGGTAAATGGTGTAATAATAGTTCATAGGTCAAAATAAGGGTCATAATGCAAGGGGAATGAATATGAATAGTTTAGCTGTTTAACAATTATACCACAAAAATATACGCATAGTATTGGCCAGTAAATGGATCCCAAAAGTTACCATTCATTCAGGACATAACAAATATCGGTTCGAGGACTAAGTTGAATCGATAAAGAAGTCCATATCTGATGTTGAATTTAGAGAGAAAAATAATCTTCACAACTGACGAACAAACGACCCAAAAAACATAAACCATAATGAATTCTGATGAAGGGAAAATATCCTGAAGACCACAGCTCCAAGTTTCAAAATCACTGCATATCCACATTTTGATTTTCCAGAGAACTTGGCTTATAAATGTTGTGACTTACGGTGTTCAGAATCTGATACTGATACACGGTATGTTACGCGCTAACCACCAAACGACTACTTGAGCGAGAAAGTGTATTGGACTACCGAATGGAATGCACAAATACTCATTCATATATATACACTGCTATCCTTAGGAAATTGACTCATTGACCCCAATGAAATTTACTTAAAACTTAGGTCACTTCTGGTTGCCATTGACCGACCTATTTTACTTTTGATTGGCTCTCCATATCAACAGATCTACGAGAATCCATACATATTGAGTCTATGTATTGACATTTTTAATTGTAAATTACTTGTTCCCACATTGGTTACTCATTATCTATATATGACAATACAACTTAGAAAAATAAATTTGCTAAAAAGAATCTTTGTTAAACTAAGTGACATCACATTAATAGCTTCCTAATACACGAACACTACTTTGGTCAAGTAATTAAGACACAAGCTTGTATTACTTTGGTCATGATGTTGTGTTTTCTCGGCTTACTGATATACAACACCTATCTTAAGCTGTAATATTACCTCTTTACGAAGCCAACTTATAGAATTATTTGTCGGATCATCTATTACTGTTCAGTTATTTGTTAATTAAATCAAGGAGATAAGTTTTTAAGTGATAAAGTCGGAGGATTCCAAAGTTAAATATTTCATCAATAGCAAAGCCTGACAAATAGGAGATTAGACTGTCTGAAGTGAATGTGTTGGCCATTTATAAGTTACGCATATTTTCCTGAAAATTATATGGAAATTTTATTTACTATTTTTGATATATACTACTACAATATTTAAGTGAAAAATGACGGTAAGCCTTTTAAATAGCTTATTAATACAACTATGAACTAAATTGATTTAATTTGTTAACTTTTAGACTTGAAGAAAATCTCGACTCAATAAGGACTGATCTTATTCGTCTAAAGGCTGAATGTCACTAACTATCAATAAAATGAAGTCGTTCGTTGGACTGAGGATAGATAAAACAGCAAGAAATCCAATATAATTTGTGACCTTTATATATATATATATATATATATATATATATATATATATATATATATATATATATATATATATATATATATATATATATATATATACACTTCAAACAATCCGGTCACACATACTTGTCAGGGCATTTTATATGAAAATGAATAAACTTTAGGTTACGGCAAATTGTTTTTGTGCACATAAGGTGTGTTTAAATTTACGGATAGCCAGTGCTTCAATGAACTTGAGGATTCGTCCTTGACAATTTCTATACATCTTAAAAGCTGTATTGGTGTCAATTCGGTGCCCCGTTTCAATTATGTATTTCGCTGTCGATGTACATGGTTTTCTACCTCTTATGTTGATCGGGTCATTTGATACTAATTGGTTTTGAAGTCATCTAGGCACATGTTCAATGACCCTTGACTGCATTGTTCGACTGCTACTCCATGTATGTCCACACAAACATCTAAATTGGCAATACAATGGGATATGAGGCAATCACCTGTGCATTATCTAGGTCTGCTTGAAATCATGGACTTAGTCTTTCCAGTCACAACTAGTTTAGCAGTATAATAGCTTTTCTCGATGGCTGCTCTCAACATGTGTCCAGATGGCTTCAAAATCAATCGTATTAGTTTATAATTAAAAACAGACGTCATTTTAAAACCATTATCTATATAAATTGCTGCTTCATCGCCATTACTACATACCTGGGATTGAAAATTGAACAGAAAGGACTAATTCGACGATTCCCAATAGCCATAGTAACGAACCTGTCTATGAAGAACTCGATTGGGTATCTCATGCTCCATTTAAACTACCTGGATAGTTCTGAGAGCATTTTGTGGCCCTTTAACTGACTCCAATTAGATCATATGATGATCGCTATTGAATGATTGCTATCGACATAACTTGCGTTAGTGAATAAAAGTATTAAAATAAGTCAAATACGAGAATGGGTTTTCGAATACACATAATTTGTACAATTGTTGATCGAAACAGATAATCAGAGACGTAACGAAAGGAGCAAAGACGAGAGTGAAACGAAACGACGCGCAGTGGAGGCATGTGAGCCAACTTCTCTTAATTAATATTTATAGTCACACAAAAATAGGTTACAAACATGTGATGAATAGGATAAGATATACACACATACGCTCATATAAAAAGTCAGGGTTAATAAGTGAATAATTAAAAAGGTCAAAACGTGACTCAAGAAAATGGATAAATTGTGTGTCCAGAAACTAGAATAAATTATATAGGCTTGACAAAGTAACCGACACTACAGGCAAGTGAATTCAAATGGGTTACGCCTCCTCACTCATGCTTATATAGACCGCATTAAGGACACGGACTGAGAAATATCTTTGTTTGCTTAATTGACGTAGATCAATAAGATCCTGTTTAATCAAGTTTATATCATACCTATATGATGTGCACAAAAAAATTTCCAACAATGACCGTGTAAACAGCATGGCTAGAATCTAGGTAACTTGCTCCTTTTGAAGATGTGTTCCGTTGAATATAATAGTAATCTTCGGCGAACAGTGTATAAGTATTAGACAATCTTTTTGATGCTACAAATATACCGGTTAAAAAAAATCAACATCTCACTAAGATGTTATATAGTGAACGCTACTGAATCACTTATTTTGTGATATTTAGTGTATAAACATTAACGACTATGAACGGTGTACCTTTACTGTACGTTGACTTTTTAATGACGAAAAAGTGGGTGGTGAAAGTCACGGAAAATTAGGGTTTTGTAGAAAATCAAGAAATTTTGAAAGGTGTGAAAGCTATAATTAAATGAATTCGAGATATCTACTGTATGCACAGTAAGTAGTGAGCTTACAATGGATGGCATAGTTAAAGCCTACACGAAATATAGACAACTAATCACGAACTACGGTCAAGGTGGACACGAGTAATAATCCTCTAACAAAATCTACGAATGAGAATACCTCTTTCATAAGACTTTAAACTGTCATTTTGTCTATCACGTTTCCTCAACTAATACTAGTTGCTTCATATGGATTATTGCCAATTATTTACATTCTGTTGTTCATATCCACGAATGACTTACTCCTGGATAAACCTACCGATTTCACTATTGCTTTACCTGGCACTACTTAAGGGGAGTTGATGTGCAAATTTTGTTATTTATTTGAACACATAAGTCAGTCAGTCAGCGATAACGTAGGACCAGGAACATACATGCATCGGTGTAAGTTGCCACACCTCATTAGCACAACAAGATGAACACCAAATTCGCAGCAGTTGCTTAAATGATAGTAAAAGAAACATTTCATTTACAGACATGATACAGGGAGAAAGAAAGGTATAAAGTGACTTTAATCTCAGGGTTCAAGGGAAAACAAAGACTGTATACACCTATGCCATTGTGATTGATTCTGAGCCATGACACCAAGAATCTCCAAACATTGGTTACAATAGTCGCGCGAAACTCAACCAAGTGGTCTGAGTCTACTAACACGGCTCAAGCCACGACTTAGTGAATTGAAAGACTGATGTCACGTGTTGGTTTAACCACCCATAACTTTCTTCTAACCATTCCCAACACCGGTTAGCTTTATGCGTCGTGATAATCAGTGTTCAGGCATACGTAACACGTGACCGAACCATTTCGGTTGATGAATATTCACAACCTCATCAACCGATTTACAATCATTCCTTAATACCCTGCGTCTAACCTCACTATTACTTACCCAGTGATCCCAGTAATATTTCTAAGTAATCTGTAATCAAATACTAGTAGCTTACGAGTATCTTCGACTCAATTTATTTATTTGAACATATAAATATTGGTACAAGAGGACACCAAATATATATGCGCCGCACAAAACAATGAGAATTCAAAGAAAAAAAAGAACAATAACGAACAGGATAGTGTAAGATGTTGCACTAATAATAATAATAATAATAATAATAATAATAATAATAATAATAATAATAATAATAATAATAATAATAATAATAATAATAATAATAAAAATAATAATAATAATGGTAATAGTAATGATAATAATAGTAGTAGTAGTAATAATAATAATAGTACAGAAGTCTTTGAGTTAAGGAAGATACAACCACTTTTTATGGAGATAGCAAAAGGAAGTTACAGCAGGATCGCCATTGACTTCTATTCTGAGTCATATCTGATAACGTCTCTAGCCAGTGTGTCGCACCATCTCTCGGACCTCAGTCAGGGAGTCGTGAAGGATCAACACAAGCCAGCCTTTTGCAGCTTTCTTTCATACCAAAACACCATGTCATACACTGATCACCTCTCTGCTTTTTCCAACCAGTCCCAGAGTCGGCAAATAATGCACGACGTGGAATTCTCTGGGACGACATTCGTAGAACATATCCAAGCCCCTGAAGTCGGTGTTTCAAGATGGTGACACTAATTGCATTATCGTCTCTATATGCCCGAACACACGATACCGAACCTTTGCATTACTAAGATGATGTTGCTACTGAATGTCAGCAAACCTTCGGAGACAACGATGATCGAACACAGAGAGTCGTTTAACATTCTCGACCCGAAGAGGCCAGGTTTCACAAGCATAGAGAGAAACTGCTCTCACCGACGCGCTGTAGATCCGACCTTTTACATCCAGACTAACATCACGAAGGCGCCAAAGATGGCCCAGATTGGCATAAACCGCTCTGGCTTTCATTATACGTGAATCGGTCCCATCACTCACGCCACCACCAGCACTTATGCAGCTACCCATATACACGAATTTCTCGACTACTTCTATCTGCTCACCATCCAGGGTGAGTACAGAATTAGGATCCTGCCAGTCTTGTAGAAATACTTTGCACTTCGAAGGTGCAAAGCACATACCATACCTACGGACACTGATTGCCAACTGATTAAGTGCGGATTGCATGCCTTGGGCATTATCGCACAGTAAGACAATATCATCCGCATACTCAAGGGCGAGAAGTCTTTCTCCAGGCAACAGATCCACACCACCATTACTTACATTCATCAGAGCTGTTTCCAGAATATCGTCGATGGCAAAGTTGAAGAGGAATGGTGAGATTGGGCAACCCTGCCTAACCCCACTGCTCGAATGGAACAATGGAGAGAGGTGGTTGTATGCCCTCACTCTGCCTGAGGTGTTTTTATATAGGGCTTTCAGGATGTTAATAAACTTCTCAGCCACACCCTTCTTCAGTAGACAATACCAGAGAACAGTCCTGTCCAGCGAATCGAAGGCAGCCCTAATATCAAGAAACACTACGATTGTTAGCCTTTGATACGTATCACGTTTTTCTAACATTTGGCGGAAAGTGACGATATGATAAATACATCCTCGACAAGAACAAAAACCTGCCTGCTCCTTGCGAGTCAACCTTTCTCGGGATTTGAACAACCTACAAAGTATGTCGACGCCTCTTCCATCTCTTTTACTTTCGTTGACCACCACTGCTCACGGTCGTATCTTAGACTTTTTCATAACCTAGATCTGATTTGTTGTCGCTCTTCATCATGTTCAGAACCTGATGGGACTAGTTTGCGAAAACCCATCAGTGTGATAGACTTTGAAGAAATCCATTGGTTCTTTGTAAATGTGGTTCAATTCACTAATAGATGTCACTGCTGTTTCCACAGCTGTTTGTATATCTGGGTCAGTCTCGTCTTCAGAACTACCTAAGTGAGACCTCAGTTGTTCCTGGAACTTACTTTTGATTTTCTCGTTACTCAACTCAGTTCTAATGGGTCTTTTTAATGTGGCTTTTTTGCGTCCAGTGAGGCGCAAGCAGATGCGTGCCCGTATTAGGCCATGGTCGGAGTCCAAGCAGGTACTCCAGAATGAGCGACAGTCTTCTACCGACCCTCTCCAACGATGATTGATGGCAATATGGTATATTTGAGTCCCTCGTTGGTTTGGTGTAGGGGGTCGCCATCTTAGACGATGTCTCTCCTTATGCTTAAAATTTGTGTTTGCTAAAAAATAAGCGATTGTCTGAGCATAGTTGCAGCAGACGATCATCATACCCACCTAAATGCCTTTCTGTTTGGTTTAAGCTACCTATCTGGGCATTAAAGTCACCCCCTACGAGTACTATGTCTGAACGTTTAGCTTTCTGAAGATGTTCGGACAGCTTTTTGTAAAATTCATCTTTCACTTCATCTGAGCTGCAGTCAGTGGGAGCGTAGGCAGAAACGACGAAAAGGCAACGACGTGTGTCCGTGTCCTTCCGAGTTCTTACGTAGCCGTTTAGCCGAACAGCACATAGACGACTGTTGACGGGGATCCACTCCAGCAGTGCTTGTTCAGCTCTCATGCGCACATTTAAGGCTCCAATGTGTAGTTTGGAGCGAGGTTTCAGTAAACCTGGGACAGTGTTTTGAGCACTAGGATCGTTGGCTATGGTGATACTTGAGGGAGAAGCTAAAAAAAGAAGTTTAGAGTTTGAAGGTGATGTAGGAGGAATAATTGGAATGTAAGAGGGAGGTTGATTATGAATCCAGTGCCCGACCGTTGTTGCTACCTTGACGTGGTGGTCGAGCTTGCCTATCGTGATGAAGCAACTGAGCTACACTGGCTGGAACAACCGTTCCTCAAGGTCCTACCATGTCAGACAGGTCGGTTGAAGAGCGGTAAGACTAAAAGCAACAAACCTAAGGTCCGAAGGCGAAGTCATACTGCTGACTGTACAGAGGTGTGACAGCAGTAAGGTGTTTCTTTCAGACAACCAGCATGACAGCGATGCTGCCTTCCCACAAGGAGGGGTGGGGTTGGAAAAGGTCGACCCTAAAAATGCACACCTCACCTTACCTCACAGATTTCCGTCTCCGGCGGTAAGGCTCTTTGAAGAACGGAGCTAACACGTCAAAAACCTTCCACAAAAAGGCCGTGCGCGACCAGCCTCAAGCAGTTGTGCCTTAGGCACTGCGGTCACGCTCTCAGGTCGCTGAGACCGCCCCTAATCCAATTTCCTTTTCAGGTACCTCCAGAAGAACCCTTCCACGTTGTGGGCAACCGGGAAGTGATAACCGCCCTCATACCTCTAACAGCACCCAAGACCATTGTATTCATAATCAACCTTCCTCTTCAATTCCTATTATTCCTCCTACATCGACTTTCGACCCTAAACTTCCTCCTTCTGCTTCCTCCTCAAGTGTCACCATTGCCAACGATTCTAGTGCTCAAAACTCTGTCCCAGGTCTACTGAAACCTCGCTCCAAACTACACATTGGAGCTTTCAACGTTCGCACTCTATGTTAAATCGGTCAGCAGGCTTCCTTGGCTAAAACCCTAGTCTCTTTCCATCGATGTATGCTGTGTCTCCGAAACACGCATACAGGATTCCAGAAAAAGGTTCTAAAAATAGGTTCCAAGAACAACTGAGTTCACACTTAGGTAGTTCTGAAGACGAGGCTGACCCAGATGTTGCTTGGAAAGATATACAAACTGCTGTGGAAGCAGCAGTGACATCTATTGGCAACTTAAACCACAGAGTTTCAAAGAACTAGTGGATTTCTTCAAAGTCTATCACATTGATGGATTCTCGCAAACTCGTCCCATCAGGTTCCGAACATGATGAAGAGCGACAACAAATCAGATCTAGGTTAAGAAAAAGTCTAAGAAACGACCGTGAGCAGTGGTGGGCAACGAAAGCAAAAGAGATGGAAAAGGCGGCGGCTATAGGGAACACAAGACAGCTTTACAGACTAATAAAAGAAACTGGAATTAATAAGTCAAGTGAAAGTGAGATTATATCGGAAAAAGACGATACACTCATCTGCTCCCAGTCCAGGCGTTTAGAACGATGGGCGGAACATTTCAGAGAACAGTTCAACTGGCCTTCAGCTACTCTACAACTACCCTCCATTCCCAGACAGCGTGAATGGAACATTGAAGTAGGTCCCCCAACTCTTGCTGAAGTTCAAAAGGCTATAGATAATCTGAAACGAGGAAGGGCAGCTGGTCCAGATGGACTGGCTCCAGAAGTCTTTAAGGATGGTAGTCCAATTTTAGCGATTAGGTTGACTAATATTTTAGCTGAGATCTGGGAGTTAGATGTTATTCCATCTGACTGGTCACAATCACTTATCGTTCCAATATATAAGAAAGGGTCAAAATCATCCTGTGACAACCACAGAGGGATTAGTTTAACTAATATAATATCTAAAATACTAGCCTCAATAATAATCAGACGCCTAACTAAAACTCGTGAACTGCAAACACGAGAAAACCAATCTGGCTTCAGACCTGGTCGTGGCTGCATCGACCACATATTCACCATTCGTCAGGTTCTAGAACACAGGCATACTTATCGGCGTCCGATGATGGTGGTGTTTCTTGACTTAAAAGCAGCATTTGACTCGGTAGACCGCGAGATTCTGTGGCAGTGTCTGTCATTGAAAGGCGTACCCCAGAAGTACATAAACCTTGTAAAAGCTCTTTACTCGAACACTACTAGTCGAGTGAGAGCTTATGGCGAACTGTCATCTACTTTTGCAACCTCAAGTGGTGTCCGTCAAGGATGTCCACTTTCCCCATTTTTGTTTAACTTCATCATAGATCTACTGATGGAAATAACTTTCTCGTCGACTGAGTTCTCGGGTATTGATCTCCATCCGGGAGGTCCACATATCGACTTAGAATACGCAGATGACATAGTCCTGTTTGGTGAAGACGCTGACAAAATGCAGAGTCTTCTGGTAGCACTGAGCAACAATGCCAGGATGTTTGGAATGCGCTTCTCTCCCTCTAAATGCAAGTTGTTGCTTCAGGACTGGTTTGCGTTAACATCACTGCTTACACTCTTGCTACCTCTACCACTATGGGATTTGAATCGACAACTGCATCTCTGTGTTAAGGTGGTGTGGCAACTCGAACTGATGTACGTACGTACGAAGTTCTACGTTGTTATTGACTGACTGACTGAACACCTGAACTAAGGATAGGGAGTGAAGTAGTCGAAGTCTGATCAGCCCTAATGGGTTGGTATCGGACGAAATCTCAGCACGGATTCGAAAAGCTCGTTTGGCTTTTGCCAACTTACGTCACCTGTGGCGAAGGCGAGATATCCGTCTATCAATAAAAGGACGAGTATACTGCGCGGCAGTCCGTTCTGTTTTAATTTACGGCAGCGAAACATGGCCATTAAGAGTAGAAGACACTCGTAAGCTATTAGTATTTGATCACATATGCCTTAGAAATATTGCTGGCGTCTTCTGGGATAACCGGGTAAGTAATAGTGAGGTTAGACTCAGGGTATTAGGTAATGATGGTAAATCAGTTGATGAGGTTGTTAATCTTCATCGACTGAGATGGTTGGGCCACGTGTTACGTATGCCTGAACACCGATTACCACGACGTGCAATGCTATCCGGTATTGGAAATGGTTGGAAGAAAGTTAGGGGCGGCCAAACCAAAACGTGGCATCAGTGCTTGAAGTCACTAACTTCTAGTCTGAGCCATGTTGGTAGATGCAGACTACTTGGTTGGGGTCCGCGTGACTATCGTAACCGATGGTTGGAGACTCTTGGTGACATGGCTCAGAATCGATCACAATGGCGTCGGTGTATACACCCTGTCTTCCCTTAAACTAAGAGATTAAAATCGCTTCATATCTTTCTTTCTACGTACCAATTCTTTCTTCTTGTACTATATCTCTATATGCAATCTCTTATATATTACCACCTTTTACCTAACCACTGTTATGAATCCGGTGTTCATCCTGTTGTGCTGATGCGGTATGGCAACCTGGACCGATGCACATATGTGCCTGGTCCTACGTTGTAGCTGACTGACTGACCAGTGGTCTTGAGTGCTGTTAGAGGTATGAGGGCGGTTATCAATTCCCGGTTGCACACACTGTGGAAGGGTAATTCTGGAGGTACCTGAAAAGGAAATTGGATTAGATGTGGTCTTAGCGACCTGGTAGCGTGACCGCAGTGCCTAAGGCACAACTGCTTGAGGTCGGTCACTCACGACCTTTTATGGGTAATTTTTGTGTTAGCTCCGTACTTGTTGAGACCTTACCATCGGAGACGGATATCCGTGGGATGAGGCGAGGTGTGCGTTTTTAGGGTCGACCTTTTCCAACCCCACCCCTCCTTGTGGGAAGGCAGCATCGCTGTCATGCTGGTTGTCTGAAAGAAACACCTCACTGCTGTCACACCTCTGTACAGTCAGCAGTACGACTTCGCCTTCGGACCTTAGGCTTGTCGCTTTTAGTCTTACCGCTCTTCAA
The DNA here is from genome assembly GCA_944470205.2 of Schistosoma margrebowiei. Classification (NCBI taxonomy): domain Eukaryota; kingdom Metazoa; phylum Platyhelminthes; class Trematoda; order Strigeidida; family Schistosomatidae; genus Schistosoma; species Schistosoma margrebowiei. The sequence goes on along the minus strand of OX104028.1, from coordinate 65,537,416 downwards.
CCGACGTTTCTGACGTGGTAGGACCTTGAGGAACAGATGTTCCAGTCAGTATAGCTCGGTTGCTTCATCACGATAGGCAAGCTCGACCACCACGTCAAGGTAGCAACAACGGTCAGGATAATTTGTAGAGGCAAGGTTTACATGTATAGAGCAAAGTTGCCCTCGACGACGCGTTGCAGACTCAACCTTATACACCCAAACTAACGTAACCGTGCCAAAGATATGGCCCAGTGTGGCGTAAGCCACCGTAGCTTTTACAGTACATAATTTTTTCTCATAACAAGCAACCACTATTACTTACGCAGCTACCCAGATACACTAACGGCTCAACTATCTATGTTGTTATCAAGAGGGGGCGCAGACTCAAGATCATTATAGTCTTGATAATGTACTTTGTACTTGGACTGTTCCGAGCCTATCCCATACCTACGGATACGAACTAGGGGGAAGGTTGGATATCCTGTCATGAAACTATACGGTTGTTACACCGTAAAATGTATGTTTTTAACATTGACTAAGAATGAAAATATAATTAATACATATTTGACCATAACGAAAACCAACCCGCTCTTCACGCGTCAATCTTTCTCGGACCTTTGTTCTAAAGGTCTAATCCACACGTGAGTGAAGCGCTGTCATAATATACAGTTCTATGTTACCTGGTGATCAACAATATATCGAAGAATAGCTTTAAATTCTGTATGAGTTAGTCTGCTCATAGTACACAACGGCAACTGGAGTTTCACTCAGTGCGGATTGAGCGAAAATATCGATATTTTGGTGAAATAGGGATGCCGAACTTACAAATGCAGTTCATGAAACTTGATAAGTAGTTTCCACGAACAAATTTAAACCATTTAGCTTATTTCAATATATATTGAAACCACCATATGGATACTGAGAAACCCTGAGTTTAGATTAAAAATGCTCACATCCTACAAAAGTTTATTTCCAAAGAAATTTATTTTGCTTTTTTAACTTTTAGTTTCTTTGAATAAAACTCCAACTCTTTGCCTTCGAGAATATAACCATCTGCTCGACCGATTTGACCAGGTCTAGACGATATACAAGCTAAGCAGTGATAAGGTTATCTTGATGACTTACCTAACAGACGACCCGTAACAAATGCTTCTTTTAAAGGCTCTTCTACGTTTGCTTGAGGTAAAGCCTGACGACTTTCATACTTTTTTAAGGCTGACTTGCTTCGTTTCTTCAACAAAATATCTTCCTCCGGGTTTTCCTGTGCAACTGTGTGTCCTTTTTTACTAACGACTTTACGGCGACCAAGTTCTTTTAAATAGTGAGCTTCAAACCATTGTCTGAATGGGGCTCCGTCGATCTGAACTATTGCTCTCTTGACAAGAGTTTTTGTTCGGACAAGTTCATTACTAGAAGCATTATAGACAACATCAATTATTTTAGTTTTCCGTGAGATAGCTTGAGAAGGCCAGCTGAAATTCCCTTGATCCAAACGCATCGCACGGAGCTTTATATTTCCACCTCGGACACGAACTGTATGGACACGTTTAGGTCCAAGCTTTGTCATTGCTGCTGGACGTCCTAACTCGAACTTTCTTTTTTTGCGATTTCGCTCTCTACGAGCTCCAGTTTTAGCCCTTTTATGAATGCGATCTCGAGCAATACCTTCAAGAGAAATTAGTACATTCAATAAGGTTTTATTAAATGAGAAAACAAGTCACTAGCCGTCAGATAACATTACCCTGAGACCACAACGTGACACATTTTGCAAATAAAAATTTCTTTTCTAGTTTGTTAATAAATACATTCTAAAACATTCCGAGCACATTTTTGTGCCTGATATCACTGTAGTTTTGATGAATAGTAGTGAGACACCGATGGATTTATTTTCACTTCTATAGTAGTCGAGGGAAGCAGCCATATATCGATCTAATAGTACAATTACGAATCTGGCTTTATTGACTAAACTGTTAGTCGAACGATATATGAATTACATGACGTGTAGCCTGAGAGGAATCGTACAATTACAGTTGTTAGAACTACATGGCATAAGACTACTCTTATGCAGAAATATTTGACTGAACAGAAGACTTATTCCAGCTACAGCTTGGAGTTTGCATACATATCCGAGTTTTATCTTGCGAACTTACCAAAATGTAATTCCACAAATTTACGTAGATGCCCGTCACTAAGAAAAGCAGTGATGAGTCAGAAACTATAGCACAGCCGAATGCAAGTAACCTGGTGGGTGTAACCACTAGTACTTCCGGGAAACAATACACATGCTAGATGAACACCAGCCAAGATAAGAAACAACTTTTAATTGACGAGGATGTGTTTGGTATTAACTTTGATATCGAGCTAAACACGCCTGTTTTTATTTTAAGCAAACGAAGGGTTCTGTATATCACGGCGCGAGAACTCACTATACACCCAAAAACTGGACACAACATAAAGAAACGGACTGCATACACAACTTCTACTCCTTAAGTTGTAAAATGATGGAATTTGCTGACGGCCGAGCAAGTCCAAGCGATTTCCCAAGAATCTCTTAAGAGGCATCACACTGATTTACAAATTTCTTTTCCCATTTTATTGTTAACATACCTAGGTTCCTGCCTGGAGGATTTAGTGATCCCCTGCTACTAGACAAAGAAGCCTGTTAAGCGAAAGCTTCTTTTATTCTGTCCACAACCATTTAAACCATTTTGAACCATGGTTCTTTTTTATGAATCCTGATGTCCGGATGAGGAATGTAACTTAATGTACTAGACAGGCGGTTCAAATACTTCCGTTCATAAGTAATTCACATAACTCAAACACAGATGAAAAGTTTATTCAAAAGCCAGAACATCCCATAAGGTAACAAACCCACCCATGCCGCAGACGATCTAATGATACCGCCAATTTGTGCACACAGCAGCCAGAAAATTAAAACAAGTTCGGCAAATTCAATAACCAATCATAGTACCCTAGGCATACATACATCACAGTATCTGAGCGGTATGCTTGAAAACGAGAGCCCGCAGATTCCCAGGTTTTTTCTGACAAACGTTTACACAACAGGGTGTTATTTAAACTAAGAGATATCAGTAGTGGAAGTCATGTACTTATGCATGTGAACGATTTGACAATTGGGATTCAACAAAGAGTTGAGGCGAGATCTAACTTGTTTGGCTAAAAAGTTGTGCGAAATGGAATACGCCAAGAAGTAGTTCTTGGATCAGTATTATTCCTCCTGAAATTTAAAGGACTTCCTAGTCTTCCATAATCTTTGTGTATATTATTATTAATGGTTTTATTCTTAGCTTTGTTATTGTTATATGCCTGTAATATCAAGATATGAAGATTGATTGTAAGTAAATGTGATGGTTTAGGTCTTAGAGGCAACCATCGGAAGGTACCAAAATGATTTAGATTTTGGTAGTTATTAATAAACGCTTCCATGTGCATTATGAGGCACAATGGTCTACAAAGCATGGACAAATATGCAGTGAATAATATTGGGCTACCAGTTATTCAAACGCAAATTGTTTTGACTAGGGCCTTAAAACTACTGCACTCTGTCAAATGTGAAAAAAGTATAAAAGAGTGGTAACTGCTAGAAATTATTATGGACTACCTTTGAATATATTTTTATGGAATAATTATTAAGCAACCAGATTATAGACATTAAAGAAAATGTGTCCGTATACATATGTATTCTTTTTATCATGGGCTTTCATTCAATTTATTATTTAATGCAACACAATTAACCATTGTTAAGGTATTCCCAGTTTATAAATTACAGTTTTCCACAATCATGTCCACACTTGACTTGGTCTTGTATAATGATTGCTTTCCATTTTACGGTATGATGTGTTCTGGTTTGCCTGTATATAAGCAAATCTGAAATATACGATCCTCACAACAGAGACTAATATTATGTTCTGGACTGAACGGCGGGGCTAAGAGAGTTGTTATGCAGACGGCGAATATGGAATCAGAGTCGACTCAAGGCTGCTAGTGCTGTTTGACGCATCTTTGGTTCAGCACATTGACGAGGTCATAGAAACTGATATTGTATTTGACGATTTTGTCATGTTATATTTGACAGGCCGTAGAATACAATATACTATACCTTCAGACAACTGCTAAAGGCCTTAGAGTAATCTGGTCAACACGTATAGCATCTAGCCATATCTGAGTTAAGTCCCTCTTGGCTTTATTTGTATCGTTTGTTTGTTCTAAACTCGAGCTGTTACTTTTTGTCTAAAAAGAAGACAATGAGATTTCAAAAAGGTTTAAATAAACGCACATAAATTGATTCCCGTAATTTTAAAATGTTGTATGACAATGGATAAACTCAGCATATTCCCCTTGTCAGATCAGAAGCAATTTGACCGCAACATTTAATTATCAATGTTATGAACGGGGAATTAAGAAGCCCAGACAATCACGAAAGCTATTTTCTTGGGACGTTATTGCATTTCATTCAAATTCTGTAAAACACTTATATTTACTTTTGTCCCTATCTTATTCTACATAACACGAGCTTTCGTTCTATGTATCATTCACTAGCATACTCTTTTTTTGTTCCAAAAATATTGTAATTTAAACATAATATTTTGCACTGTATTTTCTACAATAATTCCCTGTTTCCGGCATAACTATATTTTTCCAAATTATTGTACGTCGTAGTGGAGATATTCACTTATTTATTCATGTACATTTTTGTACTAATCCGAATTCAGAGAATCCAGAGTTCAGTGTTCCAACTGTCTTGTCTTCTCTCACTTGCGTGCTTGCCAACTAATCAGGTTCTAGGATAGTTATCTCTCTACCCCATCTCGAACTCACGCGTGATAGACTCAAGGTTAAGCCGCTCACTCTATCACGTCAAGATCATAGTTTAGTCTAGACAGATCAAGGTGAAGTCATAACAAGTATCACGGGGTAAAAGCGATTCAAGGTCATAACAATCAACGCGTGTTACTCCTCGTGAAGACAAAGGCCGCCGACCAGAATTTGTAGTCAACTCTGTGCTGAGATTTGTATCACGGTTATTTCCAGCTGTAATTCACTCTTTTGATATCTGCCTCCAATTTTCGATGCTGTGTTTTCGTTGATCTTTTCATTTCTTTCAGGATTCTGAACAAGCGCTTGACTAAAGAAGCAATTTGATTATTTCTTCATTGTATGCCCTATCCACTTTCAGTGTTTTTACCTGATTTTCTTTCCTGCTGGAAGTTGGTTGGTTCTTTCCCATAGTAGGTTGTTTGATGGTACATGACTACCAGACTTTGGATATCTTGCACAGACAATTGTTTACAGTTACCTGCAAGCATTTTTAAAAGCAAGTTTGCTTACAGTTGTACGAAATAGATGACTTCATCTCCAATACTTCTCAATTCTAGTTTTCAACTGGCAGCAACTCTAGAAGAGCTAAAGGCAGAGTTACTCGATAATACGCTTACATGTGACTCGGCTGGATATCTATCTTTTTTCAAAACGGAATTTACGAGGATACTGAAATAAATCACAAGTCCAGAACAGGTAACCTGTGAGCTGACTGCTGAATGAAGCTTAATAAATCAACATGTGACTGAAGTTCCATCTGCCATTGCATCCCAAAAACCGGATCAAGTAGAAGACCACAATCTCCACGACAATCGCAGGCTACCCAGCCTGCAGTATTTCTGATGCTGGAATTGATAAAAGTGTTCGTTTGTTCAAAATTCTTTCATAAATAAGTCCCACTGTGAATCAAAAACATGTTCTCCTCAAGTGTGGAGTCTATTCCTTGCTCCTCAACTGTCTTTCATATGCTGCTTGAGATTTATTGGGAACTTTTTAAGAAAGACATTGCAGTGAGTACAAATTTACTCATCAATATCTCATCTAATCCAAAGTTAGAATTTCACTGACCACATGTATAAAGATCCTTTTAACTTTATCTGTTAGATACTATTGCGCTAGGTATTATTACACTAAAAATGAGCCTATCGACACATTGTAGCGCACAATGCTTAGGCTGACAGGAATAAATAGTACGTAACAGCAGTTGGATGTTCCACGTCTGTCAGCAAAAGACTGATAATACCGGATTGAAGAGAACAGGAGAGGAAACAGGGAAGTTTTATTAACAACGGAATTGAAAGGATCGTGAAGCATGCCAAGGGCAACTGAAGGAACGTTCGAAAACAAAGCATTTATTTGGTGGCTTTCATATTTTTCGAAGGCGTCTTGTAATTTTGGTTTTAAGCACCTGAGTTCTCGTTCACACTAAAAATACTGAGCCGTCGACAAATTCTTAGGTCGGCTAAATACAAGCATATCTTTGAATAATGATTACTGATCACAGAAAAGATTGCATAAATTCATCAGGGCCATATTTGATCAACATGGATTTCCGTGCAGGAACATGATTTCGGAGACTGAGATTAAATGGTCTTGAACCAATCAAGGGCTACAAATTTAGGTTCAGGATAATGAAATTTGTGCTCAATACCTATCATACACAGCATATTAACCTCTCAGCATTCTCGATTATTAAAAGAACTTCAGAAAAACCCTGATATCATCTTGTTGACGCTCGGCAAAGTATCAAAAGTGGTCCTCATGAACTAATTTGATTATAAAAGTAGGACGTTATCTACCATCATGTATGAAAGTAAACATTTCCCTGATGTCGAATTCGAAGGTGTTAGCATGCTAGAAGGAGGTGTAAACTCACAACTAGTGAAAGTGTTATAAAAAAATACCATCGATAAAAAGGAATTAAATTTGCTAAAACTAGTGGGTTCTGAACATTCTTATTTACATCGACTGCTCGAAATTCACAAGTAAATTATTTTTGTACGATATATTTCACAAATGTGTCGATCGACTACACAAATTCTACCTGAATCGGTAACGAAGTTTTAGAGATTCTATCCGAGATGTTTACGTCAGGTTTTTCCGAGGGATACGTTATAATAGGTCATTTATTTAGATGATATCAAAATCAGTGGATATGTGAATGAAATCTCATTTATTTGTGAAAGAAAGGAAGACATGCATTATTTATTAGATAAAGTTAACACTCTTCAAATTCACATAAGTCTTTCATATGAAAAGGAGTAGTTTGGCTAGTTTTCTCTCCTGAACTTGCTAATAAGTAGAACAGAAAATGCTTTAAACAAACGATCCATTCTTAGAAAGCCAACTTTGACAGACAAGTAATTGAATTATAACAGCCATTACCTAGGTCACGACAAACGGTATTTGGTGAAGGACCTATTTAACGGGATTGATTTTACTTGCACAAACGACGCCACTCATAACGAAGTAAATTGATTGGTTTATATGGAAGCTAGAATAACCTACCTGAGCGTGACAGTACTTAATTGACAAATTACAACTGTTTTCCCACGTGTGGGAACATTCTCCGTCAAACTCTAAAATGAGAAATTGCTTTCAGTTATATTTAATTGCCATTCATCATTTTAATGTCAGATACAAATAGACGACGCAGTCTGTTCCTTGGACGTCCTCTTGCCCATAAGCATTATACAGTGAAAAACATGGAAATTCGTTCACTAAATTAGAAACATGTCTGTCTTTGAAAATGACACTAAATGGTGTGCGGAATCGTTGGGTTGATTTTCAAGGATACATGTCAGTAAAAGCCGAACGAAATTCGAAACGTAAAGAAGAAGTGGCTCCATTCATTAGAAATACTATCCCACTTACCGTAATTTATAACTTATACCATAGAGTGGGACGTGTGAAATAATACATTGTCGCCTGAAATACAAAGGACTAGATCTGCTGGTCGGTTTGGACTACCGCCGTTCAAGCTGTGGGGTGGATGTAGTCTTCCTAGACGGTTTCAATAATTGGTCACAACGTGATCGACGCCAAATCTTAAGAGATGTTGATGTACCTACGGTAGACTGGAAAAATCTTAGAACTAAATTGTCAGACAATTCCCTCGAATAAGAACTAGCTGATGCATCACATGTGCCCAAGCGCGACATTTGGGTGAAGAGACTACGTACGACCCGGACTCTGAATCATCCTCACTAGATCTTACATTGATTTATTATGAGGTGACGTCTCAAACTCCAACTACATGCCACGCTTAGGTAAAAGTGTTCATGAATATGCGATCTTTAACTTTCATATGATTGTTACAATTGAGCATGCAACAGCCCAACCCAAATCTAACTTCTGGAAAGTAAATATTGAAGATATTATGCACTCAGCATCCACAGCAGACTTTTCATTAGAGTCAGAGTCTTCAATTAAAACAGCTTTGGATATATTTCGATATTTGTACATAAAATTAAATGCACCCCACATTCCTCTAGACTACACTAAGGGGTTCGGAAAATTTCAAACGATGTTTCAGTATAGAAGTTCGCACTGATTTTTGTAAGAGGAGAAGAATGTAGATTTATGCTGCTGGAAAGCTCAAAATATTTGTCCCCCGAAGCTCCGTAAGTCTGGAAGGTTTTACCGAGAACACCTATAGGGGTTCGCATCCTTTCTGGTAAGAGAAGAAGAATATGGAAGAAATTTAACTCACTAGGTACTGAGTGACGAAAAACGTTTGTTGTTTCAGTTTCCGTTTTGAAAGGATAGGAGGATAGGTGGTCTGTTTCAGTCCTGGCAGTGATGGTCTTCCAGTTAATCCAACTTTCCTTTGAAAGAGTCGACAGATGTAGTTTCAGTTACATGTTGGAGTAATGAATTCCGTTCGTTGATGATTAGATGGGAAAGTCAATATAAAGCTGACAAGTAATTTGTCTTAGACCTATGAACATATTTGGAATATCCTCGTAAATTCTCTGTTTTAAAATACAAAAAAGCGGATATATCAGATGAATATTTAACACCAAGTAATTTGGTATCGGTAATCAAGTCCTTTCTCGTTCTTCGACATAACAATGGTGAAAGTTTCAGTTTAGTCAGTAGAACATTTTACGGGAGCTTCTGTATTCCGGGAATCAGCTTAGTTGCGGTTCTCTGAATCTTTCTAAAAGCTCACTGTTTCATTTTAGGCAACGACTAGCTGCCTGTATGCAGATCCCATGTATTAACAACAGGGTTCAAAATTTTTTGGCGGCCACCGCACGGCATTTCTCAGTCATGCTTGCGAGTTACTTTCAAGTCGTTGTGTGTTTAGACAACAGGCAGCGCAATGTTATTCGTTGTGTATGCACTAGTACTTTGATGACCAATATACATCACAATGCACTTGAAAGCATTTATCGGCAAATGAAAAGTTTTAGAACAGTCTGATAATTTCTCCGGGTCATTTAGAAGCAGTGCTCCCTTCATATATTGACATCGTCACTGTGAGACTACGAATGATTATTGACCATTTGGGCGGTCAAGTTTCCATATTTCCTGTTAGGAACTGATCTAGCCCTGCGATTAATTTTTTTAGGAGTTTCCCGCTGGCTGCCATTTGGAAGATGGAGTATAGAAGTAAATTCTTTTCTTGAGCTTTTATTTCTATAAGACCTCTTTGAAATCGGTCTTTCATCCTTCGACCCGTGTAAGTCAATTAATATTAAGCGTGAGGTGACTTTCACGTCAATTGTTGCATCGGTTGAGTGAGTACTGTCTAATGTGTCTCAAACTCGCTAGCAGCATTTAACATTGCAATAGCCTCGGATAACAAGCTTTCTCCATCCGAGTAGCACTGCTCACAGAAACACACGCAACCATTTTTACTAAACAGTTTGAAAGCCACAGTGTTTAGATTCGTGCAAACTTCGTGGTGCCATTCTTTGCACTTGTCACACTGTATGCCGCTTTCACCGAGGTATCGACAGCTTGGACGTTGACAATTCCTTTTTTGCACTGTCCAGCCACCAGTCAGGAGATCAAATGTCATTATGGTCTTTTCGACTATTCTTTCCAGTATTTTAACTTCAACACTGACAGGTCTGTAGTTCGATGAAAATTGTCTTGGTCCCGTTTTATGTATGCGAGTGACGATTGCATCTTAATCAAGGGACATATTGAATATTGCAATTAACAGCGCCGCAATATATTTTGTAAATCATTTCAATATTTTGTTGTGTAGTTCATCTGGTCCTATTGAATTTTCCACGTCTAAGGTGCTAAGAGCATTGAGTACATCGTCTTGACCACAATCCACGATGAGAAGTCGGTTTGTTGACTTTGTGAAAACTGCCGCGAAATAATTTGCTATAGCCTCTGCTTTTTCCAGATCATCCTCTATCATATCAGACCCAATCCCCACAGTTATTAAGTTGAGAATCCAATGCTGAACTTTTGTCCTGTAGTTTATGTACCAGAGTAGTTTCTTAGGCTGCTTAATTGTAAGTTGTGCTAACTACATCCCATATTTTTTCTGAGCTTCCTGGATTTTATTTATACACTTATTTCTTACCGACCTGTAGCATTCCATCGAACTTGCTATGTCAAGGCTGATGGCAATGTTCCAAAATTTCTTCTCTTGTCTTAGTAAACATCAAAATTCCGGACTACTTGGGAATGACCGTGCTTCTTCATATTTGGGACTCTCCGGGGTGTACATGGTTGAGTTGCCCGATTGTATAACTGCCTAAAATCAGTCCATGCTTCTTGCACCGATGCCCTTCAGTCAATTTCCCCATTGTTAGTCGATGCAGAAGAGTTGATTGCCTCCATATCTGCCTTCCATATGATAGAAAGCGCCAATTCAACTGTTTGGCAGGCTATCTCAGCCATGAATTCCAATTACATAATTGCGTGATCGGTTCTTTCTAGTGATGAGAGGAAAGTCATCTGACCGACTTCATCACAGTGCGTCCAGGAGAGACGAGGAGCTTCGTAATTCATAACCGGTCGGATCTCTAATGTGCTGGAATAAAGCTAGTGCAACTGAGGTTTCTAACAGTTTGCAATCAAATGACGTCTATGGCTCTACTTCTAAGTTTACTCAGTTTACATACGGTGCATTAAAGGCGCCTACTATAGAGCTTTTGCTCATACTACACTAGAACTTAAGTCTACTTGGGGAGAGGTCATCTATTACACATTTTGGGGTGCGATATACTTTAACTAATCCAAGATCTTGCCATCTATATTTTAGCCTGCAACGCACCAGTTCACATGCCTCTGAATCATGAGTTACTGTCTCAACAGCTCGTATGGTTAAGGTTCTTTCCGTGTACAGGATAACCCCACTTCCCCTACGGTTTAATCTATCATTCCTGGATAAAAAATCAGACAAGTGGATTTCATTATCGAACACATCTAACGTTAACCATGTTTCTGAGACAGTAATAACATCTAGTTTTTCTACATCCACCATTTTCTTGAGCTCCGTCATTTTGCTGAGTAGGCTGCAAGCATTTGTGTAGCACGTCTTTAATTCTGTGGAGAACTTTCTCTTAACACCCAGAGTAGTTTGTGGATAGTTTTCCTCCAAACTTTTACAACTTGTAAACCCTTATGTAAGAGGCTTTTCACTGATTCGGGGTCGCTCATTTATTTATACTCCTGCAGATCGTCTCTGTTTTCTTAATTTTCTTTCCCTGTGTGACTGTGAACCGATCACTCACCTTATTTTGTCTCTTGATCACACAATCTTCACCGCTCAGAATTGGCTCCCCGATAATTTGTTTAGCGCTGATATGTAGATTCACCTACCTTTGTGTTGTCTATAATTAGTTTCTTTTCGGAGTGCTTTTACTTTTTCCTTGTAACAACGCCCACATCGGTGTGCTTTTTATCCGCTTCCCCAACCGGGTCCACCTTTATGGACTCATCCAAATCCAAAGCTGGTCTCATGATAACGCTCTCTATTTCCTCGAAAGCAGAATTCTGTTCATTTACTGCTGCCTGTTTATCTAAGGGCAATGTTCTAGCTATGTTCAGAAGCTCAATCAGCTCAAGAATAAGCAGATACTTTATAGAACATGCTTTGCACAGCCAACGTGATAATGGATTGCAACACCCTTTTTACGCAGCCGGTGTGAGTTCGGCGAACTTATCTTGAAATAACATACTGCCACTGTCACATTGCATTCTGTCATCGACAGGGAAATAACATACAGGAATGCACAACGATATTCTACTTGCTCCATAATTATGTTTTGTGATTTCACAGAGAAAACTGATCTCTAGCAAAGTGCCTTTTAAGATTTGATAAGTGATAGACGCTGAACACAAAGAAAAACAGACTGAGGATGATACAGGTATTCAGTGTTTGACAACGCTTCTACCAATAACACCTTCTAATATGCTTTGTTCCCACCGAGAGAAATCAAAAGACAGAGTCGAGGAGATCGGAAGAGTGTATTTGGCAATAACCAATATATCGGGAATCTCTGATCTAATCTGGCTAGTGATTGCGATTGTTGTTGAGCACAGCGTGACAGCACGTGATCTGGTGCGGATGCATGACCGAGCGCCTTCAGCTAGATGAGTCCACTAAAACATATGGTCAGCATCCAATGTCGAAAACCTATTGAGCTATTTAGTTTGGGGATTTATTTACCGCTACAGATCACTCCCCCCCTAGTGGGGCAGTGATGACCCTAAGACGTGGCCAGCCAGAAGTTTAAACCCAACGAGTTTGTCGTTGGTAAACACTCTTCTGATAGCTTACTAAATTTAGCAGCGTCTGGTCGTCTTTCCTTACTATATGGGACCGGAGTACAACATAGTAAAAAAAAAAATGTACAATGAAAGTTTCGTATCCTCATAAACGTCATCGTTCTTTTCCAGCCGTCCTGGAAAAGAAGAAAGAAAATGTAAGTGCATGTCGAAAATACACTCGTATGTGCGTAAAAAAAAGGGAAAATAAACTCATGAAAACGTAACAGCGTTAAAAAAATCGTTTTTTTTTGTTGTTTTTTTTTTTTAAAAATAGAATTGAAAATATATAAGCCTATTTTAAAAAAAATTTTTAAATAATATAGAAAATGTCGAGAAGTGCCTTACGTGCAATAGTCATTTAAATGTTCTGGAAATCTTACTCTTCTTCCAGAACGTGTCGTTTTAAGTTTATTTTCGGATACTGTCGAAGTATCATCGTGTGTGTTGGTTGTCGGATGAGGTATTATAAGTATCGGAGTCGTGTCGTTCAATTGTACCGAAGGAAAATCCACGTAGATAGGATTTCCTTCTAAATACGCTGCTTTGAGGCGATCGATGCTGATGCTATCGTTGGTTCCGTTCTTATCGATTATATAGTACTTCGGTTCGCGTTGAAGAACTTTGAAAGGTCCTTCGTATGCTGATTCGAAAGGTCGTCGATGCGAGTCTCGACGAACGAAAACGTGTGTACTATATCGTAACTCAGGTTGAATGAAAACATCAGTTGATTGAGGTCGAGTGGAAGCAGGTTTAACTGAACGCATTGCGTTTGTAAGCCTGTTCGTGTAGGAGGTTAGATCCATGCTCATTGAAGAGGATGAAGGATCCACGAATTCTCCTGGAAGTCGAAGTGTCGTTCCATAAACGAGTTGAGCCGCAGTGTATCCAATGTCAGCTTTCACTGCATTGCGGATACCTAGTAAGACGAGTGGAAGAGCGTCGGTCCACTGTGAAACGTTTGCAGCTGATAGTGAAGCTTTTAGTTGTCGGTGAAAGCGTTCTACCAACCCGTTTGCTTGTGGGTGGTAGGCGGTCGTTCGGAAGCGAGTGCTTCCTAATAGTGTGGTCAGACGACGGAAAAGTTCAGACTCAAACTGACGTCCGCGGTCTGTGGTGATGGTTGAAGGGCAACCAAAGTTTGCTACCCATCGTTCGACGAAGGTTCGGGCCACTGTTTCAGCAGTGATGTCCTTGATAGGTACTGCTTCTGGCCATCGAGTGAAACGGTCTACACAGGTTAAGAGGTAAGAGTATCCATTTGAATCTGGTAAAGGTCCTACCAAATCCAGATGAACATGGTCGAAACGAGCATCGGGAGTTTTAAATGAGCCTAAGGGACATTTATTGTGTCTGATGACCTTAGATTTTTGGCAGCTTACACAGGAGCGTGTCCACTCCCTCACGTCTTTATTCATACCAGGCCAGCAAAAGCGTTCTGCTATGAGCTTGATGGTTGCACGAACACCTGGATGAGAAAGTTTGTGCAATGTGTTGAAGACATTGCGTCGATAATGTTTCGGAACGATTGGGCGATCTCTACCTGTAGATGTGTCACAAAGTAAGGTTTCCTTACCTGTTCCCATCTGTTTGATGCGTAGTTTAAGGGTTGTGGACGATAACTCTTGCTGAAGATCAGTGTCTTCTTTTTGAAGCTGGGCGAGTTTAAGAAGGTCGATTCCTTGGAAACTGTTCAAGGAGTTTATTCGAGACAAGGCGTCTGCAACCACATTGTTTGCTCCAGAAATATGTTGAATATCTGAAGTAAACTGCGAAATGTAGTCCAGTTGTCGAGACTCACGGGGAGAGTACTTGTCAGAAGGAGAGCTTAACGAGAAAGTGAGCGGTTTATGGTCAGTGAATAGAGTGAATTCGCGGCCTTCGATATAGTGTTGAAAATGCCGTACAGCACAATACATAGCTAGGAGTTCCCTACCGAATGTGCTGTATCTCGATTCGGTGTCTAGCAACCGTCTAGAAAAAAATGCCAAGGGTTGCCAGGAGTTGTTAATCCATTGTTGTAAGACTCCTCCGATTGCCGAGTCGGATGCGTCTACTGCGATACTAATGGGTGCTTCAGTGTCCTGATGTGCGAGCATTGTTGCTTTAGCGATCAGTTCCTTAACTGTGGAGAATGCTTTTCGTGCGGTGTCGTCCAAATTAATGGATTTCGCATTTCCACGCAGTTGGTCAGTAAGAGGTTTCATAAGTAATGCGCATTTCGGTATGAAGCGTCTATAGAAACTTACCAGGCCGTTAAACGTGCGTAATTGCTTGACGTTGGTCGGTTCTGGGTAATCCAGAATGGCCGCCACTTTGGTCCTAAGAGGTCGAATGCCTTGAGCATCGATAGTGTGTCCTAGGAAATCTAACGAATCGGTTCCGAATTGGCATTTCTGAACGTTTACAGTAATGCCATGTTTTTGTAATCGTTCGAAAACAAGATCCAGATGCTTGAGATGTGATTCTCTGTCCGGACTTGCGATTAAGCAGTCATCAACATACGCATGTACGAAGTTGAGACCTCGAAAGACGTCGTCTATGAATCTTTGGAAAGTTTGCGCAGCGTTTCTTAGACCGAACGGCATTCGCAAAAATTCATAGAGTCCGAAAGGAGTTATGATAGCTGTTTTTGGTATGTCGTTTGTAGCCATAGGGATTTGGTTATACGCTTTAACCAAGTCGATTTTCGAAAAGACAGTTGTACCTTTCAAGGTAGCTGTCAAATCGTGAATGTGTGGCAACGGGTAACGATCGGGAATGGTTTTTGCATTCAATCGCCGATAGTCACCAGTTGGACGCCAATCGTTGCTGTCCTTTTTAGGGACCATGTGCAACGGAGATGCATAAGGGCTGTTTGACGGTCGTATGATTCCTAAGTCTATCATATGATCGAATTCGTTTTTCGCTAACCTCAGCTTTTCCGGAGCTAGTCGTCGTGCTTTAGAGAATACAGGTGGTCCTGTAGTCGTGATGTGATGTGTAACATTGCTGGTTACACACGGTAGTTTCGTTTGAGCTTGTTGTATCCCAGGGTACTTGTCGAGTAGTGGTTGATAGAGTGGGTCTATCGAATGCTTAACTGTGACTGGGGATAATCTACAACCAGAAAAAGAAGTTACGCAAACGGATAATTTAGTGTTTCCATCTACTAGCCTCCGTTTGCGCGTGTCGATGATTAGATTATGATGTTGTAGGAGATCCATACCAATGATTGGCATAGAAACATCTGCAACAACGAAAATCCAATGAATGGGTTTGCGTAAACCCACGTTAAGGTAGACGTACCTTTTGCCATACGTGGCGATTGGTTTCCCATTTGCCGCCTGTAAGTTTAGAGTTGATTCGTGGAGCCGTTTGTATATAACTATCTAACAGCAAAAGTAGAAAAATCCAGCTTCAGTAGCTACAAAAAGACCTTAATAATTGATAATATAACAAACACTAAAAGGCACACTAAACGAGAAAAAATGTCAGTACTCTTTGTTCTATTTTGTATCTGTACAAGAAAAGTACAGATGATAAACTTGTCTCGGGAAAGGCTTTATGCTTACAGAATCTTCAACTAGCAAGACTCAATTAAAGTAAAAACAGACTTCCTTATACGTATTAAATGACCAAAACAATAAAATTAACTCATTGAGGAAAACTAAAACTTTTTAAACAGCTCATGTTTTGGGATAACATTTGTAGCGGGGTTTGTGAGGCTGTGAGTTGTAGCTCGTTGTTCAGATTATTCGTATGATACTGTAGTGTATCCACACTTCATACTTTAAATTGATACTGAAAACTTTCATGCATATGTTTCATCGTAATGTGCGTACTTTTTTAGTCGCCATCACTTGTTGGTTTTCATCCCCTTAGGTTTTCGTCACGCTTATTAAATCCCGGTCGGGAGATCTATCTCCCGATGCTGGTAAGAATTTTATCATTTATCGGGAAACCATCAAAATCCCTAAGAAAAATGCGACGTAACCTGCAATTTTTTCTGACTTGGAGCTTTTTGTTCAAATTTCAAATTATTTTGGAGAAATTCCTATAACTCTGGGAGAATTTTTGGTTTTGCCCATTATTCCCAAAAGTTTGTGTTCTCTGATAAAACTTCGAAACTCCTGAGTGTTGTGGGAAAAAGTCTGCCTTTGTGACGATTTATCAGTCAGTAAGGAAACGAAGGCTTATCATGAAACAACAGACGATAAAAATATGACAAAATAACGGTAAAATTGTAGCTTAAATCTGAATGATTGACCCTCATATGTTGATGTATTTTTTTCATTAACGGCCAATTGTCAAGAATACACTTTGGGAGTCAGAATGATGTTGTGATTTAAGACCATAAACCCGTGGAGCATTCGTCACTAACTGGCAGTTACAATGTAATATTTTTAGGATTAGATTTTAAAATTCGGAAAAAACGAATTTACCGAATGTCAAATTGGACATTTTCACAATTTTAAAATTCAGTCTTGAGCTTTGAAAAATTAAGGTCGTGGTTTCTTCATTATGAAGTTGCATAATATTCTATGCATTACCTTTTCGTCTTCCTGTCTACACACTTAAGAGACTAAGGGTTGTGATTTTAGGTAAGAATTAGCAAGAAAAAATATTATCCAGACAACTGACTGGGTCATATCAAGTACTTCAACATAACATCTTCCTTGGGAGTAGGTGCGTTTTGCAATCTAGGTTGAACACTGTTCTCGATTCATTTTTCGGTTGCCTAGTTGATGCTTTTATGAATTCCGGGCATTGTAATAATCAGTTATTATCAATTTTCACTTGGTCATCTATCACTGCACTTTTAATTCCACGCAAATTACGTAAAGGGTTATCTTAATTCTGATTGACTAACCCGCAGCCTTCAGTATGCTGTGCTTTTGCTCGAATTTTTACCGAAAATATATACGGGTCTGGGGTTTTTTTGCCGAAAAAATTTGTAATTCGGAAATTAGGCGCTTCACTAATATTCCCTATAAAGTTCAGACTAGGTCCGAAAGGATTTTCAAATAAACGTTAAACATTAACTAGTCAGAACGCTTTCGGTAAACCAAGTTGATTCTTTATCGATTTTGAGGTGTGTAAAAAAACTTTGGATTCATATGGCACGGTTTAGGTTGTTCGAAATGTTTTTTATCAATAGCTAGGAGAACATTTTACATTGATGGCAGTTAGAAGAACTATTCATGTCACTAGTATACATTAAAGCCTGTTGAAACTCGGAGAACACATACTTTATGGGAATGTAGTTTGGCATTGATCACCGAGTTTGTCTTGTGTGTCCTTTGAGTAAATCTGGATGAATCAATAAGACAGTATATGACATTTCGAAGGCCATTTTTCAGTATCGTGTGCATCATGATTAATTCACCTCATCTAGGACGGATAGGGTTAGTGGATATTACCAGTCCTTAAGGTCACTAACTTCTGATCCGAGCCATGTTGGTAGATTAAGACTACTTGGTTGGTGTCCGTGTGACTATCGTAGCTAATGTTTGGAGATTCTTAGTGACATGGCTCAGAATCGATCACAATGGTGTAGGTGTATACAATCTTTGTTTTCCTTTGAACCCTGAGATTAAAGTCACTTTATACCTTTTTTTCTACGAACGTGTTCTTTCTCCCTGTATCATGTCTGTAAATGAAATGTTTTTTTTACTATCATTAAAGTAACTGCTATGAATTTGGTGTTCATCTTGTTGTGCTAATGAGGTGTGGCAACTTACACTGATGCATATATGTTCCTTGTCCTACGTTATGACTTACCGACTCACGATTTATCTTAGTCCCAGATATTCTTCAATTGTGGGAACTCTGCCACTTCCTTGCCAGTGTATACCTTGACTCATGAGTCGGATCCCTCTTGTTTCAGGATGATACACATTAAGTACGTAAACACATCTTTTCAGAGCTTCACCATCACATATAATTTGAATGATACTTGTTGTGGTTTTCCTTAGGATCTCATCTTCACCATGTAATAACTAAGGCTAGTTCCGCA
The DNA here is from genome assembly GCA_944470205.2 of Schistosoma margrebowiei. Lineage (NCBI taxonomy): Eukaryota > Metazoa > Platyhelminthes > Trematoda > Strigeidida > Schistosomatidae > Schistosoma > Schistosoma margrebowiei. The sequence goes on along the minus strand of OX104028.1, from coordinate 65,518,857 downwards.
GAAACCACTGCTTCACTAGTAGTCTTCGTCTGCACTTATTACTGTATATACGATAGAAGGGCTAAGTCATTTTCAAAGTCCAAATCACCCATCTAAACATGTGTTTTCACTGTGTTCCTTGTTTCTCCTGAGATGTGGACGTGTTTACAACCCGGACAACAACCAAAAAGATAAAAAGTGACGGTAGATAGTCTTACTTAATACAAGTCTTCATTTGAAGTATATTTATGAGCTACTCTCCATGCACAACTTTGCAATTCAGTCTCTCGTAGGAATGCCATATGACGATGACAATCTCTTAAGACACTTAACAATGTTGGAGATTCTACAAAGTTTTCCATGTATCTTGTCGACTGCTTTTTTATAATTAGGGAGGTCGGTGTATTGTGATGGGTCCATCCAATTGGCTGTTCAAAAATTATTCCCAGTTTGGTGGGTACACGATCTTACATTATGAAAGCCAGCTTGTTAATCTCAAAGTTGGGCATCTACTGAATCCTTCACTCAATGTAGCTACACTTTTGGAAACTTTGCCTAGAATTAATAGTGCCGTTATCTGTTTGTAGGCCTGTAGCCCTTCAAACTGCTCTATCCACTTGTTCCATCACTTTTGAACGGTGATTTGTTTAGCTTTGACCCTAACTACTCGCTTTGGTCTACAATATTTTTCTGCAAGCTGTTTTGCTATATGCTTGTGAAACCTGGCCTTTCCGAGTTGACAATGTTAGACGACTCTGTGTTTAATCACTGTTGTCTCCTAAGGATTGTTGACATCTAGTGGCAACAATTAGTAATGCGGAGGTTCGGCACCATGTATTCGTGCACAGCGATGATAATTAATTCTTGTTCTTTTCTATTATATCCACTTCAATTTCTCTGTGTCTTCACAACTTCATTGTTATTGTGTAGCGCATATGTATTTGGTGCCTCATTGTACCAATTTTTATGTGTTCTAATAAATAAAGCTTCTTGGTTGTATCATATGGTTCTCTCATATTTTGTTCTGCTGTGGTTGTCAGATCTACGTATTTCTTTTTATGACTTCTAAAACTCTTCTTCACTAGTTTGTTCACTTCTATGTATTCTACCCGTGCCTTTTCTTTATTTTAGTTCAACTGTTGTTTACTGCTGTTCTTTGTTTTTCCTCTCGAATTTTGTCCAGATTTTCTACAGAATTCCTTTCTTAATGTTAGTGTCAGTCAGTCAGTCAGTAAGAACGTAGAACTTAGTACGTACGTACATTAGTTCGAGTTGCCACACCACATTAGCACAGAGATGCCGTTGTCGATTCAAATCCCGTAGTGGTAGAGGTAGCAAGAGTATAAGCAGTAATCGGGAAGATTAGGGTTTGGAGATGTTATTTAACGAGTATAATCCAGTGAAATAAATTTGGAAAGAGGAAAAAAAGGGACATGAAGAATTCAGAAGATTAGAATTTGGGAGAACATAGAGAGTGGATGCACCTGCGCCATTGCAAAGGATTTTGAGCCATGTCATTCAGGGTCTCTAACCATCGGTTTACTATCATCTCGCGGTCCCCAACCAGGTAGTCTACACCTACCAACATGACTCAGTCCACTTGTCAGTGACTTCATGGATTTGTGCCATGTTTTGGTTTGGCCGCCCCTAGCTTTCTTCCAACCTACTCCTATACCACTGAATATAGCACGTCGAGGTAGTCGGTGGTTGGGCATACGTAACACGTGTCCCAGCCACCTCAACTGATGAAGTTTCACTACTTCATCAATTGATTTGCCATCCTTACCTAGTACCCGTTTCCTAACAGCTGCGTTACTTACTCGGTGGTCCCAGGATATACGAGCAATATTTCGAAGACACCTATGATCAAATACTAGTAACCTACGAATATCCTCTACTCTTACCGGCCATGTTTCACTGCCATAAAGTAGGACGGAACGAACTGCTGCGCAGTAAACACGTCCTTTGGTTGGTAGACGGATATCTCGCCTACGCCATAAATGACGCAAGTTGGCAAAAGCTAGTCGAGCCTTCTGTATCCGTGCTGAGATTTCGTCACACACCAAACCACAAAGGCTGATGAGACTTCCAAGATAAGTGAAGTGGTCGACACACTCAACTACTTCACTCCCTATCACTAGTTCGGGTGTCGATGTAACCCAATCCTGAAGCAACATTTTGCATTTCGAGGGAGAGAATCGCATCCCGAACTTGCTTGCATTGTTGCTTAGAGTGGTCAGAAGACTCTGCATTTTGTCAGCGTCTTCACCAAATAAAACTATGCCATCTGCATATTCTAAGTCAACAAGTGAACCTCCCGGTAGAAGTTCAACCCCCGGAAATTTAGATGAGGAGAGTGTTATCTCTAAAAGTACGTCGACCACAAAGTTGAACAAGAATGGGGAGAGTGGACAGCCCTGACGAACACCACTTGAGGTAATCAATTCTGATGACAGTTCGCCATAAGCTCTCACTCTACCAGTTGTGTTCGAGTAGAGAGCCTTTATAAGGTTAATGTACTTCTTTGGTACTCCTTTCAGTGACAAACACTGCCATAGAACCTCACGGTCAACAGAGTGTTTCTTGAAGCCTAGAGTTTTCCGACATGTTAAAGTTGTTACTTCCGTAATTCCTTTCCATTTGTTCTCCATGAAGGTTTCTTCTCTTAGTGGATCGTGTAAGACATTGAACTTGTTGTTGATAGCTATCTTGAACATGCTAAGTTTGTTACTATCTCTAAGGAAGCCCATGCTAAAAATTCGTATTGCTGCATCCTCAATTGTCTAATGCTTTAGCTGGAGTTTTGACCTATCCATCACCAGGTGTTGATGTGAGTGTATATCAGTTCATTTCTTTGTTCTTACATTTTCCATGGACCTCCCGAGTTTTTTAATTTTGAACGTATGATCTATCTAGTTTCTTGTTTTTTCCTCCGGTTAAACACATGTGGCTTTTTGTATACATTTGTGGAGTAAAATACTGGCTCCTATGACCATATTGTTTGAAGTACACAGATCTACCAGCCTCTTGCCACTGCCTTTTCTCTTCTCCCAGTTTTTGTCGCCCCATGACGGCTTCATACTCAATTTCGTCTATCACAACATTGGTGTTTAGGTCCCCCTTTAAGATGATTAAGTCATTTCCTGGGCTTTTTCTCAGGATGAACTTCAGTCACATAAAACTGGTCTTTAAAATATTTTGTGATATATTTAGTGGGTATGTAACACTAGATAACATTAACTGTAATCCTTTCCTTGCCTTAATAATCCTTGAGTCATAATTTCTCATCCTATTTTCGCTTTTTGTAATTCTTTGGATAGCATCAGTGCAATTCCATGTGTGTGGTTCATTTTATGCCTTCTTGATAAGCGAAAGACTTCTCTACTGAAGCTAGTTTTTTGTCCAGATTTTATCCAATAAGTTTCACTTATTAAAAGTACGGTCAAACTGTCTATTTCTATTTCCGTGGCTACTTAAATAGCTCTCCTTGTCCCCCACATTGTGCAGACATTCGACGTACACATATTTGTCGTTTCGCTGGTTGTCAAGAAAGAAATAGCCTCAATGCTTTCAAAAATTTTTGGATTTTACCATGAGGCGTCATAAACATTGTATATGAAAATTTCTCGTTAACGATTTTTTAGTGAGGTTCTTTTTACGAAGTGGTGTTGCTAATGCTACGCAAGGTCCTCCTTCACATGAGCTTGCACCCGACAGTAATCCAAGAAGGGTTCTAGGCGAAATTTTCCAATCCATTTTTCTTATCTTCGGTAGTTTTCTAGGCGATTACCGTTAGCTATGTCACTTATATCAAAGCGGGATTTTTAGGGGTAACTTTGCAGTTTATTTATTTAAATAAACATTGGCAGAAGAAGGCACCAAGTAGATATACACCCCCCAAAACAGGTAGTTCTCTTAGGGGCAACTCCCCGAGCCTTTGACCTAGAGGTCTAATCCAGAGGGCAGTGGATTAGCGTTGGGAGGTGCAGTCCCATGGTAGCCGGTGACCAACGATAGGTTCATGCACTATTTGTTCCTTCAGGATACTGTAGCCCATGTGCGCCCCTGGTTTGAAATGAAAGTCATCCAACTCCACTAGGTGGGTCCTTCATATCCACCAACCCGGTTAAAGCCATGAACATTCGCTTTTCGTCCTCTCAATTTCGTAAACAACCCTGTCGCGAGAAGATCGTGAGCTGAATTTTCCCGACAGTGGTTGTATGCGCGTGGCCATATGACAGAATTTCGAAAGGGAGATCTGACTCTCCCCACTTTGCCGTACCAATCAAAATCAAAGTGGTCATATCTTGTAACACCGTCTTTTGGTTGAAGAGGCTGGTTTATTGGGTATTTTGTGGTGCGTTATGAACTTGTCACATTATCCCATCCTCAAAATAAAAGCAACAGATTATGGTCTTTCACGGTATTGGTTTGTCCATATCATTCATAGAAAACATTTTCCAAAAAGTTACGAAACGAAAGGAGTAAAGCGGACTGAACAAAACACGCTTGATTAAAATGTACACTTCATTTTTAAGTCTGCTAGGGGTTTAAAATCAGTGATAGATCACTTCGTAAGATGACTGCGAATCTCGTGTGTATATATATAACCCAATTCTAACCTTTCTTTGATATCTGGATATTTTTATTCATAATGTATTTGTTATCTTGTTGATTCAGTGTCTTCTTATTGATGAACGCTAGTAGTGTGGAACCTGGTACAAATGTGTATTTGTTAAAGTTGTCCTATTTCATATAACAGCGGTAAAAAAGTGAAAGGATATAAAAGTGTAAAAACAATTGTTTCAAAGTCTTTGGATTACTTTCGCCCATTGAACAAGTACGTGTACATGTTTATGTTCTGTGTGGAATTCAGTAGCTAGACCCTTTGGATATGTTCTCTGCAGGAATAAAAAGGCTACAGAAGCTTTATAAACTTATGTAAGAATAAATAACATTTTTACCTGTTTACATTTTTCTCTCGTTCTTTCATCAAACCTTGTGTTTATACTTTTGTTTTGTCGGGTATGTGTCATGATTCACCATACAAATAAAGGATTTTTTAATCGGGAAAATAAATAAACATAATTAGGTTTAAGAATCCTGTTGAGCGCTATTTAGTGGTTTCAGGACATCGACAACCGATTTATAAACGTCAGGTTCAAATATAGGTATTGAGCTAATTGACAGGTATTCATTAGTATATTGAATGGAAGCTCCTAAAGTTTGACGAGAGATTTACATTTTTTTAGTCCAAGCATGTTGGTTTTCTGGTCCTCATCAAAGTGTAAATTTTTAAGGGCATTAAGTTTGAATAGCCTATCTAGTTTCGATGATTGGTTTCCGGAAATTATCAATGAATTACGTAAGACCATTTGGACGGGACGAAAACCCCATTATGGCGAGGTTACTGATTGGAATGTATTGTAGCACTAAAGTAAGAAATGATGGACCATGTTTAAATGAAGTGGCACATAGACATAAGGTGATGGAGTATGTTCTTATACGGCAAAACGGTTTGAGTTTATGAGCATTTATTCATAGGAAGTGGGATATTTGGATTGCCATAACTTTTATGGAGTATTTGATACTATCAAGAAACCGCAGTTTAAATAGGAAACCACTGCTCAGCTTTTAAAATGAAAATTCAATTTACAAGGTAGTACCAGGAGCAGCAATAGTATAGTGGTCTGGAATTGTCGTAGGCTGAAAAAAACTCACTTTGTTAAGATGCTGAATCTTATATATTGTTATTTTAGAGACAGTGTTTTTTCCACCTTAGATATGTCCTTCGTATCTCTTATGCCTTCACTTGGGAACAACTCACCGCAGTAGGGAAAATAAGAACTTTCTTAGTATAAGGTATAAATACGCGGTTATAATATAACATCGTTTCGAAAAGGAAAATCAGAATCCCTCTCAATTCCTCAGTTGAACACTTTCATTAAATTTGAAGCTTAGTTTCACTCCACACTGCTCATCCCCCTTTATTATTTATTATTTTGGAATTATATACGTAGTTTTATCAAACATTAGACGTTACTATATCTACTCAGGTGGATTTCGTCTCGTTGGTCTTCTCTGTCCTTGTGCTTATACAAAACGTTAATTTGGATTGACAGGGCAGAAAGTCGGGGTATCGATTCTTAACGGAAAATGGGCATTGATAAACGCTTTATTTTTGCACTACAGTTATCACTGTCAGTAGTAAAATAAAAACATAAATAAATTGTTCAACTGGTATCACGTGTGATCCGTAGAAAAAAATTATTTTGTCCTTTTGACCTTAATTGTTTTTTTACGTTCCCAAGACTTTTAGTAGTGCAAATATTTTTCTTTTTGATTGAAGGTCTTTCAGTCTTTCTCGTTTTTATTTTTCTTATTCGATAGTTTCCATGGAGTCACTTTACTATGCGACTCAATTCACCTCATATTTTACTCTGATAAAGTATAAGTCCTCTGTTCAGAGAGTTGAAGCACTAAAGGACTTCCATCCACGTCTACGATGGTTGAGTACTTAGAAACACTAGCAAAAAGAGCAGTCCGGGGCCTTCTGTCACTTAAAGTCAGTGTATCTAAATAGCCTCATATTAACTAATTGGTGTTGAATATAACTTCTGGCTATCTGAGAGCATGGTGATAAGGAAAAGCTGTTTAAACAGATTGATTTAAAGAGAGCAAGAACAAAGATTGGTGCAGAATAATATGAATTCATTTTATTCTGCATTAATCTTTTTTCTTGCTCTCTTTAAGATAATGAAAAGGACTATGCGTATGATATTGACTTAAGTTTGTACAACGACTGATAACACTAATAGCAAAGGAATAGGAATATTTGGTGTGGAAAATCTTCAGGCATTTGTCAAAGAAGACTAGTGTTTATGTAATGTTTCAAGGAGTATCATTTCAAATTGACAAACTTTCTGTTAAAAAGTATTGTGTTTATATATATTTCATAAAGTTATTTCGTCACTAACTTGTACAAGTAAAAATATACTGGTAAAAACCATTATTGTTGTAATAATGTCTCCTCCAGCATCAGTTGCTGAGTTGATCGTTAAAGTATGCTTATGTTTATTTGGATAAGCTTAAAAACTACATATAACTAAATCTTTTGGAGAGTTGCTGCCAGTGTTGTTGGATCAATACACTAGATTTCCGTAAGTATAATATAGGTAAGTTGACCTTCGGTTATTTATGTGACTAATATTCAAGACTAGTGCCTCTACTTCTTATGATTTAATTCATTTTATCCTTTGCTATTATCAATAATCTTGCTACTGTTTTAAAAGGTGCCGATGTGATCACATGAAGTAGGTGAACAATGTTAAATCTCTGTTTTAGGTAATCGTTCAAAGGTGTATTCAAAGAGCTTTTATTGTAATGAATGTTATCCATACATTAATCTCATTGTATGCAAAATGACTACTGAATCTTCAGAACAAAATATTACCAATTTTATTCAATCAGTTTCAATCCCTGAACATATGACAATGGATATAACAAATGCTTTCTTTTCTGCTTGTCGAATCGGACTAAAACCTGGTGAACTATTACACACTAGTTGGTTTGACTTGAAGTATTCCATGTCAGCTATCGAGATTATGGATCCTAAAATGGATGCTCTAGTTCAAGGAAACCGAAAAGTTCTGACTGTATGTGAGGCGTTATCTAGTGAGCAGTTACCTTTGGGGCCTTTTTCGTCACTTTACGAGCTTTTGGGTATCATAGATGAACTTTTAGCTGCTTGCGTTAATTGGCTGACGGGCGATTCTCTTGCGCAAAGTATATTTATTTGCATGTATATGCACTGCACTCAGTTAATTAGAGATAAATATCTTGCTGCATTTTGTGAGTTATTACGACGATCAATCTATCAGTTGCGTTATATAATAATCTGTGTGAGTGTCTTTGACGAAGAGGATCATTACAAGTTCGCACATGGTATGCCAGTTCATGAACCCTCAAATATTTTTGATGGTTATGGTGGCTTTCGTAATGACTGTCTGCATAAATTGTCAGTGTTAGAATTAGTAGCTCATGTAAATGATTTGATTAGAAATCTTGAAAATGAATCTACCACGTTTGCGGATCGTGAGGAAAAACTACTTATGGGATTACACAGTCGTCTACAGTTTGTTCAAGTGTTATTACTGTTCACAAATTCAATCTTTGAGTGTATAAATCCAACTCATGTCTATTTTGAGCAAGATCTGTTTGAAGGATATACACATGCAGATCTCGATTTTTCTGAACGAAATCCATCACCTCCTAAACTGTGTGAAGCTCAGAATAACACAGAATTTCTATGGGACTCCTTCATAGATATTTGTAGGAAAGTGTCGCAGCATTTAAGTAGTCTGAAATCACTTAGTGATACATTAGTAGAAACTTCAAACATTGGCAAAATGGCTGGTGAAGGAAAGTTTAGACCAAAGGACGCTTCATATGGTCTTCCAGGTTTTGAAGTTTTCTTGAATCAAACCAACATACCTACATATATGCCCAAAGTGGTAAATATTCACGATCGTCACAAATCATTTGTTTATTTCTCAAGTCTCTTTACAAGACTCAATCATATTTTATGTACATACGAAAATTTTGCCTTATGGAATGTTTTACATCCTGAACCCCTACGCCTACATAGTTTATGGACATTTATTCAGAAATCTGGTCAGATATCTTGTCCTTATGTCAAAGCTCTTTTGTTTCCTGACGACTCTAGCGAAGTAAATGAACCCATGTTAACTACTTGTGTTTTATCAAAGACAATTATATACGTGTTTCATTCCACTCTTATGGGGAAAGGAGATTTTATTGCGCTTCAACCTCCGTCTCTCTCTCCGGTGCATTTCCTAAATTCTTGGCAGGAGTTAGAACCTACTGCGTATCGCCCACTGATTAAAAATATCATTTATAATATTCCTGAACTGATGAGTTTTTTCACTACACTTTCAAATCATTTCGCCCGTGTAAGTGCACATTTTAGTTTATATATATTTCTCAACCTTCTACATATAAGACTAATTCTTAACCTGTTCCACTTATTGATTTTCGTAATATTCTGTACATGTTCCATATGAATTCAGCCTTTTTTTCAAAACTTGGTTGTATTTCAATAAAATTGCATGAACATAGTTGGATAGCAGCTGGATCCATAACTGCAGTCAAAGATATTTTCCATCCACTGGAAAACCACTAAAATGCAGAAATCACTGGGTAATTGTTTAATTTTAGGTTAAAATGCAGTATTATAGACCGATGACCCTACACATTTACGGAGAATGGAATTTTGTGTTATGCGACAGTTACAATACATTTTAATCTATAAATAAGAATCCATCGGTCCACGCTTCTGATTTTAGATAATTCGTGAAACAACACTGCGACGATCTAGCCCTTCCAGTGATTACTTTCATTCTTGAGATGTTCAAACTCTACCAGTGATTATTCCCAGCCAGCACTTTTGAAATGTATCTTAAACATGGTCAGTAATGCTTATATAACTAGTGTCTAGTTGATTAATTTGCGAATATTGGCTCAGTTTGAAGAGCCATACTCTTTATATTACAACTAGAAATCTTAATCAACGTTGACTGGGGAGAAACTAACTTTGCGACTCAAAGTCAACTGTGCAGATTACGAAGTACTGGTCCTGGATTATTTAACTACTATTTCTGATCTACTGTTTGTCTCAATTTGTCACAGTTTTCCCCAGTTTCAATCATACATGAGTAAATAACGATTACTCTCTATTAAACGTTGACTGAACGACAAGAAACTGAATAATTAATCCAAGTTAACTAACCCTGAAGGATTTTATTCACTGTTCTAACATTGTGGGATAAGAATTTGACACTAGTTTGTTTCATTCTGTTATCACGTTTATGGTGCTATTTCAGAAAATTTGAAAGTAGCCTCAAATATGTTACAGCATCCACACTATTGCCGCCTGACTATCTTGTGTAACTTTTTACGCTACTACATAACATCGCACAAGATTGTCAGTTTAATTACCAATTAATCTGTGTTCTAAACGACGTTATTTTTATTTTGTAACTGACATCAGCTAGAATGACTTACCTTATAATTTTCTATGGTTTTCGTTGTGACTAATTAGTGATTCTTAGTGAAATATTTTTGCCAAGATACTGAATCAATAAAATATTTTGATTAGTATACGATAACCATTTTGTTTGTTTCTCGTAAATACCTATTATCCAAACACCGAGCAATTAGGTCTATTCTAAGGGTTTATAAATATCTGTTATCAAGCAGATGTAAAGAGCGGTACGTATTGGTCTACGGTATAAACGAGATTAACTGGCGAATTAGAATTCCTACAAACAAATATCCAAATGGCTCTAACCATGCTAACTACTTTTATTTCATGTAACCCGAAGTTTACATTGGACTACTATAAGTCAATCAACGTTCTGTTTATAGGTATCCAACATTTGAAAGGTTACAAATTTTTAGGAAATGTGGTTGATAATATATGTTGAAACTTACAGGTAAATCTTGATGTATTTTATTGTTTTGAGAAGATGTCCATAAATCCCAATCTTAAGTTTTTATTTTATCATTCTCTTTAATCTAATCTGTTATGATTTTAATTGTAATAAAAATATTCTAGATTATTTCCTTTATACTATTTAAACTTGCGTTAATTTATCTCGGTTATTTATTTACGCTGAAGAAGTGACTTACATCAAGTCACAGAACGCCAGAAATACAGTTTTTCTGCTCATTGGAACAGCAAAAATATATTTATTAACTTTCTGCCCAACGCTTAATTTATTTGAAATTATCAAGTTGAACTTCGGCATTGATACATATTAATATAAGATTATTGTGTGTAGCAATGGTAGCATTGTCATTGAGTAAATAAATATTTCCGATTCCCAAACATCACACAGGTTAAGACGTTTTTCATGCAATTGGTTCCCTTCATGAATTTAAATAAAGCAAGAACAAATATTGGTGTAGAATAGTATGAATTCATATTATTTCGAGGTTTCTCGTCAGCTGCTTACAAACCAAAAAATGTGATAGAATTTTTACATTGAGATAGTGTGAAACAATTGACATAAATGAGCGTAAATAACTGGATTACAATAATATATATATATATGATAATTTTAGAGATTAATGGAACTGAATAATCATAAGATAGGTTACGTAATAATAATTAAATATAATTTGAAAAGTTAAGATAATTTAAGAGGATCAGGTGTTGGAAATGTGTGAATAATAATGTGGTTTAAGAGTTATGTAATAGGGGAGCAGTATAAATATTTTAAAATAAATAAATGAATAAAATAACCCAAATAACCAAAACACAAAAAAGGATTGCCAGGGTAGTGATAAGTTTATTAAAGTCTTTTTTTGAATGCATAAGTCCGGTTTAAGTTTTTTGATCGCAATGGCTTCAGCGAAACGGAGGGTTGTCGTACTTCTTTGTCTATTGGTAATTTTGAAGGCGTGCGGAGTGTCGACGGTGTGCCCGGTGTCAAGTAGATGCCGAGCTATTGCGCTGTTGAAAGCCTTAGTCCCTCGCAGCCTCAAGTTTTTCGGAACATGCTCAGAAATGCGGACATGCACTCTTCTCTCAGTTCTCCCAATGTATGTGCTTTGGCACGTACATGTGAGTTGGTAAATGCAGTTGGAGCTCCGACTGCATTTACCAATTCACATCTCGATGTAAAAATTCTATTACATTTTTGGTTTGCAAGCAGCTGACGAGAAACCTCGAAATAATATGAATTCATACTATTCTATACCAATACTTGTTCTTGTTTTATTTAAGACGTTTTTGTTTTGAGCATTTTCTATTCAAAGTTTTTAATCGTTTAATGTATATCTATTGTTTTAATCATATCTTATAGATCCCTTATATTTACGGTAGTAACCGTTCACGCCAACGTTCCGCTCTTGGTTATTGGTTGGGAGATCTTCCAGATTTGCTTGACGAGTGTGCAAACGCCGAGTTTGTCATTGGTGTTGAACTTAGAAATAAATTGGCAAATAAAACAACTGAGTGTTTTGAATCTGCAGGAAAATCTGAAGTTTTATCGACGCAAAAGACTGTTGTACCTGTTCAAATCAATCTGTCTTGTTTTGTAACTTATGTGTATTATTACTTAGCATGGGATTATATTGTCTCTGGGTTTCAACTAGACTTGTATTCTCCAAGTGAATGGTTGTCTATTTACGCTTTTATGATACACTTATTTCAGAATTTAGCTTCTTTGCTCAGGAGTTTAGCGGAAAACTGCATCGTTTCAGGATCTGAAGGACAACCTACTTTAGAAAATGAATCCGCTGATATTAAAGGTCTAAATAAACAAGTTGATAAGTGTGATTCTGTGAATGATGTTGAGAGGCTTGTCAATCGTCAAAGTAAAAAGAAGAAGAAACATCGAGAAAAATGCAATGTATCCGGTGTACATAGTAAGAGCATAGAAATGTCGAATACCATGAATTTTAACAGCGTTGTTAAACCGATTTCACCTATGATACATGAAATAGGTTCGACTTTTGAGGTAAGACGTTTTATCGTTAATCTAGTCACCTGTTTAGTTCTCAGGAGACTTTAGTGTTCAAACTGCTTTTTATTTGAACGTTTCACATGTAAATTGTTTGATTCATTAATAGTAGTATTACAATACTTTTGAGATATACGATTGTAACTGACTATAACAACTTTAGTAAAGCGGTCCATGCATTTATCCAGTAATTGAAAGAATGTTATTATCTGCATGCCATTCTTAATTGTGAAGTATCAAAGCAATGCGTGCTTAATATTTGCTGAATACCTTTGGGGTTAAATCATTGAATTGGTTATAAATTCGTTTAATATTCCTTAATGGTTGACCAGAGTTTCTTCACACACTTAAATTAATATAATTTGATTTTTGACTATAGTTATGCTTTCGCATTCATCTGACGTGGATTTTTAAACTAATATTTTTTCGATGATTTGTTTTTGAGTTAAATTTATTCGGTATGTTACTAATGTTCAAAAAATTAACCTTTGTAATATTTGTGACGTCGGTTGTTTAGTTTAGTATCTGTTAGCTAATACACTTAGTTTTTTTCCTAAAAGTGAAAATGAATACTGTCAGTATAAGCGACCTTGATGACCACTATGAGTGTAGTAGTCAACAAGTGGATCCCTAAATATCATTTGAAAAATATATCAACAATTATAAACCCATCCCGAAAACCCAACAAAAATTGACCTTGCATCAATAATGTCTCATAGATCACAAATAGACCAGTAAACAGTTCATGATGAGCTGTTTTTTGAGGCAAATTGGTGGTAGCTAAAGCACCCAATTTTGGACCATTAGGTTGTAGATCAGAACACCAGTCCATCTATTTTAATTAAGGCAGCCAATTTGTATCACTCATCTTCATTCAAGAAAGCGAATATAATGACATTTTAGTCCAAAAAGATCCCTTCAAAATCTTTTGATATTTTTGCCGTTTATCCATCATCCGAAACCAACTTTGTTTTTCTTTTGTCATATTTGAAATACACGAAAGTCGTTAAACAAAATTGTTTTTAGATGAAATCGCCATCAATCTGTACCTTTCTATGCATATTACAAGGCTTAATTGTGTGAGGAAATGTGTACAGTGAATAAGTATAATTGCATAATAATAAGTATTATATTGGACCAGATAGCGTAAACATTGCGTAATTGGCATTACGTCAATAAGCACTTTTTAACGTATGCTTTGTTTTCCTTTTTTCCGGTTTGTCTAATAGACTTTTTGGTAATTATGATACCTATTCTGACTCCAGTGGTTATTTTGTAAATTTTCGAAATCAGTCTCTTACATTTTGTTTTCTGCGAGAAATCTGGTTGAAAAGTAAGCTTTTAATCAAGTTTTAGTAAATCAGTCCCTTTGTATACTTACAGCAAACGAATTTGAATATTCAGAATTTGAAATTATTTTCATATACAAACACAATTCTTTCATTTGCCGACTTTTGTCTAAAAGCAAATAGATTCACAGTTTAATTGCTGTTATGACAACTAAAACTTCCGTATGGCTTTGAATGTCCTGTCTCATTAGAAAGTGTTTTATTTCTTTGTTCTTAGTAAGGTAGAGTGACCCCTTAAATGGTAGTATTTTGTTTAACAAAACCTTCTTTACTTATATAAATCTAATGGTCTTTATTTTCATCCTAAATATTTTCCCAGGTTCACTTGCTTAATGTACATCAATACTTGAATACTGCAACCCTGTATGTTATACGTGCGCTTCAGAGAGATAGTGGGATCGAAATAAATGTGAATCGTCTAAGTCCGGATCCTAATTCTGACGGGCAACTGCGTACATTTCTTAGTCGAAATTATCTGGAACGTTATGCCAGAAGGCTTGGAATTTTTCTCATTCCTCATAATTCACCTCTAACTGAAATGGGAGGTGTTTCAGGGGCTTACGAAACATGGAGATCATTAGTAAGTAGTAGCATTATTGATGGTCGTTCAACAAGTGATCTTTATCTGATGGCAGCAAGAGCGTTTGATGAAGCTCAGAATTTAATTCAGAAAACTCTGTATTTGAAGTCAGTAGGTGAAGAAAAGTTACTTAAGTTCACACGGTCTCCTATTGTTCTATCCCTGCTCACTGAAAAGTTAGGGCCTCCTGACCAACTCATCGATCTTCAACAATTAGCAAGACGTAATTCCATTGCTTGCCGTGTGCTTGGTGTATGTGAAGATCGACGGCCAATTGTACATACAGCCAATCCATCCACAATAAATCATAAAATGTCGTTTTTATGTTCATCTAGTCCAGTTAAATTGGACTACAATTTTTTAGAAAGCAAGTGTTATCCGCTTATTCGTCTAGCTAGTCAATCAAAAAAATGTTAATAATAGTTATGTTCACCTGTGAATACCTGTTTGGATGTTATGAATTTGTTTAAAGACTGAATGTTAAAATGATGTTTCTAATTAATTCTTTCTTTTAATGTAATATTTTTTAGCAGATGCATGTTTTTTGTATACGGACTTTTTTTGGAACTTAGATCTTTTTCATTCTTGTATAAATTAATCAAATATTCTTCTTCCCTCCTGTATATCAGTGTCCTCGTACTTGTTGTAATATATGAATCCTAAGCAAATAACTATGTACATAAGTCGAAAAATAATGAAATTATTTATTGGAGATATCATATCTATCTTTAAATTCATGATAGTTTAGTGTATTAAATATTTTGTTTTAGATAAATAAACTGCCTACAATTTTAAATCACATAAAGACGTCAAATAATAGTCGAATTTCACTCAAGACACTAGTTCTGAATGTAAGCTAAGAATTATAACCCTCTTGTGGATTTTAGTTATCAAGATGAAATATTAGCACATATCGTTTTAAGTAAAAACAGTTGTTGATATAAGTTGGTATGTAACTAGTGAATTAAGTATTAAAAGAATAGAATTTTTTGTCACTAGTCATTTTTAAAAAATTAATAATGGTAATATATGCTCTTTGGTGGTCTATGTTTATTGAACGTTAGTATTAAAATAACTTTCCAATGTGAACAATCATTTATCTTCGTTGATCTTAGTTAATGTATCAGAAATAGGATATGTGAAATCAAACAATCTATATAAAAATTTACAAAAGCTTTTTTTTACATTACATACCATAAAGATTGAAAGGAAAGAAAATTAGAACAGTAAAAAAAATGGATGAAACTAACGTATTGTCCACCATTTTCAAGCTTATTATCCAACTTAAGGCATAATTAATGTTGTTCTTGAGCCGATTGGAGCACGACTTAAAGCATTTTTTGATGTTTGTCCACTGACAAGTTTTTCCCTATAGTAAATGAAGAAAATAGATTTGTGTTACTGAATCATTAAGTTTTATTAATTAATTACTTTGAAGTCACAATTTAAAACTGGGCTACAATGTTATTGCCTTTCAAAATGTAAATTGCGTAGGTTCTATAGTTTTGCTTCAAAATCAGTCATTAAAAACTGATTTGCCTGGCGCTTGGCATCCAAGTTGTTTGGTATTGGATTCTTAGAGGAAAGTTTCATGTTGCTAGTATATAATCATGAATGCCTTTGAGGTATCACTCACGTATGCTTGCATCAATACTGAGTTCATGCATAGGATACGAGGCCAATCGATTGATGAAGTTAAGTATCTTCGTTGACTTAGGTGATTGGAACTTGTAAGATGTTTGCTAGTGCAAGAGTAGGTTGGAGAAAACTTGGGGGTGGCCATGTAAGTACGTAAATAATACTTGATCGGGGTCTGCACAAATATCGCGATCAATAGTTTAAAGTTACAGGTGATTTGTAATGGCGCATATGCACTTATTCTTTGTCTTCTTTTAGATCCAGAGTTTCTAAACTATTTTACACCGTTTATTCCAGAAATACATTTTCTCGCATCATATCTTCTATGTTGAATGCTTCTTATCATCACTGACAATATTACTACTACTCTGCCATCTGATGTGGCTTGGCAACTTAAACTAATATCGACCGTTGCTGCTACCTTGCGTGGTGGTCGGGCTTGCCCATCGTAATCAATCGATTGAGCTATACTGGATCGAACGATCGCTACTTAAGGTCCTACTATGCCAAACAGGTTGGTTGAAAAGCGGTAAGACTAAAAGCGGTAATTCCAAGGTCTGAGGGTGAAGTTGTACTGCTGACTGTATAGAGGTATGATGACAGTAAGATGTTTTCTTCACGCAACCAGCATAATAGCGATGCTGCTTTTCCACAAGGAGGGGTGGTGTTAGAAAAGGTTGGCCCTAAAAATACACCCCTTGCCTCATCCCACGGATTTCCGTCTCTGGCAATAAGGTCTCAACAAGTGCGGAGCTAACACGAAAATTACTCACAAATGGGTTGTATGTGACCGGCCTCAAGCAGGTGTCACTTGGGAAGTCAGGTCACTAATAAAACCTCTAACCCGATTTCCTTTTCCGGTACCTCTAGAACAATAACACCCTCATAACTCTAATAGCAATCAAGATTCTAATTCTTGCCCCCAAATGCGCTGGTACGGCCGAGAGTGGGGAGTCCGCTCTCCCTCTCGAAATACTCTCACATGGCCACTCGTATACAGTCTCTGCCAAGGAAGTCCTACTCATTGCCTTCTCGTGGCGGGGATGTTGTTTACGAAAATGAGAGGACAAAAGGCGAATGTCCGGCGCTTTAACCGGATTCCAAACCAATGGTGCACATGGGCCCCAGTATACTGCGTGAACAACTGGCGTATGAACCAATTGTTGGTCACCGGCTTCCATAGGACTGCATCTCCTTAGGATGCTCCACTGCCTTGTGGATCAGACCATCAGGTCGAAGGCTCGGGGAGTGGCCCTCTAAGGAAACCACCTGCTTCGGTTTGGGCACCCTGTCAGTATCACAGCCCTCACACATATCGAATGAGATTTGTGTGGCGCATATGTATTTGGTGCCTCAATGTACCAATATTTATGTGTTAAAATAAAATAAAGATTACTGTATTCATAGCCAATCTCCCTTTTCAATTCCTGTTATTCCTCCTACATCAACTTTCAACTCCCTCCTTAAATGTCACCATGGCCAACGATTATAGTGCACGAGACGCTGTCCCAGATCTACTGAACGCTCGCTCCGAACTACACTTTGGAGCTTTCAACGTACACATTATGTTAAATCAGCCAGCTGGCCTCCTTGACTGAAACCCTAGAATCTCGTACCATTGATGTATGTTGCGTCTCCGAAACGCACATACAAGATCCTAGCATGGTTATACAGCTGAGCTCACCTCGGCAAAACGGAGAGCTGATGAGATACACCCTCCGTGTATCTGGCGACTCGATGGCTAGTTCTCGTGGACTGACAGGTGTAGGCAGCCCAGTGAAGTAAAAGATGAATTATATAGTAAGCTTTCTGAACTTCAAAAAGCTAGACTCAGACATACTGCTCGTAGCAGGTAACTTTAATGCTCATGTAGGTAGCTTAAACCAAAGAGAAGGACATGGAGAACGAAAACAAATCAGATCTAGGTCAACCAAAAGTCTAAGGAACAACCGTGAGCAGTGGTGCGAAACGAAAGCAAATGAGATGGAAAAGGCGATGTCTGTAGGTAACACAAGTTAGCTTTTCAGACTAATAAAAGAAAATGTAATTTTATAGTCAAGTGTAAGTAAGACTATTTCGGGAAAAGACGACACTTATCTACCCTCAGTCCAGACGTATAGGACGATGGGCAGAAAATTTTAAGGAGCATTTCAGGTGGCCTTCAGCTACTCTACAACTACCCATCATTCCCATACACCCAAAATGGAGCATTGAAGTAGGTCCTCCGACTCTAGCTGAAGTTTAAAAGGCTATAGATAATCTGAAACGAGGAAGAGCATCTGGTCCAAGTGGATTGACTCCAGAGGTCTTTAAGGATAGTGATCCAATTCTATAGATTAGGTTGATTTAATATTTTAGGTCCGGGAGTTGGACGTAATCCCATCTAACTGGTCACAATCACTGATTGTCCCATATAGGGATTAGTTTGACTAATAAAGCACCTAGAATACTAGCCTCAATAATTATCGGGTGGCTAACAAAGTCTCGTGAACTGCAAATACGAGAATATCAGTTTGGCCTCAGACCTGGTCATGGCTGCATCGACCACATATTCACTACTCGTCAGATTTTAGAACACAGGCATGCTTATCGGGGTCTGACAGTGGTGGTCTTTCTTGTCTTAAAAGGAGCATTTGACTCTGTAGACCGAGAGGTTTTGTGGCAGTGTCTATCATTGAAAGGTGGACGTCAGAGGTAAACAAACCTTGAGAAAGCTCTTTACCCGAAAACTACTAGTCGAGTCAGGGCTTATGGCGAACTGTCATTTGCTTTTGCAACGTTAAGTGGTGTCCGTCTAGGCTGTCCACTATCTCCATTTTTGTTCAACTTCACCATAGACCTACTGATGGAAATAACGCTCTCATCGACTGAATTTTCAGGCATTGATCCACCAGGAGGTACACTTATCGGCTTAGAATACACAGATGACACACTCCTGTTTGGTGAAGATACTGATACAATGCAGTGTCTTTTAGTAGCACTGAGCAACAATGCCAGAATGTTCGGGATGCGCTTCTCCTCCTCTAAATGCAAGTTGTTGCTCCAGGATTGGCCTGCGTCAGTACCTGAACTAAGGATAGGGAGTGAAGTAATCGAACGTGTCGACAACTTCGCTTAGCCTGGAAGTCCGATCAGCCCTGATGAGCGGCTGTCTGACGAAACCTCTGCACGGATTCAGAAAGTTCGTTTGTCTTTTGCCAACTTCCGTCACTTATGGCGAAGGTGACATATCCGTCTCTCAATTAAGGGACGAGTATACTGCGCAGGAGTTCGCTTTGTTGTTAAGGGCTGCGAAACGTGGCCGTGAAGAGTCGAAGATACTCGTAAGCTACTAATATTTGATCACAGATGTATTAAAGATACTGCTTGCATCTGCTGGATTACCGGGTAAGTAATAGTGAGGTTAGACGTAAGGCATTAGGGAATGATGGTAAGTTAGTTGGTGAGGCTGTGAATATTCAGGGACAGAGATGGTTGGGTCGCGCGTTACGTATGCCTGAACACCGATTATCACGACGCGCAATGCTGACTAGTGTTGGAGACGGTTGGAAGGAATTTATGGGTGGCCAAATCAACACGTGGCATCAGTCTTTCAAGTCACTGACTCGTGGCGTGAGCCGTGTTAGTAGATTCAGATCACTTGGTCGAGGCTCACGCGACTATCGTAACCAATGTATGGAGATTCTTGATGACATGACTCAGAATCGATCACAATGGCGTAGGTGTATACAATCTTTGTTTATCCCTTAAACCGTGAGATTAAAATCGTTTTATACCTTTCTTTCTATGAACTAGTTCTTTCTCCCTGTATCATGTCTGTAAATGAAATGTTTTTTTTACAATCATTTAAGTAACCGCTACGAGTTTGGTGTTCATCTTGTTGTGCTTACGAGGTGTGGCATCTTGGCCCGATGCATATATGTGCCTGATCTTACGTTGTAACTGGATGACTGACTTAAACTAATGCACATATGTGTCAGGTTCCGCGCGGCTTATAATTGACTGATGGAAATATTTGGAATTAAACAGTGAAATGTATTATTCAGTTTGTATAAATTTACTTAGAAGCTAACATAGAAATACCCATAAAATGCCCGTCAATTTAGTGAAAATCTATCTACCGAATATAATAAAATAAACAATTATTGACTACGTCCATATACTTCAATGTGGAAGAGTAGAAGTAACAAAATTATTGTTTATTATAGATCATGATAACTTCACTACGATAGAAAGCCATTATTCCTTGTAATTATTATAATGGAGTATAGTTACGTTCATGGTACCTATCTTAGATTCGAAGTGTAGTTAATGCAAGGAAGAGGTAAGTGGATTTCACGAGTGATAACACTCTTTTATTGACAGAGTATTCGTTTTGTAGGCTATTGCCATGCATAGTAGTTTTGTTTCCAGTAACAAAAAAAGTTTGTGCATTCATTTGAATTTTAGTTTTGTTAATGAACCTATTCTGCCCACTCTAATCTCGTGGCATAAATACTTATACTTTTATTGCACATGGTGTCGAAGTAATTTTAGAAAAAAACTGAAGGTGAATGTCAATAAAATTGTGTATGACTATATTCGACAGCTGTGTTACACTATAAAATATAATTGAATAAACTTACTCTGCATCTGTCACTCGCTGGTCAACAGTGGTTATAGCTACTGTAGATGGGCTAGCTGCTTTATACTGCAAAACAGAAAAAAATGTGATTGTTTTCATGACAGATTATAATATAAAAACAAGATATATTTAGAGATCGTCATTTAATCTACGTAACGTTTCGCAAAATATTTGAAGTCAGAATTTAGATATGACTGACCCTCAAATTTCGCAGTAGTAACATTTTCCGTGAAACAATCACGAAGAAAGTTTACTCAGAGATCACTGTTTTCTTAGTCACTTTTTAAATGAATACAGTGATAATTTTTCGAGATATGGTCGGTATTAACCAGAGAAATAATGTGATGAAACATCTAAATCAACTACAAAACACAAGATCCTCACGGATGTGAAATATAAGTTATGGTTAAAAATACGAAGTCTTATGACAGGGTGGAGGATCTTACTTGAAATATTAGTTCTTTTATGGATGCTAATTTTTCGTTAACTATGTCATACTTACTTTTTGGAATTCTGATGAACTAACGTCAGATTACTTTTACAAGTTACGTTCCCAGAAAAATGGGCTTAAAAAATTGAACAATTGTATTACATTTAAAATTTATAAGCTAATGAACTTTTCGTTCTAATTATTTAGCCTAGTGAATACTCGTGGACACTAGATTCCATCATCTTAGTGAATTTGATGTTATCAGATATACTGTTGATGTTTTTAAAAAGTTTTTCGAATCCATTTTGTTGTATAATGACAAAAGTATCATCTACGTACCTAGACCAGGAGATAAGATCTGTTGACCACAAATGACCTTTTCTGGACTGTTTGAGTGGAAGAAAACGTAATGATCGTTTAAAAATAACAATATTCCGAAAACCAACATATTCTGCGAAACATCTACATTACACGTCAGCACATTCTCATTCCAACAAAGTGACACTGATCAGGAATTTGATAAACATAGTTCAAAAACCCATCACTAAACCAGATGAAAAAGAAACTGAAATGAATTTAGTCGTGTCCACTTTGATGATAGATAATTATCTTAGGGATTTTTTATGAATAGAATAATTAAGACAGAAAACCAAAACGTTAAGGTGGCAGATAAACTGAAAGAAATAGTTAACACAGCAGCGGTCCTATATCATAGAGGGATTCTAGAAGAATCTAGAGGAGTAGTCTTCCGAACCAACAATACTCCAAGATCCGAACTGGTAAGAATCAAATATTCAACTCAAAAGAAGGAACAATAATATTGTGCATATGAGATTAAATGTATAATTGTAATGCTATATATGTAGATGAGACATCACGACAACTGAATGTGAGGGTGAAGGGACACAAACCTTGTTTGAAGCACATTCCTCAATCCTCAGATGGTATAAAAAAAGTTGAAAACAAGTCAGCGATAGCATTAAACTCAATGGAGTTGCGCCATACAATTGATTTCGATGACTCAAGAATACTGTAAAAAGGTCTGACACCTCAGATCCACTTACAAATACATGCAGTTTGTTATCTTAACATACATTTTTACACACTAAATGTATCAAACGGACTGCACCAAATTCTTACTTTCAACATTGTTACCACAAGTATACGGTTAACCAGAGAACCATTGTACCTATTCATTTTCGTTAATTTTGATGTTTGGTTATATTTCCTTGAATAAGGTTGGACCATATTGCCGAGCGAAACGTTGGTTTTACTTTAAATTCAATCACTGGTAATTTAGAAATACATTTTTCCTTCCTGTCTTACATTTATTCGGTACCTAACTACTATAAAACTATTTATTCAAATGTAGACGAAGGTTCTTAAATGTAAATGCGATTAGTTCCAACTTCAGGTAAAATAATCATTCAATTCTGTCTCATCACCATTACATTTTTTACTTGTGACACTTTAAGGATAGTTTTTGTCACAGACTGATAAACAATTCATGGCAAAGGTATACTGGATAACTACTTCATTATAATCTAAGACTTGTTTGTATCCAAATCCCATCCCACACGAGACTCATTGTTTCAAGACTGCTGAATAACATTTTCAATTTGGGACGGAGCTTTGTGATAATCTAATCTTATCGTTGATATATATCTCAGTCGATTTTACATAAATCTATTATTATTTACTTTAAAAGTTTTCAATTTTCATTCTAGTAAAACTCACCTTAATGAGTTTACGTTCTTCAGAGCCAAGTCGATAGGCATCGTAGTAAAATTTCATTCCAGCACCAAAGAATAAAAATGAACACGCAATTAGTAAAGGACCAGTTAATTCACCAATATCTAATGACAAAATTATATTCATGTAAACATGCCGTAAACATGTGATAAGTAGACCGATGAATAGTACCAGTAAGAACATTATATAAAATCCAACTGCAATCCAATATAGTTTTTTCGCTCGACCAAACTTAACTGAATTTATTTCTCTTTGGACTTTACGATCATGGTGTTCAGCTTGTATCGTTGTTCTACCACTCTTATATGTTGCCAGAGAAGCCTAGAATTATTCAAAAAAGGAAAATAGAGACTATTATCATATACAACAGTCCCTGAACGAGTTTATATTTTTCTTTAAATCAGAAAGTAGAATATTTCAAAAACCCTAGTTGGCAGACAACGTGCAAAAGTCATTTGTACTATTATAATAGTCCTTAAAATGAACATAAGTGATCTTTGCCTTTTTTTGGTTATGTAATTCAATGTATCTCTTCAATTTTACTAGTCAGCTCCGATTTGATTAGTTTAATAATTTAAATGTAATCGTTTATAATAGACGCTGAATTTTGAAATGTTATGAAATCCAAGTTCTACAGATGTTTGACATGCATTTTTATGTGTAGTTTTACACAAGGCAAATCAATTGTTTGTTATATCATAGATGTCTATAGTTTTCAAGTGAAACTAATTCGTAGTAAAGATCGAATGTGCAAAATCAAAGCCTTTAGATGTGATTGGCTCAGAAATAATAGTCCGAATCCGTTAGATCTATGATGATGTGGAAAGAAGACCAAAAGGAATAAAAGAAAACAGCAAATCTGTAAGTGCAATAGAAGTCATTGATCTCAATTCAAATCTAGAGGTTCGATGAAGAATAACTCGTCTAGTGAAGTTCCTTGTTTAAATTTTTTGTCTTGATCTATATCAAATCACTAACGCTCTTAACTTATGGTCACTGTGAGCTGTATTAAACCAATAGGGCCCTTACTATAATTCTAGGTTCAAACTGATTATGTGTTTGCGTTGCATTTATACCTTCCCAAGAAATGCTGTGAAATTAATATACTAGCGGTATTGTCCAAAGTTCAGAAGTTTTCTTGTTTTTCAAAACGTCAGAAACTCAGTCAATTACTACAAAAAATAGAAGAGAGAACTATGAGTAATAATATTAATGATATTTCCCTGCTGCTTAAAAAAACATCACTTTCAGGAGGTTAGAGTTGATGTTCGATGATTATTACAGTCTTTCAGAAATTCTGTTTTCAGAATATGACTGTTCATTGATTGAGAGCATATACTTGTTACCGTTTGTTACTAAAGCCTCAAAGGTTTTAGGTGGTTGGAGGTGGTCTATAGAAAATCATGGAGACTTCGTATTTTATCTATTTTTGACACCAGATAGTGGCCATCTGGACTCAGTAGGTTGATGAATAGTGCTGTAGGATCTTAAGTGGTAGATACTGTGTTTGAGTTTCGATATGGATATGACCATTAGAATCCAGATACTTCCAGGTAACAGCATGAAACATACAGTCCAGACTCCACTACTGGCCATCACACAAAACTACTAACCCCTGGGTATATGTTCTGCCTGACGTAGGGATAACAAGAAACATGGTACCAAATGGTCTGTGTTTGATTAAAAAGGACTGATAAGTTACTTGTTGGAATGAAACTATCTATTTATAACCATATTTATAATGAAATCAAAAGCTATAACTTTGATGCTAATCAAGAAATTCAAAGCATTAATCAACACAAGACCTATTCAAAAGTTCAGGAAAAAGAGTAATGATAAAAGAACTAGGTAATTTTAAGAGATTAACAAATGCTTAAGTGTATTCCAAATAATATCGAAGATAAGAAAATTTTGTAAAATATTGAGCTAAGTAAGAACTTTATCATAAATATTAAAAAACAGAACATAAAGAAAGATTCGATAAAAGCTTATATTAAAATTCACAGAACGCTGTATAAGTTTTATAGAAGGAACTCTGATGTCAAAAGTCTCAATAATGGCTATCAGTCCTTTTGTACAAATAAAAGTGATAATACAGGCATGCTTAAACCAAATTATCTGAAGCAGTCTTTAGGTTCGATTAAAAAGTGATTACTTTAGCCACTAAGTCGCTGTTTCTAATGTAGAACATCTCTTGCGGAAACCCTGAATACTAGTTTCACCAAGCGTTTGATTAAGATGGTTGGACTGTATAATTATTTCTGTGATATATATATATATATATATATATATATATATATATATATATATTAAAATTGAAGTATCAGATGAAGTCCTTTTATATTTTGAAACAAGGAAACCTTTACCGTTTTACCCTTAGAAAAAGTCATGACATTTTTAATTACCAGTGCTTATGTATAACCTTTCCTGTCTCCAACAAATTATTATTACAGTTACATTTATTTAACTTTAATTAATTTCATTTTGCGGAGCATTTAGAAAATATGATAATTTTTTAACTGCTTGGTAGCTTACTTTGGAAGCTTTTAAGCTTCTTGACATTCTAAAATGACTAGGAGCGTAGAGCGAACGAGTACCTTGAGTTGATTTTGCTAATAATACCGATGGCTGATAACCTGAAATACTACCAGTTCTACTATTGTTATTAGTCAAAACAGTCGATCCATTTTCGAAAGTTTGCATATTTGATGACGTATAAACGCATGGATCCATTTGTCTTGTACTCTTTATTATATTTTGGTAGACGTTTCCAACTGAACCAATTTGTGATCTGGATTTAGATGATATATAAGATCCTGAAACAACAGATCCTGTAGGTTCTTGATTTATGGACTGATTTACAGGACGGATCGAAGTAGTTGGTGGAACACGTATAGGATCACTGGAACGTAATGAGGAAGAGCTACCAGTTCTACCCAAACTATTCAACCTTTGTTGTTCATACTGCATGCGTGTTAAGTGACTCGTCATTGTGATTAGACGTCGACTTGATGATACTTTTAGAAACTGAAATTTCAATAGTAAAAGAATAAAATAAGAGATGAAAACCTACTAGTTCTAAAAGAATTACGTTTCTTGTGTGAAAGTCTTAGTATTTACCCGGAAACTATGTATGAACAATATTTTAGCCTTAAGTGTCTATAGATGAGTTGGATACATAAAGACTGAACAATGTAACTGTTCTTTTTAAAAATATTGTTTGAACATCAACCTCCAGATCAAGCTGAACACAAGTAGCAATTATGAATAATCAGGCCATACCAATTTTTATTCCATCTTAAAAAAAGAAATGCTATCTATGAAAATGGCGTTGTTTAAGAAGTGCCGTCAACATGTGTGAGAATGCACGAAGTTATACTGGTTTTAAACTATTCCTTGTTCAAATCCACCCGCAAAAAGACACATCGTTCAGTGACAAATTTGAAAATAGATGTTGATTGACCAGATGAATAGTTTATGAATCCCAAAATTGTGGTACACTGAGGCGGCCGGAAGAAAAGGAAAAATACACTAAAGTTCAACTATTAGGAACAATCAAAGTTTGAATGAATAGTTCAAGCATGAAGGTAGAAGTTAAACTTATTGAAAATAATGTAAAATAGGATTATATTTTGCTGGCTGGATAACTCCACTTCAAAATCTGAAGCACTTGCGGGACAAATAACTTTAGAGAAGAATAGAAAAATGAAAATAATTTATAGATTAAAATGACGAAAGATAATTGTCCAGATATAAAGAAAAACATAAAGGTCATGATAATAACTGAATACTATTCATCACAAAATCCTTAGAAAAGGAGAAGTAGTTCCAAAAAATATTTTATGAATATCAAATTTGAAGGAGGTACAGCTGCTGAAACTTTGAATAAACGGATTTCAAAATCCATGATTAAAACTTATTCAGCTAGTGTTCTGAAATGCATTTGGAAAGTGACAGCTTTGTGAGGCTAATGTAACCTCCTCCATAGGATCAATTAAATTCGTAGATGCACATCGATGTGGCCCAAAGCGAGAGTTTATTCTTAGCACATCCGTGAATGGCAGGTAGGTTTGAGAAGATAATACTGAGCTTAGCTCTATAGATTTTACTCATGGATTTTGAAATCTGTTTATTCAAAGGTTCGGCAGCCATATCTCCTTTAAATTTGACATTCACAGGAAGGTTTTCGGAATTGTTTTTGCTTTTCTCAGGATGTTGTTATGATTATTATTCAGTTACTATTATGACCTTTATATTTTTCTTTTCTCTCCATATCTGTGAGGGAGACAATTATTTTCGTTCTTCTATTCTTCTCTCACCCCTTGATTATTAAGCAACTTTATTTGACATATAACTTTATTCAACAAGGAAAATTGACGAATTTTTAAGTGGACACCAGTAAACTCTTAGTTTATAGACATGAAAATGTAATCAACCTACGAAACAACAATCACTATTTTTCACCGCAAGTAGCTTGTATTGAAGACAAACAACTAAAAATTCATAATAACTAGCAATTAAATTTAAAACCCTGTCTCATATATCATGAGCAATACTTAAAGTAAGCATTATATTCTCTTTGGTATTTTCCGCATATACCTTTATTTTAAGTGATTCTAAGTTCCGGATTATTAGTGAAAAATCCAAATCGGAAGTCCAATTACGATGAATCCGCAAAACGATGACAAAAAATGAGTATACAAATAATTTACTAAAAATATTTTTCTTAGATTTAACTAAATAGTATAGAGACAAATCTTTAAGCCGTTGGAAATATTCTTACGTTTTTTACCAAATTGGATTTTCGCAATAAACTCCATAGGTTGTTTTTAGTTTACTGTGGTTAATATGGTGAAAAATGTTTTTTATTGTGTATAGCTTTACTGTGACTAGTATTCTTCGGCACATAACATCGACTAAAGGTTTGGGAGACAAAATACTTAAGCATCATCTGCAGGAATCTGAAGATATTGTCATCATATTCATAATATCCTAAAAGTCATAAGTTTTAGTAACTATTGTAAAGAAAACATTTAGGTTGACCTACTCTATTCACAATATAACCCATCATGTGCTTGTTGAAAATTTACACGGTTTTTTATTTTTACACATATACTCTTCTGTTATTATTGTCTGTACTATATAATCTAATATTATAATGTTTCTGTTATGTCATCATTCTTGTTTTTTGGTTAAACTATTATTTGGGACTTTATACATACAAACGATTGTACGGCCTAATTATCAACTTCTTAAAAAGAGACCCATTTGCTGAATTTCGTGCTTTTAATATTCAAAAATAATGCGTCAACTTAAGAATATTTAATCTGACCACAAATCGCTAGTATCACTCCAAACAAGCAAATCTGTAGAAGTAGCGTTATTAAAAGGTTGTAACGGAACTGTATAATACTCTGCAAAGGGTTGCTTAACTTTGAGTCGGGTCACGCAAGCGAATGCCATTTCCTAAATCTTGCTAGGTTGACCGTAAACTTTTAGAATAATAGCCATGATAAAATAGTCTCAGAGCCTCTTTATGAGAACTGTCTGCTTTTCAGCCGCTATCAAATAGCAAGACTACTTTTAACCAATAAACTATGGAGACTGATAAGGTTTGATTATTTAAATGCTGAATCAACGAGCCAAACATCATATTTAAAACAATTCAATTAAAGAAACAAAGCAAACAAATGGTAGAAGATAAAAAAATTTGCATAACTTTCGTTTTTCGGTTTATAAAACATCTGTGTTAACAACTGATTTGAGAGAACTACGTACAGTTTGTCTTTTGGCCCTGATACTTTAGCTTACAACTAAAGAGCTTTATTGACCGGACGAATGAACGTGAAAAATTTGTTTTTTCAATGCATTCACAGCTTATGGTACTAGTTAGTCACAAAACCCATGCATACCAAATATTTGCACACTTTCTTCACTTACTATATTTAGTGACTTTTAAAGAGCCTGTTGGGATATTCAGAAAAATATCCCAAAAATTACGCGGTTATGTCTAATGCTATCCTTGGACTTGAAATGGTATCATTTTTTTCTCGTTCAATATTTGTTTCACGTGTCATTTTTCTGTTGGCCAGATATTGTGCAAATGTTATTTTTTATTTTATGGTACGATGTCGTAAGCATGATTGGTAAATAAACAGAGTATGTTTGAAATACATGATGCATATCGCAGAGGCTGAGACTTGTGTTCTGGACTTAACTGGCTGGGGTAGGAAGGAAGTAAGGCCAATCAGGACTCTAGGCTGCTCGCACGTGTTTTATGCATCATTGATCCAATAGAGGATCCACTGCTCTCTAATCGGCGGTCACAAGTTATAACAGAGCCTTCTGATAAATTATGATTATTTGAGGCTGAACTGTTTGCATTTTCTAGTATAGAGAATTTTGCTAATGAATGAGCATCGTATCAAACCAAACTCAAAAGAAAATTTCATTATGGCCTCAGTGTAGCGCCATTGGTGCTTTTCTCCTGCTTCATGAGTCAAACAAAACTAATTTTATATGAGTAACAGACATGCTGTTGTCCCAATACTTTTCCTATGACTTTGATCCGCTTCTGTGTCAGCATTACGCCCTAGAGTTTTTAAAAGTCCTAGTTATTGTGGTATATTGAACCTTGTTACACTACACTACTGCTACTGCAAAGCTACGTAAAAATAACAAAAGTAAGTTCTAGATGACATAAGAAAAAACAGCTTCACACTGTACAAAATAATACATTAAATATGAGAACGTTTGAAATTTATGTCGGAAAAATGGACGAGATTATGAGGAAGCACTATTTATTTATAAAGATGGGAATATTAATGCTTTGCCATTTTACTGGTACTGTATTAAATTTGGTGTGTTCTGGGGCACAATAAGATACATTTAGATCTGATCTTCATTAAATTCTTCAGGACCTTCGGTGAAGTCTCATATATAGAAGTGTTGTATAAATTGGCGGCATTGCAATCGCAGACAACTTGCACCCGTAAACAAATGATTTAGTAGTCGAAAGTTGATAAAACGTACGAGCCGACTACAAGCTACATTATTAATAAACAGTGCTTAAAAAATCTTCGTAGTCTAACGTGGAGTACGTGTCAGTTAATCCCTCCAAGAGCATGATGATGAGTATCCGCTGGAAATAATTACGTGTTTAATAATCTACAATCACATTAGGTAGACACAGTGATAGAGTAGTTACTGCTGGTCAATGCCTGAAAACCACTGGACACTTTCGGTAATGTGTTAATTTCCGGAAAACATGAATCAACGGTAAAAATTGAGTGACTGTTTTGTTTATCGCAACAAAAACGTTTCCACTGTATTTATACAACGGAATTTTTCACATTCTACTAAAGAATTACCTATATGTATGTAGTTAAATGGCAATTAAAAGCAAAAGTGACCGCGAAACAGCTATAAACATGGATTGCAAAATAAAAATTCCGTTAATATTTTGTCACTCACTAGTAACATCGTAACTATGACTAGTATTCTGGGACATTATTAATAATATAAGTACTGATAAGTAGGCTGAGTAATTTATAATCCGACAAATAGAGATATGTCTTGAGGTTTGTGTGTCTTAAAAAGAATTCATAACAACTCACGATGTTCTTTTTAATTCACATTCGGGTTCAGTATTTACATTGCTTCCGTACTGTCATCTTGAATGTCAATCCAAACATTGACCGTCCTCAAGGACACATTTGGAAGATTTCAACACAATACTTTGAACTTCAAACATTGTGAAGTAATATAATGAACTAGTTGATATATCAGTCAAATTTTGACGCGCGCAGTCATACGTATTCTGCTTTTACTAGACGATAAGTGCTATGTGTAACTTCTCCTGGAGTTCCTCTGGAGGCTACTGCCGGTCTCAAGCCCGGATAAAGGAGGAGGGTCGGGCATGGGGTTAGCGACCCCTTACCATGGAAAACTAACTTGCTAAAAAAACGCTAACCAGAACAAATTGTTCAAACCTGTCAAAGTGCTATGTATAGCCCTGAGTACTATAGTAAAAGTACACTTACTGATCTATCGATCTAACTCCGTTTTGGATATCCCGTAGTAGATGTCCCGTGAATATAAATAAACATTCCGTTTAATTACAGATCCCGTACGTAAGCTTATCTCGTTTGAGAGACAGCGGTAATAATGAGACAGATACGGATTGAGTAGAAAAGTGTTATTCCGGACATAAAATTGTAATGGGCAAACGAAGCATGGAAGACAACAGTGAAAACACACCTATATTACTCATTACAAGCGCTAATAAAACTCAATATAGATAGTCCATAGGGTGACATACAGACGGTCACTGAACAGAAGTATGAGTCACAGATATACACGCAACGCAAAATAAGCGCACACTTACAAGGACATGAATCTAAGATGTATGTGTGTGAAAGCCGCAATTTCCCATGGAAAGAATAGATCCATTATGGAAGCTGAAATGAACCAATAGTCACATGCTGTTTGAGTTTTGAAAGTTAGCTTAAAAGCTAGGATGAAACATGTAGGCGCATAGTAGCATTGGACACTATATAACAGGCCCGTAAAATTTTGTGCTGGAATTTGAAAAGACAGACAATTTCCCACAAATACTATTTACATTATTGCAAACTTTGTGAAAATATAGATTGTAAAATCCATTCTTTATGAAGAGGCTCTTAGTTAATATATTCTTGATTTATTACACATTCCCATCAGTATTCCATGTTAAGGATGGTATGTTGTTTAACCTGTGTTTGGTATTGGACCGGTTTCATCTCGAAAGCGCTGTTTGGTGGAACTGATATTGCGATAGGAGCCACCCTGCTGATGGCGAGAACCATTTTCTGGACAGAAAGTCTTCAGTGAAACGTTTAAACTGTTTTATGGTGTGTTAAACAGTATTTACAATAGTTTTTATTAGTCGTATATGGTGGGACGTAGCGTTGAACTCGCAAAAGTAGTCAGACTGTGTGAAGACTTTTATTTCATCGAAAGAACATTTGAGTACCAGAAAAGTTAAGACGGCGAAACATATTGAAAAATGCAAATGGGTGGTTGTAGGCTATGTATGCGTAAAAATTAGACACTTTCTAACTTCCCTTAGCAAATATGCCTTTCTCTTGCCTCTTTCGTCTGTGCATTTGGTTATTGCTGTCAAGGTCGAGTTGAGAGTGCTCTGACTATATCCATTTACAGACGGAGACATTGGAAACAACCTCAGGCGGTTTGAGGTCACAATGGAGCTCATCGGTATGATGTAGCTGCGAACGAAGGTGACAGTGCTGGAAGCAGTAATGATTACTGGGGTAACGATGGCTTTTAGTTGAGTTGCCCTTGTGGACGAGAAAAATTATTGGAATATCATCGCTTCTGGGATACCGATGAAGTTTGAGAACCCAACCCGACCGAAGCTGCTACCTTGACGCGGTGGTCGGGCTTGCCTATCGTGATGACCCAACCGAGCTATATTGGCTGGAACATATGTTCCTGTAGGTTCTACCATGCCAGGCAAGTCGATTGGTGAACGGTAAGACTAAAAGCAGCAACTCAAGGTCTGAGGGCGAAGTCGTACTGCTGACTGTAGAGGGGTGTGACAGCAGTAAGGTGTTTCCCTCAGACAACCAGCATGACAGCGATGCTGCCTTCCCACAAGGAGGGGTGGGGTTAGAAATGGTCGACCCTAAAAATGTCACACCTCACCTTACCTCACGGATTTCCGTCTCCGGCGGTAAGGTCCTTTGGAGAACGGAGCTAACACGTCAAAATCCTTCCACAAAAAGTCCGTGTGCGATCGGCCTCAAGCAGTTGTCCCTTGGGCTCTGCGGTTACGCTCTCAGGTCGTCAAGACCAACACTAATCCAACTTCTTTTTCAGGTTCCTCAAGAAATACCCTTCCACGGTGTGGGCAGCCGGGAAGTGACATCAGCCCTGATACCCGTAACAGCACACGAGACCAAGTTGGTCACATTCAAATCTTTCCTACACCTTCTAATACCTCTCTTATCTCCATGACTAACCCTCCTCATGTCTCTTTATCACATCGCACCGCTAGGGCAAACGATTCGAGTACGTGGAACTCGATTCCTGGTCTCCTGAAACCACGCTCTAAACTACACGTAGGAGCTTTTAACGTCCAAACACTGTGCCAAATAGGACAGCAGGCTTCCTTAGCTAGGACTTTAGAATCTCGCGCCATCGATGTGTGCTGCGTCTCCGAAACGCGCATACAAGATCCGAGTAGCGTCATTCATCTGACCTTACCATGCCAAAATAAAGAACCGACTCGATTTACGCTTCGTGTATCTGGAAGCCCTGATTCTGCTTCCCGTGGCCTCGCCGGCGTGGGTATAGCATTGAGCCCTAGGGCAGAACTAGCTCTCTTAGAGTGGATCCCAGTAGACAGTCGTTTGTGCGCTGTCCGACTGAACGGAACAGTAAGGACTCGGAAAGATAGGGACACCCGTCGTTGCCTCTTCGTCGTTTCTGCCTATTCTCCCACTGACTGCAGCGCAGATGATGTAAAAGATGAGTTTTACAGAAAGCTTTCCGACCTTCTCCGAAAAGCTAGGCGCTCTGATGTAGTAATGGTAGCCGGTGACTTTAATGCTCAAGTAGGTAAACTAAGTGATAGGGAAAGACACCTGGGTGGATCTTATGATGTCGTGGCTCAAAGAACAGATAATGGCGACCGTCTGTTGCAGCTATGCTCAGATAATCGACTGTTCCTTGCAAATACTAACTTTAAGCATAAGGAGAAACATCTTTTAACATGGCGACCCCCTAATTCGTCCCAACGTTGAACCCAAATGGATCACATCGCTATCAGCCACCGATGGAGGGGCTCGATAGAAGACTGTCGCTCATTTTGGAGCACATGCCTAGATTCAGATCATGCTCTAGTGCGAGCGCGTATTTGCCTGCGTTTTACTGGACGTAGGAAAGACGCTGCAAGGAAACCTCTTAGAGGCCTACTTAATGATAGTCAAGCTAAGAGTATATTTCAGGAACAACTAGGATAACAGTTAGGCAGCCATTTATGTGATGCCCACCCCGATGCAGCATGGAATGATATCCGAAAAGCTGTGGAAACAGCAGTGATATCTGCTAGTACGGTAACCCATAAGGTTAGGGAACGACACTGGATCTCAGCAGCATCTATCGCACTGATAGATGCTCGGAAACTCATTCCACCTGGCTCTGAACATAGTGAAGAGCGGAGTCAGCTTAAGCGCAAGCTGACAAAAAGTCTACGCAACGATCGCGAACAGTGGTGGGTAGCGAAAGCAAGAGAGATGGAGAAGGCAGCGGCAATAGGTAATTGCAGACAATTGTTCAGACTCGTCAAGGAAACCGGAATTAGGAACCCGACCGTTAGTGAAACAATCTCAGAGAGATGGACATATTATACATTCTCAATCCAGGAGATTGGATCGATGGGCAGAACACTTCCGGGATCAGTTCAACTGGCCTTCAGTCACACTTCGGTTTCCCACGATCCCCAGTCATCCTGAATGGCAAGTTAATGTAGGTCCTCCGTCTCTTTACGAAGTTGAAAAAGCCATAGGAAATCTGAAACGAGGGAGAGCAGCAGGCTCTGACAGGTTTACTACCGAGATTTTTAAGGATGGTGGTACAGTATTAGCAACGAGATTAACCGAGGTGTTAGGTAGAATTTGGGAACTGGACGTAATCCCATCTGACTGGTCTCAATCACTGATTGTGCCAGTCTATAAGAAAGGACAAAAGTCCTCTTGTGACAATCACAGAGGAATCAGTTTGACTAATATAGTGTCTAAAATATTAGCTTCAATAATACTTCGACGCATAATCAAAGCTCGTGAAGAGCAGACTCGAGAAAATCAGGCTGGTTTTCGACCTGGACGTGGTTGTATAGATCAGATATTCACACTACGTCAGGTTCTAGAACACAGACACACATTCAGACGCCCCACAATGGTAGTATTTCTCGATCTTAAGGCGGCATTCGACTCTGTTGATCGTAAGGTTCTATGGCAGTGTTTGTCACTGAAAGGAGTACCGAAGAAGTACATTAACCTTATTCAGGCTCTCTACTCGAACACAACTGGTAGAGTGAGAGCTTATGGCGAACTGTCATCAGAATTGATTACACCAAGTGGTGTTCGTCAGGGCTGTCCACTCTCTCCATTCTTGTTCAACTTTGTGGTCGACGTACTTTTAGAGATAACACTCTCCTCATCTAAATTTCCGGGGGTTGAACTTCTACCGGGAGGTTCACTTGTTGACTTAGAATATGCTGATGACATAATTTAATTTGGTGAACACGCTGACAAAATGCAGAGTCTCCTGACCACTCTAAGCAACAATGCAAGCATGTTCGGGATGCGATTCTCTCCCTCGAAATGCAAAATGTTGCTTCAGGATTGGGTTACATCGACACCCGAACTAGTGATAGGGAGTGAAGTAGTTGAGTGTGTCGACCACTTCACTTATCTTGGAAGTCTCATCAGCCTTTGTGGTTTGGTGTGTGACGAAATCTCAGCACGGATACAGAAGGCTCGACTAGCTTTTGCCAACTTGCGTCATTTATGGCGTAGGCGAGATATCTGTCTATCAACCAAAGGACGTGTTTACTGCTCAGCAGTACGTCCCGTCCTACTTTATGGCAGTGAAACATGGCCGGTAAGAGTAGAGGATATTCGTAGGTTACTAGTATTCGATCATAGGTGTCTTCGAAACATTGCTCGTATATCATGGGACCATCGAGTAAGTAACACAGTTGTTAGGAAACGGGTACTAGGTAAGGATGGCAAACCAATTGATGAAGTAGTGAAACTTCATCAGTTGAGATGGCTTGGACACGTGTTACGTATGCCCAACGACCGACTGCCTCGACGTGCGATGTTCAGTGGTATAGGAGTAGGTTGGGAGAAAGCTAGAGGCGGCCAGACCAAAACATGGCACAAGTCCATGAAGTCACTGACAAGTGGTCTGAGTCATGTCGGTAGGTGTAGACTACCTGGTTGGGGACCGCGAGATGATAGTAAACCGATGGTTAGAGACCCTGAATGACATGGCTCGAAATCGTTTGCAATGGCGCAGGTGCATCCACTCTTTGTGTTCTCCCAAATTCTAATCTTCTGAATTCTTCATGTCCCTTTTTTTCCTCTTTCCAAATTCATTTCACTGAATTATAATCGTTAAATAACATCTCCAAACCCTAATCTTCCCGACCACTGCTTACACTCTTGCTACCTCTACCACAATGGGATTTGAATCGACAACTGCATCTCTGTGTTAAGGTGGTGTGGCAACTCGAACTGATGTACGTACGTACAAAAGTCTACGTTGTTATTGACTGACTGACTGAGAACGCAGCTGATCGGCAGGTGACGTCTTAGATGTTCAGAGACATTTGTCTCACACTAAACGGGAATCTGTTTATATTAGCCTCTTCTTCGACTGACTTGTTACGCCGTTCGTTACCGGTACTGTACAGAAAATGGAAGTAGTTATTGCCTTCCCAACTCCTCAGGAGTGTCACTAAAATTGTAGGACAACAGCCTCAACTGGCGAATGCAGTATAATTTATGAATATCATAGAAATGACTAAAGCAGCCTGAGAGCTGATGAGCTTAACCGTATCATCGGTACCAGACAACATTAAGCCACCAGTCTCCGTAGGAGAGTATTTTGAGTACCTATGACGAGTGGTGGAGATGGGAAGAGGCACGCAGGTGAACAATGGATGCTCTGAGTGCGATGATGTTGGATATTACTGCAGCGATTGCTCATGAAATCGGTAAAATTAGTTATTTAAACGTTACAAAACGTACTTTGTCCTTAGAAAGACTATTAAGATTGTCAGGTTGGTCGATAAGAGTAGAATGTAAAAAAAATACGGGTGAATAGAGATCCGTTTAGCTGGCACAGGCGTGGCAATATCGCTAATAGATGAAAGACACTGTAAAAAGATTAGGCCATGTACGTTGTCAATACAGACCGTGAGTGGACAGCCAGCAAAAATTTAAGGGTTTAAGAAGTGCTTAGTGGAAGTTAATGTATGTATTGTAGAATATCATCTCGTCGCAACCAAAAGGATACACGAAACATTATTGCGAGATTTTCTCAGAGAGATCGGGAAAGTGGTAGACACGAAAAATAAATGAGAGACCACTAAGCTTGAACAACTTTTCGTACACGATAACAGTGAGATAACGGAGGTATAAACAGCAACAATGAGGAAAGACAGGGTATCAGATATTGAAAATGTAGTTGCATAATTTAGAATTCTATTCAACGAAGACGGAAGAGTCAGTAAAATTATTGTCTATTTTCGTTATTAGTATTGGTATAACAGTAGATCTAATCCTAAAATTGTAGATAAGTCACGTTGTGACAGCCTTATTTAGAATGTGTTACGTGGAAGTCACATCATTTTCTTCATTGACACTCTGTATCGTCATGCATTTATCAAAGGAACAACAATAAATTTGCCGTTCCAATTAAAGATTCTATCAGAGTGGCATGAATTCATCTTATTTCTTAGGTTCTCGTCAGCTGCTTATAACATGTGATATTTAAAAATCATAATTACATAATGGGTTTAAATTGCTTACTGAATATTGTAAATACATACCTAATGTGAAAGAATATTCTAAAACATTAATTGTGACAACAATTCAAAAGTGGGTTAGAAACAATTGATTACATAATGAATACCATTGATAGGAATATAGTGAGTAGAGTTCAGTTGAAAGATTTAGCTGCTTACTAATCCCCCTAAAGGATTGTAAGGTATCTACCTGATGTCCTGTATCAAGGAGATTTTTGGTGATTGCTCTGTTCGGAGCATTTCTTTCCCTTGTTCAAAAAATCTAAGATATGCCCTCCTTTCAGTTCGGCCGATGTAGCTGCTTTGGCAGGTACACGTAAATTTATAAATACAGTTGGCGGTAACATGAAAGGGTTGCTTATCGATCTTTAATTGGGCTATTGAACATGTTGTTTTATAGAGAGTTAGGAATTTAGCAGAGGGATAAGTTCTGGCTAGAGCAGTGTTCAGTCTCCTGTTGATTATTTGTGCGACGTTATCCCCTTTAAAGTTAAGATTTATATATACTGTCTTTTTATTGACCGTAGTTATTTCCGTCTTGTTTTCTTTGGGCTTTTTATATTTGTTAATAAGCTTTTGTAGATAAAAGTTGTCTCTCAGACATTTTTCTACGTTCATTATTTCTTCTTCCAGTTTGTCGGTG
The DNA here is from genome assembly GCA_944470205.2 of Schistosoma margrebowiei. Lineage (NCBI taxonomy): Eukaryota > Metazoa > Platyhelminthes > Trematoda > Strigeidida > Schistosomatidae > Schistosoma > Schistosoma margrebowiei. Next base: position 65,480,715 of record OX104028.1, on the reverse strand, counting down.
GTACATATCTTCTCTACCCTGTAAAATAGAGTTTTAACCAATGCTTTCTTGTAACTAATTGGACAAAAGCGATTGAAATTCAGGTAGAGGCCATTTCAATTACTTTTTCTATAAGCTGAACGTCGGACTGTCCCGTCTCCCCTGCGTCTTATGGCAACATCAAGAAAGTGGAGCATGTCGTTCTGTTCGTGCTCCATAGTGAAATGTATGTTAGTGTGTGAGTTATTGAAAGGCTTTAGCAGGCAAATTGAATGCTGTTCATTATTACAGATAATGTGTCGTTCACATATGTGGAGTATTCCGTTGTTTCACTAATTGCCTGCTTAAGTACCGTGTTTTCAAGATACCTCGTAAAAATATCTGCCATAATTGGACGTAGTGGGCTTCCCATTGCTACGCCATTGACTTGGCGATATATGGTGTGATTGAATCGGAATTGAACATCCGTTGTGCACATAAGTAGTAGTTATTTGAATTCTGGGGCTTGTAAATGTAGGAGATCATCATTCTGACAAATTATATCAATAGTTTCAGAAAGTGGTATATTGGTGAACAAGGATGTTACATCTAAATAGACCATGAACTTGCCAGTAACATTCGTATGGTTTAGTCTGTCAGCAAACTGGAATGAATCTCTTAGCGTATATGTTGCTAATCCACGACGAACCGGTTCTAGTTTTACTGCTAACCAGCAAGCAAATTTATGTATTTTTTTGTCCACTGGCTGCTCTGTCGAAGAAAGTCTACAAAGCTTATAGAGAAAAAAGAACACACTTACCTCCACGAATCAGATCCTTAGAATGTTCATGCAGAATACAACCAAAGGGCAGCATGTAGCCATTGAAACGCCCAATAGCACATCGTGCACGTGAAGTATCAACAACATACATCATACCCTTGTCGTAGCACCGGATGTATTCTCCATCTATAAATTCCTGTCTCACTGTCCTAACACGTTTATAATTTGCAGTTACAATTTTAGCTGCAAAAGATGTGAACTCATTTAAAAGGGTTCGATATGACATTGAAACCTAGAATTAATGATACATTAGACTATATTTCTTACCCGAAGAATTGGAAAACGTTGAAGACATGGAATGAGCAAATTACGGTGTGTAGACTTCACTGCTGAAATTTCGGTCGCTGCCGAATCCATAACGACAGTACCCCACGTTATGTCTTTGAAGCATTCTAATAGTTTTACGACATCTTCGCGTCGTTCTTGCCTGCAAATAGCATACATAACAGTGTGCCCGTGCTCAAGACTATAAGTCATCACTAGCTGGAACAGTGGAAAACTTTATGATATATTTATTACTAATCGTTACTTACCCAACTTTGTTGGTCTGATAAGTCGAATCAATACATACTACCTCTCAGAACGCAAATCATAGATATGTGCCCATGTTCATTGAATACTTTAACTTCAGTGTTTGCTTGCACGCGCTGTAAAATGTCATTTATGCTTTTAGTGTCTAAACCCAATTAATTACAATGTGAGTTCAACAACCTGGATAGAACTGTGAGCTCATCTAAGCGATATCGTCCTTGGTAAGCTGATTATGGAGTTTCCACGAAACTAGATGCCGTAAGCTACGAGTTGGTGTATTACTCAATAGAAACGTTCTTAAATATAAACGTTCACTTGATGTCAACTGTCGTCTCGATGGGTCGACAGAAATATATCCTTCTGTTCAAGGATGGTTGTTCACGGTCTTGATAGAGGTGACTTTCAGCTCACGATTTACTGCACGGAACAAAAATCCAGATTGACAATGGCAATATTTCGACCTGAAGGATAGATTCATTTGAAGTAAAGCATACGTAGATGACCGAAGTCGTCTTCTTTGTCTAGGTTGCGGTGGTGAGTTAGAAGTTGTATGCCCTTCGGAAGAATGATGATCACTTTCATCATCTACATCCTGAACACAAGCATCTGACTCTGACGAACTGCGTTCACGTCCATATGTACAGACATATGTCACGAATAAATATTTTAGAGTTGGGTCACCACTTCTTTTTACATACTGACATAACGTACTTAGTATGCGTATACTGCAAAAATAACTATTAACCACAGAAGTCATATGATAAGGTAGTATATATATTAACTTATGTACTTCTTTCAAACACGTCTCAAAATTGTCCAAACTTGTTAACCGTCAAGATAACATAATATCACTCAAGATTCGTCCTATCTCGTGCATCATCACGATGGCATCGTCTTCGTTACTAGTAGGGTGGACGTTATCAGACACGGTGTGGCTGAACGCAATTCAAATCTAAAAATGTATTGATTTGACCGCTTCTGACAAACTTCACGAATTGTCGATGTGACGCACCAATCAGCTTGCGATGGCTTGACCTTCAAGTGCTCGCAACGATACCTTAGGAGCGTTGCCTGAAGCGTTGCTGACGTTTTCATGTGGCGATATCTCGTAATATGATAACTTAATTTATATATTTCTTCACCTTGGTGTACAGGTGATTTTAATGGACTGAAGGCCGCAATAATTGGAAGAAACTAGCGAGACATCGTATTCTCACCATTCAATGCGAAATATATAAAACGAATTATTAGTGGATCTCACAAGTTTATCTATGTTTTGTATCTTAAATTCTTTTCAGAAAAGGTGTAATAAACGCGGAAGCCTTTAATAGAAACGAAACATCCCGATAATTTTATTCACGCTTACTGCTATATGATATCATATATTATATAATTATGAAATCCTATGTAGCCGTGGTCATTTATTCGGTCAATTCAAAAAATTCTGTGTTCCAGAAGATGCGGGTTAGATCTTTGAAAATGGGTATAGAAAAGGATGATGCCTTCGATAAACTAATGTTATTTGTAAGTCAGTGTTGTTCATCAAATTTTCGAAACTTAAAGGATTCGCTCTTCATCTTCATCCTTGTCTGGTCGCTCGGGTTTATAATATTTCCATGCCTATTTCTTCATTGTATCATATCTCTTGCAACTTTTTTGAATCTTGCTTAGGGTATCTATATAGAACCATTCTTTGTGATGGTGATTCTTGCGGCCTGGCACGTTGAAGTTTGTGCTTCAGCCTCTGTTTAGTTGTTATTTGAGTAGATTTTGTAAGGTTTGGAACCTGTTGCTGCGACCTATTTGGAATTAGTTGAGTTTGTCAGTATTTTGAAGGAAGGCTGTATTGAATCTTTATAATACTGTTTCTCCAGTCGTCCAGTGCTTTTTAAACTTCAGCCTCATCACGACCACACGCAATTGGTGATTTGAAGCTATTCCAGCTCCTCTATTTCTTCTCGCTTCTTCCATTGATCTGAATGTTTTAGTGTTGCAAATATGATCAGTCTGGTTCTCTGTAGCGTGATCTTGTAAGACTCATGTAGCTTTGTGTATGCATGTATGGGGAATATTGGTTCGTATATAACCATTTTATTGAACGCACATAAATTTGCAAACCCGTCACCATTTTCGTTTCTTTCTCCCATTCCATGTCAATATTCATTGTGATTCCCTTCATTGTTTTGAATTATTCTCTGATGATTGCTCATCCATGAGATCCCCATCTTATAGTTGCTTTTCGTGCTTCTTTGGATAGCACCAGTATAACTATCTGAGTGATTGAAGTATTTTCCTCTTCGTGACCGAACTACAACAGCATCCCTCCCGAATCTATCCTTTTCTATCCAGCTTGGGTCGAACGGATTTCACTGATTACGATCGTCGCCAAGTTGTACCTCGTCATTTCCTCCCGGTTTCCCACGTTGTGCGTATATCCCATATACCTATATTAATTGTTGCTGTGGTTGTTAGAAGGGGCATCGGCCTCGTAACTGACGAAGAATGAGACATGATAATTCTCCTACATATATATTCTTCAAATCGCAGGGCAGAGTTTAGATGCTTTCTGGCAAACGTTTGTTATCAGGGTTGTTTTCTAAGGGATGGGGTTACTGACCACGTGCTTAACCCTCCTCTCTTTGGGCTTGGGACCGACAATAAACCAGGATACCTTAAGATACTAAGGTGGCTAATGTTAGTGATTAGCTTCCAAATAATTTAGTTACGTTAGGTGTTGTGTTTCTTCTATGATTAGTGCTATTGATTCATTCTGATGTGAAACGAGAAGAATTGGCTATCAGAATTACTAGTTAATTAAATTAATAATATTCATTAACCAAGTGAAGACTATACTGGTGCCATATATACATTTTCTAAATTTTTTACAATATGTATTTTAATTTTAGTCTTGTAGTGTAGATCCATCTTTATCATGGTCTGTTGAAGGTTCTTCTTATAAGGAAAGATGGATTCCTGTAACTCCACACGCAGCCAGTGGTTTTCTTGTTTCGGACCGTAATTCATCAATGAGTTCTACATTGGTAACATCTTAAACCCTAATAAATTACCCTAAAGTCTGTTGATTTAGAATTAGGAACTGTTTCTGGTTCCGAAAAATCTTGTGTTTCATTCACTTTACGTCCAGATTACCACGATGACCAGGGTCTACTTTGTCTTCCAGTTTCTTCAGTTGGCGGAATTTTGGATGAAATTTACCGTGAGTAATTGCTACAATAATTTCTTGACAATTAGGTGTAGAATATGCCAAAACTAGATTATTAAATCAATTGTTCGATCACAAAGATGTGTTTACTGAGAACTTTTCGTTTAGTATTTATGTTAAACTGCTTTTGATGTTACTTTCACTAACTGGAAGATATTACCATCAAAATAAACCACTTTAACGTGATTAGGAGACGTCTGCATATTTGGAACAGATGCAGGACTTTAGACTTCAAGTTATCATGCAACAGCATTACGTTCCATTCGATCACACACTTTCTAGCATCAAAACATCACGTTTTGTTGAGTGGTATCAAACTTGCATGTTTTAGGTAAAACCGCTACATTTATACAAGGATGGAAACTAACTGTACACTAATTAACAGTTTCCGTGAGGCCTTTCCCACCGTATAGTAGATTTCACTTTTGCATGATGTGATTGTTCAAGTGTAATTTAAATGCTTTATAAATCTAGTTTTTTTTGTGTAGTGCATTGTTCTAGGTTTTCAAATAATACGAAAGGGATATCAAAAGCGACATTTTAAGATGAACTACTCACGAAATTTTGAGAAATATTCTGTCAATGTATCTACTAATTATCATGGATTCGTCCTTGTTAAAATATTTCTTAACTTTTTTTTCACATTTAGTGTACTATCTGTTTATATTTGGCTACAAACCACTTCATACAGACCACAGAACACCTCTCTATTTATGCCTCCCTCCAGTCAATTCATCTCTGCATAAAAATGCAACCTCCCAACCAATCATAGTCGGTCATGCTGGTGCTGGTGTAAAACGTGCACACCATGGTAAGGGGCTTGAGTGGCCTGAGAACACAATATGCGCCTTTCGACGTGCTGAGCAACTTGGAGTAACAATGGTAGAATGTGATGCAAATATCACAAAAGATTCTGAAGTCGTTTTACACCACAACTTCACACTAAGAGTATGTGAGCAACCGAGAAGATCTGAAAACGATCCACCAGCCTTCATTTTAGAACATAAAAGTAAGTTAGTTTCTCTCTAGTTTAATGGTTAAACTGCAATTTCTTTTGGGGATTATTAGTGTCGAGTTCAAATTATCTTAGACAAGGAAGTAGCAATAACTTATTGCAACAGCATCAGATCATCGAAGAATGTGGATTAGTAAACTGAAAGTACTTTACTTATCAAATAGATACTGCGTCTGACGAGCCTGAGGAAGAAACTTTTTATTATCTATTTAGATTGTTTTTGATACTATATGATACATATATTCAACAAGAAGTACAAAGACCACCGTAAAGTAACACGGTCCACACTTCTATTGCTTAGTGTTATCTTTAGGGAAACTTCTCTATGGTCTATGTTTGCATTATTTACGTGATATTAACAGCGCGTTATTTAACCTGGTTTAAATAAGTTAATTAGATGAATCTATAGCAATTTTTGTCCCTCTGGTACAGGATTAACGAAAGCAATCTTTTTCCCCTGATTCACTTCGAAAATGAAAGCAGCAAAAGAGATGATAAAAAACTGTAGCAATGATGATTATAGTAGAGACCTTTAAATGCGAAAGGGATTTTGTTTCGTGTACCTTTTAAAGTCGTTTTTCACCAGTGCTTGTTTGTAATTTTTATCTAAGTTGTCCTACCTTTTATGTTTAAAGATGATGGTGTAGTAAATGAAAATAGCACAGATCTGATTGTGAACTACCATTTATCTGGAATTCGCAACTTGTTGAGAAAGGTCAGTGGAACGATCGGTAATACAAACATTATCCAAAGTCAATATCCTAGTCCCTTAACAATGAGTGATCCTATTCCAAATATTCATGGTAAAGAGGCTGAACCAATACCGTTATTAAAAGACGCATTCTACCAAACTTCCACAAACCTAAGTTTTAACGTAGAGCTAAAGTATCCCATAGAAACGCCATATAATTTAATTGCTGAAGCATTAATTAAACATAAACCTGTCGAATCTTCTTTACCAACACCATCCTCATATTTCTATAAAATCAACAAATTCTGTGATACAATATTAGATGTAAGTAATTTAGTATATCTCGAATTTTTCTCTGAGATTTTATTTATTTAGTCTGTTGTCTCGCTACAGCAGACTTTACAGAATATTTCAGTGATTAAGCTTATCACTTTATTCAGTACGTTAAAATATCTTTATTTGGTCTGAAAAGATATAACAGATAAATATTAAAGCTCAGAGGAAACCACCCTGAGCTGAAAATCCCCATTATGACTGACGGTTTCTTTCGAGAACACTTCGTCACTGGTGAACATAATAGAACTGACTTTTGATAATTCTTTACATCCCATAATAAATCAATACCAAGGACTGATAAACTCGATTTTTTTTTATTTCATCAGAATCTACTTTACTAAATTAATGTCTCGTAACTTATTGTGAAATTAAGTAGCGAGATGTAATAAAAGTTTTATTCACGTATTTGTCAAATCATTATGACACTTCATCAAATGCAACAGTCTTCATAAAAAAAACCTTAAATAAAGGTTATTATGTTTACTAGTGATTACGAGAGGTAGTTCTGAATGTAGTTCAAGTGAGGAGCCGTGACAACAGATCCAATCTAGCTCAACGTAAAAGAAATACTACTAATGACAAGGGTTTGAACTCCATCCCACCTAAATTAGTTTGGGCGACCGGGTACCATCATTACCCCCTCTCGCTTGGAGTGTGGCTCACCCAAGTACCTGTTAAATGAGTTAATTTAATTACAGAAACAATGGTCCAGACTGATACTTGCCGAGTATCGCGAATTAACGGAACTTATAGACATCATCCTTTGGATGCCAACTCAGCAGTCATAAGCTTAGTAAGTACTTCATGAGAGGTCGAAAGGTTGGTCCCCACTTCAAACAGCCTCTAATTAGAAGTTACACTAGATACAATTGGTTGATAGACCACTTAGCATACTGAATGGCGTGTCAGGAAATAAATGCTGGTTAAGCTTAATTCATATCAAATGATTTAATTGCTAGTCTTTGTGATTTCAAGAGAAAATTTTGTTTTGATTTGTTGATACGCACAGTAAAAATGAAATTAACCTTTGTTTTTTCAGTTTCCCTACAGCCCGTACTATTTACCAAATAATAACAATTGTTTTTTCCCTTAACAGACAATATGGTTACATGCTGGACCCAGATACGTTATATTATCTTCATTTAACCCTGACGTATGCCTAGCTTTAAGGTTAAAGCAATCTTTTTTTCCAGTCTTCTTTATTTCCCGTGGTGGTTATCCAAATGATAGTAGTCACAAGTCAGATCCTCGACACCACAACATATTCTCTGCAATAAGTTGGGCACATATAATGAACTTAAATGGGATTGTTACAGTGGGATATCATTTCGGTTCGACAAATGATGTGGATGAAAGGCAGATCAAATATCTTGAAGCGGATTTAGAGAGTAAACAGCTATCTTGTTTTGTGTATGGTGATGGTGTGTCTGAAATCCGTTTTTATAGAAAAGCATCACAACTTAACTTGACTGGAGTAATAGTTGATCGGTTAGATGAATTTATGCATATGTACCATGAACAATGCAAAACAAGTACGCAATTAGAGTCTTCAAACCTTTAATTAATTTCATGAATTTTAAACATATATTTAATTAATAGACAGTAAATTTGTACAATTAACTTTTTCTGTAAAAAAATGTTTACTGGTATAAAGACAATTTAGTTAAAGATCGCATGTATATTTAGTTACGTACTTTTTTTGTGTAGTACGTAAAAGTTTAGACATAAAAATCTCATAACAAACCTCTAAGAAATATTTACATATGGAAAGCAGAAGTTAGTGAACGTAAATAACTGGAAGTTTAGATGCATTGGAAGACTACTTTATCACGCGAAGTAACTGTTAATGCTTTTGGGCACTTTTGATTCGATCTAGTCTTCGTTTCAAATCCATTAGTTCAGTGGTGGACATAGTAGGCCTTTGTTCTGTTTCAGGTTGAATATTTTCATCAGGAGAATCACCTTTTGGTTGAACCATATTCTGAAGAATAAAATTTTATTTGTTATGCATGATTTAAAGTTAATCTCTATATGTGGACAGCGAAAGTAATCCTCCATCAGAAATCACCAATAAATCTTGTGTTATTGCTGAAAACTTCGATTTCAAATCACTGTTGGAGACCGTAGAGAAGATCTATCACACTACATGTATAATCAGATAATAAACCTGAAAACTGCTACAGTAAGCTATAACAATCAGACACTCGATAATTATATGTTAGTTGTTGCACTACTTCACATGTTTCTACGTAAGCAGTCGAATGCAAATGAATATGAACGAGAAGAACAATTCTACATCAAAGTTTCAGAAATAATTGCGACTGGTTCAGTTTAGCTTTACCCAGCTCAATTTTGGTAGGTATGTCCTAATCCTTGTAATTGCAAATAGAGGCCAGTACAAATATTTTTTTTTTCAAATTAAATTTGGACGACTGCTAGTAAACATGGGTTCAAAGTCTAATCAACACTATTTAATAACAAATTTTAAAAACCACAACTAGTTCACTGGAGCAAAATTTGTGTGGACTTCATACAAATTCTATTAAATTTGTTGTACACTTGAAGTCAGTGACAGTTATGTTCAAATTTAATGATAATTTAGAAATGAACGTCCATTTAAGAAAGTTAAGTCAATATTGAAAGTTAAACAAATAGTATAGCAAAAAATGTCGATAGAATCAAGTGATTTTTATGACAATTGTGCCTAGTCCAAACCTGTTATTTTGTGGTCAGTTGGGAGTATTTTCTTACTGGTTTTTGTTGATTGTTTGGAAGTGCAAGAAGCATAACCAATACATTTTTACTTGTGAAAAGCACGCGAATTTATTCAGGTCTCGCAAAACTACTAACTTTTGAAATAGACTTACTCGAAGAGTTGTTTCAAAGGCTGTATTTTGTGAACCAGCTTCATCAGATGGCCCAATATTATCATCAATGTTCGTTGTGGATACACCACCAAGACCCAGTTCTCTTCGTAGCATCGCCAATCGATTCATAAATACTTTGGGATCAGTTAGTTGGCCATTAAAGATATCTGCATCAAAATCTGGATTCCAATTAGGACGCGCTAAAATGCCATTAGTCTGTCAAAAAATAAGGACAGTATACTAGACACGAAATTCGGAATCCACACAATGATATCAGTATATAGGTAAAGAACATAATTATAGAATTCACTGTATGGCCGTACTGTCCAGACTTATCTGTTCAAGCATAACAGCTTATTGTTTAAAGTGAGTAAAGCAAATATCGATTTCATTCAGCAACAACTGATAGTAAGATAACTTCTATCGGACAAGAAGTTTTGGAGACAAAGGTTTCTAATTTGGTAATCAAAAACAGATTTGTGTATGTACGTTCAATTTTTAGTCACATTTTCTTGTGCGCCGTTGTGATTGTTTGCTTCTTTTCGTTCACCTTATGTTCGTATGTAACCATGTTGACTAAGGATATCCCCGTCTATTCAAACCGATGTAGGCGGGGCAAGGTTCCAAAAGGTAACTCGTGAGTTGACTTTACCGCTGGGCAAACGTCCCCGATTGAAGACTATCAACAAGAGTGAAGTTTTGTAAACAAATCCCTCAACAAGATCGTAGTACATCTTTTAGTTTTTAAGAGAATAACTAAAAAAAAGTAACTAAAGTACTTACTTGATGAGCTGTTAATGTGTTTGGTTCTTTATCAATTACACTTAGTCTAGCCTGACGGGCGCGTTCAACAGCTATATTTCGTAAAGCTTGTTTTATGTAGGCTTGGAAAAATTGGCTTGTGTTTGTTAAGTATGACGATAAATCTACATCTGGATAGAGCTGAGTGAAATCGTATAGTTCATTTAAACCCTGGTGAGAAAATAGAACATGAAGATAGCACATGTGAATGAACTAATTATAATAATGATTTAAATATGAACATCTATTGACCTGTATTAAATGTAACTATTCAAGACAGAGAACCAATGAAACAATATACCAACATATTTTTTAGATTCAAAACTAACGTGAATAAAATATTTACTCAACTGGAACAGGATTATCGTTGATATTGTTTTAATTAAGAAAAAACATGATGCAAATGTGCTGTAGTAATAGAATTTCAGGAGACTCAACAGCTAGTTTCTTACATACAGATGAAAATAGGTTATCACAGAACTCAAACGAACAGTAAGATGTGAGTTAATCGGCTGTTCTGTATTCCGATATTCAAATTTCCTGGGCATTAGGAAGTTCGGTTTAGTGGGTAAATATCTGTTTCATTATTTTGGTTGCATATTCAACAACATTAAATTCAACATTTAACTCAACTGATATAGCCAGCAACTGTCCAAATACTTACATAAGATAGTCGGTTAAATAAATAATGAGTACTTACTTCATCAGGTTTCTTAGATCCGACCTTCTTGAATATTTCGGTTAATTTCTCACGAGTTGCAGTAGAAAGTACAAATCCCTATGAAAATATAAGTGTTTTCTAAATTACAAGAGATCAATCAGTTAAAAAATTCACAATACGAGCACTACATTTTGGCAATTACGTTCACTAAAAAAATGGTTCTTCAACAATCTACGCAGACTTCCACTCACTCACTCACAATACGACCATTAGTAATATGAAACACTAGCGAATAGCTGCTCGCAAAATTTATTCTTGATATAACGGATGGCTTAAAATATTTTTTTCTCCCAGGTATACTACTACAATAGGTAAATACGATAATGAGATCAGTCGTGTTATATTAGAATCCAGGATTCATGAACCAGAATAACACTAGATAATACTTTATTCAATATAGTCACACTCAGTGACTGTGAGTATATGAAGACAATAAATTCCACTTACTGACTGATCATATTTTATCTTCACTAAAACATACCGATTCTCCAAACATTAAAACACTTTAAAAAACATGTAAATGGTGACAAAGTAACGAAACCATCTAAAAATACTTGTACTAAACAGTATAAGGTTTTTCGCTGTTATTCTTCAAATGAGAGATATTTAACGTGCTAAAAATAACAAGTTTCGCAGTAAAGATCCATTTGCGAATGAAAACTGAGACACCTCTCCTCGACATTTATTGTAAATGGAGATAAAAAAATCTCATAAGCAGAGAGGATCGTGGATAAACATTTTTTGAGTGGAATATCTTTATTTATGCTGACTGTAAACCTTCATGTTTTCTATTCTGACAACAACATATGGAAAAATAGCAAATCCATTTGCCCTTAACAGTCTTTAGTCATAATATTTTCAAATAACAAAATATTTAGTCTGTGAGTATATGAAGACAATAAATTCCACTTACTTTTGAATGACTTTCAGAGGCCAGTATTTTTTTGGAATCAGAGGTAGTTGTAACTCCTGAAGTAGTTTTTAGTGTGCGAATGAGGTAGGACTCTAGTTCTGAATCTTCCTATTAGTAAGAAAAAAAGTATGGGTACATTCTAAAGATACTTTGAAACTATTTGGTACTTTCAGAGAACCAAAATAAACTAAGTAACATAAGTATATAGCATAACTTGCTCCTTGTATAGCCAACCAATTTAATACTTCATTGAGTTCCCCAAGTGTAGGGATTATATTGGATCAGAGGTATTTAGCTAAAAAAGTCGATAGATCCAGGAATTTCAAGGCTTATATTGAAAAGCCACTTGATTTATGGAATGAGAATCTGATGTTTAAAAAAATATAAAACCATAACAAATTCAAGTTTACTTCTGTCGACGTGAACTTAGGATGGGCATATACACAATCCACTAGCAAATACCAACATTTCAGTACATATTGTAGCAAGCCCATTCAACTATTGTATCATTTGTCTACTCACTGTAATTCAGACACTTAATTCACTACTATGTTAATTTCTGTGTGTGTGTGTGTTTGTAACATTGAGCGCGTGTCTGCACATCAACCTTAATCTATTCTCCGATTGGTTGTAACATACAGATAATCAATAATTTATCCACACTCGATTGACACTCAAAAGTATATATGAAATTTTAACACACACACACACACACGCTCTCGTGGTTTCACAATATGCTTGCTCGCTGTAGTCTTGCGGATTTTATTTATCTTTGACAATAAAATATCTCTACAACTGGTGTTCAGGCTTCTGAATAATCTCGAATAAATCCATAATTCTACTAGATTTAGCCTACCTTAAATACTTAGTTAACGAGATATCATTTATTGGAGTCAGATATAGAGGAAATTAAGCCTCAACAATATACATTAATATTGGACCTCAGGTGATAAAAAATTGCTTGGCATATTGCTTAAAAAGTTTTAATTAGTGATCTATTTGAATTAATTTGAACAATACATGAAGAGAGTAATAAAACGAAGTAGTTTTTACGAGTACAGGTCGAGGATAGTTAAAAATCCGACCAAGATTAAAAAATATTCAAGGGGTTTTTTCTTCTACGATTCTTCAGTAATAAATGTTCATGAAATTAGGGGAAAAACAGTAACACAAACAGAGGGTGCCAAGTTTGTTTCTGGGTTGACACACAAAAGACGCAACGTTACAATATACCGCGTTCTTGAAAAATTTTGAATTTAAAAATGTAGCTTTTAAGTATCTTAGGGTTAGATTAATTTTAAGCTCTATAACAAAATATACGAATGCCCAAAAATACCTACCTTGTTAGGTATACTTTCTAGAAACTGTAAGATTGATGGACCTTGGAGGCCACATAATACATGCAATAGGGTTTTGATTGTTCGTAAAGGAACATCTGATTTCCGTGCACTCCATGAGGAAGGTGGGAAAGCCTTTAAAAAATGATGACAGTCCAGAAGTATGACATCCACAGAGTAATTATTAACTGATGCCGACAAAAAAAAACAGTATGTAGTTTAATTCTTGCTTTCAGAAATAGAGAAATACTGAAGCTGAATACAACAGATTATGAACATTAAATTATCCACACAAACAAGTGAAAAAAGAACCAAAATTAGTTGTATAAAGTATAGGTAAAAAAAAACCTTACAATGGGAGTAACAAATTTTTATAGGTACATATTTTGTAACATATCGGAGCGTATAAATGCATGTAATATTTCTTAAAATTTAATTGGATAGCAAAGAGAGTGCGTTAAGACTATCGACTTCTTAAATTTATTAACCCAAACTATGTAAATAATGTTATATACTTTAATCTCAGATATAAGTAGTGTGACTCAGTACTAATTGGAATCCCCGGACCAAAATAGTAGAAAGCTGATTCAAATGATCACACAGAACAGCAAGTAAAGACAATGGTTGTTCAACGTTAGGTCTGACAAACCACACACGAATGTGATGAAAAGTAAGGAGTCAACACTACCAATGTTGTAGATTATGGTCCTGAATTTCCTACGTACGCATTTTAGTTGATGCGATATATGATTCATAACAGCTAATTGTTCACAAGACAGAATTATTGAGTCAGTCAGCAACAACGTAGAGATATAATTGTCGATTCAAGTCCCACAGTGGTAGGGGTACTAAAAGTATAGGCAGAAATAGGAAAGATTACGGTTCGAAGATGTTATTCAAGGTGTATAATCCAATGAAATTATTAAGTGATCCCCAATCCAGATCAAAATGATAGTAAAATACAACATAAATGTCAGGAAAGGAATTTTCTTTCTAGAAAAATGACTAGATTGTTCGAAATGTATAGCGCAAATACATAATATTATTCAGATAAACTCCGTCTGCTCATTACTTACTTACGCCTGTTACTCCTAATGGAGCATAGGCCGCCGTCTGCTCATTGCTCTATCGAAATTTATGATTGGGACTAATTGTTTTAGATTTCTGACAATAAATATTGTTAAAAATCAGTCAAGTTATAAGTGGATGTAAGTTATGCGTTTTGATCGATTATATATTCTCCACTTGATGTAATGGAATTAGGACCTAATAACATAGACTAGTAATTGTTATCTATCCCAATCAATTACTATTACATAATATGAAAACAAAGTTTGCCGCAAATGGCTTAAATCTTAGCATACATAAAAAGTAAGTTAAAAGTGAGTGTTTAGTAGTAAAACTTGAGATGAGAGTTGTTGTTCATGAAAGCGATTGATTTCACTGAAGTCCTTTCAAAAAACCATCAATCTTAGTTCAACATCAATGAGTAAAATGTAAACTATACCAGCTAGCTTACATTAGACAGAAATCTTGCGAGATAAGGTGGTGGATGTGTAGAACCTTCATTTACTTGATTGATATCATCGAGAAAACACATGTCTGAAATCAAATCAGGACAAGCAACCACTATTGAGAAATACTTCAACTATACGCACCAATGTTCAATAAACTTACATGCAGTATTCATCCCCTTAGTAATACGCCATATACTTTTGAGGATAGCTTGTGTGAATCGATTTGTAAAGTGTCCGTTACTGATACATTCATGTAGTAACCGAATGAGCGCACTGTAGCATAAAAAAGTAGTTCAATAGTTGTTAGTGAAGTGTCATCAATCATTGTACTAAGACTACAATAATCCAAAGAAATAAGTAGTATGATATCGTAAAGTTTTTATAAAAATCTGTCTTTAGCGATAAAGTTTAACTTAAACACTCATATAAAGTAAACATCACTCTTCAATAAATTTTGCAAACAAGTGAATCGGATCTAATCTGTACATCTCATTAGTTTAATTTCCCAATAAACAGAATTACAAATAACATTATACTTTTACTTGAACGGACACTGCAGGCCTAAACCACTTTAGATTCAATTTCATTAATTAATTAAACACCATTTCAAAAGTTGGGACGGCAACAGCACTGCAAACAATAGTATTCTTGGCAAACAAATATCATAAACAGTAGAGGTGAATATCTATCATTCAATAACGCATGCTGAACGCACCAATAACAGTTGGAAAAACACTTTGAAAATATTATCTCATAGAGGAGAGATAGAATTAAACAAATAGCTTCTCATGAAAACCGACTAAGAGACCAGTAATAAAACGAAAATATACATGAAAGGTAAGTTGATCGTGTTTATAATTATTTGGACTGTATGATTACAGTATTACTACTACAGTCCAGTGTTCTCACCGCGCCAATGGATATACAAATAAGTAAAGCGGATAAAAAACAGTAAAGTATAACCGAGAAAATACTCATATTTCTCGTAGATGAAGTTCAGTTATAAATAAATATATATTATAGAAAACTGAAAGTAAATAATATACCTGAGTATACGTGTTCCATTGGAAGCCTCCAAAATAAGAACAAATAGTGCATTGATCGATCTGATAACATTTTCTCCACTGGACATTTCAGCAGTCCTTTCATCCAACATCATTTGAAGGAGAGACTGGGATAATTCTCTTAAAGTTTCCCGTGAAGCTTCGCGACCTAATGTTGGACGACTAAAAAGCTGTGTAAAAAGACAGTAAGTTAAATTTTCAAGTTAATTAAAAAAAACGCCGATTATTAAGGGAAAAGGTAACTATGTATGTTTGTATAACATAAAACATTCATAAGGCGGGAATCCACAATGACAGAAATATAAAATAAACAAGAATTTAGATTTGAACGAAATTCAAAGTAGACAAATTTGATTTTATCTAGATTGTCAAGAATCTGAAACAAATGGCTTTGAAATTAATCAGTTTATTTAAGAAGCCCATAAGTTAATACACAGATCTCAGACCAACGTTAAGTAGCTTTATTAAAGTCTTAACTTCTAGCTTAATGGTTTTTTTGACAACATAGGAAACTTTAATTTGTGAGATATCTTTCGTAAAAAAGTAAAGATTATTGAACTTACAGATTCGATAGTGGCCAAATGAGACCGAATTAATGTATGCAATTGCTCCTCTGAAACTGAAGGATCTCCAAAATATCGCGAATTAACTTGGCGTAACTGCATTGTAATAAGCATTAGGACTTGGTTGACATGATTGAGTAAAAGGTACCACTTTTCATCTAGATTATTAAAAGTGAAGAGATGTTATAGTGTAATTAAAAAATAAATAATTACTCAATATGACTAACATATGAATTAGTGGAGTACGCTTATGCTAGAAATATTCAGTACTGCAATATATCTAAACATGACAAACTTCAAGTCACTAAAAACAATATGAAGGTTTTATTATTAATATTATTTAAACACACGCCACGTAAATCACTCGATTTGAGTGAGGGCTGGAATACTGCCCGACAGCCCAAACCAAAGCAGACAGTTTTCTAAGAAGACCACTTTTGAGCCTTTCACTTAGAGGTCCAATCCACAAGACAGTAGAGCAACATTAGGAGATTCAGTCCCTTGGTAACCGGTGACCAATAATTAGTTCATACTCCATCTGTTGTCTCAGGATCCTGGAACCCAAGTACACCATCGGTTTGGAATCAGGGATTTCCAACTCCCTTAGGTGGATCCTTCATATCCACCAACCTGGTTAAAGAGCGTGACATTCGATTTTCGTCCTCACGATTTCGTAAGCAACAGCATAGCCGCGAGGAGAATCGATGAAATTCTAAAATAATTTTATATTGATAATATAACTGAGGAAAAGATGTGAAAGTTATTAAAACCATACCTCTAAGAACAGTGTCGATTTCGGCCAAAGCATGACAACTGATTAGTAAATCATTGGAAGATATAGCCGTTACGACCATTGTGATAGCCGAAGCAGTATCAGGACTTGTTCGTAATAGTGCATTAAGAACAGGCTGGCGCACGTGTGCTCTAAAAGTGATATAAACCCATGATAGTAAAATATATATAAAAGAATAAAATTAAGATAATTGTTCACTTGAATTAAAATAACAAAAGTAATAGAAAACATTGTGAATACTCACTTCAATGCTGGAATTTCAACTGGTTGGAAAAGATCTCTTATATCAGCATCCAACTGAATAAGTGGAGGCATACATGGAGCTTTTTCAGGTGATAAATCACCTAGTTCATTCAACATAGCACGCGCTCTAGCATGAGCTGCAGAAACCGGTTGCTGACGGCGAAATTCGTTGGGAACAGGCTCTAGAGGATTACGTGAATCTGATGGATCGCTGATATAAAAATGAAATGGACAAACAAATAGCGTATGCGTGATTGGAAAATAAGAAACAAAAACAAATCCGAATTACTACTTATAATAATACTACAACAACAACAACTACTACTACCTCAGACAGATTAATTTATATGAATTCATGATAGAACTATGCAGGGAAATACACAGATAAGTTTCTAGTATTCTTGAAAATAATAAGATACTATGATAGGATGTCGGTAGAAAACAAAGTCGTACTCTACATTCAGGAATATTTCAGAGATAACCCTTCGATTGAAAAAAAGGTAAATAGGATTGAAATTTAAGGATTACATAACAAATGTTAACTTTAAAACACATACCGTCTTGCAGTGCTTGGTCTTACAGACGGTGTCTTTGGTTCAAAATTATCTACAGTATTGATCGGTATTTGCCCAGCCCGTTTGATACGTTCTTCCAGCATTGAACGTTCTTTTTCTGGTATCTGAGACAAACGAAGAACATGATAATACATAACTACAATGTTACACAAATATTTGAAACACAAGTATGCTATTTTAGATGGATTAAGATATGACACAGGAACAGGGAACGGAATGAAGTTCAGCAACACAACAGGACCAGCTAAGCTGCTTTACTGTTCCCCAAATCCTCAGCAACGACTTGCTGTGGTAGAGAACAAACCAGCTTTCAACCGAAGAGGAAATTAGGAAAAGAAGCTGGGGGTGGACAGACATTGAGGAAATCATCAAACCGGAAAAGATTGTTCAGGACAGAGTTCGATTCAGAATGCTGGTGGGCGGCCTTTGCTTATCCATGAGGGGCAACAGGCGCAAGTAATCATAGATGAAAGTGAAACTTAATTGTCTTAATGATATAATAGAAATAGGAACTGAAATTATTAATGCAAGAGTATAATACCAAGTGAAGCGAGGAATGAGTAAAGATTATGAGCCAAAATAGTTTACTCGCTGGTATTTTTGATTGATACTTTCTTTATGAAAAATTTATATTGCTAGCTTAATCGTCGTAGAAATAGGTTTACTAGTTGACAATATTCCCAAGTGGAATAAAGATCAACTTAACTACGTAGTAATATAGAACAACTGAAATCTCTTACATCACCGATAACCTTCCATATCTGTTCACCAATAACAGCATATGCAGAAAGTAAAGCATTCAAAGCTGCTGATCGAACTCCGCTATCACGATCACCAATTTGTTGAGCGATCAACTTGATTGCAACGGGAATAGAGGGCTGGCAAACATTTAATCCAAAACGATCAATCAGAGAACCCATCTCATCCAAGCACTCTAAAACAAAAAATAATTAAGAATCAACAGGACAGTAAAGCAACTGTGAGAGATGATTACTAAACATGATATTTGCTTACGTATGTAGAGCACATTAACAATGAAGCTAACCTTGTCTTGTTTTACTTGTTTTGGCCTTAGTCCCATTAGTGAGAAATGTGAATAGACGACTGGGTGGATAGAGATTAACCACAAGTTTCAATATTCCGCGAATATTCTGTC
Organism: Schistosoma margrebowiei; assembly: GCA_944470205.2. Classification (NCBI taxonomy): domain Eukaryota; kingdom Metazoa; phylum Platyhelminthes; class Trematoda; order Strigeidida; family Schistosomatidae; genus Schistosoma; species Schistosoma margrebowiei. Next base: position 65,461,570 of record OX104028.1, on the reverse strand, counting down.
GAATTATATCTTTAGGTTCACCCACTTTCATTACCAAATAAGGAAGAAATGAACCACCTTCATGTTCAGAAAGATTCGCTCCAGACTCTGACATAAAAACGAATAATTTTGTTATATAATCCATACCTGTATTGTTCGAAAGAGGAAATGAGAGTAAAACACAATACAAAGTTTTTGGAACAACAAATACAAATATCACAGTGATATTTATTACGATAGCTCAAATATTTATGACCTGATTAACATCTTATTTTAGACTAGTCTTTACAACGTGTATCTTCAAACAAATACAAGCAGAGATACGGTTGTAGAATATTGCATAAGAGTGCAATAGCATAGAACGAAAAACTGACAAAAATCTAAAAATGCCAAAATAAAATGAATATAAAGTTTACAAATGAAAGTAAATGATGAGTAAGATTTTGAAGGTAATGGGTAAATCGGCGAAACTATAATTTATGGAAGAATCAATCAGATATAAGATAACAGTTCTTGAATTTAGGCGCGAAATTTATTCATCCATTTGGCTAAATAGCGATTCGGCATTTTAGCTGATGTCAGTCAGTGACGAAAACCTTAAATCTAGTTCCTAACTCTAACCATCAACTGTAAATCATAATTCCAATTCCTCGCATTGCTTTATAACCGTCGTTTAGTCCCAGTTAGTAGGTGGACAATAGCAAGGTCACTTTAGCGTCGCTCAAAGTTTGTACATAAATTATAATCTCGTTAATAGATCTAACTACGCTAATGTGAACGATTTTGTAGTATATTGACTGAATGCGTAATCATTATTCTAAGGACCTTACGAGTGAAGTCTATACCTTCCACACATAACTCATATATTCAATCAATGACTTCGTAGACTGAATTCATATTTTTATCTGGTTACAATTATGTTTGATCAACCTATGGTTAACTAATTTAGTCACGTATATCAATACATCTTTTAACTGGGTAATATAGTTTGATAATTTGGATGATTTAAATATGAGTCAATAGTTGACAGAATGATCAAACAACTGTGCACACCTTCAATTTTATAGGAAAGTTATCAGTTATATACAAAAAAGAATAACTTAGAGTATGAAATCATTAAATTTCATTAAAACTTATTTTGTAGTTTGGGTACCGGTGAAGATTAGTTTAACTGTTATTCGTAGTATCAAATTAACTTACATCTGCCTAAAACAACTGGATTAGTTTCAAAGAATCGTAGAACAATCCATCTCAAGATAATATCTACATTTATTACAGTAGCCTCACAGCCTTCAGTGGTATCTAGTAATTGAGAAAGCTGTTCAATCGCCTTAATGTGTTGTTTAAAGTCGGTATGAAATAAAAGTGCATGAAATTCAGGAGCGGTTCCAGCTGCAGTGAATAATGTACTTAATTGTTGTATGTGGTCTTTTGTTGGAGCATCGAAATCCCATTTTAAAAGCTGTAAATTAGAAAAAATGTATTTTAGAAAAACAAAACAGAAAGTAAAGACCTACAGAAAGTTGTATACATTTCATTGAAATCATGAACCGACCAATATTAGACTAACATCGAAAACCCAGAAGTACAGCACGATCGTTTCGTCCTACTATGGGACTCCTTAGTACTGCGCATCCACAATCCCGCATTCAGAACTCGAACAAAGGACTTTTGATCTTGTGCAGATGCTTAATGTATAGACCACTGAGCCGGCACCCAACGGAGTTAATATATAATTTTAACCAATCCATGATGTTGGGCAACCTACCTTACACTTATTAGAGGATACCAAAACGTTATTTAATTAAGACTATTCAATTAGTTCATAGGAATAACACTGGATATGTAAACGGAACACTTAACATAATCGAATACTTCCATACGTTTTGACTTTAAGTAGTCTAATTTGCGTAACTATAAAGCCTTGCTGTCATTCAGTAATCTGAATCATCCAGTCAAATTTGTCATTAACTACATAGGTTGTACAAAAGGTATTTTCAGTCATTGCTTTCAATGAGTATCACAAATTTATGCTGGAAATATTATCCATGTATATTTCTCAGAATACAATTCGAAATTACAAGTTTCATGCATAAAAAGTTCAATACGTTAATAGTTTAATGTGTATATTTAGAAATAGACACAATAAACAACAAATAGAACAGGGTTATTAAAAAAACAGAACCATTACCTTGCGTTTTTTCTCATCATTTAACCTAGAATTCTTAGCTGACTTATTTGGCGGAAGAATTATGGATGTCGTTGCCAGTTCCGGACCTGACTTTTTAGACGTGTTGATAGACTTTTTATTATCAGCCTTTTTCTTCGTATCGGAAATAGACTTTGAGGTATTGCCTGAAGATTGTGTAGCATTTTCAAATTCCTCGCTATTTTCTAAAATTCAATGATTGAAATGAAATAGATGAGGTAATCTTTTCTATGAAGCATATAATCCAGTGAAAAACGGATGTCTTATTTAAATTTTTCTGTAAAATACATGAAAGAAATACCTGGAGTAGTAGCTGGGGCATTTGAGGAAGGTTGTGAACGTGTTCCATTACCTACACGTACCGCTTTAGATGGAGAAGAGGCTTTTTTCTCCATGGATGAGGGATGTGAATTAGCTACGCTTTCACGAGCTTTCTCCAAATGAGGCATAATAGAATCCTTTGAGGTAGGCTTCAAACGATTGGTAGACTTTAAGATAGGTTCCCAGCCAAAAACTTGTATTAATGACGGAAGAACTAGTTGGGCTTGTTTACGAGCTTCAACATTACGATCTTCAAGAGAAGCAAATACCTGAGGTATTAGATTCTCTGTTATTTCTGAAGCGTTTTTCCGCAGGGCGTTTAATGGCATAGGTGAGAGAACATCTTGAAGCCAGCGTAGTAATTCGGCTCGTAAAAATGGATTTTCCATCTAAATAGTAAATAAATAGAAAGAGGAATAAAGAGTTTAGATTATAAAACAGCTTTACACAGAGCAAAAAGTTATGAATGATTATCCTAAAAACCAATAACGAACAATTTAACGAGCCATTAAAATCTTATTAATTATCTTCGTCTATAAGCTAATAAGTAATCTTTCATTTCACACATATCAGTCAGCATTTATATTTTTATGTCATTGTCCAAGTATACATGTATTAGTGACGATTAACCGTAAACAGTAATTAATGTTTCGGTCGAAATCGGCACAGGTTATCATAAAAAAAGGTACATTAAAAGATACTTACCTTTAAGGCATCAGCTAACATGTCATTTTCAAATACTGATAAAATGGGAACTCGACTTTGCCAAGAGCTAAGTGCAGTTACAGCTGCCTCACGTATTTGAACTTTTGAATCACCAAGACAGAGTAGAATAGGGGGTTCAACATACCTAGAAAATAGATCGGTTGAGTAATAAGTTAATAAAATATTTATAGGAAAACTGAGTTATTTTAAATGAAGATTCGCGTGCTTATTACATACGATTGTTATTGAAATTCGGAAAGTTTGGTATCAATTCGATCTTGTCTTAGTTAAAACAGTACTATTAATATTTCTGAACGGATTGCTAGATTATAAAATTTGTGCCTCCGGTTTCGCAGAACCAGAGTGAGTACAGCTAAATTGTAAACGTATAAATATGTTTCAACTGATCTTATGTATTATTCTTGGAATAAGATAAACCATTTTACTTCACCAGTATGAAATAACCTAATAATTTTTTTTATTTGCCATCAGTTAGAATTCAATAAGCTTCGTACAGTACACATTAGCATAGTTCGTAATAACAATGTGTTAAAATTTTTTTAACTTCAATATTTTATTTTATCACGTTACGCAACCTCATTTTATTATTATTAATCTTTATCTGTTCTTAAGATCTTAATAACCACACTTTCACTTCCTTACCAAGAACAAAGTTTTTTCTGCGATTTCGTTACTATACATAGTACGTTGTTTTTTAACAAACATATTACTGCAAAGAAAGAGTATAATTATGATTGTATTGTTTTGAGAAAAAATCCGCCAAAAAGAGAACTCTTGGTTGAACATATCGTTTTTATCTTCATCTTAATAAGTACATTTCATTTATTTAAAAAATTTGTCAATATTAGATACGATTAAAGACAGATACGTACAACATCAATCGACAAAAGTTTGAATACTTGTAAACATATAATACTGAATTAGAGGTCAAGTGTTCTTAAACAGCTATTTACTAGCATACATTTTTTATTCACTTCTATATAAAGACAATAGAATCAATCAGATTACAACTATATGCTTTAGTAATTTTAAGAGCAAACTGAATATAGAACAACGAGACGCGGATTTAAAACTGCAAATATAAAACAAATAGATGAATATATCTCTTTATACCATACAAAGTAGTGTGTTGCCATAAATCATATCTTCTTTTCAATAAAGTTATAATGATTATAGGGAGTAATAAAATTATTAAACAAATATATAGAAAAAGTGAACTGTGATCTATATCATTGTATTTATTCTGCTTAACAAAAAGTTCACGTGTATACATGATACTATTATGACGAAACAACCGATCGATGAAATTCCGGCACGAATGAAGATGTCAGTGGTAAGTGATTGGCGACCTACTACTGCCCAACTGATTGAATAAATGAGGAAACTATATCTTTTACATGTAAAATATCCAAATAAAAATGATTTGCCAGAAAACAGAAAAAGATGGAAACAAATATTATAAATCAAAAAATTACCAATTATTTTTAATTATCGTATAAAATATATATGACTATATTTGTTAATAAAATACAGTAGAAAATAACATAAAGATAACAGTGAAAATAATTTAAAATTATAGGCAACTTTCAATAAACTATGGTATGAAGTTTTTGTTCAATTAACAAATGTAGATTGGATTTGACCTGCGACAATAGCGAATAAATTATGAAAACACAAATTTCCATTATTGGATAAACTCAGATGTCACCGGAACAAGACAGTGAGAATCCAACACGACGATAACGTTATCGTAAAAACTAGTAAAGGTTATAACAGACTTATTTTTTCTGTTAGCGTTCGTAAAAATACACTGTAGATATGAAACGAAGAAAGAAGTGCACGAATCAGCCTGGCAATCTAGAATACGGACAAGCTGTAAACAAAATCAGTCAGATTGAGCAATAAAATTTATCGCACAGCCTTAGGATTCATTTCTTATACAGATGATTAGTCTAGTGTTGGTTGTGTGTGACAGAACCCGGTACCCAAAAAACTTGATAATAGTGATTAGGGTATGGTATGAGTCACAACTAGTTACTATAACAAGTAACTCAGAATTACAGTGTAGCAGTAGCAGCTTTTGAAGTCAAATACAGCGTGTTTTAAAGTGAGAAAAAAGAGGAAAGATGAATATAATTATAAAAATAGAAAACAACTTCAGAATATATATTTACTTTATGTAATTCACAGCGTCTGATTTCGGTATTGATGAAGCAAAGGAAGACAGGATTATCAAAGCTTGTTTGGCCAAGTTTTTATTCACATCATTAGCTGCTTTAGCTATCATAGTCAAAGGTTCTTGAAGCTTTCCGTTTGAAGCATCAATCAAATGGGAAGGAGATATAAATTTTTCAATAGTAGTCAGTGCTTCTAAACGTTCTTTCCAAACCTTGCTTTTCAGAAGTCCCAGGAGTTCAGGTGTGAGTCGGTCACTGAAAAAAGAAACTGGAATATGAATAGCGGACATTCAACAGCATAGATGCGACAAAAATGTGCGTCATTGAAATCAGATGACATTGAAGGTGAATCTGATTCTGAAGAACCTATGGTAAGTTAAGGTCTCCACTAGTCCACTTTAAGCATTCAAGTGTGTTAGATGGAGAATTTTATTTAATCAGTAATCACATGATAGCGCAGTCCCCCTCTACATTTATTCCGATACGCAACCCACTTTTCGGTTATGTACGCTATACGTGGCAATTTGGTTTAAAAAAATATGAAAATATAAATTTACACACCAAAAACAATATAGTTCGGATGTCGTACATATACTAAAATAACAGGTAAAACATAACGAGTAAGTGGAAACACAGGCATTCATAAAAAATTGTGAAAAACCCAAAACGTAAAAGATCATGACGAAAACTTTTTTATCTACTAGGAATGTCCGAAAAAGCTAATAAATCAGTTAAGCTGCAGAAATGATATAAGATATTTCAATGAATACCTGATATCTACTTTTGGAAGTAATACATCTGAGTCCATCTCGTCTATTTGACCGGTAGTTTCTATATCTCTAGACAATGCTTCAGTTCCGCTGGGTTCAGCAGACACTGATTCTTTGAGAAGAGTTTGGGCAGTAGAAAAACGAGTTGGAGCAGGAGCTTTTTTATCTTTGTTTTTCGCAAATTCCGCGTTTAGTAACGTAATCAAAGCCGGTTTCTCATCCGCTAGGAGAGCTGCCAAACGATCATGGAGATATAAATGAATTGTCCCAGCAAGATTTAGTGAATTTTGTCGAACAGAAGGGTTAGTTGCATTGAGGCCTGTTTTTAGAAGTGGTCCAACTTCTTGTGGTGGAATACTAAATAAATTAAACAAATTCATCAAGCATCTAAAATTAATTTGGTAAGAATACTCAGCTATTAAAATCATGGACTAAAAAAACTTACATACAAGAAAGGTCGGAACACTAATTATCCCTTCAATTACTACGCACAAGAAGAAAGGACAGAATGTTCTGGGAAAAACGCTAAACACAAGTAACATTCGATTATTTATAACAGAACCTAGATTCCAAAGCCAATTTATTTGAACACATAAATATTGGTACAAAGGGGCACCAAATACATATGCGCCACACGAGTCACTTGGTTCGTTTGTGGGTTGTGATACTGCTCGGGTGCCCAGATCGGAGCAGATGGTCTGATCCACTAGGCAGTAGAGCAACGTTAGGAGATGCAGTCCCATGGTAGCCAGTGACCGACAATAGGTTCATATACCATCTGTTACTTCAGAATCCTGGAGCCCATGTGCACCATTGGTTTGGAATCAAGGTTTCCCAACTCCCCCAAGTAGATCGTCCGTGTTCACAAACCCGGTTAGGACGCCGGACATCCGCTCTTCGTCCTCTCAATTTTGTAAACAACACCCTCGCCCCGAGAAGACAGTGAGTAGGACTTACCTGGCAGTGGCTGTATACGTGTGGTCATGTAAGAGCATTTCAAGAGAACGAGCTAACTCTCCCCACCCTCGGCAGCACCAGGGCATTGGGGGGGGGTAAGCTTTCAGTCATTATTTATTACATGATTGCGATATTGAATGGCAAAAGATCCCTCAAATTAGTCGATTGTTGTCATGAAACGTAACCCGTACGTAAACGTGGAATTGGATTTATGGACAAGTCATAGATTATAAATAATATATTTGTAATATTCCAATGAGTAGAAAAATTAGATTTTCTGGTGTTTCGTGACTTAGTGTAAGCCATAACAAAACCAAAATTAATCCAAGTTTAAATAATACAAAGGAATAACAAGAATATTATGACATAATATATTTATTTATTTATAACAATCTACCCAATGCTCAATTTATTCGAAGTCAAACCATGGTAATGATACCTACAAAGTCATAGATTTGTTTTCTAACATCTTAAGAAAAGATAGGTTACATGTACTTAACCAAAGTAGAACAATGTACTATGACACCAACTCAAAAGCACTCTTTGATTCTTTATTCTTTGTTTTAAAGGTGTGCATGCTATTTTTTTGTTTCTCATCTTTCGAATCGTTTCATTTTCTCCTTTTATTGGCGACTGATATGCAGTATCCCGAACATTCTGAATAAGAATTTAGAATTCAAAGCAACAAATAGATATATTGGAACATTCGTACTTACATTTAACATGAAACTTTGGACAAGGGGTACCATACTTTACGATAATCTTAACAGAACTATGTAAAACAAAACCGTATACTGAATTTTTAAATACAAGTTCGAATCGTATATCAGCAAAGAGTTACGAACGATACCCCCGTAAAAGCCGGTGGACGAAAGAGAGAATTTACTAACAGCGGCAAGGGTGTATGTGTATCACAAGTAAATCTCCGTACAAATTGATTCAGTTTAAACCATATATATCTACTTTCATTTTTTGTACATGTAGAACACTCCTACCGCGTAAAACCAGTGAGACTTTGCTAAAAGGTTTCTTAGTGCACTGCCAAATGAAACTATTGCAAGAAAGAGGGAGAGTAAACTCCATTCACAGATTATGTTACAGGATTTTGGGGATAAAAAAACTTAGTGGACATGTACAGATCTATGTATTAGATTTTGAACTAATATTGTACAAGAGATATAGATAATCCCTAGTCGCTTGAACCAAAGTAGGCGGGACAGGGTTTTGGAACTTCAACTCAACGGTTAAAAGTCGACTGATATAAAAAGGCAGAGCATTTTTGTGCTCTACAACACCTGAAAGATCTAGCTTCTATGACTTGAAAATCTCTGACACCTTTCATCTACTCAAACTTTGTTAAAGGCGATAAACTCAGAAAATCTAATCACTCATATGATGTTAGAAGCTTCAGTTACAATTGTTGACCAGGAGGTTTATCAAACACTAAAACGATAAAAAAGCATACAGAACTGATATGTACTTGGTGAAGTAAGATATCATTGGACTCCGAGGAAGGACAAACGAGCACTAACTATAAACACTACTGCTAAAGGTAAACGATTCAGTTCTACACCAGGTGGATTGCTTGTATATACTAATAAAGCTATTGATCGGCTTGTAATCAGGTTCTCTCGTGTACCTGTATACACAGCGGTCTAGTCTAATGGTTTAATAATATCGTACCGTATGCATCGATTGAGTAATACGTCTAGTGCGTTGTTCATTTGTTATAACGTGTGGGTGACTGCAGGTTAGATGGAGCAGCGTATTTATCGATCGCCTCTGTGACACATAAACACGTACGAACGACCTAGAGTCCCCCGATTGGCCCTGCTTCCCTGTCTATCCCAGCCAGTTGAGTCCAGAAAGAAAGTCACAGCCTCTGAGATATGAATCATTATATTTCAAACACACTCTGTCTATATACTAACCAAGCAGACCACATCGTACCATAAAAATAGAAAACATCATTTACAAGTTAAGTAAATATCGACCAATAGGAAATATACATTTAACGTCCAAGGACAACATTCGACTTAACATGATAACTATTGGTATATTTTTCTGCGCATCCTAACATCATTCTAATATGTCGTTTCGAGGATACAGGATTTGTGATCACTCCGCTATGTTAAGGATTAGTTGTAGTTAGTGATAACAATTTAAGCAGATTGAGAAGTGGACAATCGTTATTCGGTTAGCAACAAAATAATTTTTAAATTGTGAGATTTTCATTTAGTAAATATAAGCAACCATGCATATAAAAATACATACCAAAATCCGAATTCCTGAATGCTTTGATTCAACCAAGCCAAACCTTCGGTCTGACTGCGAGGATTTTTAATCTGAAATAGTGTGCGCATTATAAAACCACCAACTAATTCGAGACTTGTTTTCTCAGCCAATTTTGTCATCGCAATTTTTGTAACGTCGCCGACTTTCGTATCACCAACCTTATCAATCAAATCTGATAAAAGTAACTCAGCCAAATTTGAACTGATAGAGACGCTTAAAGATAAAACTGCATCGATGTACTCAATTCGAGCGCGCAGTACCTTGATTAATACAGGAAAAGTCAGATTAAAGAACCCATAAGTACACGAATACCTGATTATATGGTTATTCTTTAACGTGTATGACTGAAAATTTTTGTAAACAGTAGGTAAAAAAACCAAACGCCAGTTTGTGAGTTCGAACGTACACTTCGAAAACTTTGCATGACACTATCACCACTTATGTTTTTACTACCTTGATATGCACATGTTTGTTGCTGAAGTTCAAGTATGACTATCAATCTGTAGACAGAAATAGTACAGTGCGCAACGCTCAAGGGTCATATGTGATTGTCTTTGAATATTTGTCGCTTAAGTTGCAATCATTTGGGTTTCTCAAAAAACAATTTGTCGTTGACTCCATGACCGTGAAAAGTTAACCCCTCACATACACACTTTAGAAATTACTTCTATCTACTTTGTGTAATAGAGGTGACACCCCAAATTTATAAAATACGACCCTTGGTTTTGTAAAATAACACAAAATTCTGACTTCGAATTGAATAGTAGTGTAAGAAAAACCAGTCAATATTGTAAAATCCCAGTGTAATGAAAGTATGTCGTTTCCAAAACATACATACACGGTCACAACTTGTGTGTGATTAGTTCAAACGCACATTTCGATTTACACCGAAACAAAAAACTTTAGTGTGGGGAAACTTATAACATAATGATAATAAAAACAAAAAAAATCGAATATGTAAAACTTAGTACACTTAATTTTTCAGAGGACAGATTACATAAGCACATTATTTTGTATTAATAATGCAAAATAAACGGAATTTTCACAAAATTTGTTGGCAAATTGTTTACAAGATACCATCATAAAGTTAATTCAAACTTGATTTTGGGGAGGAATTCTATCAGTTTCCAAATTTTTATTATCGCTACAGGTGTTCGTGGAGATAGCTGTATTATAATAGTTTTCATGACGGACTGATTTTAGCAAGATAACCAATGAAAACCAAGTCACCGAAAAGATATTTCGTTCAATTTAAATAATGACAACTTTTCACCCGGCAGTCTGGTTTAAGCTTCTACAAGAAAATAAACAACAATAAATAGGATATTTGAACGCCCTCAATGCACTGGTGCTGCCGAGGGTGGGGAGAGTTAGCTCGTTCTCTTGAAATGCTCTTACATGACCACACGTATACAGCCACTGCCAGGTAAGTCCTACTCACTGTCTTCTCGGGGCGAGGGTGTTGTTTACAAAATTGAGAGGACGAAGAGCGGATGTCCGGCGTCCTAACCGGGTTTGTGAACACGGACGATCTACTTGGGGGAGTTGGGAAACCTTGATTCCAAACCAATGGTGCACATGGGCTCCAGGATTCTGAAGTAACAGATGGTATATGAACCTATTGTTGGTCACCGGTCACGAGTCCTAAATTCTACTGTCAGCAAATATTTAAAAAAATTGGCATATAGTTATTTCAGAGGTTATTTATGTTTGATTCTGACTATTTTCCTGAAGAAACTTTGACGAAATTTTCAGGTGAAATGCTAGAGTTATATTACTTGCAATCACTGGGATTACTTCATTCATAATTCCACAACTAATGTTATGAACAGTATTTTGGAATATAAGGTGAGACCGAATGGAGCAACAGAGATGTATCCACTTTTTTCAACCTTTCATTTCTATAGCCAATTATTATTTATAAACGAACGATTTTGTGATCTTTTAGGGTTTTCATGTTAATTAAGTCATGCAGTTGTATCTAGCACATGATAAACTGAAATACAACATTAATAATTCAGGTTACAGTTCGTTCTAATTGATCAATGAGAACAGGTATAAAATTGATGGTGAATATATTCACTCAATTTCCTTTTTATATTAACGGTTACTTCTGAGATCGAAGATGCCTATCAGGCTACTAAAAAGGACTTTAAAAATTGTAGTGACATCAAGGAAAAACATCAACGCAGTTTAGAATGTCGATGTTATGGGTGTTGGAAAACAATGAGAGTAAACGATTCTGGGTTTGATTGTTTAAGACTAGAACTTGATAGGTGTTGCAGACCGATAAAACCATGACAGTAAACATACTGAAATTATTTGACATAAATTGTCACTTAAAAGCTGACAAAAATGATTTCACTCAAAACACCACTAAGTACCTGAAAATTAGTATCCTTGATTCCAGGTTTAAGTAGAACAGCACGACACAAAATTTGAGTAGGTACGTCAGAACCGGTAAAGGAATGTATGTTAGATTTCATTTGTTCAACCGCTTGCAAGCGTTCTTTCCAATTCGTATCAGATAATTGCTTGATAAGTGCTTCCCCAAGAAGCCTAAAACACATTCAATGAGAAATTACAGTCAAGGAAAAAGCCTTTTGAATTTTCCATTCAAATAATTATCTAAAATAACCAAAAACACCACATGTGCTTTAAACAAATAAATTTAGTTTACAGAGGATGACCTCATCTATTAAAATGATTAATTAGCCCTTCCAGTTTTAATAGGAAAAAATTTCGTAAAAGGCGGTAATCAACACAAAAGATATAATGTGCCCAAGGATTACTTGTTGATACGTAAATTCAATTTATTAATGCCTGAAGTGCACGTTCAAGTAAAAGATGTAGTTGTGCAGGAATGAGAAGTGAATTGGGTATAGAAACTGTAGGGACATATTTACTGAAATCGTTAAATTATGTATATTTCTTTCTGTCAATCGATGCTTAGTATGAAGTAAATTTATTTAACAATGCTGGCTGGGACGGTTGTTTATGGAGCTTTAATGACGAAGAGAAGTACTAAAATCTAGGGATTACCTTTCAATCAAATCGTTAGCAGTTAGGAAGTATTCCTTCATTATTGATCATCAAACCTTTTAGTTCATCCTTTATCATCTAATTCTTACTTACATGACCCCACATTTACGACTCTACATCTCCAACTTCTGACATGGCAGTAGAGAGGTGGACCTAGTGGTTAGGACACTCGACGTCCGGCCACTAAGTTTCCGATTAGAATGCCACTCAATCTAATTCAGTTTGATTAAATTGGATAGTATAATAGCGTTAACAATCAAATTACTGCACATATCCAATTACCTGGCGAATGAGCCTGTAATTATCATTAAGTATCCAATCAAAACAAGCTAACATTATGAATACGTAAGCGAGTCCCTGACAAATGTATTGGGACCTGATGTTCAATAATGGTCCAGTTATTGTTTTTTTCTATACCCATTATCGACCTTGTTTTCCGTGCAGCTTTGTAACAAAATACTATAACAGAATAAATAAATTCTAATCACTAATCAGATTCCTCGGAATATTTTCGTAATCATTACATTTAGCTTATAAAAATCATCTGATATTTGGTGTAAGATATCGAAGAAAACAAGGTGGGCGATACTAGTAACAACTCACTCAGAAGCTTTTTGAGATATTTCATCCTCTGTTAACAAGTTTTCTGTTGGAATGGTGAATTTCGATTTCTCAATAACAGATTTCGTACGTGCTGTCGATTTTTTACTAGATGGCCCAGAAGTTGGTGCTTTAGTAGCACATTCGGAATTAGCCTCTCCAGTGCCACTAGACGCTGTATTCGGACGAGTGACTGGTGGTGCTGCACGACGTGGTGCAGTATTGGGTTTAGCAGATGTAGACATATTTGCCGAAGGAGCAGTTAGTTGGTTACCTGTATTCTCAAAAATAAGGGCAAAACATATCAGAACTGAAATATGAAAAGCATTTAAATGGAGAAAAATCTGCGCTACTCTACATGTTTGCTAATCAGTGTGATGATGGAGAGGTTTTGGATACGAAGGTACGGGGAGCATATGATCAATAAGACGACAGATTACATCTCCCAATAAATAGAAAAAACCAGATACTGACAACATTTAGAATGTCATAATCAAAGTAGAACCTAGCACACATGTGTGTGTTAACCCAAGTTACCATATCATGACGATTGTAATGATTACTGATCTGAATAGGATATAATTGTTTATTTACAACTTAAAAACCTACAAGTATACGAAAAATCAACGATTTTTGTGACACTGAAAGATAAAACTAACGTTTTGCAGTGTTAATTCTTATCAAAAGAAACAGCATTATTAAGTATGTCGATATGAATATGTCATGAAATCATAGATCAAATGTAACGGTCAATCTAAAATCCATATACTGAGACTATTATACGGCTTGAGATATCTGGAGCTCCGTGAACAGATTTATTCAATGAAAATTCTATTAATCTTTATTTCTGACTATAAAATGTTTTTTGACATCTTCAGAGTTTTTAACTACCTAAAATAAATAATTATAAATCTGTCTGGTCACTATTTACGTTTGGAGACAGAAACTAATGGTTGACATTAGAATATCTTCAAGCCCTTTGAACCTCAAAGGAAGAAAGTAACACAACTCTATCTTAGTTTACGTATAAAACCGAAGCTTATTTGTTCACTGACGACTTCGTGATTGTAAAAGGTTTACCATTCAGCGTTAAAACATGCAACAATTTGTCTGGTACGTCGAACTTGAAGAAATATCAATCAGTGATATTTCTTCAGGCCCGACGTACGGGTACTAAGTAAGGATGGTAAATCAATTGATGAAGTAGTGAAACTTCATCAGTTGAGATGGCTGGGACACGTGTTACGTATGCCCAACTATCAATTACCTCGACGTGCGATGCCCAATGGTATACGAGTAGGTTGGAAGAAAGCTAGGAGCAACCAGACCAAAACACGGCACAAATTCATGAAGTTACTGACAAGTGAACTGAGCCATGCTGGTAGGTGTAGACTACCTGGTTGGGGACCGCGAGATGATAGCAACCAATATTTAGAGACCCCGAATAACATGGCTCAAAATCGTTTGCAATGGCGCAGGTGCATCCACTCTTTGTGTTCTCCCGAATTCTAATCTCCTGAATCCTCATTGTTTCTTTTTTCTCTTTCCAAATTTATTTCACTGGATTATACTCTTTAAATAACATCTCCAAACCCTAATCTTTCCGATTACTGCTTATACTTTTACCGCCTCTACCACTACGGGATTTGAATCGACAACGGCATCTCTGTGCTAATGTGGTGTGGCAACTCGAACTAATGTACGTACGTACAAAGTTCTATGTTGTTACTGACTGACTGGAATATCAATCTGTCGAGAAGAAAAATTCACTAAAATTTATCAAAGTTATCAACTTATTGTAAGATGGTTTGAAACATTTTCAGACTGTTGTGATAATTCAAAAGTTAAATAGTGATACCACTTGGCATTTTCCTACTATTTCTTTCAGAAACTTCGAACTACTGATGTACCACCAGTTGCTTAACTTTATCGTTATGTGTAACAGATATATACTCTTCTAATCGATTTAGCTATTTAAGGTTTCAGAAACAATTTTGACTAATTTTAGGGACTTTAAGTACTTATATCATCCTACAACTTCAGTCCGCAAAACACTAATATCGTAATCAGCTGAAATTACTATGACCAACAATTTACAATTTGAAGAATAGGGAAACATCATGTTCGTAATAAAACGGTAAATTATTGTAACTAGACTAGGAGCCTTCGAGCATGTTTACTCACTACGCTAGCAAATTAATTTCTCACAATTCAGTGGCCTGAATTCGTCTTACACGTGTGCGTTAGGCTGGATTATAACAAAACACTACATAATTATCTATTGTCAAGTAATCTAAAACAGAAATATCATGTGGTTATAAATAAAGATTGGAAATTAAGATGTACCACTGATAGAAAATGTAACAGAAATCCTAAACTAACCAGAGTTATTTGAATTACTAAGTTCAGACGCTATTCGTTCGCAACATTCACTGATTTTCGCCAGCCGGATGGAATCAAGTTCGCTGAGAAAGGGCTGGATAGTTTTTGCCGACACGACGAACATTGCAGCACCAAGCGCAGCAAAACTACATTCACGCACTTCAGGAACAGTATCATTGCATGTTACACATAACGGCACAGTAAATGATTTTAAAACCTTTTTGTTTAGTGATGTGGCAGAACATTTTTTGAACGCTCTACTTAGAATTAAGGCTGCTTCTGCACGTACATTAGGTGTTTTGTGACTTAATGCGGCTACAATATCATCCACAAAATGATCTAGTGAAGTCTGGAAGCGAAAAATAGTAAACATTAGGAAAACTTTGGTAGTAACAACATAAGATAAAGTAACGGCAGCGGAGTATAGGAGATTGAAGAAGGAGGATTAAAACATTACTACTAGAATCGCATAATCAAGAAGCCTTTATGTTATATAATCGACACATACACACATCAATAAAACCCTAATTCACCAGGTATATTAAGACCTAGAAATCTCATTAAATATAAGGACACAATCATAATCCATTACCAAGCATGTGATTAGATCCTATAAATATCTTACCTACTCGACTGAATACAATATCCAAGCCTTCCAAAGAAGTAAGTGATTTTCAGAGTTATTTGTGCTTTAAGAGCGAAGAACGTTAACTAATACGGCGAAGTCTCTAGTGTCCTCTTTTATAAATAAAAATAATTTCGTATATGTAATGCTAGAATCAGCAACAACTCTAAATGGAACCTTAAGGAATCAACAGGAAAAAATCTATGGAAGGAAATAAGTAATAAGTTAAAAGGAATAATCAAAATTGCACTTCAAAAATTAAAAGACAAAATACGTCATTAACCACCAACTATTAATTTAAAACAGGTGAGTGCATTAGGCTACTCTCTAGCAAGTATTACAGAACTTATGAGTGTGACGTAAAACATTAAAAAAAAGAATGGTAAGTACAGTTATAAACTAGTTTGACCATAACTAGAGCTATACGAAGGAGCATATAACTGTTGAAATGGTATACCATAGTGTGCTAGTGCTATCTGTGAAAAATGAATGAAGTGAGTTGAACAGTAAACAGGAAGTCGTTTACCGAAGAAAGTATAATTAAGGTAGCTGAAAAATTCACACGTTAAAATGTCATATTACCATAGCATTAAAAGACAAAATCACATACAAATTCCTCAATTCAAATCGATAAAATGAGAATATGAAACAAATAAATCACTAGAAATTGATATAATATCTCTAGTGTGAGAATACAATCCACATTCTCAAAAATAAAAAGTAAAGAGAAGACGATTACAACGATGATACTTTTATAATCGTGTTTTAAATAAGCTTATTTGATATAAGCTTAGAAAGTGTCTGAAATCTCATAAGTTTAAAAATAAAAATTACCGTATTACACATATATAATCAAAAAGCCGCATTGAACAGTGCCTAACATTTTCGCAATAAACTAAGGGACTGAAAAACTAACCCAATACCTGTCACTAACTAATAACTAATCGATAGCTGCACGATAAGTAGTGACTCTATTTAGTTCTCGGTATTGAAACTTATTGATCAAGTTTCTAAATGCGGCGAATAAACAATGTGGTATGGTATTTGCAGGTTTATTTGTTTTAACATATAAATATTGGTACAAGGAGGCACTAAATACATATGCGCCACACAGATCTCATTTGATATGTGAGGGCTGTGATGCTGCCCGGGTTCTCAAAACGAAGCAGGTGGTTTTCTTAGGAGGCCACACCCGGAGCTTCCGACCTGAAGATCTGATCCACAAGGCAGTGGAGCAACGTAAGGAGATGCAGTCCCATGGTAGCCGGTGACCAACGATTGGCTCATACGCCATCTGTTCCTTCAGGATACTGGAGCCCAAGTGCACCATTGGTTTGGAATCAAGGCTTTCCAACTCCCCCAAGTAGATTCTCCGTGTCCACCAACCCGGTTAGGGCGCTGGACGTTCGCTCTTCGTCCTCTCAATTTTGTAAACAACACCCTCGCCCCGAGAAGGCAGTGAGTAGGATTTACCTGGCAGAGGCTATATACGCGTGGCCATGTGACAGCATTTCGGGAGGGAGAGCGGACTCTTCCCACTCTCCGCCGTACCAGAGCATTTGGGGGCAGGTACTTGTAGAAAGTCAGTGCGCTGTTACGGGTATGAGGGCTGATATCACTTCTCGGCTGCTCACACCGTGGAAGGGTATTTCTTGAGGAACCTGAAAATGAAATTGGATTAGTGTTGGTCTTAACGACCTGGGAGCGTGACCGCAGAGCCAGAGGGACAACTGCTGGAGGCCGGTCGCGCACGGCCCTTTTTTGGAAGGTTATTAATGAGTTAGCTCCGTTCTTCAAAGGGCCTTACCGCCGGAGACGGAAATCCGTGAGGTAAGGTGAGGTGTGACATTTTTAGGGTCGACCTTTTCTAAACCCACCCCTCCTTGTGAGAAGGCAGCATCGCTGCAGATGCTGGTTGTCCGAGGAAAACACCTTACTGCTGTCACACCTCTCTACAGTCAGCAGTACGACTTCGCCCTCAGACCTTGAGTTGCTGCTTTTAGTCTTGCCGTTCTCCAATCGACCTTCCTGGCATGGTAGAACCTACAGGAACATATGTTCCAGCCAATATAGCTCGGTTGGGTCATCACGATAGGCAAGCCCAACCAGCGCGTCAAGGTAGCAGCTTCGGTTGGGTCGTGTAGAAAAGTCCTTTACCTAAATAACGTGCACTTGCTGAAGAGATATTTGCGGCTTTTTCGATCAAACATTCTATAACTACAAAATAGACAACTTTTACCTACTGAATCAATAGGGATAACCAAAACAGAATGTCACTATAAATCAATGAACAAAAATTTCAAATTCAAACTTAAATATATGTCGGAGAGTCATTTCTTCTCGGAATGCTCTTGCATGACCACACATATACAGCCACTGCCAGGTAAGTCCTACTCACTGTCATCTCGGGGCGAGGGTGTTGTTTACAAAATTGAGAGGACGAAGAGCGAATGTCCGGTGTAATAACCGGGTTTGTGAACACGGACGATCTACTTGGGGGAGTTGGGAAACCTTGATTCCAAACCAATGGTGCACATGGGCTCCAGGATTCTGAAGTAACAGATGGTATATGAACCTATTGTTGGTCACTGGCTACCATGGGACTGCATCTCCTAACGTTGCTCTACTGCCTAGTGGATCAGACCACCTGCTCCGATCTGGGCACCCGAGTAGTATCACAACCCACAAACGAACCAAGTGACTCGTGTGGCGCATATGTATTTGGTACCCCTTTGTACCAATATTTATGTGTTCAAATAAATAATACTAAATATTAGATATTTGTCATTCAAGTTATTTACTCATACTAATTGCTACACGACAATATACCGAAAAGGATCTTAGACACAGACACAATGAGGTTCAAGTATATCAGATATTTAACTTAAAGAGCTGAAATCATAAGTAAACTATGGATATTTGAAAACAGAAAATTCAAGTTACCTTGGAAAAAAATCAAATGTAAAGTGAGACCTAGTAAACTTGTATGTCAATATGAAATGATGAAACACCACGTTATTTATGTACAAATAGAAAAACATACCGAAGATACAGCACCATCAGCAGATTCTCTTAGAGCTTGGACAACATTAGGCTTCTTTTCTTTAAACTTCCCTAAACACGCTTGTAAAGTTTGTTGGGAGTAAGGACTGAACTTAGATTTTAACCCTCTTGCTATTTGTCCCAAAATTTTAGCAGCAAGAGTCACCAGAATTATGTTAGTATCTTTATTTACAACCTGCAGATTCCAGAAATAATTAGGTCACAACGTACCTGAATCAAGCTTCTCACGAGGTCTGTGAAATCACCTGGAACAATCCGAGGAACGTTCGTAATTTTTTCAAGTGCCTCTAAAGCGTCACGCCGATCTTGCCACTTCTTTTCCCCCTGAAAGACGAAATCAACCTTATTACGAAGAACTTACTATTTGTTGCCAGTAATCGCTGGGGATTTTGCTAAGAACTTCAACAGGAGTAATCATATCATCCAAATCAACCTGATCGGTTAAAGTTCCACCTGGAATAGCGCCATTAATGTGATCACTTTCAGCCCCAGTATCTGGAGTAATTTCTTTAGGTTTTTGACTACGTAAATATCTTAATCGAACAGGTTTTCCGGGTGGAATAGAGTTAAATAATTCACATAACTCAGTCATCTGAATGTCGTTTTTAAAACTACACTTGGTATACATACCACAACTGGTTTGATATCCTTTAATAGGTCTTTTGTGGTTACTCCTATCCATCTGTAGACCTCAACGATGAGATTTTTCGTTTCATTTCGGATCCCTTGGTCTCGATCATCAAGTAGTCGTCCAAACTCTTTAAAAAGAGGTTTGATCGGAACAACAGTTGGACCAAAAAGGCTATGTACAAATAAAGAGTTAGTGAAATTAATCTCACTTTAGAGCTTCACGAAGAGTCTGTAAGCTTCCGACAACAACCTTTGGATTTTTAGTTGATAAACCTTTAATGAGCTCTTCTATCACTAATTCATGACGCTCAATTTCTATCAGCATCAATAGGCACTCAATTGACTTGTCTTTTGTTTTCATTCGAGTAGAACCCAGACATTTTGATATGATACCAGAACAAATATCTCCAGCGCATCTAACAAAAGTTGGAGAAAACTCAAAAGTTACTTTGTAGCTGCTGCAGCTGTTTCTATATATGCTAAGACAGCATCCAGAGCTTTTTCCTGAGCTCCAGCATGAGAATCAGTCACGAACTTCTTCATCAATCCAACATATTCGTTAAAAACAGGACTTTTTCCATTTGTCTCTGTTGAAAATATTTTGAACGCTTCTTCGTATCCTGCCACACGTGCGTTCCAGAGCTAGGGTTAGGATTACGATGGAAGAATGTTAAGTACCTTGTGCTGTACTTTGGACAGAGTGGGCAACTTCGACCAATCATCTTCTGACGACATACTGAACACTCAGCACCTAAATGATATAAAAAATAACACACTCCAAAAGACTATTCATTGAGAAATAAATTAAAACCAATTAAAAGGGTAGTGATTTTGTACTTGCTGTGATTATTCTTGCTTTTGTGTACTTTCTGCATCAAAAGCATTTTTGGTCCACTCTAACCTGAAGTATTTCGGTTAAGGTGTGAAATCTTGCCAAACTTTGTCTTGTGGTACCTTCTTTCTCATTGACTGACACTTGTGTCCATATTGTGTTTTAAACAATCTGATTACGATGGTTGGTTGTACTTATAAATATGGACAGCCAAACTGTTTGTTCCCAGTGGACGAAGGGATGCAGTGCGATGAGTGTAAAAAGTGGTTCCATAAGATGTGTACCCGTTTAAGTCCCACCACATACAAAAGATGCTGGAAGCCTAACTCGCATGTGCTTTGCATGTTTCGCTGTGCAAATAAAACGTTGTTAATCCAGGAGGCTATAAACCTAATAGCTTTAACCTGTAAGAAGAAAGATGGTGGTTGCGCTGGTACTGAAGGCGAAGATTGCGTCAGTGTCGTAAGTGCTGTCACGGCACTTGCCAGATACTCAACTGTGCAACACAAAATCGAGCTTTCTACCCCGAAACAATTAATCAGCGTTAAACCATTAGATATTGGCGGTCAAGTTGCTACAACAGCGACTGACGATCCTGATAAAACCATTACCGTCCTGAGATGTTGAGACTGATAGGAAATGGATGATGCGGAAACGTAGCCAAAACCACTCCGCCAAAGTCCCAAAGTAAGACTTGCACGCGATTTGCAGTTAGTGCAACCTGTAGACGGAAATGTACTGCCTGAATAAGTTTCAGGGGTACATATAACGAAGGTAATACGACTCGGTAAATGGGTTAGAGGCGAGACCCAACCAAGAAGGATCTTGAAGTTGGCACTCGAGAATTTTAAGGAAAGAGACATAATATTGAAAAACGTACACAAAACTCGTGATTTAAATATTCGTATCCGACTAAATTGGCCGCTTGAGGATCGAATCAAGTAGAAGAATGCTTTTACGGAGTTAAGAGCTCGAAAGCTGAATGATGAAACGAACCTTAAGATTAAGGGCCTTCGCGTAGTCAGATCTTGGAAGCCAATGTTTCTGAGACCTGTATGGGTAAAACGAATGATTCCCAAAGCACCTTAAAAGTGTGCTACACGAACGCCCATAGTCTTCGAAATAAAGCGTCCGAGCTAAGTTCGGTGGTGGATGAATTAAGTCCCGATATAATTGTCGTCACAGAAACTTGGCTCGCCGTAGATATAGACTGTTCTCCCATCATCGCAGGTTAAATCTGTATTAGAAGTGATAGTTTTAAGTTGCACGCGAGGAGGCATAATATTATACGTTAGGGATCACTTTCGTATACAATCAATCACATCCGAGGCACATGTTAGTGGTACATGTGAGGTAGCATGTTGCGCAATTAAGTCCAGAAACGGGTTAATAACTATAGGGACAATATACCGTATTATTTATTTATATTTTTATTTGAACACATAAATATTGGTACAAGAGGGTACCAAATATATATGCGCCGCAAAAAACAATGAGAATTCGAAGAGAAAAAACAGAAGGTAAGGAGCGTAAAAAAGAACAATAACGACTAGATTAGTGTAAGGTAGTGTAATAATAATAATAACAGTAATAATAATAATGGGGTAGACGGAAAGGTACAATCAGAAGAAATCTTTCAGTTAAAGTAGATTAACCACTTTTGATGAAGAAAGTAGAAGAACGTTACAGCAGAATCGCCACTGAGCCATATCTGATAACGTCTCTAGCCACTGTGTCCCACCATCTCTCGGATCCCAGCCAGGAGCCAAGGAGTCGTGAAGGATCAACAATATACTAACATGGTGTTGCCACTGGATGTCAGTAATCCTTCGGAGACAACGATGATCGAACACAGAGAGTCGTTTAACGTCTTAAACTCGGCGAGGCCAGGTTTCACAAGCATAGAGAGAAACTGCTCTCACCGACGCATTGTAGATCCGACCTTTTACAGTCAGACTAACATCACGAAGGCGCCAAAGATGGCCCAGATTGGCATAAACCGCTCTGGCTTTCATTATACGTGAATCGGTCCCATCACTCACGCCACCACCACCACTTATGCAAATCCACACCGCCATTACTTACATCCATCAGAACTGTTTCAAGAATGTCATCGATGGCAAAGTTGATGAGGAATGGTGAGATTCGGCAACCCGGTCTAACCCCACTGCTTGAATGGAACAATGGAGAGAGGTGGTTGTATGCCCTCACTCTGCCTGAGGTGTTTGTATATAGGGCCTTTAGGATGTTAATAAACTTCTCAGGAGACTGAAGAAACTCAGTGCTTGTAAGCGGGACGTTTCGCGAACCCACAACTGACTTTACTCGCCATTTTCATGGCGTCATGGAGTTGCGACCAATGCTCATCTATACTTTTCGGTGGAATGGTAGCTAGCCTAGAAGCTAGCCCGGTTCGATACTTACTTGCAACAGAAGTTGCAACGAACTTGCTGACATTAATCCTTTGGTAGCAGTCGCTTCATTGTCCACTGAAAAGTAAGATAAGATTGGTGCAGACCAAGGATTGGTCAGAGTCCAGATAAGTACTCTAAAAGAAGCGGCAGTCTTGTACACAACCACGACAGCGGTAGCTGATCGCGATGTGATCAATCTGAGTCGAGGATTGAGATGCAGAGAGAGGACGCCAGGTGGCATATCGGCGATGACTGTGCCGAAAGTTAGTGCTAGCCAGAAACAGGTTGTGGTCTGTGCATAGTTGCAGTAGACGGTTCCCGTTATCTGTCCTGTGACTAACAAGTCCCCATCGGCTACCGAAACGACTCTCTTCTGTGCCTAGACGCCCGACCTGAGTATCCAAGTCTCTTGGCTAGTACTACAATATCTGTCGAACGCACTTTCTGTAGAAAAACAGTTAACTGGTGGTAGAACCCATCCTTGATTGCATCCGGACTGCAATCTGTCGGAGCATAGGCGGAGATGACGCCGATTTCTTCTCACTTTGATGGAACTTTCTAATCTAACAGCACATAACCGACTGTTAATAGGGATTCGATCGATTAGTGCCGTTGCAGCTCTAGCGCTTAGTGAGATACCAACGCCAGCAAGACCAGACGAAGATGCCACAGGGTCCCTGGATAAACGCACGTGAAACAAGCTTTTTGAAGCAACAGATGGAGAGCGAATTTGTAGTACTTCACTAGAGTTTTGAATATGGGACTCGGATACACAACAAACAGTCAGTCAGTCAGTCAGTTACAACGTAGGACCGGGCACATATGTGCATCGGTCCAGGTTGCCATACCGCATCAGCACAACAAGATGAACACCGGATTCATATCAGTGGTTAGGTAAAAGGTGGTAATATATAAGAGAAAGATTGCATATAGAGATATAGTACAAGAAGAAAGAATTGGTTCGTAGAAAGAAAGATATGAAGCGCTTTTAATCTCTTAGTTTAAGGGAAGACAGGGAGTGTATACACCGACGCCATTGTGATCGATTCTGAGCCATGTCACCAAGAGTCTCCAAACATTGGTTACGATAGTCACGCGGACCCCAACCAAGTAGTCTGCATCTACCAACATGGCTCAGACTAGAAGTTAGTGACTTCAAGCACTGATGCCACGTTTTGGTTTGGCCGCCCCTAACTTTCTTCCAACCATATCCAATACCGGATAGCATTGCACGTCGTGGTAATCGGTGTTCAGGCATACGTAAAACGTGGCCCAACCATCTCAGTCGATGAAGATTCATAACCTCGTCAACTGATTTACCATCCTTTCCTAATACCCTGCGTCTAACCTCACTATTACTTACCCGATTATCCCAGCAGACGCCAGCAATATTTCTTAGGCATCTGTGGTCAAATACTAGTAGCTTACGAGTGTCTTCTACCCTTAAAGGCCATGTTTCGCTGCCGTAAATTAAAACAGAACGAACTGCCGCGCAGTATACTCGTCCTTTTATTGATAGACGGATATCTCGCCTTCGCCACAGGTGACGTAAGTTGGCAAAAGCCAAACGAGCTTTTCGAATCCGTGCTGAGATTTCGTCCGATACCAACCCATTAGGGCTGATCAGACTTCCAAGATAAGTGAAGTTGTCAACGCGTTCGACTAATTCACTCCCTGTCCTTAGTTCAGGTGTTAACGCAGACCAGTCCTGAAGCAACAACTTGCATTTAGAGGGAGAGAAGCGCATTCCAAACATCCTGGCATTGTTGCTCAGTGCTACCAGAAGACTCTGCATTTTGTCAGCGTCTTCACCAAACAGGACTATGTCATCTGCGTATTCTAAGTCGATAAGTGGACCTCCTGGATGGAGATCAATACCCGAGAACTCAGTCGACGAGAAAGTTATTTCCATTAGTAGGTCTATGATGAAGTTAAACAAAAATGGGGAAAGTGGACATCCTTGACGGACACCACTTGAGGTTGCAAAAGTAGATGACAGTTCGCCATAAGCTCTCACTCGACTAGTAGTGTTCGAGTAAAGAGCCTTTACAAGGTTTATGTACTTCTGGGGTACGCCTTTCAATGACAGACACTGCCACAGAACCTCGCGATCTACCGAGTCAAATGCTGCTTTTAAGTCAAGAAAGACCACCATCATCGGACGCCGATAAGTATGCCTGTGTTCTAGAACCTGACGAATGGTGAATATGTGGTCGATGCAGCCACGACCAGGTCTGAAGCCAGCTTGGTTTTCTCGTGTTTGCAGTTCACGAGTCTTAGTTAGGCGTCTGATAATTATCGAGGCTAGTATTTTAGATATTATATTAGTTAAACTAATCCCTCTGTGGTTGTCACAGGATGATTTTGACCCTTTCTTATATATTGGAACGATAAGTGATTGTGACCAGTCAGATGGAATAACGTCTAACTCCCAGATCTTAGCTAAAATATTAGTCAACCTAACCGCTAAAATTGGACCACCATCCTTAAAGACTTCTGGAGCCAGTCCATCTGGACCAGCAGCCCTTCCTCGTTTCAGATTATCTATAGCCTTTTGAACTTTAGCAAGAGTTGGGGGACCTACTTCAATGTTCCATTCACGCTGTCTGGGAATGGAGGGTAGTTGTAGAGTAGCTGAAGGCCAGCTGAACTGTTCCCTAAAGTGTTCCGCCCATCGTTCTAAACGTTTGGACTGGGAATAGATGAGAGTATCGTCTTTTTCCGATATAATCTCACTTACACTTGACTTATTAATTCCAGTTTCTTTTATTAGTCTGTAAAGTTGTCTTGTGTTCCCTATAGTCGCCGCCTTTTCCATCTCTTTTGCTTTCGTTGCCCACCACTGCTCACGGTCGTTTCTTAGACTTTTTCTTAACGTAGATCTGATTTGTTGTCGCTCTTCATCATGTTCGGAACCTGATGGGACGAGTTTGCGAGAATCCATCAGTGTGATAGACTTTGAAGAAATCCACTGGTCCTTTGAAACTCTGTGGTTTAAGTCACTAATAGATTTCATTGCTGTTTCCAGAGCTATTTGTATATCTTTCCAAGCAACATCTGGGTCAGCCTCGTCTTCAGAACTACCTAAGTGTGAACTCAGTTGTTCTTGGAACCTATTTTTGGTTTTCTCGTTACTCAACTTAGTTCTAATGGGTCTTTTCAATGTGGCTTTTTTGCGTCCGGTGAGGCGCAAGCAGATGCGTGCCCGTATTAGGGCGTGGTCGGAGTCCAAGCAGGTACTCCAGAATGAACGACAATCTTCTACCGACCCTCTCCAACGATGACTGATGGCAATATGGTCTAATTGAGTCCATCGTTGGTTTGGTGTAGGGGGTCGCCATGTTAGACGATGTCTCTCCTTAAGCTTAAAATTTGTGTTTGCTAAAAATAAGCGATTGTCTGAGCACAGTTGCAGCAGACGGTCACCATTATCTGTTCGCTGTGCCGGTATACTAAAATACCCACCTAAATGCCTTTCTGTGTGGTTTAAGCTACCTATCTGAGCATTAAAGTCACCCCCTACGAGTACTATGTCTGAGCGTTTACCTTTCTGAAGAAGTTCAGATAACTTTCTGTAAAATTCATCTTTCATTTCATCTGAGCTGCAGTCGGTGGGAGCGTAGGCAGAAACGACAAAAAGGCAACGATGTGTGTCCCTGTCCTTCCGAGTTCTTACGTAGCCGTTTAGCCGAACAGCACATAGACGACTGTTGACGGGGATCCACTCTAAAAGTGCTTGTTCAGCCCTCATGCTTAGTGCTATCCCTACTCCTGCCGGTCCACGAGAGCTGGCCATCGGGTCACCAGATACACTGAGGGTGTATATCGTTGGCTCTCCGTTTTGCCGAGGTGAGGTCAAGTGAATGACCACTGGGATTCTGTATGCGTGTTTCGGAGACACAGCATACATCAATGGTACGAAATTCTAGGGTTCTAGCCAAGGAAGCCTGCTGACCGATTTGACATAGAGTGCGAACGTTGAAAGCTCCAATGTGTAGTTTGGAGCGAGGTTTCAGTAGACCTGGGACAGAGTTTTGAGCACTAGAATCGTTGGCAATGGTGACACTTGAGGAGGAAGTTTAGGGGTTGAAAGTCGATGTAGGAGGAATAATAGGAATTGAAGAGGAAGGTTGATTATGAACACAGTGGTCTTGGGTGCTGTTAGAGGTATGAGGGCAGTTATCACTTCCCGGTTGCCCACACCGTGGAAGGGTTCTTCTGGAGGTACCTGAAAAGGAAATTGGATTAGAGGCGGTCTCAGCGACCTGAGAGCGTGACCGCAGTGCCCAAGGGACAACTGCTTGAGGCCGGTCGCGCACGGCCTTTTCGTGGAAGGTTTTTGACATGTTAGCTCCGTTCTTCAAAGGGCCTTACCGCCGGAGACGGAAATCCGTGGGGTAAGGTGAGGTGTGCATTTTTAGGGTCGACCTTTTCTAACCCCACCCCTCCTTGTGGGAAGGCAGCATCGCTGTCATGCTGGTTGTCTGAAGGAAACACCTTACTGCTGTCACACCTCTGAACAGTCAGCAGTACGACTTCGCCTTCGGACCTTAGGTTTGTTGCTTTTAGTCTTACCGCTCTTCAACCGACCTGTCTGACATGGTAGGACCTTGAAGAACGGTTGTTCCCGCCAGTATAGCTCGGTTGCTTCATCACGATAGGCAAGCCCGACCACCACGTCAAGGTAGCAACAACGGTCGGGTCACAACAAACATCGATATTAAAACTATCCGAAGATATAGCCAGCCCTATCTGTTGTCCGACCTGCATAAGTGTGCGAACGTTGGAGGCAGCCAATTTGAATGGTGCACGTGGTTTCAGAAAAACTGCTTCAGTACTCGTATTCAGTGGTAGCATACAACTTTCAACCAGGCAGTGACTCGAGAATGTTCAGATAGAGCCGAATTTCCACCACAGGTGACCTACTGTATGTCGAAAAATAAGTATACAGAGTGGGAATAAAAGAGGGTGAATAAATGACGTAGTTAATAATAATAATGTGAGTCATTTGATTGTTATTCGGAGCAAGAATATTTTCCATAAATAGACAGTTCATCATTGCATCCAAGCACTTGTCGAATAGTAAAGGACTTACTCATCTCTTTTGGAGTCCCATAGGTGCTGTATGCCTTAGTCCAGTTTCCTGGACGCAACTGGTAGCAGACTTTTGCTCCACTGTTTACCACATACATTGCACTTTTCAGAGTTGGTTACGACCTTTATTCCAGATTGTCATTCCTTCATGTATTTTTTAAAATAACCTAGTTGACTCCGTAGTCAAAATTTCACCCTTATCCTGAAGGGAGGTGGCAATAAAGTACTAACCCAATCAACTAAGTCACAAGCGATAGGTAAGTAAGCAGATAAAATGTAGCTCAGTACTCAAGTACGGATCTGATAAGTGATCTTTAATGCAGTCTTCAGTAATAAGGATAGTAGCTTAATGAACCTGTGTTAATCATGACAGATTGCCTTCCAGTGAAGGTCCAGCTTCTCCTTGAAAATATTCACATATGGGGCTGATACCACTTGTTCGATTAAGGCGTTCCAGTCATTGACTGCTCGATGAGAAAAACTGGACCCCACTTTAAGTTTATTAGATCGCAGTTTGTCAACCATCTTGCTATGACCTCGGAGATTATTAGTGCTGGAGGGAGCAAAAAGATAAGACATATTAATACCCAAATAATAATTAAAGATACGAAATGCCAGTATGAGGTTACCTCGCGTTCTACGATACGACAAGGGACAAAGGTTTAAGTGTTTTAAGCGATCATCGTCAGGGATTTTAGAAAGACCTCTCACTAATTTTGTTCCCACACGCTCGAACTTTCGACCTCCGCACTATAAGTACGGCGCTCTAACCAACTAAGCTACCGGAGCACTATATACAAACACCTCAGGTAGAGTGAGGGCATACAACCACCTCTCTCCGTTGTTCCATTCGAGCAGTGGGGTTAGGCAGGGTTGCCCAATCTCACCATTCCTCTTCAACCTTGCCATCGATGACATTCTGGAAACAGCTCTGATGAATGTAAGTAATGGTGGTGGTGTGGATCTGTTGCCTGGAAAAAGACTTCTCGCCCTTGAGTATGCGGATGATATTGTCTTACTGTGCGATAATGCCCAAGGCATGCAATCCGCACTTAATCAGTTGGCAATCAGTGTCCGTAGGTATGGTATGTGCTTTGCACCTTCGAAGTGCAAAGTACTCCTACAAGACTGGTAGGATCCTAATTCTGTACTCACCCTGGATGGTGAGCAGATAGAAGTAGTCGAGAAATTCGTGTATATGGGTAGCTGCATAAGTGCTGGTGGTGGCGTGAGTGATGGGACCGATTCACGTATAATGAAAGCCAGAGCGGTTTATGCCAATCTGGGCCATCTTTGGCGCCTTTGTGATGTTAGTCTGAATGTAAAAGGTCGGATTTACAATGCGTCGGTGAGAGCAGTTTCTCTCTATGCTTGTGAAACCTGGCCTCGCTGAGTTGAAAACGTTAGACGACTTTCTGTGTTCGATCATCGCTGTCTCCGAAGGATTACTGACATCCAGTGGCAACACCATGTCAGTAATGCAGAGGTTCGGCATCGTGTGTTCGGGCACAGAGACGATAATGCAATTGGTGTCACCATCTTGAAACACCGACTTCGGTGGCTTGGACATGTTCTCCGAATGTCGTCCCAGAGAATTCCACGTCGTGCATTATTTGCCGACTCTGGGACTGGTTAGAAGAAGCGGAGAGGTGGTCAGTGCATGACATGGTGTCGTGGTATGAAAGTAAGCTGCAAAGGACTGGCTTGTGTTGATCCTTCACGACTCCCTGGCTGAGGTCCGAGAGATCGTGCAACACAGTGGCTAAAGACGTTATCAGATATGGCTCAGAATAGGAACCATTGGCGATCTTGCTGTAAACTTCTTTTAATTTCTTCATAAAAAGTGGTTGTATCTTCTTTAACTGAAAGATTTCTTCTGATGGTACCTTTTCGTTTCCGCCATCATTATTACGCTACCTTACCTTATTCTGTTCGTTATTGTTCTTTTTTTACGCTCCTCTCCTTTTTTCTTTCTCTTCAAATTCTCACTGTTTTGTGTGGCGCATATATATTTGGTGCCCTCTTGTATCAATATGTGTTCAAATAAATAAATAAATAGTAAAATCGCAAATATTAGATCGGATGGAAACTGAGAAGTACAGCATGTCTATATGGTCTCATGCAGAAAAACTACTTTTTACCTGGTGGACTTTTTTCTTTTGGTATTGTGGAGTGTAACAACTATGAGTTTAAACATGTTTGGGCTCATATCTACACCGTTTGACTAACGGTATACCGTATCTTCAACTGTATATGGCTTCCACAGAGATAGTTAATATAGTGGCTAAAGGATTCCATTATAAACAGTCAACAAGCAAGTCTATTACCCATGACTGTTCTAATCGATTCGCTGAGATTTAAGCTCCTCACAGCCAATCTTTCATTTCAACTTCTTTGGTATCGATCACGTAAAGTCGTCTTGATTCGTCGATGTGATTTAACAATCTAAGCTAAAGTACACCTATGCTAGGCTTTACATTATGACTGACAATCAAGAAGACTTTGAGTTCAAATTAATCCACAGGGTGATGTGGCATCCAATTTAGTTTAATTGACAAAAATACGTTGCTTTGCTCCTCATAACCCTTCTATATATTTCAAAACAAACTGTCTGTTGGCTGGAAAAAAGTTTAATTAGCTTGCAACTATACATCTTCAGCACGAATTCAGAACCCTAAATCGGAATTTACAAACTTGCGTTACTCGCAGCGTAAATAAGATGTCTACAAGTAAGACGAGTTTGGTGAGTGATAGCTCGATTTGTCCTACTTTATGGTTATAAAACTTGGATATTTCTCTCTAAATGCCCACATTATTTTCGTCTAGTTTTTACTACTACAACCAAAACTACTTTCACCTCTACCACTTAGGTTTTCCCTGACAATTTCATCTCGGTGCCAATATGGACGACTAGAACCGATGTCCATTAGTATCAGGCCCCAAGTTCCATATGACCGACTGGCACATGATTTGTTGAAGTGATTATTTGCCCAAGAAAAAGCTTTCATCTAATCACAAACAACATTCTGCCCAGCAGTCATCTCCATACTTACTTTAGATGGTTATAGTAGCTTGTTCCTAACCGTGAAACAGGAATGGACAGATAGATTCTCGGGACGTTTCAAAAATCTTAACCATGAAGGTAATAAACTTCTTATAAAACCGTGGTTTATAGTTATTAATTGATGCCCGCTTTACTAGTTGCGAAACCAGGTCGTAGTAAGACTACGAGTGAAGTGCTGTATATGGAATGATTCGCATTAAAAATTGAAAGACTTGTTTTTAAACACCACTAGAAGGTTGTGATGACTAGATCATTTGATACTCAGTCATTCGGTGAATATGTTTTAATAATGACTGAACTGCGGACAAAAATAAATATACAGAAAATTCAAAAACCTTCTAGGACGTACTACCTGAATTTACCACATATATACTAAAAAATCGGTAAGATATCCACCATGAGGCAGATTCGATTATCTATACACACAAAACAACCCAATGATTTACGATGCAACTTTAGGGTTTATTGAATACTTGTTACCTTGATTTTTTGAAGTCAGTTCCAACTATATAAGGCGCTTTGGATCGAAACTTGATCACTTGAACTACCTCCGAGATAAAGCTGCTAAATATTCTGACGATGTCCTTTACAGTTTCAACCTAAGCCTTAGCTTTATCCATGTTACCAGGTCTGGTGAATGAGTAAATGCTAAGTTAAGTACTACAATTACTTTGTCTACTATAGATAATTCATATAAAGCCAAAAACGACATAAATCACAACGGATGCAAAAACAACAAAACCCACAATTCAAAAATCGGCTCTGCAATGAGACCGCCAATAGCAGGGTTAAGCTTAACAAATCACTCGAAGGCGCCTATTTAAAAAGGACAGTGGTATTTTTCCTCGCTGAGTAAATTTGTTTGTTTTGATCGTTTATTACGTATCAAGACTACTGTTTTCACTTTAATTGAATTTATTTCAGTTAAAGTATTCAACTAGAGTATCGTTTTTACTGTTTTGTCGTTGGTACTCTTGAGTATCTGTCTTTCAACTGTATCTGTTAGTACTTTTGGTCCTAGCAATCTACAGCTCTGAAATTTTTGGTCATTGATTATTTTTTTTTTGTTTTTATTTCTGAGTATCATCGCATTTTGAAAAAGAACCCCTCCTAAATGACCCGACAGTGTAAAAAAAGCAGTTGTCAACCTCCGGGTTGTCGTTATCCTGTTGAAAGCGGCATGCAGTGCGACGAGTGCAAAGGCTGGTACCACGAAGTTTGCACAAACTTAACGCCTGCTGCTTTCAAACGGTTCAGTAAGAAGGGTTGTGTGTGGCTTTGTCAACAGTGCTGCTCGAATCCAAACAGCTTGATAACCGAGGCCATCTCACTGGTTGATACTGCAAAGAAGTGTTTTGGCAAGCATAGTCGGAAGGCGTCAAACAGCACTCGATCTGTCGATACGCAAATCAACGTGAAGGAAACTAAGGTTAGTCCTGTTATAGATGACTCACGCCCGTCAAAGAAGGAAAAGCAGTCTCCAAAGTGGCCTGCATTAAACCAAAGCTCAAGAAAAGTAGGGTCTTCTGTTCCCCGTCTCCCAGATGGGATCCAACAGGAAACACCTAGAAGCCGCAATCGCAAGGCTCGATTGGTTTCAAACGGTAAACATAACACGATCTCTCAGGTCGTCGACAACCCCCCAAAACCCAACACTAGGTTTGGCGCAACTGTTATTGCTTCTACCAGCACCGTTGACGAATGGGTAAAGGTTGTAAGGAAGAAAAGTAGGGATATAAAAGGGAAACATGCCCCCGTAAAAGTGGTTGAAAAATCGAAAGCTGATCATAGCGACAGATCAGCTATTTTTCATAGAATCAAGGAGAGCGATAGCTCTGAACCTAAAGCTCGTTTTGAGCATGACATTGTACTGATTAGGCAGCTGCTTCATCAACTCAGGCCTCAAAATATGACCGAGGTCACCTTGCTAAAGGTGTACAGACTAGGGAGTCTAACGGACTCGAAACCAAATCATTCCAGACTGCTTGAAGTAGTATTCGGCTCTTCGAACGAACGTGACCTAATTTTACAAAATGGACACAAATTAAAGGGTTCAGGAGTCTTTATCTGAAAAGACCTACCGTTGGCAGACCGTGTTAAAAGACGGAAAGCCGAGAAAGAACTACAACATAGGTTAGACGCTGGCAAAAAGGACCTGAAAATTGTAAATTTTCGGGTTGTAAGACTTCGACAGAGAATGATGCCGAAGCCACTCTGGGTGAAGCACTCTGGGTGAGGCACTTAAACAGACTTCGGATCTGTTACACCAATGCACGAAGCTTACTTAATAAGCGATCGGAACTAAGTGTACAGATTGACTCTACAAAGCCAGACATAATTGCAGCAACAGAAACCTGGCTGACACAGGCTATAGATAGTATAGAACTTGATTTCGAGGGCTTTACGTTAGTAAGAGCCGACAGAACACAAAAGCGCAAAGGAGGGGGAGTAGCTCTATTCATTAGGAATGCCATTCCATTTACCATTATCGATAGTGTATCCCATGAGAGTGGGACGTGTGAATTCATTAGTCTCCGCTTAAAATGCAAGGGACAAGAGCTGCTGATTGGTTTGGTCTATCGCAGTCCAAGCTGTGAGGCAAATGAAATCCTGTTAAGCAGTCTCAATACTTGGTCCCAAAGTGGTCGATGTCTAATCCTATGGGACTTCAATGCACCTATGGTAGACTGGGAAAATCTGCGAACTAAATCGTCGAAGAATTCTTTCGAGCAGGAATTAGTTGATGGGGTTCTCACATGTGCTCTAGTGCAACATGTGAAAGAAGCGACAAGGTACGATCCGGACACTGAATCATCCTTATTAGATCCTATACTGACTCACTATGAGGATGATGTTGCGAACCTCCATCATGTGCCACCCTTAGATAAAAGTGACCACGCAGTCTTAACTTTCGACTTCCATATAACTGCCAGTCATGAGGACGCGTCAGTCCAGTTCAGACCCAACGTCTGGAAAGCAAACATACCAGACATCATGCACTCAGCATCGTTAATAGATTGGACAATAGACTCAGAGTCCTCTATTGAGAAGGCCTGGGACGCATTTCGAAATTCATATTTAAAAGTTACCACACCTCACATCCCTTGGACTATACCAAAGGGGCCGAAAAACTCACCACCATGGTTCAGTAGGGAGGTCCGTATCCTTCTCCGTAAGAAAAGGAAAATGTGGGATAGATTTAGGTTACTGGGGCTGATGAGTCAAAATCTCAGTATCAAATGGCTCGGAACACTTGTGCCTCGACCCTCCGTAAGTCTAGAAAATTGTACGAAGAAAGACTTGTTAAGGAATACATAGAATGTCCCAAACGCTTGTATTTCTATATAAACCAAAGGACAAGGAGAAAAGGAAATATTCCTGCTCTATGGGGAGACAGTACTGCTTCATCATTAGTGGAGGACGACTTTGGTAAGGCTCAAGCGTTCTCGAACTACTTTAGCAACGTATATGCCATAGAAGCGCCCTTCTCGTCAGCCTTATACAGATCCCCCATACATACACTGGATAGCGTGACCATTAAAGAACTCGATGTCTTTGGTCTGCTAAATAAGCTTGACATAGGTAAATCCACGGGGCCCGATGAATTACATCCTAGGCTACTAAAGGAATTATCTAACTTCGTTGCAAGCCCTTTAAGTACATGCTGTAACCTATCCGTTACGCAGGGTCGCTTACCGAAAGATTGGAAAAACGCCATAGTAAGTCCTGTCTTCAAAACAGGTACGAAACACAAACCTGAAAACTACCACCCCGTTAGCCTAACTAGTGTGGTTGTTAAAATCTTAGAAAAGATTATTCGAAAGGAGCTGTTTAAGTATCTCGATATAAACCGGATCCTCTCGGAGAAGCAGCACGGCTTCAGAATAGGTTATTCTTGTCTCACTAACTTATTAGTAGCTCGTGAAAGTTGGTGCGCTCTTAAGGACCAAAAGCCACCTGTAGACGTCGCCTTCATTGATTTCAGTAAAGCTTTTGACAAAGTTCCGCACAACCGGCTGTTATATAAGTTAAGAAAAGTCGGGATTGGATGCAATTTATTGATGTGGATAAAAGACTTCTTAGTTGGGTGTCAACAAAGAGTAAGGGTGAACTCAAAGTTATCTAGCTGGGAAACTGTGCTTGGTATAGTGCCCCAGGGTACAGTTTTGGGGCCAGTGCTATTCTTCTGTATGTAAATGACCTTCCTTGTCTCCTATCATCATCGGTCTTGCTATATGCTGACGATGTCAAGATATGGAAAGCGATAAGATGTAAGAGTGATAGCTTAGAACTTCAAAATGACCTGAAGAAGTTATCTGAATGGTCTCAAACATAGCAGTTGCCGATAAATACTTCCAAGTGTGTTGTGATGCATATCGGTCATCAAAACACAGATACATACACAATGAATAACACTGAGCTACCTGTCGTCCAGACATATAATGACTTAGGAGTTATCGTTAGTCAAGACTTAAAGACTACTGCACACTGCCGTGCAATAGCCGCCAAAGGTTTTAGAACCTTATGGTCAATACGTAGAGCTTTTAGTCATGTCGACGCTAAAACGTTCTTGACTTTGTATACAGTGTTCGTTCGTCCTAAACTTGAGTGGTGCATACAAGCGGCTAGCACCTGCTAACAAAAGACAATGAGCTTCTGGAAAAGGCTCAGAGAACGGCGACTAAGCTGGTTCCCGGAATAGCGAAGCTTCCGTATGAATCTCGACTGCCCAAGCTGAACCTTTTCCCGTTGTCATATCGCAGAACTAGAGGCGACCTGATTACAGTCTAAAAATTGCTTAGTGATAAATTTGCACCTAACATGCCCTCATTTTTCTTGTCTTCCAAAACAGAGAATTTATGAGGACACTCCAAAAAAGTACACAAGCCGAGAACAAATTACTTGTCAGCTGACTATCGACTTTCCCATAGAATCATCAACGAGTGGAATTCACTATCTCAGCACGTGGTTGAGGCTCAATACGTAAACTCCTTCAAAAGAAATTTGGATCAACTGAGACACCACCATTGCCAGGACTAACATAGGCCATCGAGTCTCCTGTCCTTCCCAAACTGAAACTGAAGCGGGAGATATTTTTCCAATCATGATAATAAACTGGCATGTTTTCTCCCTTTTAGAACGTCTATAAATAAGCTCTCAGTCCATCTATGTTTTCGAGACTCATTATGAATGACAAGCCCAGGAATTCAGAGACCGTTCAGGTAACTATCTTCTAATATACCCTAGACATTCACTGAACAAATGCCTGGGGCCTTAATATATTTTTCTAGTTTGGATATTTCTATAACCGTGCGTACCATTGTAAACCTGTTTACGTCCAACTCGGTGAATGTTCAACATAGTTCTCGGAAGTACACTCAGTTGTATTGGTTAGCTACAACTCGGATAGGCTTGGTATGATATTCTCTGTTACTCTTCGTCATACTTCGAAGTCATCGCTTTAAGGAACGGGAGACCTGTCAACACTCGGATACGTATTGACACAGAAGGTGAATGGCAAGAGACATAGTATGAAGCCCTATAGTAGTTCACTAATTACTGATTTCCATGAGGAAATTTTGAATTTTCGCATTACTCATGCCGGCAATCAGTTAGCTAGTTTCTAATCTACTCAAGCACCTTTTGGAGATTATTGAGTTTTAGGTCTTCAACAGATGCCTGTGTGGAACGTTGTTAGAAATCTTGCTTAAATCAACGTACATAGCATCTACTAGTTTTCTATTATCCAAAGGCTCAGTTCGGCTATCTCTCACGAATGGGAAAATTGTTGTACATGAAAAACACTTTTCCAACACTATGTTGTTCACCATGAAACAAGTTATAAATTAATTGTGGGATTTATAATCGTCTTTTTGATTATACTTTATAATACGTATACTGCAACATTCCTAAAGCTAATTGGTCAGTAGTTCATTGTGTGCTACGTCAACCCTGTTTTGTAACTTGAAGTAAAGATTCCTTATTTCCAGCCCTGCCTTGGTTGTGTAACTCTTTAGAGGTAGTAGTGCGTAGTCAGGTATGTGCCTCTCCCGTCCTTGTTGTTTGCTCCGTACCTTGAAAGCTCAGAGTTGTCAGGGTGTCTTCAAGAATCAGGTCTTTTGTGTGGCCCTTTATTTTGTCGTCGTTTAGATCGAACGATGTTTTTTGACGGGCTCTGCACTTTAGTTGCACGTGGATCTGATTGCAATTAGATCCTATGAATGTTTGTTATCACCTATCCTCGTATATAAATCGCGTTAGTCAATAACGGGATTAAATAAGTCAAATAATGAGAATGGATTTGTGAATACATATATTTTGTATGTGCAGCGAATAGAACAGAGAGAAGCGGAACGACACGCAGTGAAGATGGCGGGTAAGCCATCTCCCCTTTAGTCAGGCGTTAATCAATATTTACAGTTATACAAAAATAAGTTACAGACATGTGATGAGACATGGGATAAGAAGTGTACACTCACCTACGCGCTCATATAAAAACAGTCAAGATTGACAAGCAAACAATTAGCAAGGTCAGAGTGTGACTCAAGTAGGATGGATAGGATGGGCTATCCGGAAGCTAGAATAAGGTGTATAAGCTTAACATAATAACAGACACTACAGGTTCACTTAAGGAGGTCGAATTTATAAGATTGCTCCTATCTATAGCGGTTTGCGAGAAAACATGGTTATGAATTCTGATTTACCCAGTCTTCCTCTGTGATCTAAGATACATTTTTCTGTAACTGAAGTGGCGAATCATGAATGTGCACCTGTTCTGTATATTCGGTACATACAGTGGTATCCTTTGAAAGTTGACTGAAATTTTTGCAAGTTAATTATCTTATTCCTGTCAAACGACACGGATCGTATTGGTACATTAGTTCCAATTGATTTATAAAATCCTTTGCTCTTACTGCATCAAGAAGGATCACGTTTTCTCATTCTGTTTCAGTGGAAATAAATCGCCGTGACTTATCCAGGGGTGGGAGTGTTATTGAAACTTCATATGATTCTCAAATAACTCAGCGTTTTTATTGATATCCAGTCATTCAACAGTTTGCATTTTAACACCAATAAAATGTTTTAACTTAGTAATAATGGTTGTATTGAACGCAAATCATATAGACTCGCAGAGTTAACTAATAATTTTTCTACCATTCTAAATGTAGAACTAATAGGATCAGTATCGAATGTCGATGACTAACATAACTATTTATTTTGGGTATTTATTTGACGCTACAGGTTAGTAGGCTTATGTATAAATTACTTATTCTCGAAAATACTACATGAAGCTAGGTGAAACAAAATACTATGAAGCGTAACTATTAAATCATAAATACTTCGCGACGATGGTAATAGTTCATTAAAGCAACAGAGCAGAGAAACAAGTATGGAGAATATTCGGGCTGTAGAGCATCCACTAACAAGAATTATGCAAGCGACAAACGACCAGAGTCGCTTACGGCTATTGCAACTAGAATCAGCCACAGTTGTTTTTATATAAATGGCTTGAAATATTACATTTTCCTCTAGAAGCCCAACCCAAAGACTCTTATAAGTAGATTTAGTGTCATGAAATCGTGGATTCCTTATTAAGGACCCATTGCATTTTTAAAATCCTGAACACATGATTCTGTAAATATCAAATGTCTGTGTTCAACAGTAAATGTGTCATTTCATTTAATTAATCGTCAAACTGTAATAATGGACTAGCAATGAAATATAGTACAAATAAATGTTCGGGTAATTTAGATCCAGCAACTATTAGCGTTTCAGTCAAGGCTCTCTTATCTGCCTTTTTCGTTGATCAACCTTTGATCCTCGTTACTAGCATAAATTTTATTTTTGGAGTAACTTGAAACGATAACCCAATGGCTCATGGCATAAAGAATAAGTTAATCTATGGTTTCTACCGCTCAAAGGGAGGTACAAAATACAATGGACAACCTGGATGCAACTAGACGATTCGGACTTTGAAGATGTCCTAGCTCTTCTATTCCATACACACGAACAAATGCAGATGAAGACAACCAGTTTAGCAGCAGCCTCTGCAGCAATAGACCTCAACATACACAAGGCAAAAAGCAACATCCTCAAATACAACACACAGGACACCAACCCAATCTCACTTGATGGAGGAGCTCTGGAAGAGGTGGAAATTATCACGTATCTGGGTAGCACCATCTATGAACAAGGAGGATCCGATGCAAGTGTGCAGGTGAGGATTGGCAAAGCAACAGCCGCACTCCTACAGTTGAAGAATATATGGAATTCAAAACCACTGTCAACCAATATCAAAGTGAGAATCTTCAATACAAACGTAAAGACAGTTCTGCTGTACGGAGCTGAAACTTCGGGAACTACCACAACCGTCATCAAGAAAGTACAGGTATTCATAAACAATTGTCTTCGTAAGATACCGAATGTCCGTTGGTCGGATACCATCAGCGACGAACTACTGTGGTAGAGAACAAAACAACTTCCAAGTGAAGAGGGAATTGGGAAAAGACACTGGAGGTGGACATGACATACATTGAGGAAATCATACAGTTGAATCACGAGGAAAGCCCTGACTCGGAGTCATGAAGGTAAACGGAAAGTAATAGGAGGCAGACATCAAATGAATAAGTAGCAGCCGGAGAGAACTGGTAGAGCTTGTCTCGGTCGTAGTAGGATGGTGTATGCTGGTCAGCAGCGCATTCTCACACAAGGAGTAGCTGCAGTATGTAAGTAACTACCGTTCATTTGACATTTGTTCATAAACAACACGTAAAACACTGATTTATACAAAGTATGCGTGTCTAGAAC
Organism: Schistosoma margrebowiei; assembly: GCA_944470205.2. Taxonomy (NCBI): domain Eukaryota; kingdom Metazoa; phylum Platyhelminthes; class Trematoda; order Strigeidida; family Schistosomatidae; genus Schistosoma; species Schistosoma margrebowiei. The sequence goes on along the minus strand of OX104028.1, from coordinate 65,421,582 downwards.
TATTAACTTATTGTTAATACGTTGTCTTCTGGACCCAATCAAGTTTTGAACAAACTCGATGAGGTTCAGTAGAGCGATTGGTATTCGAAATCGAATTACTAGTCACCGATCGATCCGACATGTACACTACCATCTTTGCTTATAGTGGTTGTGTTTATGTTGGTGTTTTTGCAATAATTTTGTGATTTTAGTGCTACAACAGACTACTTAAATATAAAAACATCTAAAATATATGAAACTCAGTAACTGATATACTGAATGACCACCTCATACTAGGTGATTCAAGGTCATTGAAACGAAACAGCGAGGGACTTTGAGTGGTCCTAACTTTTTTACCATGCCGTAGGTCACCCATGTGAATGATCTGTTTGGGTGGTCATGGTCTGCTGAAGTTAGATGGAAACAGTATGACCTCCTAGCTTACGTCAAAGTCACATTTGGCAGTTAATATCTGATCCGGTTTATCCTATCTCGATAAAAATGTTAAATGGTCATTTGATGTTGTTAAGAGAAATACTGTCAACGGGAAATTGCATTTATTTGTAAGAGCGAATAAAAGAAATAAAAAATGGAACTACTGCCCCATATACATGTTTGTAGAGTGCAACCGCTTGATGGAATCTGGTTGTCTTTAACCTTCATAAGGCTCTATTAACAATTCAACGTTAAGTGATATGCCTAGTGAATGACTTGACTGAGAGTCATTTACATTTTATTTTCTTTGTACCACAGTAATAAGAGTTTAAACAGTTTTTTTATGGCAGGTCATTTAGTAGAATATCATATTCTTCATATGACAGAATAAAAGTATTTTATTTGTAGTAACCATCAGTAGTTAATGTGTTATTAGGAACTATGCATAATTAGAGCGATTGTAGAACATTTATTCACCAAACAGTTTCTCATGATATCCAGAGTTAAAAATCAACCCAATTCTTGCAAAATGTTTGCAGTGTTAAATTGATCAACTTCAAGTTTAATTGATTGATCTGCGTATTCATAACTTCACGAATACGTGAAGCATTTAAAGAACTGTTAGTGAGGTTATAGATATGTTCTCCGTAAAGTATTTCAAATACTCAAGGAAATAAAACCGTGAGTAGATAAATAGTCACTTACTAGTTTGAATAAGTAAAATTTTTTTTCACATAATAACGGGCACATTGAAAAGTTTATGGTAGTCATTTTCTTTCATCTCACAGATGTTTAATTCTGCGAAACACATTTGCAGATCTTTAATCCACTATGAAGTAAAAGCTAGAAAGAAACATGCTTTCAAACTATGACAGCCTTTATAAAGCCCTCAAAGGGAAGAATAACTTTTCTACGTACAGATTGGTGAAATAATTTTATAGAAAAATTAACTTTTGATATTTGACAGTAAAAGTGCAAAACAGTTAGGACGGTGAGGGGAATGTGAATCATTCAAACTGAACCTTGACTGTAAATGTTAAATATCCTTAAAAATACTAGTAATATATTAACAGAGTTAAATCCTTCCATACCAGCCGTAGTGTCTACAAAGAACAGTTCTGTAATGGTAGGGTTATGTGCAATAGATCAATAAGGCACATAATTTTCATTCATAAGGCCATAGGGCAGTGATCTCGGTTAGCATGCACATGTGAATCCCAAGATTAAAAGCCACATTCGACAGGATAAGTGACCAATTACTTCCACCTAATACTAACCATAATTTAAGAGAAAAATATTTATGTACTACTCTTTTCAATTTACAGTCTAACTGCCACATTTAATTACAACTACACTGATATCAGAGAACTCTTATTTCTATCAAACAGTTACCTTTACCTTGTTAACTACTATGACACTTGCATGACACACATTTATCATAAATCTGATTCGCAAGGGGTTATTTTACACTGATTTTTAGGAAAACTAGAAGTCGTCTAGTCTGTTTATAACTTGAACAACACAGCAAAACTTTGTGGTACTACCATCAAGAACACTGATTGTGAATTAAATGAAAGGTCACTCAGATAGATCTAGAGAGAATACAAGATCCTGATTTTGATGGTCCATCAATTCACATCGTCGAAATGAATGCATATTGTTTTCTGCAGATACTTTTATGAAATGTCACAGAAGGCATTTCACTTCGTTTCATTACATCTGTTTTGTTGAAAGGCGGAAAGGTAATAATATTATTTGACGTTATTTTGTTTTATTTTGGAGAAAATTAAGCTATTTTAATCAGTTATTAAAGTTTGAATTTGGATTTTATCAAGTTCGAAAGTTATACTACAATTCAAGTCTACTCCTATTTTGTTACAGTCGAAATGGATCAACCGAGAAATTTATGTATTTAAATCAGTGTCGAAAAATACACTCATTATACGTAATATTTATTTTTGTTTAATACTGTGAAAGAAAATAAGAATATACTTGAAACATATCTAAGTAGTTAATCATTTTGTTATAAGTATTCTATAATAGTAGTAATAACCACTGTCAGTAACTCTGATAAAAACAAAATCAACCTATTTTAATGTATTCACCGGTTCAAGTTGTTCTTGGAGAGTTATCTTTTTGCACAACTGTAAAAATATTATTCAAAGCTTTATGTTTTACTGTTATTTAAAGTTTCGTTTGGATTCATTTTCAGACTGTTTAGAAAGACATAAACGTGTTAAAATGTTTTGGAAAAGTATAAAAGTTATACTTAGCAAAAATAAAGTTAAGTTAATGAAATCTGAATTACTATAAAAAAGTTACAAATAATTTAAATAAGAACTGATGTAATATAATTAATTATTCTTAAAAGGAATGATCACTTTAGAAAGACAAAATAATAGAAGTATTTTAGATTATCTGACAATATGAAAAAAATATTTCGAGTGTCATGTCCAAATTACTTCTGGAATCATTCGTTCTATACTTCCTACTGGACATACTAGTGATTCGTCCGCAAGGAAATCAGAATAAAATGGTACCAAGTAGCCTCTTACGTTTTTAAGTAACTCAATCGCTTTTTCACGATCACTGACAATTAATGGAACTTCATTTCTCCTTTCAGCGCAATGTCGAAAGGTTAACAAGCCTGAGCCAGGTATGCAATTAAAAACCTATTCATAAAAAAAGACAAAATCATCATATTGCTTTATAACGGAATATCCAATTTGTTGACTAGTGAAAAAACAAATTATAAATCAATCAGTGAGACTCCAAAGTTACAACTTCTAATTATCTGTAAATTCTCCACCGTTCTTAAAACATTACACAAACTTACATTTTGCCAAGAACGTCATACTCATTAACACTGGTTCATCAGTACAGTTTCTCATTTATTTATTTATTTGATGTGAATCGTGCTTTATTAGATAATATGAGCACGAACATCTAATGAAAAGCTCTTTAATTGTACAATAAAATTAAGTGATTCTCAAGGAATTGAATATCATAGTGATGTTGACGACAAAGTGACGAGTGAAATAGTGATCAAAAAACGCTTCAAAATTCGTCATCCTATATTTTAAATATGTTTAGAATACATTTTTATATTAAATAAATTTCTCAAGGCTACCTAAATTTTTAGATTTCTAGAGAAGTGAATTGTATATTTTGGTAATTTATTCATCCAATTATGGCAACGTGAACGTATGCATAGATGTTACAGATTCTACATTGAGCATCATTTTTAACAAAAGAAAATATCGGCGTATAATTTAATATCTTCATTTATTGATTCAGTATATATATATGAAAAGGAATCGAAAATAACTTCACAATACAAGAAACCTTAACAAGTTCTATAAACACAAAGTAATGCTTTTCATCGGTTGCACAGTTTCTAGTTTGATAGCTTTTGTGTTAAAAACAAGCTACTAGTATTTGACAGATTTCGTTGCAGTTAAGTTACGAACTCGCTAAACAGCCCACTGAATAATTGAAAAGCCATATGGCATTAAAGATTTATACCTGTTGTCAACTTCCGTTCAAATGTTTGAATTTATTCAGATGTAACATTTTTTTTTACTTTTTTGTTGGTGTTGAGGATTTAACTTAACTTGTAACATTACTTTTCCTCTTTTTAACAAAAAAAAACTACTCAACTTAAACAGGAACCACATTATCTTGCAGACACTATATTTGTAATAATATTTATAGCTGTATGGCTACTTAACAATTAAACATGGAGATATGACTTTCATAGAATATTTATTTGTTTATATATAATATGGAAAAAATAATTAGCTCCTCACTTTCTCGAAAATCTCTCCGTTGTTAACAGCAGTTGCATTCCAAACGTCGTGGAAAAATTCATTTGACACTGGGTCATCTAACAGATCATGATGCACATACATTTTGTATTCTTTTGGAATCTTTGGCAACATTCCAAGGAATTCAGCCATCAAACTTCTGCGAAATCTTTGTATAAATGGATGTACTTTTGCACATGTATTTCCAAGCTTTCCCTCAATTAAGTCATTGTCTGAGTTACTTTCGATTATAATACCCACTTCACTATCACGAAAGCCTAACATGCTTCGATCATTTATATTAGCTGATCCCAAAACCATCTTCTTGTCGTCAACAATCATAACTTTGCTGTGAATGTAAATTAGTTCTGTTCTCTGAAATGGAAAAAGAAGGATAAACTCGAAAACGAATAACGCAGTGCTGAAAGCCATTTCAATGAGGAATCCTTATGTTTTTAATGTTTTAAAACGTTGTATTCACTAGGAGATTTATAGGTGCATCATGTCATTGAAACATTACGTAAATAAACTACTTGCTAAAAAGTGGTAAATCATGTTAAAAGTACCTGGAATAATCTAGCGAACTGATTTCCATATAAGATCATAGATACATTGTTCTGGAAATTATTTAAAATACTCTGCAATCTATGCATAAAAGATTATATTAATTCATGGTTGTTTCTTGTCTTCTACTTTATTGAGTGATCATAAGAAGATTAAATAACTTTATTTATTGATTTTTGAGTAATCTTAGTCGTTCAATCTACCCCCAGTAAAAATCATAGGGTCACTGAATCATACTTACGTGACAGATTAAAGTATTTTCGTATTTTAACGCTTTAACGCATACTGGTAGTGAGGATTCAGTTTGGTTAGTAATAAATCGTTCTTTGATCGTCTTTTTTCTCTTATCTAATATTATCTTACCAAAGATGAAATATCAGTGCTGAAATAAGTAGGCATCCGGAAAAGCAACAAAATCAATAAATATCGCGACGATGAACATAAGGCTACTATTTAAGATGGTAAACATTCGACACATTTAACAAACATAATATATGCACCTAAAACAGACAAGAATTTCAACAGACTAATCAAAGTAATTAATTACAAAAGCAGTTTCAAAGAGTTTTATAAAAATAAAAAACTTGGAAATAAAATAAACTGAAAATAAACTAAGGTAATTTTACAGTCACTAGTTAGTGCGGAATGATTTATTCTGTAAAAAGTACAAATATTTAATTGCTCATCATTAACTATGATGTTAAAACAGTCCACATTACAATAATTAGACAAAACAGCAAAATAACAGTGTATGAAGTGTATAATATCACAAATTTTCAAGTATGTTTACTTGAAATAAAGCCGAAAATATTTACGGTTAAAATACATGTATGACATAAGTGAAAGTGTGGAATCCACATAGAAGAATAAAGAGTGAATGAACTCTTTGGTTAGAAATCAATGTTGAGTCATGCCAACTTCAGCCTTGAATAATTCAGTTTTAATACTTTAGAAAAAACAGTTTTTCAAAACCAAATACATATGGAATATCCCAGAATAGCGACATCAATTCCTAACCATTTGTTTCTAACATTTCGAAAATAAAGCCCGTTATCATGCCTTTCTTTTCAGTTATAACGCACGTAAATAGGAATGGTTACAAATAGCTTATCTCTTTGACGCTTGAAACAGCAGTCACTAATTTTACACTGACGTTAATTCAAATTACATTGGTTTGTTAATACGTTTAATACTACACTAAGTTGACTTACTATAGAACCATCAGGCCATTCGTCATAATTTCTTAAGCTACATATAGAAACATAGTCTTCAGGATTCGGTATAACATGTTTCAACCGGGGAATTAAAGCATGTTCACCTGTAAACAAGCTTTGTCGTGTATAGTGTAAAATTGCATGTATATACGTCCCAGATGAAGTCCCAACTTCACCTTTGAACGCGGTAAGTGAAGGGAGCATTATGAAAACACGGAAGAGTTTTCCTTCACTGAAACGTAGAATTCGAAAAATATAATTCACTTGGTACTTATTTAGTTTAAATCTTTATAGGATATATATCAATTAAATTATGTTTCAAATAAAAAACTAACATAAATGTTTAGTAATATGGAGGAGAGGAGGCTAAATACTTGAACATTTTAGTGATTATTCAGTTTAAAACTTGCACACATCTAGTGTTCACAACGAAGAAGTTAGCTTACTCCCGTTTTGTTTAACATAACTTTCATTTAATTCCATTGGGTTAGGCATTGAAATTCTGAAAAAAGCTATTCCAATCAAAGGAAAGTCAGTGTTATGTTGACACTGTCTTTTGCCAATACATTTTTTATTACATCAATTGTGAGTAAAAATTAGAAATAAATAAAATTATTTGGAACGTCTTTCAAATACTAAGTAATCACTCTTAATATGACCTTTGAATCGTCGGAAGCTGAAAATGTTGGCGTTATACATAGTTCATAACATATTAGCCACCATCCATATTTTCAGTCCTAGAAAACTGAAGAGTAATTTTTCTTGGGGACTGATAATTCTATGCTCTACCAATCTGAAGCCTCTTTTTTTTAAGTTTTTTTTACCATACAACAAAGTTTACTAATATTAGTTTTTACTGGATCGTTGCAGTGATTTCGGGAATTATTTGTTCTTCTGGATTATGTTGAATCTTATATGATAGAAATCTACGTCTTACATGATTATTTACTTCAAGGAGCATTCAACATTTGCACTGGTTTTAACAAGGACAACAGCAGGTATTTTGACTAACAATATATATCTTAATGTTAAACAACAAAATCTTTGCTGAGTTATAACTGACTAATTGCAAATTTTTCATATACATGATTGCAGACTAAAAATTACATATATTATAACTAGAGAGGGGTTTTATGGATATTGTATTAACTTAATAGTTCGCGTTCGCGCGCGAGACCAATAGCTCTTGAGTTCAAATATTGTGAGGCGAGGTCGTGGATGCACACTGCTGAGGAGTCTCATACTACGGCGAAACGGCCATCAAGTGCTTCCAGGTTTGCCATGAATCTAACTATTAAGTTACATGTATTAAGCTAAGTATTTCACATCAAGTTATCAACTTTTTTTCTATCACTAGCTAATACACAGTGGCTTACACATTGTGCCTTATCACGAAGTATTTATTAACTGATGTTCAATTTTTATTTATATTATTTTCACTCATTATTACGTTTATCGATTGTTAGGCAATGTATAAACATTAGTTTCATTCTTTTCAAATTCCAGAAAAGGAATTAGTTTTTGCGTGATTTCGAGTGTATTCGATTAAAATTATACATCAAACATTAGTTGATTGACTAAAATAAATAAGCTGCTAAAAGACTCTGAATATGTTGGTTTCTCGTCCTTCCAAAATCACTTAAAACGACTACTTATATGAAAAAAATGTACCTCCAAATGTAACAAAGCTTACTTAAAATATATTGAAAATTGATCGTAACTTTAAGATGCAATCTCGTTTTCATTTGAAAGTTTATATACTAAGTTAATGCAAATTTAAGAGTTTACTCATACCAGCTTGTGAGAAGAGGATTATACATTGTATTTTAGTATGTTTATTTGTGAAATGCTCAAAATATACCATGCTAGGTTATTATATGATGCTGCTAATTGGGTTACGACTACGTGACTCATGGTACCATAGGTGTAAATTTACTGAGAACATTGGCTTGATATTATGTTGAGTTATGCATATGTATTAGTGATAAGTCAAACTAGGAAAATATTGCCGCCTAGTTCTCAAATTTAATCTGTTTTGCAGATAACGTCAGCTCATAAATCAAAATATTTTCATATAATGTAAATGGCATTCGGGCATAAACATAGCTTCGGAACCATTTTACTAAAGCTATACTAATAATAGTTGATATATAAAAAAATCTTTTTCATTCTCGTACTTATAAGCTCGTAAAATACGAAGATAAATGGCTTCACATATGCGATTTTTGACCAAAGCATTAGAGCTACTAGGTTGAAGGTGATCAGATGCTTGTTCATGAGGACTTTTTTCAATTGTAGAATTTTTTTCGCTTTCAAGATCTTCATTACTGTGTTGATCTTCTTGTGATCCTAGGATGTAGCTGATAAAATACTGGTTTTCAATATATATAAAGTTTTCTGCCTGGTTTATCATATCAATGTAAGCATTTAGAACCGACTTTTCTAATCCAATTTGTTCTTTGGTTTCATCGAGATCAATGTTATTTTTGTACCGACTAGGCAAGTTTTGATGAAATAATCTGCGGAAAGCTTTACGGAAACCTTTTTTATCTCCCGATTGAACTCCTAACGACCAGTTAGCAACACTTCGCAGAGCTTGTACAGTACACACTGCAGATTGCCTTGGGTCTACAAGGATCGTTGACAATTTTGTTTCAGTCCATGGAGAACATGGGTGTGATGGTAACAATCCAGGTACGAGACGTTGAAAAATCCGTTTTCCACTTCCTTTTGGTGCAGACCTTATTTTCCTGAACTGTAAGAAAATAGTTCAAATAAATAATTCAAAGGATTTACTAAGTGACAAAAACATGGAAAAACGTTTAGATAATAAACTTTTGCAAAACTATAACTGGCTTTAAATTAAGATATTCGAGAAGTTCACGAATTACAACCACCGAAGATTTTGTACAACTCTGTTTCGTACACTAACGACTTGATCTATTCGGTGATACAATCAAAATATAAAATAAAATGGACAGAATCTTAAAAAAATATTAGATTGTATAGTTCTTATCACAACCCAGTCGAATACTTTTTCCGTACAAGCTTGAACAGTAAATGTGTCATTGGTAGTTTTCTTGAATTATAATTTACGATTTCTCATATGACCAGTGTGATGAGAGTTTTATTGATGTATGCTTGCTAGATACCATGTATTTATCTGTTTATTACTAGCCTAATCAACTGTTTTGTGATTCTATGATTTATTCAGCAGACCCAACATTAATTTTGACTAGTATGCCAATTTAGAAAAGCACATATACTAACCGCTCTTATTGTGTTGCTGTTCATATGATCGTGCAGAATATGCTCATTTTAAACACATGTATTTTTAACTTCAATATGGCAATTTTATCAACAGTTTAAGTCGAAGAACATATGCTAAGTTATTCAGAATATACGTTTCATTAATATCATTATTGATGGAGTTAAATGTGGTTAATCATTAATTGAAAAAAATTCACTGATAAGATAAATGTAACGCGTTTTGACTAGCAACAAATTGAAGTATTTGTTCATTAAAAGGCTTTTGAGTCTAGTTGAAAAAAATATACAAATATTCAGCTTGAGCTAATAATAGTAAATCATTATTACAATGGTACTAAAATGTCAACATACTGGAACAAAATGAATGGGATTATAACACTTCTTTACTCAATGAAAATACATTCATTACGCTTATTTGAAATGGTAGAAATGAATTTTAGTATCTTTCAGTCGATGATCACTAATATTATATGTACAGCTCAATAATTTTATCAAATTGAAATGTTTTACTAAAATCAAAAACTTCATACAATGATACTTATTAAACAGTTCGAATTCGCTAATCTCAAGACGGTATTCCATATTTATATATTTTCTGAGGAAGTGCACATACCGGTTTTTGACACTCAAATATCTTGAATTTAGCATGAATAATTTGGAGCATTACCACTGTCATATTGTCTAAGTTTATGGTTCAGGCAAACCCTTCAACTAGTAACAGTTCATTTAAGATTGCAGGTACTTATCGTAAATCAGTTTCAATCATAGTGAAATTTACATCGAGAAATTAGAAAAAAAATACTAATATGTAAAGCTTGCAATTTATTATAGATGATATGCAAATATTTACTCAGTTCACCAGTTCGTAGTTTCTGAACATACCCCTATGAATATAATTTTTTTATTGAGTTCTATTAAAAACTCTATCAAGAGTTTTCTAGAACAAAATCGTTTTAAAAAACCTTTTTCAACAAAATTGTATAAAGTGATGACTTTTTTTCTTCTGTTATTTAATCAGAATTTTAATTCGTAAAATGCCAATGTAATGTGTTTTATGTCCATAGTAATATCGCTAAAAATATTCGAAGCAATAGAGAAGTTTTTAATTAGCCGATGTACGTACGCATGTAGATTATTGATCTGTGAAATAAAGATGCACTCAAAGATACCTTATACTTATTGTACAAAGAAAAATAAACTAGAAATCAATGTGATTTATATAAATTGTTTATCATCTACATACATTTAAATACCATACAATAATCCATCATAAGTAATGTGATTGTTAAATGGAATTAAAGAAATAATATTTAACTCATATCAGTTAAATATAACTAATTAATTAATTACGAATTTAAGATGATTTCAACCAATTCATCTATTCTAATCAAAATTGAGTATAAAGGTAATATAATGTAATGAAACATTTGGAAAACAACTGTGAGGTAAATTAGTTTCCAACAAAAATATGATTACAATCAGTTTTTCTTCTAAATTTAACTAATACTGTAAAGCTATTACAAAATTTGTTATGATTTTTTAATGACTTTTAAATAACAAAATTATTTACTACTATCATTTGAAAATATCCAATGTTCAAACATAACTATTCATGTGAAATAGTTATCAACGAACATATGAAATAAAAAATTTTATGATCATAAAATGAAAATAATATTCATCGACTAATATAAGTATAATCAAATTAAATCAATCATAAATGAGCATGGATTTGGAAAATAAAACCCAAATATTCGCATATCATTCAACAGGGTATTGTTAAACAAAATGAAGGCCTCCGTAGATGCCCAACTTCGAGACCAACAGGCTGGATTCCGTAAAGATCGATCGTGTATAGACCGAATCGGAACATCACGGATCATTGTGGAACAATCAATTGAATGGAATTCATCGCTCTACATCAACTTCATTGACTACGAGAAAGCATTTGATAGCGTGGACAGAACAACACTACGGAAGCTTCTTCGACACTACGGTGTGCCTCAGAAGATAGTCAATATCATACGGAATTCATATGATGGATTAAACTGCAAAATTGTGCATGGAGGACAGTTGACAAAGTCGTTCGAGGTAAAGACCGGTGTCAGGCAAGGTTGCTTACTCTCACCCTTTCTCTTTCTCCTCGTGATCGACTGGATCATGAAGACGTCAACATCTGGAGGGAAGCACGGGATACATTGTACATCTAGGATGCAGTTGGACGATCTGGACTTCGCAGATGATCTGGCTCTAATATCGCAAACGCAACAACAAATGCAGGAGAAGACCACCAGTGTAGCAGCAGCCTCAGCAGCAGTAGGTCTCAATATACACAAAGGGAAGAGTAAGGTTCTCCTATACAACACAGCATGCACCGATCCAATCACACTTGACGGTGAAGATTTGGAAGATGTAAAAACCTTTACATATGTGGGCATCATCATCATGATGTATTTATTAATAGCTGTTTACGCAAAATACTTCAGATCCGTTGGTAAGACACTGTCAACAAAAATCTACTATGGGAGAGAACAAACTAGATTCCAGCGGACGAAGAAATAAGGAAGAAGTGCTGGAAGTGGATAGGTCACACATTGAGGAAAGCACCGAACTGCGGAGTCCTCAAGGCCAAAGGAAAAGAGGAAGACCAAAGAACACATTACGCTGAGAAATGGAAATAGACATGAAAAAGATGAACAAGAATTGGATGGAATTAGGAAAGGAGGCTCAGGACAGAGTGGGTTGGAGAATGCTGGTCGGCGGTCTATACTCCATTGGGAGTAACAGGAGTAATTAAGTAAGTAAGCATTCACGCATTAATATGCAAACATGGAAAAAATATTTGTTTGCATTATAATATTTATTATAATAACTCACTATAATAATATCTTTTCATCTAAGGAGTTCACTTCTTTTTTTTAAATCTTCTGATACCAATGGTATTTTATTGATTAAATGATAATATAATGTGAATATTTTTGCATAGTTTTAGGTTATCTTTAATGTACTGAAAAGTATACTTGTGTAACAACCTAAAGTAGACACTTAACGCATTGAAAAAAAACTGGCAAAAACGTTAAAGTACCATAAAGATATTTACTTAAGGTTTATTATTTTTTTAATCCAAATTAATGAATAACATATTATTCTAAGATAATTATATCTTAAGTAGTACACAATTTTGCTGAATCTAAGTAATATGGTATAACTTACTCGTATTTGATTCCAGCGTTGAATAAAGTGTCTAGATATATCACAGGCAGCAGTACCAACAAGCACACAGCCAACATCATGCCATGGCATACGTGGAACGCATGTTCTATCTACTAAATCTGCAAATGAAAATACCAAGTAAAATAAGTTTATTGTTAATTTTAAAAGAATAATAAATATTTGTTTCTTTATTTATGTGATGACGTGTTTCTCATTGGTAAAAATAGTTAACTGAATTCTCATGTAAACGTCAGATATGTCATATTCATAAATAACATTAGTTGATAATGTGGTTTGAAATAAATGTATTGTACATCGATTAAGCTCTAACTTTTAATCAAAAACATTGTTGGTTAAGTTAAAAAGGTTATATATAAAGAAAGAATACAAAGTAATACGTTCTGAGTTGATGAGTTCTAGTCATAGGTAACACTGTTCGTGAAAATTGTAGTAGGAAATGTTGTGTTATAGCTATTGTGATGATAATAATGATAATAACAATAATTAGTAAAGACATTATACAAAGTGTAAAAAAATTTGATAAAAGGAGAGGGGTAATTATATAATCCATTGTCAATTACACGAAATAGAATGGCAATGTTTAGTAAATAAGTTACGCCATTTCCTACCTATACCAGCAGTTCCAAGACTGAATTCCATATCAGATAAAACGTCATGACATACAGCTCTGTAGCATAATACGCAACGAAATAACCAAACAAATTACTGTATTCGAAGAACTTAAAACTGAGCAACACAAATAATACTTTACCTAGTATTGACAGCTATTATGCAAACATGAGTCATTGATTGATTTCATAAGAGTGCCTCGAAAACGAGGCCAGCAAATTCTGGATCAGAAAACAACCTAAGCCTACATACATACGTAGGTCTGTTAACCTTAATGCAAGAGGGTAAGCCATACACCAGTAGTTGTCATCCAACTCCGTCCTGGACAATCCTTTCCAGTTCTTCCAGATCCTATTCATTCTAATTTTCGATGCAATCTGTTCGTCAATCTTCCTCCTTTCCGTTTACCTTCATGACTCCGAGTCAGGGCTTTCCTCGTGATTCAACTGTATGATTTCCTCAATGTATGTCATGTCCACCTCCAGTGTCTTTTCCCAATTCCCTCTTCACTTGGAAGTTGTTTTGTTCTCTACCACAGTAGTTCGTCGCTGATGGTATCCGACCAACGGACATTCGGTATCTTACGAAGACAATTGTTTATGAATACCTGTACTTTCTTGATGACGGTTGTGGTAGTTCCCGAAGTTTCAGCTCCGTACAGCAGAACTGTCTTTACGTTTGTATTGAAGATTCTCACTTTGATATTGGTTGACAGTGGTTTTGAATTCCATATATTTTTCAACTGTAGGAGTGCGGCTGTTGCTTTGCCAATCCTCACCTGCACACTTGCATCGGATCCTCCTTGTTCATAGATGGTGCTACCCAGATACGTGATAATTTCCACCTCTTCCAGAGCTCCTCCATCAAGTGAGATTGGGTTGGTGTCCTGTGTGTTGTATTTGAGGATGTTGCTTTTTGCCTTGTGTATGTTGAGGTCTATTACTGCAGAGGCTGCTACTAAACTGGTTGTCTTCATCTGCATTTGTTCGTGTGTATGGAATAGAAGAGCTAGGACATCTGCAAAGTCCGAATCGTCTAGTTGCATCCAGGTTGTCCATTGTATTCCGTGCCTCCCCTTGGATGTGGAGGTCTTCATAATCCAGTTTGCGAAAAAATTTTCTAAGTTGGGTTGCAAGGTCATATGTTAAGGATGTATAATGATCGTTTGTCAAAACATACATACAATAGTACACTTTCAAGGGATTTTGGCGGAACTGTCAAAAAATGTTTAAAATATAGACGAATGTTTAGATACAAATCATTTAGGGAAACACCATTCAACTGAAAACTATGAAGACTGTGATTATGATCCACTAACAGAATGATCATTTATGGACGTAAGTAGTTACTTGAGGTTTCTAATCGTCGTTTTAGTGATCTAATAACTGATTCTGAAATAAATTTGAGAAAATTATTCAAGGACACAATTATAAGACAAAATTTGGAGTTGAGGAAACTATTTGACGGCAAGACAGTTGAACAGGATAACTTTTGATGACTTTCAGGAATATTTTGAACAACAGAAGGGAGAATGACACGAATCTATACAATTAATAAGTGGTATTTAAAAGGGTATAATGTTAATTTATAACACTTTTATGGCCCCATTTTGAATACTTATCGGACAAACAATGTATAACGAGGATTAACACAAAAGTAGGTCGAAAAAGAAATATAAGCTACCATCGCACGGCGTGGTACAAATACTTTATTGAATATGGATCTGAACATACACAGGTAAAGTTCCCAATGTTGTCAGTCTCTGGTGTTTGATAATACAATGTGATGTGTTTTTCGTTATTCGATAAATTTTGGTTGATTTGTGAACTTACAATTACTTTCAATACCTAAAAGTTTGTTTCTTCTTTATCGAATTCCATCAAATTTAAATTATTGTACTGCCTTCTAAGTTACTCCTTTGTTTGCTAAACTTTTTGTCCAGATTGAAAGAATACCACGAATCTGGGAAACAGTAACCACTAGAAACTATAGTATCTTTTTAATCATTTAAAGTACATTATAAGCAAATTGTAGGAAAATTTGTCATAAGATAAACTAGTACCTCCACTTAATCGGCACTAAAGACTTCAAAAAGTGACGCTGTTTACTATATGATTAATCCACTGATGTGAGACTGTATGTGAGATAAGAAATTGATAAGAAATAAATTGTGAATAGTTATTTAGTAGTATAATTGGAGCTAGTAAGTCAAACAAAGTCTTATGGTAAAATAAATATAAATATGTAGGATCGTAGACGCGCATTTCTGAGAATTACCATAGTAGGATGAAATGGTTGTCCAGTGCTTCCAGTTTTTCACTAGTGAACTAGCTTATATCGACTTGTAAATTTAGCTGTTAAAATACTACAATCTCTACAAATATCCATACTCATACATAATCTTGTTACTCAATAGTTGTACAATATGTATATAATATGATATAATAACAGTCTAGAAATAACTTCCGAGTCGTACGATTGATTCAATCTTTTTTGGATACAACATGACCTGAAAATGGTAGGGTTTGGAGATTAAAATTTGGTTTCTCTGACTATTTAATCATGATAAGTGAACTGTAGGATACACATTTTAAAGTATAGAAAACAAAACCGACAAACTGATCTACATTATTCTGAATATGTTTCAAGTATAGAAAACTAAATTCCAGAGATAATGATTGAGGGAAATATAGTACTTCGAAGTCAATCGTATGTATAATAAATTTTATTACTAACCCAATGCTGGATGCTCTTTGGCAGTTGGTTCAACTAAACTCCAGTTGACATAATCTTGTCCAATCCAAGTGCATCTTTGACCGGCATGTGAAAGCTCTTCTAGCGAGGCCAATTCTCTTTAAATTAATGAAAACAATTTTGTATGATAAAAATCTGGATTATGATGATAATAGAGACATCTGAGTATTAATTAAATGAGATTTAAATATACGCAGTAGACTATGAAAAATCTATGATCTCGTTAAGGGAGAGAGCTTTGATAATGGAACGTGTTTCTCAATGGAAGAGAAATCTAGTCTATTTTTCACTTGATTGTCAAATAACTAGTAGTTAAAAGAAATTAGATTTTAATTAAGGATATTTATTAATGAATAACTAATTAATCAGTCAAACAACATTATGGAGTAAGACATCCACTATCCTACTCCCACCTATTTCTTCCTTCCGGAGGTTCACTGGATTATGAAGACCTCCACATCCAAGGGGAGGCACGGAATACAATGGACAACCTGGATGCAACTAGACGATTCGGACTTTGCAGATGTCCTAGCTCTTCTATTCCATACACACGAACAAATGCAGATGAAGACAACCAGTTTAGTAGCAGCCTCTGCAGTAATAGACCTCAACATACACAAGGCAAAAAGCAACATCCTCAAATACAACACACAGGACACCAACCCAATCTCACTTGATGGAGGAGCTCTGGAAGAGGTGGAAATTATCACGTATCTGGGTAGCACCATCTATGAACAAGGAGGATCCGATGCAAGTGTGCAGGTGAGGATTGGCAAAGCAACAGCCGCACTCCTACAGTTGAAAAATATATGGAATTCAAAACCACTGTCAACCAATATCAAAGTGAGAATCTTCAATACAAACGTAAAGACAGTTCTGCTGTACGGAGCTGAAACTTCGGGAACTACCACAACCGTCATCAAGAAAGTACAGGTATTCATAAACAATTGTCTTCGTAAGATACCGAATGTCCGTTGGTCGGATACCATCAGCGACGAACTACTGTGGTAGAGAACAAAACAACTTCCAAGTGAAGAGGGAATTGGGAAAAGACACTGGAGGTGGACATGACAGACATTGAGGAAATCATACAGTTGAATCACGAGGAAAGCCCTGACTCGGAGTCATGAAGGTAAACGGAAAGGAGGAAGATTGACGAACAGATTGCGTCGAGAATTAGAATGAATAGGATTTGGAAGAACTGGAAAGGATTGTCCAGGACGGAGTTGGACGACGACTACTGGTTGATGGCACAGGCTTCTCTATGAGGTGTAACTGGCATAATTAACTCGCTAACTACCTAATTAAATAAGTTGTTTAAATTGAATAACCGTAACGTTGTTAAATAAATGATATCATCAGAATGGATGTTTGTGGTGATTATTGTACTTTTATGAATTTAGTTCATGAGTCGATTTGAGCTAGATCACCATGTTAAAACTTGAACTGCAGTACGGCTGTTTCCACCTTGTTTGGGAGTCTTCAAAAGCGCGCTCACACCATCCGTTCTAATGTACTCGAACCTAGAACCTAAGGTCTAACTCGCAAGTGCTTAATCTCTAGAGCACTGAGCTTGAATCGAAGGGTGTTAATTTCTAACTTCAATCGCTGGGGGCCGGCGTAGTGTTCTCAAACGTTAAGTGTTCTCTTGCGGACCTTAGGTACTGGGTTTGAGTACAGTATGAGATATCTTGTGTCAGCACATCTGAAGAGTCCCATATTGCAGGACGAAACGGCCATTCAGTGCTTCCACGTTATCTATGATGGTCTGGTTTAAATCGGCTCATGAATTCAATCATTAAGATTACTAAATTGTCTGTTTAATCTCATTGCTAGAAACATTGCGTTACTAAAAAATACAAAGTACTATATAGTATATTAAATTTTTTACTTATTTCAAAATTGAATAACACATCAAACTCAATCAAAACGTTTTAGATATTCTTGCTAAACATAATTTTATTTGCACATGCATTCAAATAATTCAAATGAAACATTTAAGCCAGTAATAAAAATTATATGATGTTTGAAAGATCAGTTTTCAGTTTTCCCCGAGTTGTATTTTAGGACTTATGTCCTTTAGATTTTTGATGTCTAGTAAGCAATATCGTTTCACAGTAATTTTACCACTTAACTTTCAAAGTAAACATTTTTAAAGTTCTGCTTTATTATTTTGAAGGATTATTACAATTTAACATTTCAGTATGATGTGTGTTTAAATTAAAAAATAAACACTCGGCTTTACTCACAGTAAAGACATCAGCAAATATTCTTAAAGGGTAATTATTAAAATGCTAAGAGAGTCTAATGATTATTTTTGATATACCTACATTTGTTTTAAGGATCTATGGAACCGTAAAAGTATTCTCTTGTTAATGAGAAAAACATTTTAAAGTTGTTTTATGAAAGCAGCTTGCACTAGTTGTATTTAAAATTTATACATAATGATAATTTTGGTATTTTCACCATAACTATAAAAACGTGCATAGAACACCACCTATTAAATGTTTTTTTCAGCCTATCGGAGATAAATAACAACAATCAATTCATAATTCATTAAAATTTAATATAAACACTCCAGTTGAGACTATAATTTATTGGCAACCTTTGAGCAACGCCAAAGTGATATTGAGAAAATTCACCTAAATACTAGGGTCTAAAGGGGACTACCAGTTCGTGTGAGAAATCAGAAGTTGGAAATTAAAATCAGGGTTTTGAGATGGTGGAGAAGATTTGTAGCTCAGATGGATGATTTTGATAACCTATCAACATCGAGGTCTACAAGAAAAGCTGTGAGCTATATATGGAGAAATTCGAACACTTCACTTCTGGATAAAGTTTGGGCTGATGATGTCGTTCAGAATAACGATGGAAGGTCTACGACCAAACCATACAGCTCAGAGAACAAAACTCCATTAGAATCAGGGTTTTCCTCACGAAGTGACATCAGCTATAACAGTGAAATGATATTTCACAATATGGATACAGGGATTTCATGACACAACACATGACTCTCTGTCTTAAATCTGATTGCTTAGTCAATTAATTTTAGTCACGCCACATCCCATCTTACTGACTTGTAATATTGTTCAATATTTCTACCTAAAGCATAAATTAGTGATTAATAATAAAAATGACATTTACGGTTCTTGACCTTTTTAAACTTTACTGGACTGACAAAAAACTCGTAATTATAATATCGACAGGTTATAAAAATTGGTGTTGAGATTTCGTAAGCTAAACTTGATGGTAAGGAATAGATTTCTGTCCTTATTAAGAAGTTAGGATGCATAAATATTAGTGATGGACTAAGCATAAAACGTTTGGTTTTTACAGTTTATTATTAAGTGTTAACAACTTTACTAATGCTTAGTAACATTCTTGTTTTCAAAATATCTGGCTTAAACAAAAGGCAACTAGAAATGAGATGTACATAAAAACCAATCTTTTATCATTTACATTCATTCAATTACAAGTCATATGACTAGAATCAACATTGCTAACTACGTGAGCATGTCTTTCGTAATAGAATTATGAAGTACAAACCAATTGCTTATAGTAGGATGCTTATAAAAGCAATCAAAATAAATCTGTTGTAATGAAGAATTCAAGAGTTTCTGACAGTGATCAGATATTAATTTCTATAGATTTTGATTGATTGCATGTATATTGACCAATTATTTAATGACACACTTTATGATCCGTCGTTAATAGTAATATACTTGATTATTTCAAATTGCAACAAAATACTCAGCCTTTTAACAGTTTTAGTAAAAATAATTGATAATCGTTAAATTCATTATAATTACGAAGAGAACAGTAGGGAGAATAATGTCAGTAGGACAGTAAGAATCAGCGATGTAGCAGTAGTCGATTACAAAGAAGTAACAACTAGAGTTAATTTAATAGGAGAGAAAAAAAAGAGTTAGAAGGCTGAAACGAGGTTAAGTTAATCAAATGAGCACTTGCAGCATGAAAGTTTATTCACGGTGTCAGGTGCAAAAACAATTTAACATGTATTACATTAATAATAAAGATTTGTTATTTACATATAATATTTAAATCAATAAATGACTAAATGATTTGTATTGGCGACCGGGCTACCGAAGATAGTGAAGGTTAGAAATATTTGACTAGCTAAGACGTCAAGATATAGCATTACAGTCAATGAACTTATTGATTATCCTGGAGCCTGGTGGTTTGAATCTAATCACATAACACGTTTCTCCAAAATCTCAGTCATTAATACCTTACTGAAGAATTTCTTAATGTCGTTATCTGCGTAAATTTAGATGTTACTTATATTTCTTCAATTGCTTAAAAATTATTAAACCTAAACATTCAGGAAGAGATTCACATATTATTCAGAACACAATGCTTGTTTCTATACTGAAATTCTTATCTTCTAGGACCAAAAATGTCAGTGATTATTTACAATACTGCATTCTTGAAATCACCAAGAAAAAACTTAAGAAGTCACTGGATGAGTTTTATAAAATATTTGCTTCAAGAATATGTTTAAATAACAAAAATGGAGAGAATGGAAATAAATCTCTTCTCAAATTAGTAAACCATATGCATTTCTAAGTACACTTTGCTGTAAAATCATGGGCACTGTTAGGACTGTAATTGATTATCTTAAACGAATAATACGTATCGCTTGAGTTATAATTGCTGTTTGTATTTCCAGTACTATTTGTTAACTTGAAATACATCATTTATCAGACATTGTGATTCAACAAAGCATAAAAGAACGTTACTAAAGTATCCTTAGCATGTAATAAAAATATTAATTGAGGTCAAATTCATTCTATAGGTTGTAGTCCTATTTCATATAACAGGCAACTATTTCTCACTTAAAAACATTTTAATACGGTTAATCAATTAAATTTATAAATGACTGGACTGTAATGGATCGATTATGAGTCTGTTGAATTTCTTTATATGTAGTAGTCTTACTAGATAAATCATCTTTCTGTTTTACTATATACAACTCAATCGATATGGAATGTAAAGAATAAACGTAAGCATTTTAATAACTAATGCTGAAGAGTGAAGAACAGAAAAAGTCATAATGGCACTTGTGATAAAGGCCGACATGTAATTCATTACGTACATTATCTAAGTGAATATTAGATTTATTCAACTATATCACTATCGAACAGGTAATCAATAAATCGTAATGCCACCGGATTTCGATCTTGTAAAGTTGCATATTTGGAAGTGAAACATCAGACTAAACTGAAACTGATTTTATTTCAAGATGTATCATTAACTGAAGCTGAGAACAATGTATTTCACATTGATTATAAGTTTAAAAATACCACTTAAATTAATAAACCTTTATTGAACTACTGTTCAAGTATTTAACACTTTTCTTGGATTCCTCGTGAGCACTTATTTTTGGCTTTGGTCTTAAAACCAGGAGTTTTATCTACCAGGTATATCATGCTATAACTTAGGTAATATAATCAAATCATAAGAACGATTCCGTTACGAAGCTTCCATTATTCACTAATAATTTTATTAACTATATTATTTATTAACACTAGCTTATTAGTGAAATATTCAGCAATAAACATCGCTTGTAAATTTGTTGAAGAATCTGAAAAGCGGTTGGTTCTGACTTTCAACACCCAGAGGTACTCATGATCCGAATTGCTAGTTAATCGATTTGACGTATCAGGTAAAGGATGTAAATCAAAGCCTATTAACACAGACATTGCAGCCAAAAATAATTATATTTCTTAATCGATTTGTAATGCCTTGGAAAGAATAAAATAGTTGCTTCAATCCTAAAATTATAGAAATACATTTTTCTTGACATTAGGAAAATCAGGAAACGACCGCCAGAAATTCAAATATAAAAAGAAGCAGTGCAAACAACTGTTCTGCCTTTCTCAGGAACCAAAACACAGATATGCATATAGGCGTCTGGATATAATGTAGGGTATTGTTGGCTAGGATATAAAAACGAGTCTTAAACCGTTCAGTATGTGTTTTGCATCTACATAACAACGCATGTTAATTACTTACATACTAACGCCTGTTACACCTCATAGAGAAGCCTGTGCCATCAACCAGTAGTCGTCGTCCAACTCCGTCCTGGACAATCCTTTCCAGTTCTTCCAGATCCTATTCATTCTAATTTTCGATGCAATCTGTTCGTCAATCTTCCTCCTTTCCGTTTACCTTCATGACTCCGAGTCAGGGCTTTCCTCGTGATTCAACTGTATGATTTCCTCAATGTATGTCGTGTCCACCTCCAGTGTCTTTTCCCAATTCCCTCTTCACTTGGAAGTTGTTTTGTTCTCTACCACAGTAGTTCGTCGCTGATGGTATCCGACCAACGGACATTCGGTATCTTACGAAGACAATTGTTTATGAATACCTGTACTTTCTTGATGACGGTTGTGGTAGTTCCCGAAGTTTCAGCTCCGTACAGCAGAACTGTCTTTACGTTTGTATTGAAGATTCTCACTTTGATATTGGTTGACAGTGGTTTTGAATTCCATATATTTTTCAACTGTAGGAGTGCGGCTGTTGCTTTGCCAATCCTCACCTGCACACTTGCATCGGATCCTCCTTGTTCATAGATGGTGCTACCCAGATACGTGATAATTTCCACCTCTTCCAGAGCTCCTCCATCAAGTGAGATTGGGTTGGTGTCCTGTGTGTTGTATTTGAGGATGTTGCTTTTTGCCTTGTGTATGTTGAGGTCTATTACTGCAGAGGCTGCTACTAAACTGGTTGTCTTCATCTGCATTTGTTCGTGTGTATGGAATAGAAGAGCTAGGACATCTGCAAAGTCCGAATCGTCTAGTTGCATCCAGGTTGTCCATTGTATTCCGTGCCTCCCCTTGGATGTGGAGGTCTTCATAATCCAGTTTGCGAAAAAATTTTCTAAGTTGGGTTGCAAGGTCATATGTTAAGGATGTATAATGATCGTTTGTCAAAACATACATACAATAGTACACTTTCAAGGGATTTTGGCGGAACTGTCAAAAAATGTTTAAAATATAGACGAATGTTTAGATACAAATCATTTAGGGAAACACCATTCAACTGAAAACTATGAAGACTGTGATTATGATCCACTAACAGAATGATCATTTATGGACGTAAGTAGTTACTTGAGGTTTCTAATCGTCGTTTTAGTGATCTAATAACTGATTCTGAAATAAATTTGAGAAAATTATTCAAGGACACAATTATAAGACAAAATTTGGAGTTGAGGAAACTATTTGACGGCAAGACAGTTGAACAGGATAACTTTTGATGACTTTCAGGAATATTTTGAACAACAGAAGGGAGAATGACACGAATCTATACAATTAATAAGTGGTATTTAAAAGGGTATAATGTTAATTTATAACACTTTTATGGCCCCATTTTGAATACTTATCGGACAAACAATGTATAACGAGGATTAACACAAAAGTAGGTCGAAAAAGAAATATAAGCTACCATCGCACGGCGTGGTACAAATACTTTATTGAATATGGATCTGAACATACACAGGTAAAGTTCCCAATGTTGTCAGTCTCTGGTGTTTGATAATACAATGTGATGTGTTTTTCGTTATTCGATAAATTTTGGTTGATTTGTGAACTTACAATTACTTTCAATACCTAAAAGTTTGTTTCTTCTTTATCGAATTCCATCAAATTTAAATTATTGTACTGCCTTCTAAGTTACTCCTTTGTTTGCTAAACTTTTTGTCCAGATTGAAAGAATACCACGAATCTGGGAAACAGTAACCACTAGAAACTATAGTATCTTTTTAATCATTTAAAGTACATTATAAGCAAATTGTAGGAAAATTTGTCATAAGATAAACTAGTACCTCCACTTAATCGGCACTAAAGACTTCAAAAAGTGACGCTGTCGACTATTTGGATAATCTACTGATTCAGATTTATTACTGCTACAATTTATTAGCCTGCATTCACAACAATCTGTGGGGTCTCTGAGTATGGAAGTAAGGAGGACTGCATGAATTATCTAATTCATTTATGTTAAGAACGTAAAATGTATTATGAATATTAATGCATTGTGGTACGGTAAATTTTGTAAATTCTTAAAATGAGTAATGTAGACCACTGAATTTCAACAATGTGAACTAAATTTAACACGCTTTCTGTAAAACCTTAACTCCGAGATCCGATCCCTGGTCAAACTAATTAGAGCTGCCATAATAATACAAAACTCCTGTTGAGTCTTACGTATTTTTAATGGGTCTTTGACTTATATCAAGATCTGAAAAATGAAATACATCTGAAAATATCTTTATTGCTGCTCTGCAGATTATATGACGGTCTCAAATACGAATGGTATTCAATTTCTGATTTTCTGGTGTATCATGAGTACGGTAATATATTTACTTTAACTCCTTTCCTGTCATTTAATAGAAATGAATGTACGATCATTGTAGTTCTGTGTTTAAAACAGTCTGTATGTTAATCACTAAAGTAAATGAGAAACGTACTTGCGTATCATAACATTTGTTGTAGCATCGTCTTCATAAGATGGATTATCATAAACTAAATGCGTATCATTATCATAATTTCCCCATTCTGACTCACAGTAAGCAGGACTCATTTGAGCATTCAAAACTCTTAAACTTTCTTTCTTATCCAATGCCATTTGATACATAATAGAAAGCATTGCATCTCCTGCACGTTGAATCTATTTGAAGAACAATGGAATAAAGAAACTATATTAGATTTTGTTCAATATGTTTCGAATAAATAAGAGAGTAAATTCACTGGAGCATATATTAAAACTATGAAATGAAATTTTCAATTACATTGTGAAAACTCTTAAGATAAATATCTAGAACTATGAATTAATAAAATCAATTATTTTTAACAATCAACAATTCAGGTATTATGTTTTACTGCAACTTTTAAAAAAGTAAAGAATAAACTCAATATTATTGCATAAAACTGAAATTTTCGTTTACAGAACTGATTACATTTGTCTACCAAAATATTTCTACACAATAAATGTATTAATATGTGCATTATTTTTTGAATTAGTAAGATTTCATTGCTACAAATCTAACTTTAATAAAACAGAACTTTTATTCTAGCTACGTAAGTTAAAAATTAATCAACATTTCTATACAAACATATTTGGTTGAGTCGTTACAAAGTAAATATAAATGGATCATTATTATAAATTAATCAATATGTAACAAATAATTCTCATTAAAGTTTGTTTAAATAACTGAAGAGATGCTATTGAAAAATTCTAAGATATTTTCAAACAAGATTTAAAAGTGCCTATAAAATGTTAAAAAATCTATACAATATAGTTAGTTGACTGATAACCAAGATGTAGTTGTACAATGAAAATAACGTTCAATTATGGCGACAGTTGATTGTATAATATTTTATTAGTTTTATTAAGAATGTTACCATTAATATTTAAAATTCTATTTAATAAAATCTCTATGCAAAGTATAGAGTTTTTGTGGAAATTATAATTGTATGGAATTCAGAAATGATCAATGGAAGGACGTCGCATTACCTAGAAATCAGATTGCATATTTTAATAAGTTTTTATCAATTCTGAACAAAATAGACCGAAAGAATCTTGGCTCAACTCTTATTTTTCTAATTACGTTATTGTTAGTAAAAAACAAAAACTTATCTTCATTTAAAGCCAAAAAGCTGGCAAATGTTAACCTTTAATACCGTACTTTCTATTCACTATATAACAGTTATCTAAAGTGATATTATTTTTAAATTCGCATCCCATTTTGAATTTATCATTGTATTTTTCGCTTTTTTACTTAAGAAATTTTTCTTAAATGATCTGTCAAGCAATTTTAACAGTAAAAAGAATAAACTGTAAACAAATCACTAATTCTGTAATCCTAGCAGACAGTCAATGTTATCAGAATTAGAAAAGTTAACAAGCAATAAAGGATAAATGTATGTGATAATGGGTCTTCGAAACAAGTGATTATTTACTGTTGCGAAAACAGTCTTTAGGTTTAGAAATCTTCATGAATAACCTTTTATCTTTGACTTTTTGTTAGCTAAACTTTTTGAGTAGAAAAGTGGTTTATCATATTAGTACTACTAACTGTTTCACATTGATTTGTTCTACTGGATATTGTCGGTGGTAGTCTTCATAGTTTTCCCTACTTAATAAAGCTGTCGTTCATAAAGTCCTTGAAGCATCAGTCTTTAACTCCATTAAGAAAGTAAAGCTGCAAATAAATAACTTCTATTACCAGCAGAATGCGATTTCCAGAAATTATTAGTTATTCTTTAGAACTAATATTCGAACTATCTTATTTCTAACTTAAATGAATATGGTTGAGATAACTATAGTTATTATTTTTTGACATTGATTCTGATAATGTTACCTAGTGAGATGTAGAAAGTAACATCAGTTACTTTCTGAAGACTGAGTTAAATATTCGATAGATTTTGTGGGCTCTTGACTTCTGGTACTATTGAGATTTAATATCTAGTGACTTCAGAAGAATTCGACTTTTGCTGGGATACATGAAAGGATTTATTGTTTCTAAACATAATATTTACTTACTATTCATGATTCATATCTCAGTTCGATTCATACGATTAAAATAGGTTTCATTGTTCTTAAATACAACGAAATCGTAAAGTACAGTATTATTTCAATATGAAATGTACATAACTTCACGGAAGCTTCCGACTGATGAATTAAGTTGTTCATTCTTATTAGATAACTGGATTGATAGTTATTCATTAAAGGGAAAAAATTAATGATCAATCACGACTACACAATAATACACCGTGTATAATTCAGCAGAATGTAAATGATGTCGTAGTACTTCAAACAGTCCATGGAAAACTATTTGATAAAACTACAGATTCAACACCTGTTTTGTTTACCAATGAATTCAGCAGACGTCTCTAGTAACTCACATTGATTTTAAATCATTTTCCATGAAATTAGTTTGCATATTTAAGTAACATCATTGTCTTAACGGTTAACATAATTCTGACAGTAGTTTGGTAATTGTATTAAATTTCATTATTAAACGGCAAACGATTAATAAGGGAAAAAGAAATTTATTTGTCGACGGTTTTTAATATAAATGATCTTATTACGACCCAGCTACTCCTGCTGCTTTTTATTCTTGGACACCAGTTCACTTGAAAAGTTCCAAAATAAGAACAAGGTTGACCAAGAACGAAATTATATTCCAAATAACAAGGGTAGATGGAAGTAGGAATTACAATAAAAAAAAACGTTGTTATATCTCTAGTTTTTACACAAGACGTATCCACTAGCACTGATTGGATAAGAAATAACCAGTGTCCACCAACACAGTCCTGCACGGAACGTGCTTTAATCCAATTTATATTCCCCTAACAGTTCTACATCGACTGATATACAATTTAAACACTACTCCCCCTTATATTTTTATTTGGGGATTATAAATTAGGGTTTGATACTAGCTATTGCTTTCAATAGCTTTAAAGAAGTGCTAGGTGATATATTTATTCCACGAACATAAATTTTACATTTGTATTTGTGATTTTTGGTAGCACTATCGAAAAGGAAGCAATATGACGATCTTTAATTTAATCTTTAATTAGTATTTTGGATGAGAGGGATGAGAAAAGTTTGATAGTAATACATTCACGACTAGAAAACACAAAATGTGAATTGAAATGAATGATGTCTGCTTATCACTAACATGATTTTGTAAGAAACATAACAAGAGTAACTAATTACTAATGAAATCCCTGAATACTTACCGCATTAGTCAGTCTACGATGACGTGGCTTGGGCGTTTGGTCACAACTTGAGTTTGTCAGATCACTTTCTGAGCCAATTGTTTGCATTTCCAAGTTAACAAAATCAGAACTTTGTTTAGCTTGAGGGTGTAAAGTTCCCCTTGATCGTTTACGTAGACTTTTTATTCTCTATAAAAAGTAAACATTGTTTGAAATAACGCGATAGCTTATTTATTCGTTGAAACACAATCATGAATAAAACCTGAGTCTCCATACAGTTTTACACTTTGAACGAA
The DNA here is from genome assembly GCA_944470205.2 of Schistosoma margrebowiei. Taxonomy (NCBI): domain Eukaryota; kingdom Metazoa; phylum Platyhelminthes; class Trematoda; order Strigeidida; family Schistosomatidae; genus Schistosoma; species Schistosoma margrebowiei. Next base: position 65,393,677 of record OX104028.1, on the reverse strand, counting down.
ATGCTTCCAAATAAACCTAATTTAATAGTTACCCACCCTCTTTGGTTATTACAATTTATTGATTTGTCAAGTGGAAAATACTGGTAATTTATGCATAAATTAAAATGTATGTGTATATTTAAGCGAAAAATAGGGTTTTAGATGGCATTGTTGTAAAGACTGCGTGAAACTCTTCTACAGAAGAAAATGACAAAATTTCTTCCGATGAAATGACTGCTACCATAAAACTCTAAGTTTCATCTATAAGTTATATTTAAATCTTCTAAAATTTATCTAGTTGACATTTCCTCATTAGTTACGTATCTGGAATAACCTAGCAGCTATAAGAATTATGAACCCTACTCGACTGATCTACTTAGATTAACTTGATTGAGAAAAGACAGGAATAAGACTAAAGATCAGTTCAATAAAATTAAAAATTCACTTCGACAATTTACTACATTTCGATAAATTCAGCTATCAATTATTTTAGTATTGGGTTTTGTTGTATTCAGATAATCACTTCACTCAGTTATGACATGTATTTAGTGTAAAATTCGTTTCAAGTTATAATACCTTAAATATAGTTTCTGATTACTCAGAAGAAAACCTGTAAATAGCACGTGTTATTTTCCATAAAATATAGGTTTCGTCAATCACGGTTCGATTCTTAATAGTTCATGGCTGGGTTGAGGGCATAATGTTCATAGTTTTCAGCTGAGCAGCAAAGACCAGGTTGTGACAGTCGCAGAGAATTACCTTCAGGACCAAGAGATAACGCAAGTAATACTATGTAACAACCTTTAGTCTAGTTACCCAGTTACCAATTTATTACACGTAAGTTCCTCCAAAACCGTAAATGAATTTGAGAATCCAGTTTATACATAAATTTCTAAATCAATTTTTGATAAAGAGATTTCTAAAAGATACCCAAACGTTTTGTACTGAGAAAAAGGAGTCTAAAACAGATCATTGACTCTGATCTTTAATACAAGACACTGATTCCACATCATCGAGATATATGATTATTGTGCCAAAATGATTGGAAGGTGTTGTGTAACAAATTGAAAATTATGTGATATTTGTATCATATCATATGAATACGTCGGTAGAGAGAAAGTCATACTCCCAAACTAAGATGCTTTTTTCAAAGCCTACTATAATAACAAAAGCATGTCATGTAATTAAAAATTGGTTTTAAAACAAATAATTTTACGTCAGAGTCGTGTGAATGACATTCGGTATAGAATTTTATTGTACGGTAATATGCAGGTGCGTTAGAATGATTCACTTAACGTGATATAATTTTATTTAACCTGTGTAGACCTAATTGTGTATTTAAAATTACAACCATAAATACGATTTCATTCCTAGTATTGAAAATCTGCTTTTTGAAATCTGATCATGACTGCCAAGTACGCCGACCACACCATCATAGACAGAATCCAATCACCACTAATAACTAGTTAAATGTGGCACTGATTACTGTGCAATGAATAATTAATGATATTAGTTTTTGATATAATACTGACAATGTGCGTTTATGTTTTCATCAGTTATTTATTTTACAGCTTCTAAAAATCAGGTATTCTTTGTGAAATTAATACTAATTCTTGTTTTGGAATTAAATTTGAAATCATTTGTTCATAATACAAGACAGCCGCAAAATATCTATATTTGGCGATCGAACCATAAAATAAAAAATAATAAGTTAAAAGAATCACTTGAATAAAAGGAAACTAAAAATAATCGACTCTAAAATGAATATACATTTCAAGGCAATTGAAACATATGCACATAAACACAATCATAGTAAGAAGCACTTTGAAGGCAAGAAAAATTTTAATTTTTAACTTTCCTGAAGGTAAATTCTTCAACTTACTCTTAATTCTGCATTGACCTCCTGAACTTTAGCAATTTTGTGAACATCCTGTAACCTAGACAAAAGATTACAATAACTGTGAAGGAGCAACATATTTTAATGCGTAATTATATTCAAGAAAGTTAATCTTTCATTTATGCTTAGTAGTACATCATGGTTTATCTGGTAAATGTACAATAAACATTGAATACACGTCATGGAGACACAGCATATTTTTTATTTTTAAGAGAAATTTCAACTAATAATTCAAGTGGACGTACGATTGATGGTTCATGATCATTCTTTGGTCAACCATTAGTAGAATCTAGGTAGCTGTCACATCATAGCTTACTACTGTTACTTTTTTCCAGCGTTTGATATCGAGAATTTTTTTATCGAATTGTGTATATTATAGTGGAACGGCCTTATTATTTTGATATAGTATTAGGATAAAGGAAACTTGGCACATTTACTAAGTTCACTGTGTTGATGAGATAATTGGTTTATGAACTTCCGGTGACTGAAATAAGTCCCTTTAGTTCCATCACAAGTCGACCTGCTACTAGTCAAACTAAATTACTGTTAACTATTATAAACACCAACCATTTTGTTAGACAAAATTTAATAAATTAAATAATTTAGCTTAGTTGACAAACATATCAATGAAAAATGTTTTAGATACTAATGAATGGTCTAAAAGAATTAAATCACTACTATTAACAAACTGTATTTAGTGGGTATAACTCCGCCTGGAGTCCCTACGGAGGCTACTGCAGGTCCCAAGCCCGGATAAAGGAGGAGGGTTGGGCATGGGGTTAGCGTCCTCATCCCGTAGAAAACTAACTCGCTAAAAAAACGCTAACCGGAAAAAATTATTCAAACCTTTTAAACTCTGCCCTGGGAGTCAGAAGGTTTTCATTTAGAAGAACTATGACGCCTCATGATGAAAGCCGAATTCCTTCGGAAGTTACGAGGCCGATGCCCCTTCTGACAACCAGAGCGACCGTTTATTTAGGTACATGGAATGTTCGTACAATGTGGGACACCGGGAGAGCCCTACAAGTTGCTGCAGAAATGAGAAGATACAACCTAGAGGTACTTGGGATCAGCGAAACACATTGGACGCAAGTTGGACAACAACGACTAACTTCAGGAGAGCTTCTGTTATACTCCGGCCATGAAGAAGAAAATGCACCACATACACAAGGAGTTACATTGATGCTGTCCAAACAAGCGCAAAATGCGCTTATAGGATGAGAATCTCATGGAACAAGGATCATCAAAGCCTCGTTCAAAACAAAAACGGAGGACATTACAATGAATATCATCCAATTCTATGCGCCTACCAACGACTACAATGAAGACGCTAAAGACCAATTCTACAATAGGCTGCAGTCAATCGTTGAGAAGTGCCAAACAAAGGACCTGACCATTCTGATGGGAGATTTCAACGCCAAGGTTGGAACGGACAACATTGGATTTGAAGACATCATGGGACGACATGGACTGGGAGAAAGAAACGAAAATGGTGAGAGATTTGCAAACCTATGTGCCTTCAATAAACTGGTCATATGCGGCACCATATTCCCACATAAACTCATTCACAAAACCACATGGACTTCACCGGAGCATACCACGTAAAACCAAATCAATCATATTTACATCAACAAAACGTTCAGGAGGACTATAGAGGACGTGAGAACCAAGAGAGGAGCCGATATAGCATCAGATCATCACTTGCTGGTCGCCAAGATGAAATTGAAACTCAAGAAGCACTGGGCAATGGGGCGGACAATATCAAAAAAGTTCAATACGGCCTTTCTTCAGGATACTAACAAACTCAACAAATTCAAGATAGTCCTCAGCAACAAGTTCCAGGCCTTTTATGATCTACTCAATGGAGAAGGAACTACTGTGGAGAGCAACTGGAAGGGGATCAAAGAGGCGATCACTTCAACATGTCATGAGGTCCTGGGTCACAAGAAGCACCATCACGAGGAATGGATCACTGTTGATACACTGGATAAGATTCAAGAAAGAAGGAACAAGAAGGCAGCAATCAATACCAGTCGAACAAGAGCAGAAAAAGCCAAGGCACAAGCTGAATACACAGTAGTAAACAAACAAGTGAAGAAGAGCATCAGAACCGACAAACGTAAATATATGGAAGATCTAGCAATGACGGTTGAAAAGGCTGAAAGAGAAGGGAACATGAGACAATTGTATGATACAACAAAGAAACTCGCTGGAAATCGCCGCAAACCAGAACGATCAGTGAAAAGCAAGGAAGGCGAGGCAATCACCAACATTGAAGAGCAACAAAACAGGTGGGTAGAACACTTCAAACAACTCTTGAATCGACCAGCTCCACTGAACCCACCCAACATCGAAGCAGCACCCACGGACCTCCCAATCAACGTTGGCCCACCAGCAATTGAAGAAATCAGCATGGCCATCAGACAAATCAAGAGTGGCAAAGCAGCAGGACCAGACAACATTCCAGCAGAGACACTAAAAGCAGACGTAGCGGCAACTGCAAGAATACTCCACATTCTCTTCAATAAGATTTGGGATGAGGAACAAGTATCAAAAGACTGAAAAGAAGGACTCCTGATCAAAATACCGAAGAAAGGCGATCTCAGCAAGTGTGATAACTACAGGGTCATCACTCTTCTCTCAATACCGGGAAAAGTCTTCAACAGAGTATTGTTAAACAGGATGAAGGACTGCGTAGACACCCAACTTCGTGACCAACAGGCAGGATTCCGTAAGGATAGATCGTGTACAGACCAAATCGCAACTCTTTGATTCATTGTGGGACAATCAATTGAATGGAATTCATCGCTCTACATCAATTCCATTGACTACGAAAAGGCATTTGATAACGTGGACAAAAAAACACTGTGGAAGCTTCTTCGATAATACGGTGTACTTGAGAAGATAGTTAATATCATACAAAGTTCATATGATGGATTACACTGCAAAATCGCGCATGGAGGACAGTTGACAAAGTCGTTCGAAGTGAAGACCGGTGTCAGGCAAGGTCGCTTACTCTCACCCTTTCTCTTTCTCCTGGTGATCGACTGGATCATGAAGACGTCAACATCTGAAGGGAAGCACGGGATACAATGGACATCTAGGATGCAGTTGGACGATCTGGACTTCGCAGATGATCTGGCCCTTCTATCCCAAACGCAACAACAAGTGCAGGAGGCGAACAGTGTAGCAGCAGCCTCAGCAGCAGTAGGTCTCAATATACACAAAGGGAAGAGCAAGGTTCTCCGATACAACACAGCATGCACCGATCCAATCACACTTGACGGTGAAGATTTGGAAGATGTAAAAACCTTTACATATTTAAGCAGCATCATTGATGAACAGGGTGGATCTGATGCAGATGTGAAGGCGCGGATTGGCAAAGCAAGAGCAGCATATTTACAACTGAGGAACATCTGGAACTCAAAACAACTGTCAACCAACACCAAGGTCAGGATTTTCAATACAATTGTCAAGACAGTTCTACTGTATGGGGCGGAAACCTGCAGAACTACGAAAGTCATCATCCAGAAGATACAGGTGTTTATTAACAGTTGTCTACGCAAACTACTTCAGACCCGTTGGCCGGACCTATTAGCAACAACGTACTGTGGGAGAGAACAAACCAGATCCCAGCGGAGGAAGAAATCAGGAAGAAGCGCTGGAAATGGATAGGACACATATTGAGGAAAGCACCCAACTGCGTCACAAGACAAGCCCTCACATGGAATCCTCAAGGCCAAAGGAGGAGAGGAATACCAACGAACACATTACGCCGAGAAATGGAAATAGACATGAAAAAGATGAACAAGGATTGGATGGAATTAGAAAAGGAGTCCCAGGACAGAGTGGGTTGGAGAATGCTGGTCGGCGGCCTATGCTCCATTGGGAGTAACAGGCGTAAGTAAGTAAGTAAGTAAGTAATTTAGTGGGTATATCCCATATCCCTTGAAGTAAACGCTTTCCTCACTCAGACGTTAGACATTAACATCCTCCACCCTTACCTAACAATTTCAGTTATTAAATAACCCTATAATTTGTTACTTGGACAAATAAAAACAGGCCATATTGATAGTTAATAATAAATGGTAAGTCTGGCTTCGGAAAATATACAATTCAGTTTTTTTAAATCCAATTCTTACAAGTCTTACAAAGATTTTAGTAAAAATGTTTTCATATACCACTGAAATATAAAGGAGCTTGATGAATTCTGATTCTCAATGGAATTCATCCCGACTGGCCAAGACAAATTACGATATTTGTGTCTTAAACAGTGCCTATTATAATTTAAATGAAGAAATATGTTTAACATTATGCTATAGGAGAGAACTTTATTCGAGTTATTTTTCCATGTAGGCATGATAAACGCCAAAATAAATTCTACTGTGGGTGTCTTTTATTTCGTGCGCCAAGCAGACTAGTTATGAATACAGAATGTGAAACTTTTTTTCAGCCACGAGAGTGGCAGTAATTCCATAAATCCCAAAATGTATTATTATCTATATCGCTTACGTATCAACACTGAAGTGGGAGTCGGTGTCGCAATAAATTAGTGATCATAGCCAATATCTCGAGTCTGTATTTATGCGGTTTATAAAACAACACACACATAGAATCTCATATATTTGAATTATTTTAGTTTGAGAACGCATAAGCATGCAGAGCTGTATATATAGCCTGTAAATATCTTTCACAAAATCGATACATTACTGAAACAATAACCCCTTCTAATTGGTATGAAATCAACTTGATTTATCAAGAATAAGTAATCCAAATAAATAAGTTAAGCTAAATCTACAAACTAACATTACATATGAAAATCATACAAAAAGACAAAGAATAAATTAATAATTTTTATGAAATTTGAAATAAATATATAATTTTATCTTTAAAACGAAATAATTTGGCATATAGATAAATATCTTTAAGATACATCTTTTGTAGCAAATATGTACAAATTACCAACACAAAACTAACTGCTTTCCTGTTACTTTAATTAAAAAAGAATGAGATATTTTTCATTACAACTGGTGCACTTGTTTCTCATGGTCGCATATACTAGTTATCTATACAAGCAAACCATATCTTGACTTTACCGTGTTGTAACAATTACCCGAAAATCCTACTCTATTACACCTCTTAGTCACACATGTTGTTTTGGGCCTTACACTGAAAATATTACAAAAATCGTATTCAGAAATGCGATTTGACATTATAAATCACAGTAAATACAACTAAATGTACAATTAAAATTAAACATGCTGCATGTTTTGAATCAGATTTCTCATTCTTGTTTCTAACGTTTCGTTCAGAGATCCTATAAATCCAAACGTCAAAATGACTGTTGACAAACAACAAGAAACTCATTGTGTAGATGATGGAAAACTCAAACTTTATTAATACCAGATTTTTCGAGTCATAAAACTAGATTTTATATGGTGTAAATGTTTTGAGAACTAGCTTCAAAAAAACCTAATTGACTGAGCAGATTTGCAGAAAACAGACTATATTTTCATGAAGTTCCAGAAATTTTTCTCATAGCTTGTTCAGTGAATTTAGTTGCTAGGAAAGACAAAGATTCAAAATGGTATCATTTAGCATCACAAACCAATCCACTTTTGCCACTCAGAAATGAAAAAAACTACTAATATAATTGGCTTGATTGAAGTGATTTTGTTGATTTATGAGCTACACCTATTCTCGACGACTTCAATACTCCCGTTGTAATTCATGATATGTTCGCTATATATAGTTAAATAGTCTCTTTGCTAGTTTCTTGAATTCGTTTCTACTGATAAACTGGGCTGATATTTCTTGAAGTTGATTTGGAGGTCATTCTTCTGAAGGATATTCACCAGGTATTTTTCTTTATTTTTTTGCGCTGAAAATGTGCTGCAGTGTGTTTTTGTTCTCTTTAATGGGGTTTGATCGCAGTTGATTTTTCGAGTTCTGAAGTTATTACTGCCGTGTGAGTTGGCTCCCGATATACTTGAGTTTTCAGTTTTTCTGTGTCGGTTATGGTAGCCAAGATATTCACGAATAATGGCTTGTTGTTCGACTAATTTTCGATTTTGAATTTTATATCATCAAAGACATTGTTGATTAGTTTGTACGTGTTTTTCATCTCTTCCGTCTTGATGATGAACATGTTGTCCACATAAAGAATACACATTTTTGCTTGATCACTGGTAAATTCGAGGCATCCAGTCTCTGAACAACAGTTTTTGCAATAAGTTCTGATATTGTTGGTCTGATTGGTGTTCCTTTCGTCTGTTGGTAGATTTTATTGTAGAATCAAAAATATGTTGTTAATCTTAAATCGATGAGTTTCCATGAACTTTGACTGCAAAGCACCATGCACTTTAGGAGATTTATGTCGATTGTGAAGAGAAGGGAAAAAGTTTCCTTTGTCAAGCTTCGTTCCGTTGCGGTGAATAAGATTTTTACGTTGAAGGATATCGTCAGTTCGTCGTCGTTGGTTTCAAACTCATTAACCTTATCCAAGAATTGTATGGAAGATTTAATGGAGTGGTTGGATGAATACACCAAATGTTTCAGTAATCTTGTAATTTCTCTGGATAAATTGGATGTGTGTATTTACACACATTCGATTGGAAAAATGTTGAGATCTTGGACAGAGGGAATTCTAAAAGCACCAAGGAATTTTTTCGAGCTTGGCACTTTGCTCAATCAGTAATCAACGAACTCACCGAAATCTATCCAATCTATCAACCAATCAGGAAAGTCATGGGTAAATATCGGACCAGGAATCAAATCAATGGGATATACTATCAACATAGAGGCAGTTAATGATAAGTTGAAGGTTAACAATAAACAATGAAGATTGAGATCGACAGGACAGGCAGTATGTCATGTGTGGTGAAATTCGAATACTTCACTTGTGTTGATGTAATTCAGAAGAATAACGAAAGCTCCACAACCATACCATCCAGCTCAGAGAACGAAACTCCTAAGCTACGTATTTCCTTTACCATTTTAATTAAGATGAGTATTTACGTACTAAGGGGCAAGGAGGACTTGACAAGGATGTAATATCATAAAAGAGATTTCATATTTTGTACATCGGTAAGTGTAGAAATACATTACAGGACAACTGTATGGATTCGTAGATCAGGTTAATGATCTTAGTGGATTTTCGTTCTTTAAGCTGAATGGTTTAATCGTGACGCCATCATTGTCCTTCTGAACATCATCAGGCCAAATCAAGGTAGCAAACAGCAGCAGAAACAAATGCAAAATTCATCCGTTAGAATGATTTATGTTGTTTTCTTTAAAAACACAAGAAGATTCCGTTTAAATATAATCAGTATGTATATTACTCTAGATAACCAAATCTTTTGAAGGACAGATAAGAATGTGATATGAAAAAGAAATTTCTGAAAAACGTTTTAAACATTTGCCTTAGCTTTAGCTGGTTATATATCTTTGCTAATGCAATTCGGCAATCTGTTAGTTTCTCAATAAATGACAAAAATATTCACAAATCTGTAAAAATTCAGTTTTTTCACAAAATCATCTGACTAATAATATGAAATTGTTGTCACATTATACAAATAAAAGGCTTAGCAATAGCTGATACTTAAGACCACTTTTCTTGTGGTATGAAAAAATGTCTGAAGATGAAAAATAAAGGCAGTTTACTACATTTTCAAATAATTTTGAGAGAATCATTTTTAAAAATTTTCCAGTAAGTTATCTATAAATGCCTACAGCATATTGTCGCTTAATCTTAAACCTACTCGATTTTTGTTAAATTATGATGAAGTTTCCATTAGAAATAGTTAACAATGAAGTTTAAACATTGTTACAATTTATGAATCATATGTTTTCTAAAGTATGAACAGATAAACTCCCCACGTAATTTTTATTACTGTTAAGTTACGAAATTAGAACATACAACTAATATAAATAGTACGCATAAAAAAAGATTTAAAAACAAAAAAAATCTCTCACCATTTCCTCTCTAATGCTGAACGAACAAGTATATTGAATACAATGTCACTCAAGAATTTTTAACTTTTTTAAACTAAGATTAAATTGATAGTACACTACATGTTCCACCTGTCTTATCAGTATCAATGAGTGGGCATAGGAAATCGGAATTTGCTGATCAATTTCTGTTGGAAAATTATTAGTGTATTAGGGGTACTGTTCTTAATTAACATTGGTAGCATGAGCTTATGTTATTTTAGAACTCAGTCTAAATAATAATAACAATTTTATTTGCTAGATAAAAGCTAAAGTTCATACTTGTTGTAGAATACATATCGAAAAATATGAGATGGCATTAAAATCATTGAAAGTATCCTAGCATAGAATGCTCTGACTCCAAAATAATTGTTTGAGCTGAATGTAGTAGCTCGAAAGCTTTTATTTTTAGTTATTTTTACATAAATAGAGGATTGGTGAACAAAAAGACAGTAATGATTATTATTCCTTTTTTGATGGTATAAGGTAAGGTAGTTTTTATAGAAAAGAAAATGTTAAAAAATATTAAAATATCATAAAAGGACATATAAATGAAGGCCAATTAAATACGTGAACTCAAGTTTATGAGGATTTGAAGTTTCAGGCAAAATAGTTCTAAGACTGAGATGAAATATTTTGCTTGAATGAAATAATAGACCGAAACCTTCCTTGATTACTACATGTAGAACGATGTGTATATCTTGTAATTTGTTTCTAATGTCTAAAATGAGCATTATGAAAGTCATATAATGTAAAATCTGACAGTTTTAAAAGATCATTGACGCAATATTTTTCTCGATTTATGAATCCAATATTTTAACAAAGATTCTTGTTAACATGAAACCGAAGAAAATTCATTTTCAAGAAATAATAGCATTAGTCATAAATTCTACGAAAAACTATTGTAAAATCCAGATTATAGGAAAGTGGTAGGACAATGATTTAAATCTATATCTCACCTGTGGTTATTGGTGTCCCATCGACCAAAGCACAGATCAATTCCACCAAGAAAAACTATTGACTGATCAACAGCGACCATTTTCTCATGATGACTCCATAAGCGTGTAGATCGTGGAGAACGATATATCTTCGTTGAGAGAAAAGATTCGAATTAAAAATGAGTGAATAAATACACGTCGTTAATCTGCCCACAAAAGTAAACCCTTGAAATAAGCTATTCATAGACGATTTGATTTTCTTGTTGATGTTACAGAGAGGGTAAAAAAGTAAATCTCTAACATTCATATACATTTAGTTTGTTTAATAAGTTTTAACGGAAATACAAGGCTTGAAGAATACATTGAATTCACTAGTCTATTTCAATCCTTCTTGATAGCTTCAAAAGTCTGAAATTACATGGAGTAACATAGTTAAAGTCAAAGTGAAAACAATCTTTATCAAGCTGTTATTAAAAATACTTGAATTTCGAAATAATTTATTGAAAATTATCATTTTTAAAAGGTCTTTGAAACCCGAAATAAAACATGATGAGATTATTTTCATGAGTTGATTAATGATAAGTGTTATAGATCGATCACGAATTGCCAACACTGATTGTACGGGATCATCATAAATAATTTAAGAAATGACAACTAGTGGATCTTGAACAGTAGGCTAAATAGTTACAAAAAGATTACTATGAACACTGAAACTAAGCTGACTGTTCGTATTTCATATTTTATACTGACAGTTTGTATCAACACTATTGTTGGATTAATCAATTATTTAAAAAAAACTACATGCTTTAGATTTTATTTTATATTTTATTAACTTATTACTAAGAGACAGAGATTCTTTTATTTATTTTTAAAAAAATATCTAACTGTAGATAAGTGGAAGTTTACTAATGATAAGTCATTTCATTTAATTTTAAATTTTATGATACTTAGCTTTTTATACAATTTTTGCTTTCACTTGGCTATGAAATTTATGTTTATTATCATATGTTATTTTCTCATAAAAACTAATAAATTATTATAAGTGACATCAAAATTTTCATAGATAAAATTTCATTAAAAAATATATAAACCTACATATATGTTAGAATGCAGAGATCGAAGCCAACGCTTTACTTTTATGCTTCGAAATTTAACGGCAAGTTCACTTTCTTTATAAAGCATTATATAGATTTTAACTCCCTGTTTCTGTGTAAAAACATTGTAGAATTAATAAAAATGGTATTTGAGTCAAAAATTACAGAAAACCTTTTTTTAAAAATAAATATTTTTGATAATTGTGTGTAAAAGATTATGATTGTAGACGTCAATATGAAAGTATTTTGTGAATGTTCACAAGTCGAATCCAATACTGTAGTGCCTGTATTATTGAGTGAGTTTTAAGAAGTAGTTTCTGCCATTCAGCTCTACAGTTAAATATTGTGACACTTTTTTTGTACTGGATGGTTATAAACATCCAGGAGCAGCAGAAACCTATTCAAACGAAGTCTCAATTCGAACTGTCCTTCTACACAAAACTACGTAGTTCAAACGATGATTTAAGACCATGTAACGTTTTTAGGATCGAATATGCAATCAGAATTCAGAGGTAGAATTAAGTTTCTGGACAAAACTAATAAAATATAGCCTTTATTATTTACAATTGAAAGTTATCATTATTGACATAGTGGTTTGTCAGAAGTTAATCTAAAATCACTTATACCTTCAACCGAATGGTGTGTAGTAAGTGAAAAACTACAAAGTGAGAACAGATTGGTTTAAATATCGAAAGACAAATAGAGTTCAAACTATTATATTTTCAACGTCAACTTTCTATATCCATTTAAGAATCTAGTAGACTAAATTTTCTATGCATTCAATAAAGGAGGTTTATAATGAGTCCGTTATTAATATCCTGATTTATATATATATTGATTACAACAATACACAAATACGATTTCTTACTTTCGAATACAAATAACTGAAAAAAGTGAGCTAACTGGCACACATTAAAAACATAGTATTAACAAAATTTGGTACAGAATGTGCTCTTTATTATCTTATTCGATTAAATAAGAACGTTTTACCAAAAATACAAGCATATTTAAAACAGCTCTTATTTTCTTATAAACACCGTAAATAAAACCTTAAATAAATAAACATAATTTCTCAGTGATACTTCAATCAAATCTTATGGTGTTTGCAAATGATGACATGAATGTAAAGCCAGTTACAAGCGCAACAATGTTGTGTGTAATCATAACTGTCTTAATACCAGTGACCCTGACATATTTTTGCACGGCACATTATCGTAAGAACTATTAATTTTGACAGCATCATTACTGCTCGTTAGCAGACAGCTTCTTAACATTGACAGGCAGCTGTTCTAAAGAATCTCAGAAGTCCTTATAAAACCTATCTAAATTACCAATTTAGTGTATAAACACATGACACGTTAACATTAGTCATATAGTTTCACATCATTTACTCACTTGAGATTAGTAAATTAAATATTTATTTTGAAAATACATATTGTAGTATAGAACACATTCATTCAGTTATAATTAACGAAAAGCCTGGAATATATATGTGTTGACCCAAAGTACCTTAACTTATTGGTACAATGAGGTGAATTTAAAAAGATTCATAATCAAAAATTGAAATAATGTGGTGGAAATGATAATAAGAGACGCTCAACATTGAGAATTTGGTTTTTTAAAACGGAATGAACAGGTATGCATGAAGAAATGCTGGAATCAAAGATTGAAAAAGACATAGTGTGAATATATCTGTGCTACTGAGATCAATTCCGAGTGGAGTTATCAAACGTCTGCAGTCACTGACATCAGTTATCTGACATTTCTCAATCAGATAGTTTATATCAGTCAACATGACTCAGACCAACAGTCAAAAGCTTTATGGACTGACGGGATGTATTGGTCTTACCACCACTAGCTTTCTTCTAACACACCACTACAAAATTAAACATGAAGCATTGAGGAAACCAGTGATTGAGCAAACGTGACATATACCCAAACAACCTTGGCCGATAGAGCTTCATAACATCATCAACCGATTTTTCGTTTTTCCTCTATGCCTAATCTTACGATTACTCAATCAGTCGTTCTACGATAACCGAATAATTTTGCAAATGTATTCGTGATCAAATACTAGTAACACAAGAAAATCTCTTACCTTCAAGGGCCATGTTTCACACACATAAAGGACTTCTGATTGATAACGTTCCTAAGTTACAAGTTGTACACATTACCAAAAGCCAACCTAACTTTACAAGTCCGTCCAGAGACCGTTAGCTCAAACCCACCAGTGATGATGAGACTTTGAAGACAATTGGAGTGTTTATCACCTTTAATTTCTTGAGTGACCATGATTCAAATCAGTCACGAAGTTACATTCTGTACTTAAAGAGAGTATGTATCTTAAACATTATTGCCTTGCCTTTCACAGCAATCAGAAAACAACATAAAATGAGTGTTTACTAAACATGATTATATTGATTGTACATTCCAAGTCGATAGGCGACCCTTGTAGTCGGAAATTGACCCCAAAAACATGAGATCTAGTTTAAGTAACCTAAGGGGTCCATTATATTTCTACCAACCATTTATTTGTTAATACCATATAATTTTTCTCCTAGACCACAGTCAGAAAATAACTTAATCAGCAAGTTTTCCTGTAAAAAAATGTCAAGAACGATCTTTCTTGGTGACCTATACTAATATTTTTTCTGTTTCGTTACGTTGAACTTCAGAATTTTTTCTAAACGAAATACTGGATGCACTAGGTGCACCCTCTAGGTGATTGTGAGTGCATAAGTCATATAACCTAATAATACCATCTTAAACTGTATGTTTATGAGGTGGTGTAATCCATACAAACCGTACCTCTTGATATGATTTCATAAATAAATAAAACACTTTTCGCTGGCTTAAAAATTGCTTGGGTTTTTAACTGAAGAGACTGGAAGCAATCAGTCTGGTCATCAGATCACTCATTAATATAAATACTTGTTTTAAATAAGTAAGATGTAAAATAAAAGAGAACTAAATGTTGTTCCTGGGTCTATATTGAAGCAGTTCGTACACAAAAAAGTCTAATTAAATTAAGAAAAACAAAGTAAAAAAGCTAACTAATAATTTATATGGAACAAGGTATTGTATTATATACGCTTATATGTCAACTTCTTCAGCAAACATCTAGCTGAAAAATAATCCCTTGAAAAGTGAATATAGTGGCATCAATATACCGTGGCTATAAAAAATATTCTTCTGCATAAGATGTACGTTTTTATTACTACTCCAATGGCGAAAGTTGTTTCGGAAAGTGGGATGTAACAGAAATGCAATATGATATTTTTCTAAACAATTTGTGAGTACGTTAGTTCCTTGTAAACAATTATACATGAGATAATAAATAGTGATAGCGTGATATAAAAGGTTATTTTAGTGCGTTCAACATCCATAACGATTTAGTGCATGCATATATTTCATTTTAGAAAGAACTATGGAAATATTACTACAGAACGGTAGTGTATGAGAGTCAGTATGTTGAAGGAAAAAATAACAAAATAAATTTAATCACTAGCCAATTTGCACGTGCATCTTGTGGAATATATCCACTATATTATGAACCTTTACGAATTTATCTCAAGACTCCATAATGAAAATTCCACGGAGGCTGGTCCACAAATTAAATCTCGCAGCTGTCTCGAGACCGGAAATGTTTCATAGCACTGACTCAAATCCGGATAATTTCAAATGAAGAATACGAATAAACTCTCCTGAAAATGTCCCCTCAAGCGTAAACTAGGTCAACTAGCTCGTCCTGTAAACAATTACAATAATTTATTCCCTCAAGAAACAATAATCATGGAGGACAACACATATTTCGGCACACTGATCATCATTACTTAAACAGTAACTTGCTGGCTAAGTACCTTATATACAATACGTGTTGTGTTCAAACGTGGGCAAATAAATGGAAAAAACAGTTGGTTTCTGAATGGTGCTGAGTTAAGAAGGCTAATGGTGATAAATTTACGATTATCAACTTAGTACAACTCCTTGAACCAGGGTCTGGAGATTCTCCAACCCATCAGTTTAATAATTTATCAAACAACGATCCTATCCATGACAAACTTTAACAAAATGAAAATTATTTGATTTTATGCTTATTATCACTTTCAAATAACAATCTAGTTAAGATGGAAATGCGGAAACTTAACAACTTACTGCCTTTGCGTGAAGCAGCATATCTAAGCGCCATGTGTTATCTCGTACTGGACGTCTAAGAAATACAGTGGGATGCATACACCAGTCAGTAATAAAAACTTCGTGTTGCGCTTGGGAAATTGCTTTAGCCACGGCTTCCATATAACAAGCCCCATCTATAAACCTTTATTTGACAGGCGAAAATAGGAAACTTGTATATTATATTATATAAAGCATCATTTGAATTGGCAGATTGAGTTTTGCACAAGAAAATGACAAATTAAATTCAAAAACTGAATAATTATGGATTGAATTACAAGCTTCACTCTTGGAGGATCTAATGTTAGATAAGGTTTTATAAATATGAACCATTATTTGTGTTAAAAACGTCTCCTCCGAATGAAGGAATATGTAATTACGAAAGTGACGTACTCGTTCACTAACGCCAGTTAACCCGCGTCGTGGAGCGCAGACTGCCCACCAGTAACCGCCGTTCAACTCGGTTCTGGACATTCATTTTTGGTTCTTTTCAGTTAGTATTCATTTTCTCTATGTCTGCTTCCACCTTTCGACGCAAACCGTTCGTCGGTCTACAACTTTTCATTCTCCCTTCAGGACTCTAAGTCATGGTTTTTTCGTGAATCAATTCCATAATTTTCTCAATGTATGTCCTAATTTTTCTTCGGTTGGAAATTGGTTTCTTCTCTATCACAGTAGTTCCTTGCTGATGGTATCCGACCAACGAACATTCGGTATCTTACGAAGACAATTCTTTATGAATACCTGTACCTTCTTGATGACGGTTGTGGTAGTTCCCGAAGTTTCAGCTCCGTACAGCAGAACTGTATTTACGTTTGTATTGAAGATTCTCACTTTGATATTGGTTGACAGTGGTTTTGAGTTCCATATGTTCTTCAACTTTAGGAGTGCAGCTGTTGCTTTGCCAATCCTCACCTGTACACCTGCATCGGATCCTCCTTGTTCATCGGTGGTGCTACCCATATACGTGATAGGAACAAAAATCAAACCAATGGGGGACACAACCGAAACAAAGAAGTAAACAATGACAAACTTAAGGTCAATAAGAACCAATCAACGTCAAGATGTACAGAACAAGCTGTGAAACACATATGGAGAAATTCGAACACTTCACTTCTATCTGAAGTTTGTGCTGATGATGTCGTTCAGAA
This sequence comes from Schistosoma margrebowiei, assembly GCA_944470205.2. Classification (NCBI taxonomy): domain Eukaryota; kingdom Metazoa; phylum Platyhelminthes; class Trematoda; order Strigeidida; family Schistosomatidae; genus Schistosoma; species Schistosoma margrebowiei. Next base: position 65,376,456 of record OX104028.1, on the reverse strand, counting down.
GAACGATGAAAGCTCCACGACTAAACCATCCAGCTCAGAGAACAAAACTCAGTTGAAAGCTTCCATCTCTTCCAGAGATCCTCCATCAAGTAAGATTTGGTTGGTGTCCTCTGTGTTGAATTCGACGAATATATTCGGTTATTTTAATCTTGGTGTTCATTACAAATATATTTTCTTGAGTTTCGAGGAAAGACACTTTAATAAAAAATAGACTTTAAGTGCCAGTTTCCTGATATTCAATTGATACAATGATTTCGCGAAATTAATAGTATGAAGAGTTTAGCACAAAAAAGTAAGTTAAATCTAGAATTTACTAGCTTTTTGACCATCATTAGTGAACTCTATTCAAAAGCACTTTTCATGTCAAGTTAAAGCAGATATAAGTTTAATTGAGATCATGAACCGATCATAGTTAGACCACCACTGAAAACCCGGAAGCATCGGATGACCATCTCGTCTTAGTGTGGGATTTCCCACTAATGAGTATCCATGATTCCGCACTTAAGACCCGAACCGGAACCTTCGGTCTCGTGCAAACGTCTAACCTCTAGACCACTGACCCGCTATCTAACGGTGTTAATGTCTAACTTCAACCAATCCACGATAATGCTCAACCATTTTCAATTGTCTTTGGTGTGCAAATGCCTCACAGTCGACACGCTTGCACTCGATTGGTTACGGTTATGGTTCGCGCGCGAGACTGAAGGTCTCGGGTTCGAGTCCTGCATGCGAGACCCTGGATCCGCACTACAGTGGAATTCCATAATAGGACGAAGCGGCCATCCTGTGCTTCCGGGTTTTCAGTGGTGGTCTAGCGATGACCAGTTTATGATCTCAATTAAAACTCACCAATCTCCACATACTTATACTGACAAATATCACTTTGCTGAACTTGCTTAAGTAACAAACTTACATGCATATTTGTGTATCGGACCTCGGAGGTGCATATGATCCAAAACGATTGTATTGTATGAAATCTCTGGTACCGTCTTTGTAAATGTGTGATGAAAGTACTTTGTTCCAATCATTCATTCTATCATCTGATTGACAAATGACAACTAATTCGCTTTGACATAAAACAGCAACAAACAAACCCAAATCATTAAATCATTATGAATAATAACAGACCATGACATTTATTAGCGTTCTAACAAAGATAAAGTTAAGGTACTTTGCTCTTTTTACAAATGGCTTCAGAGGTGTAAGAATCTATGTAAATCACTCCACTGAAACTTTTGAGATTCGCTTAAGCTTATCAGTAAGACATGGCAATTACCTGTGAACAAATTTATAAAGCAAATAATTTAACTAAGAGGAGGGTACATTTATATATTCTATCAAACATTGAACTTTATAGTGTCAACATCTTTTAAAGTTTTGTTGCAACAAAAAGTAACAAGTATCACCTATTGATCTGATGTACTAAATAGCTGTTTTCACTTCAAATTATTTCCAGTTGACGAAGGCATTTTAAATAATATTATTTTACATCAGGAATCATCAGGAATATCAAACATAGACAGAATTTCCTTAATTAAGCAAGTCTGTTTCTTTATTACAGGTAGTCAATGCGACTGGAGATAAATATCTGGTAATGATGCATTTGGAATCACTCCGTTATTTTCAGACCGGTAACTGTTTGCTAAAGCTAAGAAACAAATATGATGTAATGATACTTTATTCACAACAAAATCTGATGCCAATCGGACCATAGTTGCAAGTGTTCTGAGTTTACTGAAAATAAAAATTCTGACAACTATTCATTAAAACGAAGTTGACAAGTACTGAGAGGTGAGTTATTATATTCCTAAAATGTAATAAGGTTTAAAATTGTGGGATTTACAGCCAGTGTTTGAAAATGGTATGATCAGTAACGTATACACTTTCAATAAGGAAAACCTGATAAATTCTTAAGCTATGAATAAGGTAATGTGCTAGCGAAATCAAACATTCATTATTTAGCAATACTTTTATAGTTAGTACTTCAGTATCTTAATAAGAAATAGGTTTTTATAGAGACCAGACATTCATGTTTGATATGAAATAGCCTTCTTTACATCATTAGCATTTCACGTGAGATTTGTATTATATGGTTGTAATTTCACAAATAGTATTTTAGTGAAATACGTTTAGCCCCATATTTCTCCCAAGCTCTAGTAGAGTAAATTGAGATCCAGACGGTTTTCAGAAAACTTTCACGGGGTCAAATAAACGCTCACCCAAGGGAATTGTATAGTTTCAGCTGACACTGTCCTGATCGCTCTACTATCCTCGTTTTAAACGCAAAGTTTTGGTCCATTAAGAATATATTACACAAACGCCATGATCGGTTTTTCCCACTGAGTTCAATCGAAAACGAGAGTTTTAATTTTCCTTTTGCTGATTTGTCGACATCTTTGGCTTTCAATTTATCTCCATGTTGTTTCATGTATACGAAGTAGCTATCTTTTAAAATAAGCCACCTATCAAAATGAAAGTAAATAAATAAAGACACGCCGTAAATCAGCAAAATGTGATTTCATTGAAAATTAAAGTTTAATGGTCGACTCAACCATAATTTACTTTAAAACCTCAGTAGGTCCAAAACTGATAGTACCATAAAAAACCAGTCGACCTTTTCTAGAGTAATAGTTATATAAATTTTAAGATTGGAAAAATCACGAAACTAATTAAAGGATTAGATAATTCATGCATTGCTAGACTACTTCGTAGTCCAACAATTATGAGCTGTAAAACAGTTCGACTAAACAATTTCTTAAACACTGCTTTGGTTTAATTTATAGCCATATCACTTCTCAATCGCCAACATCTAAGGATGTTTAAAGATACGTTGACTGTGAAGCTCTTGATTATTGATTTTAGTGAATAATACATGAATGCTTATTTTATTAACCGAAGTAAATTTGGAATAGATCAACTGAGAATGTGAATTCTATCAATTCATAGTTTCAACTGTCAGATTGTCCTAAGCCAACGCTTATTTCATTGTTAATTGTTACCGACTGCTTTCATTAGTAAACTTAAGTTCCTATCATTTGCTTGGGAATTCATCGGTCCACTTTTTCTCTTGTTTTTCTGTAATTCAGACCTCAATAATTAAGAACACGAAATTTCATTTAGATATTCTCCAATGTTTTTCTAGTTTCTTTTGTAAAACCTTGACGTATTTCACTTAAAACAAGTTCAAAATATCTGAACTTAAAAATCATCAGTAGTTCTCAAACAAACAAGATTCTGATATCGGCTGTACCACCAAGAAGTATTAAATCTAATTTATTAAATTCATTGCACTGGATCACAGTGATGTTTTGTCCTTGAAATATGTTTCGGTCTCAGTTTCAATACTTTCTGTACAGAGTTTGGCAAACAAACCTACTGGCCACCTAATTATCTTGACTTTTTTGGAAGTTTAACGAGTTTGCCAGACTTAAAAGATATAAAGCATCAATATACGGCTATAATTTGGTCGCTAGTGTCTTCAAAAACTACACAAGTATTTTGGAAGGACTAAATACATAGGGGAAAATTCTTATGTGGTGGTGTTCAATGAGGCTGTTGATTGTTGCTGACTCAAAAAATCGAGTGTGTAATGTATTGTTGTCATATCGTATTCCGAAGTCCTGTGCTGTCCAATATTGGAATAGGTTGAAAAAATGAAGATGATATAATATCACTCGTGCTAATCTAATACTTCTTGGTTAAATTATGTTATTTCTGGGATTCTTAGTTTGTGCTATAATTCAAGCACTCCTAATTACCATAGTTTCACATGGCAAATGTAAACCTTGTTTGAAACATTCAAGTCACGTAATTCAAAATCGGTCGTATTGGCAAAGGTGAACACATTCTATGAATCTTCAGTGTGAAAGCTCTTTCAAAATTTTCATTCATTCAAATTGAACCTATTATTGTACACTTGACTTTCCGCGAAAATCGATTATGTTATCCAAAACTCCCTACTTTTTGTAATTTCACACTACTGCCCCAGGGTAAATACAGGATTTTAAACCAACATAATTTGAGGTTACTTTTATTGTGCTAATTTTTTAAAATTAAAACTCCATATTCATAGACATTACCTTTTGGCTAGAAGTTCTAAATCGTAAAGTAGGGTAATAAAAACTTCCAGATATTCTACTTTCTCGTTTTTTTTCACTATGGACATGTGTCTACCTCTACTGAAATAGCCTCTCACTACTACCTGAACTAAAATTATCTGTCAAAGGAAAATGCTAAAGTCAGTTTTTTCGTCAAATGAATCTCAAAACATGTTAAATTTAGGCATGTAAAAAATAACAAATACAACAATGAAATATGTTCCTCAGTGTAAGCTTACTTACCGCTTCTGTAGACAGATTCCTGACACACAACAGCACTTATTAAAGTAATTGTACGATGGCGACTTATTAACAAAATCCTCTTTTAATTTCAAACCACCGGAACAATTCACGAAAGACAAAGGTGATACTTCAAGAAGCCTGAGCTACAAAATATTTAAAATTTAAAATCAGTCTTTTAGTTTGTGGGATTGGACATACGTTATAACATGTAAATTAGGGAAGTAATAAAATATTTTATACGGAGTAAGAGATTTTGTAGTGAGTAAAGTTGTTAGGATTGATAAACCCATACAGCTTTCAAGAGGAATTCTTGGACAAGAAAAGATATGTAAACTTTTCCGATAGAGACTAAAACAGCCCCAAATGACATGAATTCTTTCGTTTTTTGATCGATTACTTGACGACAAACAATGTGTTGTTATTTTATAGCCATCAGTGCTGAAATATTTCATTACGAGTAAACAAAGTTTAGTTTTTGCATAGGTTTACTCCAAAACGGGATAGTTATTAGTTCATCAATCTCCTTCCATGTTTTATATTCGTTGCTAAAATGAGGTGCATAACAAACAAATAACAGTCAGTACTGAAAGAATGGCGAAAATGCTGGCTTGGTACATGATTTTGAATCCTTTCTAACAAAATGCACGCAAAAAGCATTTTCCGAAACCAAAAAATAAAACCATGTATGGTTTTTCATTTCAATTCTAAATCTACTGTTTTGATGTAAATACAGTATTCGTGTATCACAAGAATAACTTTTAAACTATTATTTACCTTGTTTGAATTATAAATATAAAAACTTTAAGTGTGTACACAGTGCTATCACTTACATAAGAGATGGCCCGTTATTGACAAAGAAAGTGGATAGAAGACTGGTTTGTTCAGAAAATTCAACTCTGCTTCCCATGCTTTTCGCAGTAAGTCAATAATCCACACATACACTTGGCAATATATTCACAAGTCAGTAGTTACAAAACGTTCAGAAAATACAGTCGAAAAAATTAGATTTGTCTAGGTGTGTAGCATTATCCAAACACATAATATATAATCTAAGTAGTTTGGCGTGAAATAAAAACGTCTAGGAAACCTGAAACTACTCAAAATGTTGTTGAGGTTTTACTAACGCGTATCAATGGAATAAGAAAACTATTTTATCGGAGCATTTCAGGTGTTATACAGCCGAAATATTTCAAATCCTAGGAATTTAGAGATTATTAGGAAACACTCAAGTTTTAGGAGGCTTGAAAATCTAAAGTTTATATCCAGCTAGTTCCAGTTTCGATTTAGAAAGGATGGGATGTTAGATGTCGTATATATATATATATATATATATATATATATATATATATATATATATATATATATATATTCCAATTTGACAGTCAAAACGGATCTAAAATTTTAGTAATAAGCACCAAGACAATTTCATTGCATACATAAACCGTAACGACAAACTCACGACTAAATCTGTTTCTCGGTATTCTCGTACATCGATAATGCTCTGAATGTACTTTTCCAACATAACCTAAAATAATTTTCTAAAATAAATCTTGTTACTCTGCGATTATATAGTTTCTTCTCATTAGCAAATTCAAAAGTTGGAGGAAACGGATGGAGTTTTCGACGGCTGTCCTTTCTGTCAAAAGAATATATGAATATTTTAACTACCTTTTATTACTTATTGATAGCAAGGCTCTCTGTAGCATAAACGAAGTATGGAAGGACTTTAATTCCGCCAAAGTGCGGTGAACACTCCATTCAAAATCTCCATGTTTCAATCTTAGCTCGTACCTAGATAGAGTATGTTTAAAATACATTGGAAAACATATACCAACTCTGGTTAGTGAGTACAAGACTGCCATGAGGGAGTTGTTTCCCAGCCAATGACATAGTTCTTGATTGTAACTGGTTCCCAGCATCTATTATTATCTGGGATTCGCAAGAATGAACTATTTTGATTATAATTGGAGTATTCGGGAGAAATACATTGGCATTATTATATCGACATTTTTCATATTTGAGAGTGGAATCCAAACCTACAAAAGTATCAGTGTTGAATCCAAAAATAAGAAACCAACCTGCTTCCTCAGGAGAACTTGTAGCTTCCATAACCTTTTACATCGAAAATGAATTACATATATTGAATAGAGGAACTTGTATTAAAAAATATCAGGTTACTTAAACAAACAATTTTCAGTCATATCTGTAACTCGATACACCGCTGTAAAGTATACATCAGTGTTCGAAAATTTAATAAATTATAAGTTGACTGGCCGAATACAGTATTCTAGGTTAGATATCATGGTGGTGAGCTATATAAGGTAAGTGAAATTCGTCTAGCCGGACCTTTTTCACATTGGTGGCTTGATTACCAAACACTGAACTGCTTGCTGAATATCTCTAAGGTCAAGGATAGAAAAATCCGGATTGATCAATTTCACGTCATTGATTGGCCTATCGTCCAGTTTTTTCGCATGCCATTTTCATCAAGTATGTTCTGTGCGATGTAGGAGATTGCTTTAGTGTGATCATATTTGTTGCTTACTGTCACCTAATCTATCACAGTGCTTAGCAGTCACGATGGAGTGACTCAAAGTGTATATTTGGCAAATAGTGAGGTAAGCTAGAGTATCAACTCATTTTCGTTCAACTTAAATAGACTTCAACACTGTTGCTCTTCCAGTGTAAAATCCTTAGCATATTTCAACCAAGCTATCTGAACAGAAATTTACAGTGAGTGCTTAGAATTCATCACTGACCCGTATCATTTTATGATGGCTTTTCATTGTCACTATTATAACTGAAAGATGTCTAGTAACTTAGTAAATACAGGTAGAGGAATTTAATCTTTCCATTTGATACAGCTTATTCTTTGGAATTCCATGTGAATAGCACCTGTCTTTGGCTATGTGAGTCCTTGATTCAAATATTGAAAATTTCCTACTGCTCCGAAGTAAGGGGACTTCCCTAAAAGTCTGGATTCAGAAAACTTAATAAATTCGTCTTCGAAGTCCACCGGCATTACATCAGAAGTCGGATCAAATCTAGACAATTTTTCATGATTTTTCTGAATATGAATCTTACGTTAAGGACATAGGATTTCATAGTACTCGGGAATTTAAAGGCGAAACGTCAAACAGATTCAGCAGTAGTCTTGAAATAATGTCTTTGTGGGATGTAAACCATAATCAATGGTATACCATATTTTGGTCTATAAAGCTAATTACACACCGTTTTATTCTTAACGGGTGGTATATCTGCGGTCTGAGGCTCGAAGTATAATTGAGTAACCCAATAACATTAGTTCCCATGGGACATACTATAGTGAGTTGGCCTGAAAAGCTCTTACCCTTGGTTTATTCTAGAATGATTAACATAATTGGATAAGTATGAAATGGGACTGCATTATTTCACTCAGCCAATTTCCCGAAGTGGAACAATCTGTCGTTTCTAAGGGTTTTGATGTTATGTCCAAAACAACGTTCGTTATAAATGAAAAAATTTCCAACAACAATATTTCATATAATCTGGATATCACTTCACTTGTAAACACTGACTTCAAAGCCAGTAAGCAAGAGGAAGTTTAAGAGGTACCAGGCCCATCAATCTAAACAGATTAAATTGTTGTTCTAAACAAAATTGAAAGCGCAATAAGGGGATTTACGACCCTTTCACACTTGTCCCATCTTCACTTAGGCTGTATTTACGTTTTATATGAACCACAAAAACTACAAAACTTCAAGTAACGACGCAATGCTATAGTGTATCACCGCTCAAGAACAGATCACTCTGGTCGTCTATGCCCTTTCATTTCTTCCATAGTCCTGTTTCTCAACTGCAAAAAAGCGCTAACCAGTTTCAACTATGCGACTTGGACGATCTTCATTCTGAAGAATTATGACATCTCACGGTGAAAGCCGAGTTTCTTCGTAAGTCTCAAGGTCGATGCTTCGCCTGAAAACCAGAGCAAAAATTAGTATATGTGCACGGGATTTTCAGACAATGTGGAGGACCAGAAGGACTAGTCAACAATAGGCTCCGGGTTTCACAGTATCTATTGTAATAAGTAGAAGCTTCTATTTAGGACAATCAGGAAGGGACCAAAGAGGCACTAACTTCAACGTGTCAGAAGGAATGGATCTCCACCGAAAATCTGGACAAGATTCAAGAAAGTAGGAAGAAGGAGACAGCAGTTAACACCAGCCGAACAACAACAGAGAAAATCAAGGCTCATGCCGAATACGCACAAGCAAACAAGTAAGTGAGGAAGAGCATAAGAGCTGACTAGTAAAAGTACGTGGAAGCACAAGCAAGGAAAGATGAAAAAGCTGCAGGAGAAGAAATATGAGACAGATATATGACACGACGAAGAAACTATCAGGGGAATATAGAAAACCAGAGGTAACGGTCACGGATAAAGCAGGCAAAATAATCACCGATTACTGGTGGGCCGTCCTTTCTCCTCGTCGAATTCTAATAGATGTTCAATAAAATACTTCAGATTTTGACGGCTTTCGTTATTATTTTGTTTGATGCCGGAATCAATTTTCGATAAAACGATAAAAAACCTGTAGTGACTCACGTTTATTACGAGAACACGACTGGTTCAATAAAAACAATTATTATTATAAACAGTTGTACCAGTGTTTGTTTTAATGTGCTTTTGTTTAACTGTGCTAATTATAGCCATTTTGTGCTTCCATTATTGTTTCGCGCCTTTTGCTGCTGTTCGCACGTATTCTGTACTCCTGCTTCCGCTTGTACCGTTCTTGGCACGATCTCGGTATTCATTCGATACCACGAGATCGCCAAACGAATAAATCTGCTTACGCTCAACCTACGCCTTCTGATATTCTTGGCACGTGTATTTTGGTAGCGGTGTACATAGTCAATCGCGACTCGACGCCACGCTACAAACCCAAGAGATGTGGTATTAGTATAAACATTCAAAACAAAGTCTCTGTGTGTTATCACTACATAATCCTGGTCATAACTTTTTTACCTCAGTGGATTGCAAGAAGTTTACTCTAAGATCTACCTAGGATTATTGATCTATGTTTTTGTTTCCCTGAGCTTCAGTTTTTGCTGCTGTGAACAAATTTATCACAAATATTTTCTTGTTAATGTATTTTACTTCAACAAAACACAATGCCTTATTAAAACATATTCACACATCCAACATTCTACAATCACATCATTGCTGCGTTGTCCAGATTTTTAATGCACCACTAAGTGATTTTAATTCCTCATGGAGGGTGAGCATTTTAATACTAACATCAGTTATGTGATGGACTAAAAATAAATGCACGTATATATCAAGGGTTTTGTATTCAAAAGTTGAAAATACAACTCCAATGATTATAATATGATCTTTGATTATGACGTAATGTCTTCCAAGAAGATATGATAATTTTACAATTTAAAGATGCGTGTAATGGGTGTGTTAAGAACCTGTTTATCGACGAATCAAGTAAGAACGATAAATGATGTGTAACACGTGCATCTTATCATCGGTTAACAGCGTAGAAATACTAGTATAGGCGTTGTGGAGATTATTAAGTTTTTGATTGAGATCATGAACCGATCGATTTTAGACCACCTTTGGAAACCTGGAGGCATTGGTCAGCCGTTTCGTTTTATTGTGGGACTCTTCAGCAGTGCGTACCCACGATCTTGTTGGCGGGATTCAAACCCAGGACCTTCGGTCCCGCGCGTGAACGCCTAACCAACTGAACCTAGCGAAACGTTTTAGTGAATAATTATGCGCGTGCACATCAAATGAAGTCATGAAAAACAGTATGAATAATGACAAGATATTCATGAATTTATTTAATTAATTGGTCGGTTTATAAAGTTCTGTGTGATATCTGAATTTACTACAGTATTACCCGAGGTAAATAACTGGTGGAAAAACAAAGAAACTGCGAACTGGCATACGTTATAATGCATATAATTGAAGTGATATTATTCTCATATTTCGGCACACACTATATTATTTTTAATATTTGCGATCTGAGGTCTGCTAACTAATTCAAATTACTATACTGACAACATGTTTCCTATTTCCATTGGTTAAAATTACTAGTCAGTTTCTCGTGCCGTCTTAGATATGCGTCACAAATTACGTCACAGATATGAAACGAAGGAAGGGAGTTAAAATCCGAGTTACTTTTCAAAATACTAAAAGGTTTCGTTCTACTACTGTAAATCTAAATTTGCGTTTCGCCTAATGTATCCTGTCTTCTTTTTGTTTCAATGATGATCAGGAGGATCCCACTTGATTACTCACTAATCATAATAATCATCTCTTTCAAGATTAACTGAGGTTATCCATAAAATTCTTACTAATCAGTTGTTGTTTTATCCAACATTTCAGGTTTCTATTCGTCAATTGGGTTACTAGTTGCTAAGTATTACAGTGTAAATTTCGCTGATCATTTTATTTCAAGCGTTTCGAGTTATTTGGTGTGGGCATAGCATGTCACAGCTTTCTGGTTGCAAAGAGCTTGTTAGATGAACAACGTCACAGTGATTTCACAATTCCAGATTGATGACATTGTTATCACTACTTCTTAAAGTCCAGTCACATGGACAATTTTATTTGCGTTAAAGTCCTCACTCAAATCAATAAGGAAAAAATCTGAAAATTTCTCTCTCACTACAACACTAAGTTATATGAAGCTCAGATCACGAGCTCAAAACTATCTGTGGATTTGTAGTGACTCACTTTTATCACGAGAACACGGTTGGTTTATTGAAAACATTTATTATTATAACCAATTGTACCAGTGTTTGTTTTAATGTGCTTTTGTTTAACTGTGCTAAAAAGCATCCATTATTCACACACTTCGATTGTGTCTTCGCGCGAATTCGGTTACGTTCTGTAACCAAGCTTGTATCCTTGCACGATCTCGGTATCCTTTAGATACCACGAAATCGCCAGCAAATATATCTCCGCTTGGTCCATTATATGCCTTCTAATATTTGGCCTCTGGGGGATTTTATGGAGTCATTTGGCACGAGTTTCTTGGTAGCGGTGTTCATAGTCAATTTTCACTCGACACCACGCTACAGATTTAAAAATATCAAAAGTCGATCATGACCTTTCAGTTGGCTATTATCAAACAATAACAGGTATTTCATTGGTTGGGGAACAGTTTCTGAGGGTGATAATATGATAAGTCTTACTAATTGAACGCTATTTTCGGTTCCTAAGCTATTCTCGTAATCCACAGGCTAGAATTATACAGCGGCCTGAACACGAGAGAAAAGGCGCAAAATATGCGAGAAGCACTTTACTCCAAAGGTTCGTTTTAGTACAGAAAATATAGATTTTTTATAGTATTTTAGATGTCTTTGGGTTTTCCCAAAGATTCTGAAATGCTACTAAACATGGTAGCAGTATAGTAATCAGCCAATCAGAAACTCTACATGTGACTTTCCACTTTCTTGATGTTTCTGTCTAAAACTTCAAGTGAAAGCTGATTGAATGAAATGATTCTTAGTGTTCCCTGATCCTTTATTGTCCTTTGCGAGGAGTCTTTTGGATCATCCAAACATAATGTGTGTAACTAACAACAAAATGAACATTTACTGTATGGACAAACTAAGTGTTTCGTGGTATTACCATGATAGTGTATGTAAGAGTGTATTAAGAGTTTTCCGTCAACAGCTCACTAGCAATATTTTGTAACACTGGCTCCTGTTGTTAGGATAGTTTTCTGATACTATAGCATTGGTAATTATAGTGTTTTTTATTAGAAACCTAGACCATACTAGTCAGTGTTCTAGCCTCATACTTCTATTATTATCCATGTCCAAATATCTGTCACTTACGTCAGCACATTTTTGCTGTAAAATTGATACAGTAGCGATGTGAAATAATGTGTTCTATATTGTGACAAATATTTCAATAGCTAATCTTTCGAAGATGAACCTGGAACATACAACTGGAGAACGAATCACATATACCCAGCATGTTTGTTATGTACAACAATCAAAAATTCGAATTTAACTCGTAAAATTTATTGGATTAGACAAACTAGAATTGATTGATATGGTATTTTTATGAAGACGACAAAATTCGGCTACTCCTTGTAGATATTCATCGGGAGGTTAACTGCTCCATTTGATACTTAGAATGGCTTATAATCAGATTTTGATAACTTTTGTCTAGTCAATCATCAAAACACTTTAATTGAAGAGAAATGACATATACAATTAGTAAATCATAAGAACTTCGAAGAAATCCTTAGAAAAATATCTATTTACAATAACTTGGTAGTAAATATATTAGGTCAAAGAACTACGGTGGCCAACATTAATAGAAGTCATTTGTTACCTCATCCTGCCTTTATTGGGTTGTGAAGCTACATGGTTAATCGGTACAAAGCTAAGTACAACTTAGCCTTTCCTACAACTATATTGATCATTCTATGCAGAAAAAATTTTGAAGAAACTAAATGTTTCTAAATACATTTCCATGTTATTGACAGTATTATCTACCAGTGTACGTGTTCCATTGCAATAACATGAAGAATATGTTGTTTGAAATCCCTTCAAGAATTTAAATCAAGTTGTACTCGAAGGTCAATAAAGAATTTAGCAATGAGATTCTCTGATTTCTCATCGGTACAAGATATTAGATCGACAACTCGAAATGCTATAGGGCTAGTAACAAACAACTCGAGTCGAATGATCTTATAAACACAGCCAAACTCCTAATGATAATGATCGTAGCTAATTCGATATATATTATACTAAGCAGGTTGCTTACATGATATGAAAAAAAAAATTTCTGAAAAAATTAATCTGGAGATAAGCAGCAGGTCAAATTGAAGAGAGTAGATTAGGTGTGAAAATTGAAGAAAATGTAGAAAATACTTGACTGATCCTTGGACATCTAAAAAAGCTCACAATTGCTCGACTGAAAAAAGTTGAAGAATACAGTCAAGAGCGCCTGCAATAAGGCTACTGCATAATGTAGCGTTCGTTTTCTTAGCTTTGTCAAAACTGTTGCTATCATCCACATGACATCTGATTTATGTGCTGAAAGAAAAGCAGTTGCTAGTCTTTCTTTGCCTATTCACTTTTATTACCATCTAATAACACAATTTTTCAAGAAATATTTTTCTTTCCATATCACTATGTTATTGAACTGAGTATGAATCATCAAATATTCTTCTTAGTCGTCATAACTTCATGTTCATTTACTTAGTTGTGTAACATTTTTACTTACTTAATCAACATCAATTAAATTAAGATATTTAGTTAGAATTTGTTCTGATGAACATTCGAATAAATTCGTTTCTATTGAGGTATGTTAAATTTAATTTTCGATTTTGACTTTTAAGTTTATAAAAAAATTATTGAAATAAGATTTTTAAAAATCAAGTGATTCTGATCGCTTTTCTTGTTATTTCAAGTCATTTAAAAGAAACAAAAATTTTGAAATGTTTATGTACGAATCATGTTGTCGTAAACCATTCATTAGCTAATATATTCAGAGTTCAGTTATCATAAATAAGCCTGATCTTTCAAAATAGTTCTTGCAAAATAAAAAGTAGGTGAAATCATAGAAATACTAAGATAAGTACATTCATAATTTTGTTAACCAAGTTCGAATCATATCCGTTTGTTTGTAAATCAGCAATGTAGCTAGTATCAAAGATCCAATTTAATCAATAATCACTCAGCCTATTTCCTTATTGAATTCTCCAAAAAGTATGATTGAATATCAAAAGTAAACGGTTGCATTCCATTCATTTTCACCAGACTTAAGCAAAATACTCAGTGTTTCGGCTGCAAATGAAGACTACGTATTTGTCAAATGTCCTTATTCAGATAAAAGAAGACCAAGTTGAAAAATAAATAGGATTAGGTTGGAATTTACCTCCATATTAATACTTATATGTTTTCTAATCATTACCTGAATACATATGCATCAGTTTGTCAAACATTAGTTTGAAATTGTTTGAAAAAAATAAGTGTTTAATTATGTGTTACAGTTATAAAATATGCTGGCTTTAATCACTCTTTGATATGGTTGTCATAGTAACACAGTTATTCGAAACTGATATTACCATTTGATTTATTCTCGTTCCATGGTTGATGACCTTTAACCAACTTTTTCGCTAACAACCCCACCACCTTTGCTCCTATTTGTGAGGAAATAGCGATTCTCAGCTAGTCGATTAACTAATTAAGTTTTTTTAAACATGAGCACGAGACTAGTTACATCGTATATTCAGTAATAGTTTCCATAAATATGATAGAATTATTCACAATAATAATATTAGCAAAAATAGTGATTATTATTATGGATTTATTCGATTTCGTTTGTAGTTCTCAATTGACGGTATCACAACAACAAACCCTTATATTACAATTTTTCGAATATACAGAATGCAGGTAGGTTTGATAATAAAAATGTGAACAACCAACATAGTGAATAATTATTTTCAAAAAAATGTCATTGATTCATAAGCTGGCTTAATTGCAGACAGATTCTGTTTAAATATTAAGTATATAGAACGCGCGCTATCTAAAGATGACAGTGGTATTGTTTCTCGTTGAGTTAATTAACTGTTTTGATCGTAAATTACGCATCAGAACTACTGTTTACACTTTAATTGCATCTACCCCAGTTAGAGTGATATTTTATTGAGTGTTTAGATTTTGCTTTTGTGTATTTATTGCATCGAAGCATACTTTTTCTACTTATACTTGATTTATTTAGTTAGGGATTGAGAATTCTTTTACATATTCTATTTGTGCCACCATTGTAGTTGATTTTTAAGATGGCCATTTCTGCTCATAAATGTGGACAACCATATTGTTTATTCCCCGTGGAGGAAGGGATACAATGTGATGAGTGTAATAAGTGGTTCCATAAAATGTGCACCCGATTAAGCCCCACTGCATATAAAAGGCGCTCAAAGCCCAACTCTCATTAGCTTTGTAGTTTTTGTCGCTCGAGAGAAAAATTACTCATCCAGGAAGCAATTAGCTTCCTGATGTTGGCTAATAAGAAGGTTGATGAGGGCTGTACTGGTAATATTGGTACTGATGGCGAAGATTGCGTTAATGTCGTAAGTGCTGTCACGACGCAAGCCATACATCTAACTGTGCATCCCGCAATTAAACCGTCTACCCCGAAACAATCAGTGAGTGACACCTCATTAGATATCGATGACCATGTTGCTACAGCAGCAACCGGTGACTCAGATAAAAAATTACTGTCCCGTGTGGTTCTAATGTGGATGCTACGTCTGATGGGATATGGATTACGCGGAAACGCAGAATAGTAGGAAAGACAGCTAAAACTGATGACCGTTAACTTGATAAGCCCTTGGTTGACTCTCAGGCCACTACGCCAAAGTTCCAACGTATAGCCTCGTCAAACATAGTTGTGAGTCACTCGCTTGACTCCCATGACTCTGCTACAATAAAAACTATTCTCAAGATACCAGTAGTTAATACAGAGGATCTAACGTCACGATCGAAAGCTGTGAACACAGTTCCAAAAGAAGCTAAACCCCTCCCTAGTTTAATTATTTGGAATCTAGAGGAGTCGAAAGACAACGACCCTGCTAAAAGACATGCACATGATCTGCAGTTGTTGGGATCTGTGATAAGAAACGTACTACCTGAAGAGGTTCCAGGGTACAAATCACGAAAGTAATACGACTTGGTAAATGGGTTGGAGGCGAGACCCAACCAGGAATAATATTGAAGGTGGTTCTCAGGAATTTTACAGAGAGATATAGTAGTGAAAAACGCACAAAAATCCCGTGATTCAAATATTCGCATCCAACCTGATTGGCCGCTTGAGGATCGAATCAAGTGGAAGAATGGTCTTACGGAGTTGAGAACTCGCAGGTTAAATGGTGAAACTAACCTCACCATTGAGTGTTTTCGGGTAGTCAGGTCTTGGAAGCCTATGCTTTCGAGGCCTGTATGGGTAGAACGTATCATTGCCAAAACACCTTAAGTGTGTTCTACACGAACGCTCGTAGTCTTAGAAATAAAACGTCCGAGCTAAGTCTGATGGTGGATGAATTAAGTCCCGATATAATTGTTGTTACAGAAACTTGACTCACCGTGGATATAGAATGTTCTCCTTTCATTGCAGGTTATATTTGTACTATAAATGATAGAGTTTCATGTCGCAAAGGGGGGGGCATAATGTTATACGTTCGAGATCACTTTCGTATACAATCAATCATATCGGAGGCTCACGTTAGTGGTATATGTGAGGTAGCATGTTGTAAGATTAAATCTAGAAATGGGTTGGTGACTATAGGGGGAATATAACGTAACCCATGTTGTCTTGCTGACGACTTTATCTTAAGACATATCCGTTTTTGGAGTATGGCAGAATGTTGTCTCACCATTGGGGACTTTAACGCACCACATATCAACTGAATAGAGCTTACAGCTTCAGGTAGTGGTTTCGATAGCAACCTTTTATCAACCGTTATTCAGTGTGCACTTGTACAATTTATCACAAAACCGATACATATTGATTTGCAACATGAACCGTCACTGCTGGACCTCGCCCTCACCCACCACTGTGAGGATGTCTTTGATATTCAGCACCTTTCCCCACTAGTGAACAGTGATCACGTTGTAATTCACTTTAAGTTTAGGACACATGGTATATAATTCGTATTTGCTCCACCCCGTCCCAATATCAAGCGGGCCAATATTCCAGAGATCAGAAATTGTGCTATCTCGACTGATTGTTCGGTCGACGCGGATGGATTGATCGAAGATGAATGGAATAAGCTTAAGGATACATTCGAGTCCGTAACGTCGCCGTTTATCCCATGGTCAGCACGTAAGCTATCACATTGCCCTCCATGGATTAACAAGGAAACCTGGAAGCTGTTTAATCGTAGGAAACAATTCTGGGACTTATTCTTGTTGACAGATCATGCACCATTTAAGCGTGAGTAGCAAAATTTCTGTAATATCTGTGAGAAAACCATAGCAAAATCCCGTACTACTTACAAACGACAGTTGGTATATGATAGCCGTACTTTTCCGAAACGATTGTGTTTGTATATTAAACGGCGAATGAAACGTAGTGATGGTATTCCCCCGTTACTGTTACACGAAAATTCGGAATTACTAGCTGAATCAGATCGAGCAAAAGCTGAGACTTTTTCAGACTATTTTAGCGAAGTCTTCTCTACGTTTAATGTAACAAATACTTGTCCCACTCACACCGAGATACCAACCATTGAATCTGTACAGGTGACTGAGGAAACTGTTCTTCCATCGACAACTAACCTCAAGCCTGGTAAGATACCGGGCCCGGACGGGCTACATCCACAGCTGCTGTCATCACTTACGGACATTGTTTCGAAACAGCTCGCGACACTCTTCAACATGTCCCTTTCACTCGCTCAACTCCCTAGAGATTGGAAGGACGCTATAGTCAGTCCTATATTTAAGGACGGTCAGCGACAGTTAGTATCTAACTACCGGCCTGTCAGTCTAATTAGCACAGTCGTCAAGTTACTTGAAAAGATAATTCAGGTTAGGTTGCTAAGCCACATAGATTTGCACAATCTATTAGCTCCTGAGCAACACTGATTTCGTAACAAGCGTTTATGCTTGACTAACTTGCTTATTTCGAGGGAGGATTGGACAGCAGCTCTAGATAACGGTCTGTCTGTCTATGTGATATTCATAGACTTTAGCAAAGCATTTGACAAGGTTTCACACGTAGGTCTTATGCAGAAGCTCACGAGCTTCGGAATAATAGGTACTGTACATGAGTGGATAGGAAATTTCTTATGTAACCACAGACAATGGTGTACCCCAAGGCACCATCTTAGGCCCTCTGCTCTTCCTTCTCTACATTAATGAGTTATCTCTGTTGCTTAGGTCGTCGACAGTATTGTTTGCGGATGACGTAAAAATCTACAGAACAATAAAAAGTGGGGCTGATCGTCTGGATCTTCAAGCTGACTTAAAAGATTTAGTTAGATGGGCTCGAGAGTGGGGCTTAGAAATCAATGCTAGGAAGAGTGTGCTAATGCACATCGGTCAAGGTAATAGTTACCGTTACACTAATGATGGTAAACCTCTTCCATGCGTTCAAGAGCATAAAGACTTAGGAGTAATAATAAGTCATGACTTAAAAACAACTACGCATTGCAGCGCAGCCACTGTCAAAGATTTTCGTGCGTTATGGTCACTTCGTCGAGCATTTAAATGCTTTGACGAGGAAATGATTCGAATTTTATATCCCACCTACGTAAGACCACATTTAGAGTGCTGTATCCAAGTACTGTGTCCAAGCTGCTAGCCCATGTCTGGTAAAGGATACTAACTCACTTGAGCGTGTCCAGTGTGTGGGAACGAAATTAGTGAAGGGTCTTTCTAGACTCCCTTACGATGATCGCTTAAAACGCCTAAACCTTTGTCCCTTGTCCTGTCGTAGGACGCAAGGTAATCTCATACTGGCATTTCGTATCTTTAATTATTATTTGGGTATTAATATGTCTTATCTTTTTGCTCCCTCCAGTACTAATAGTCTCTGAGGTCATAGCAAGAAGGTTCACAAACTGTGATCTAATAAACTTAAAGTGGGGTTCAGTTCTTCTCATCGAGCAGTCAATGACTGAAACGCCTTAATCGAACAAGTGGTATCAGCCCCATATGTGAATATTTTCAAGGAGAAGCTGGACCTTCACTGGAAGGCAATCTGTCAGGATTAACACAGGTTCACCAACCTACTATCCTTATTACTGAAGACTGATATTCTAAAGAGATCATAGCTAAATATGTGTACATTCACTTGTATATACGCTGAACCAAGTATCTTTTTATTTGGATTTTCCGATAGCAGAAGAAAAAAATTCATAGGTTATGTAAATACGCATAATTTGGTTCATTATTGCTAGTCAGTTGTTTGTGTTGATTATAACACATGCTCGAGGTTATAATCACCAATAAGACTACAGAACAAAGTAAAACTTTACAGATGACTTTAGGGTTCAACAATATATCGGATAAAGTTTCATCAGCAGTCTACAAAAACAGTGATTGTAGTCCGAAAGGATAGGTCAATTAATAAATTGTAAGAGACCAGTTAAAAGAAAGGAGTAATAAATATTTGATGTACTACATAAAAGGTAAAATCCTTGATTCCAAAAAATCTAGGAGGAAAGAAAACTAATGCGAAAATCAACAACTATTTTAAATACTCAGAATAACAGAAGTATTTAACTTTTTAACTCTTGTAACAACATCATTATTTATTGAACTATAGAACCATATATATTTTCAAAAAACAACTCAAGATACAGTGAATATGGTCTGACTGGACTTTATTTTGTCATACTCAAATTCTTTTTACATTAGTAGGATTATTCTATTTACGATATAGAGAGAAACTTGAAAGTTTCCTCAAAGCATAGAATTCACAATTTTATTGCACGAAGAGATTTTTTACATGGTAATTTTAGACACCATCTATAATATATTCTTCGTCTTTAGATGTTATTTGAATGTTAAATGCTTTCCCTAATAAAATTAAGTTGATTACCATAGGCTATTTCAATAAGAAACTAGACTGAAAACTTGAGGCCTAATCAATTAATAGAATATTTAAATTAATCTTTCATAGTGATTTATTATAACAGTATACAAACATGCTAAAATTTTAGGAAATAACCTTCAGTCAGAGGGTCGGATTACTTTTGAACTATAGGGACTTTATGACTATAATTAGATTTGATGATATGCTACAGATAAATGCTTTCGAAATACGTTCAAAATGAGGTTATTAATTAACTCTCTTCAGTTTTCTTTCAACTTTGAAATGTGTTGTTAAATATTTAAAAAATAAACAAGCGTAAAATGAACTAAAAACGTTTATTTCCTAACAACGGTAACTAAGGTTTCTAAATAAATAAGTTCCTAAAATACAAAACATGATGTTCCGATTATATTTTCCTTCGCCTTCAGTAGATGCCCGGTTATTGTATCTATTGAGATAAACTGCATGATACAAATATTGATATATTTTTCTGAATTTATTGATCTGGATTTGTGTATAAGTTCAGTTAACAAAGATGATTGTTAGAAATAAAGTTAAAGAGTACGATTCTAGAAT
This sequence comes from Schistosoma margrebowiei, assembly GCA_944470205.2. Taxonomy (NCBI): domain Eukaryota; kingdom Metazoa; phylum Platyhelminthes; class Trematoda; order Strigeidida; family Schistosomatidae; genus Schistosoma; species Schistosoma margrebowiei. The sequence continues at coordinate 65,355,984 of OX104028.1, read as the reverse complement.
AACCACTATTTAAATTCGTCGGTTAAGTAATCCTATTGCATAAACATTTGGTTTCTTTCCAACAATAGATTATGAGGTAAAATCTGTTGAACAGCGAAGTTAATATCATTTTTATTCACATTAAAAATTAAATTTACAATGCAAGCAGATTTCAATGGTATTGTTAATTGATTTTCGATTTAATATTTTTTACAATGAAGTGTAAATTATCACTTCAGATTTCTTCATCAAAATATAATATAGTTCAATGTCTTTTTAACTAAAAGTGCTAGCAAAAAATTTGTTTAAAAAACTAACGAAAAAACGCACCTCACTTAATATACATTAGGTTGGTTTCGTTATTCTTTAAGACTGTCATGTTCATTTTCCTGTTTTTTTTTAACTGTTTCTGTGGAGACTTTGTATAGTCTGAAGCTGATTCTTATCACGAAATGAAATAGATGAGAAAAAATTGAAAGCTACGGAGTAGCGAACAACGGCTATTTTTATCTAAGTAGAACAGATGACAGGAGTGCGAACCTTAAAGACTTGTCATGACGTAGAACTAATCAACCACTGAGTGGCCAACATTTTGAACTAAGTCAATTTGTGAAGTATTGAGACCTTCATAAAAAATACCAGACACTGCTCTATTGGTTGATGTTATTGATCGTGGCATGTCTAGTAGAACTTTTTCAATCTGTTACAATTGAGGACAAGGTTATCGTTCGTTCCAAGTGATTTATCAAAGACTTCTTTGTAAGAAAAGATAAGATGATTTAACAAAGTGCTATTTTTAATGACCGTGACAAACAACATTTCACCTCATTATCAGATGTTCGTTCATATATGGGAAATGTTTTTTGATTATAGCTAAATACACAACTGACGAAAGTGGTTAACTGAATGAAAAGGTTTTTTTAAATAGTTGACTTCCTGCGGTCTTAATATTTTATACGCTATTAGTATTTAAAAAATTAGACCGTTTTAAATTTTTCACTATTCTGCGAGAATGTTAATTTTTCGAAATCCCGGTTTATAGAATAAAGTATTTTCCTCATTGTGAAATACTTCACTTCATTTTTTCAGCTGGGAGTATTTTAAACAAAAAACGATTAGCAGTATAAAAACTAAATGGACACCAAAGTTAAACTTTTTATAAACACAAAATCCAAGTGTGTGCTTATCTTGAAACGAAATGTAGGCTAAATAATTTAACCGCGAGAATTAATAAGTTCAAACCAACTACAAATTAAACTGAAACAGACGCCAGAGTTATGACACGATAAAGTTCATGCCTCGACCACTCTATCTTGGCATTCACTATCACATAAGCAACACAATTAAAAATAAGAGTGAATTGGAGAATGTCTCAAATTTAGACCGAGAAAACCTTCAAGAGAGTGCGAGAATTCTAAAGACTTAAGTTTTTATTCAATACATTAAGATATCTATCCATTCTGACAACCTATACATATCCTACATACTTACTAATGAAGTCAATACATTTCACATCACAAGTTATTGCTAGGTTACTAAATATTACCATAAACATTCTAGACATCTTGAATAATCAGTGATTCATATAATGTAAACATGATTTGCGAAGTGCAAGTCAACTTCAGAAGTTTGTATATTATAAATGGTAGTTAAACAGTGCAATAAGCTTTTAAATTTATGTAGCAATCATGACAAATAAAGATTAACAGTTCGATATTGATAATAAAACATTTCATTTTGAACCTATTTAATTGTTTTACTGTCAACTCCAGATAGAATACATTAGCAAAGTTATAGATTACATTGACTAAAATTAATAAATACTACTGATACAGCTAAAATTTAGCATCCGCTTCACTTATCAATTTATTCGAGTCCAACCTTTCACTAAAATCGTGGATTAATTAGTTACATTTATAAACCAAGTAGCAAATATTGCTAAACATTTTCGGTGTACTACGAAATTCTACACTATACTTTAAAAATCCACACCTCATATTGGATTTTTAAAAATATCGAAAAACAAAAGGATGATGTGCAAATGGACTAAAGTTACACGCCCCATACACATAATTCTTTCAGCTGAATAGTTATAGAAATCACATAACGATGGCATCGGAAATTCCAGTAAGAAACCACCCTGTTAGATCCAGACTGTGTGATATTAAATATAGATGCACTATTTAACTAATGGATTTTATGAATTACCGAAGCCGGTAACGGACAAATCAGGAGCACACTTTATGAACGGTTGATTACCAACAGCAATGCAGTGATGGATACAATTAGAACATATTGACATCAGCTACTAATGTGAAGTTGACATAAAACTACAGACCATTCCGGAATACACTTGTGAATTCACCTCAGTACACGTATTTATATCTATACATTAATGTATTCAAAAGTAAAACGGTCGCCTTTTAGTCCAGTTTATGACAAGAGTGCCAATGATGAAGTTCGGACATATCTAACAGCGTACTCGTTAAGATGAGATATACATATTTATACGAACAACAGACATTCTGTTTGCTGAAAATGTGCAAAAACCCATAACAGTCATCACTTAAATGAAACACAAGTTAACTTATTGTTCCTATTTGAATTAGACACATTACATAGGGCACCTTATTTAATTTATACATTTTTAACTCAATCTGCTTCCAAACACAATAATAATTTCAATACTTTCTCACACTTGAACAGTCGACATGTAGTTTGAACAAGTTAAAAGAAAGCGAATAGTCATTTCCTTTTTACTTGATCGATTCATCTGGATTACTTGCTCTATCAAAATACATTCGGTATTACAATCTCATCGTGTAAATCTTCAAATGTCAAATACTTGGTTTGGATACATCTTCCATTCCATCAGGTCATAAAATCTTGTATTAAAATAAATCGTGTCGGCATCCTAACAACTACCGACGTTCTACGAAATAAAGTGGTTCACTCGCACCTCAATAATAGTTTTGTAGAAATACACAAGGAACAAGGTTAACTGAAGAGTGAAGATTCGTATCAGCGCCAAATGAAACAGTAAGAGATATTATGTTTACCAAGTCAAATAACTTGTGAAAGCGTATACAACTGAATGACTTCTGCTAACCCACCAGTACCAAGCACAGTCTGATATTACCTTGGCGTGTACATGGTTTATTGAGTATCTACAGAGAAAATTAAAAATAAGGGATTCCAAACGGTCGATTACGATATCCTGAACTTTTTGGTCATATTATAAAATTAAATACAGGTAGCATGCGGATCCACTAGCAGACTTTATAGAGATTTCAAACACGATTGACAGCTTTATGTGGAAGTGTCAACCTTTTATTTTCCCGCTAACTTTACCTTTAGTTGACAACACTTCATTGTCAGCGCAACCGTTTTAGCCATATGTAGCCTTCGTCACTTATCCCAGGTTCATTTTCGTGAATGTATCGGGAACATAAGACTAGAGTGGAGTCCGGTTAGAAATCTAACAGAGATGGCTTCAGTTTACTGGAAATGTACAGAAACATAATGGCAGTGAACGACTTGCAGCACCATCCTTTAACAAAATTAAATAGCAAAACTAAGTAGACACGAAGAGTTTAGGTATTCAAAAACTATTTTTAAAGTTGGTAATATACAAAAAAATTAATCCTGTTTATTATATTCTGGTAATTTTATTCTGAGTGTACGTTTCGAGATAGACCAGTGCAGCGAAATCTCAAAAAGTTATTAATTGACTAAACAAGCGTTAACAAAGCACCGATCTGGTCACAAAGATATGTAACCACACTGGGTAGTATCCGCCTAGGTTGTTTAAAACCATGGACGCAACGCAGACAGACAAAAAAACTGTTGAGACTGATCAAGGCAGAAGTGGACGGCAAACAGATATAGATATAAAATATGTAATGTTCATTGTGGGATATAGAAAAAAAGTATTTCAACCATCCTTATCACGTTTCATATTTCAGAAAATTTTTCTAGCAGACGATTTTTAAAAAACAAATGATTTCAACAAGGAGACTGACATTCATGCACCATGATCTGAATGATAATTTAAACCCTCATGATACAAAAAGCAGCTGTACAGTTTAACAGTCGTAATCTGTTGAGTGGACTGTAAAAAGCATTGATCACTTCAGCATGCATAAGGAAACTGAGTCAGTACAAGCTAGTCTTGGAATGTCGTAACAACTTTATGTATGAAAATTTTATAAAAAATTTACCAAAAGTGAGATAAAAATACACATTTCTGCAGGACGGACAAACACTGTACTACGACGTTATAAAATCATTCGAATCCTTATACATATGCAATTACTTATGGCACGTTTGAGTTTAATACACAAATGAATAAAGTAGTTTGTATCAAAAATGTTTTCTTAGTAAAACGTTACACACATACAATCCTAATGATAAAAGGTTTGTCAATTCCGCAACTTATTTTAAATTACTATGTCCGATTTGTGCAGTGGGTTATATAGGTAACGATCCTTTTAATGACTACGGAATGCTAATTGATAGAGATGAGATTGTAACTCACACCACTATCACCGTCCAGACGACGCAAATAAAGATAAATTCCAAACACGTCACAACAATATAACTTCATAAATTGCATAGCTACTTTTTCTTAACAATCGATAAACCTAGCACAAATAGTTAAAACATTTTTATTGAAGTGACGTTACTTTTTTATTATTTAAACCTACTAATACTATAAATTGATCACAACTTTAAAAAGATTCTCGGATTAGGTTAGAATATTACAAGGAAATTGAAATCTACGTATAAATAAATACGAACTAGTGAACCTGGATAATTGATATTGCACGTCGATCTCTTTGAAAGTGAAATTAAGATGTGTAACAGTAAAACACAAGTTATAAATGGGCGAACATTTATTTAATTAGCATGAAAAACGATCAGCGATGTACAGATCATAGTATTTCACAACAATGGATGATACATCTGATAAAATAGAAGTATATAATATTTAATAAGTAAAACAGGTCAATAGTTGATATATTTTAGAAAAAATAAGGATATACAGATGCACAGAAATGTCAGCTGTATGAAGTGAGAATCTAGTTCAGTACCAATGTATTGTCCTAAAAAAAATCAATAAAGTAAATAAATGTGGGTATATATGAAACAAATGTAACTAATAATTCAGTAACACAATAATAATGATAATAGTAATAAAGATAGACGGTAAGCCGTTCTAGCGAAGGCTATGAGTAGTGCAATCTGTAGAATAACATTAGCACCTGAACTAAATGTACAATCAGCTCAGATATTTCAGTTTGCTCCACACACAGCCTCCGCTAAATGAACAGCAAATTGAAACAAATTATTATATTAAATTGAAATCGAAATCCATCAAAACTAGAAATTATACCACTTAGCATAAAGTCATAAAAGACGTACAATGAACCAAACAACAAGTGGCTCACATTTATACCGTATGAACGATAACTTTCCGACTGGCATCATACACAAAATGGTGTGACTTGAAAAGGTCACTTTGCAAGAATGCACGAACAGAACTGATGTTTATCTGCTTGGCTCGCTCAGCGAATTCTCGTTCAGTGACTTCGATGCGCCATTCTTGACTCCCAGCATGTCGAACACGTTCGAAAGCTAACCGATCTTGAACTAACTGTTTAAGCAAGAACAATAACAATTCTTGGTTGTCGCGACGATAGCTCAAAAATCGGGAGAAAGTCTGGAAATAAAATAAGATTAGTAAACCAATAAATTGAAAAACCAAAGCACCCCTTGAGTAATTAGCACATAAAAATAAAAACAAGACAATAATTTATACTGCTTAACACTAATAACGTTGAGAGTGTAGAATGGCCAGCACCGAATGAAATGAGCAATTAGTACCCGTTGCTATAGGGACAGAAATGACACGAGAGTTTAGTGACTATCTGGAAATCAAATTTATTTGTAGTGTTTATATGCTGATATAAAACGAAGGTAGTAAATTGAAAAGGTGTTTACTTCAACCACTGACAAAAAATTTTTTAGAATACCAACCTGTCGCATTGACTTCATGACACTGAATTTTTGAGTAGACACAAATGACTCTAGCATGACACGGAGAGCCATATTAACATCATCGTCATTAACGAATTCTCGCAAATGCAAACGAGCGTGTGCTTCAGACAAACGGATTACCGATTCGATGTGTCGGACAGTTATTGGTAAGCTCCCAGTTACCTATAGAATTAACAAATGATATTAGGTGATCACAAAGAATAAATGAAGAACAAACTCAGAATTGCAAACGATGAATGAGGGAAAAAAGAATGAATAACATGACTAATAACACAGACTAACCATGGATTCCCGTCTTAGATCAGCGTAAGCTGCAGCTACCTTGTCCTGATCCATTTGATTTAGCTTAGGATGAATACGGTCTTTTGCATAAAGAATGTATTTCTTTAACAATTCCTGAAGTTGAATTAAAACAGGACATTATCTAGTACGATTCTAAGTGACGTGAACGAAATGTATTGAATTAGAAAACATGGTTGGTGTTTTTGAATATTAAGAATAAATGTTAATAATTAAAAACCTCAGCCATTTTTATATACATTAACAACATACAAACAAAACAAATGAATATCACTATTTATGTCATTACGTATATAGAACTAAACAAAACTAATTAAAACACTAACACCAATGAAATACTAGCTGACCTTGCAAATCGGGGTTTATTTAGTAAAGGCTGGACTATAAATAAGAATAAATTATCGTAATTTATTTAAGACTTTAAGTGATTGGTTATTTCCAACTCAATTTGGCAAAATGATGACAAAATGTCAAGCAAAAACAGAGTAACAAATAATGATGTTGACTACAATTATATTTAACCATGGAAACAAACAAAAAACAGTGCGTAATGAAATGCGCCAAGAAATTAACAAAGTATTTAAGCGAATGAATCCTTTGGAATGACTTTGTTGTAAAAAACTATGCAAAATTTAGGTGGCCGAATTTCTAGGAATCTGAAGAAATATTTTCCTCATCGACTAACGAACACAACTAAATTCGTCCAGCTTTAAGTGATGCGACAACAGTCATTTAGATTCAACAAGTGATAACGCAGGATTGCCTTATTTACCTTAATCTCAAAAGAAAAATATGAGCATATCGTATACACATAAATTCGCCGTTATAGACCCAAATTAGTCCGTTCAGAAAGAACCATACGGTTAATAAAACGAAAATACTGGTCGGGTTTCTACATCACTAAATATCGTTAAACAAATGTTGAGATTACGAAAACTAACTTGCTTCGTGCTTTTAAAGAGCACTTAATTGAGGAAGCAAAATCCATATAGCAAACCATATAGTTTGTAGATGGTGGGGTAAAATAGAATAATAAAACCTTTTACAAAATGGAACAATCATAGGTAGATAACGTTCCATTAAACCACAGCTATAAAATACCGAGTTCCCATAAAAATAAACTACAGTTTATTAAACCAAATTTGGTCAAGATGTATAATATATACGACCAGAAATTTATATGGCAACTGCAATTTATGGTTAAGAAATAAGGAAACAGGTATGATTCGATACCGAGGTAGCATTTAAAGAAAGGTAACTGGATGTTAAGACTCGAAGTATTATGAAACTGCTGTACATAATTCTGAATAACCGAAGAAGCTTAATTTCCTTATATTTTAATGGAAACAAATTACAATCTTAAGCACTATTTGGCAATAGTTTTGTCTGTCGACAGAATATCTGCTAAAGACATGCACTTCATATAAGGCTCGATACAGAATATGACTTCATCAATATGAATAAAGCTTGCGTTGAAAACATTATACAATTTGAGTGGGAACAATATAAAAGAACGTCGACCCAGAAATTCAATTGACATACACTTATGTTGCTTTAATATTAATATTAAAGTTCCACATAATGACTATTTGCTGTCGAAAGGTAATCGCAAATTTTGATGTGACTTGAATCCTTTACATTGAAAAGGCGTGACATTTTTCTTATTTTCTGTAATGTAATTGGTGTTGCAAACATACATCACAAAATAACATAGCTCAGGGCATACTTGATTGATACGGTATCGAAAATATATAATATAGATCGAGAAATTGAACGATATCGCCAAAAATAAATTGAGAAAGAATATATGTAAATCGCGATTCTGACTGAATGCGAGTAGTTTGATCAATCCAGAACACTAATAAAGTAAGTTGCTACACAAAGTTATGTTTATTGTGCAAACAATTAAATTAATAAGACAATTTAAAATAAAGATGGATACTCTCCTGCGTTGTTAGAGAAAGCATCATTCCCAAGTTCCACATTATTGCATTTGATATGATATTTCAACCGGTAGGTTTCTGGCTAAACATATGCATCTAACTGAGAAACTAATATGTGTTACTATTGAAATAAAATTCCTAGATGATAAGTAAGTATTTGTATTAGTACAAAGTGTAAATTTCCGAAGGATGAGATCATTTGATGAGGCAGTAAACCAACTGAGGTGGTTGTGACATGTTACGTATGATCAACCAGTTTTATCCATTTGTGCCGATGAGGTGTGGCAACATGAACGGATACATCTGAGCTAATGCGAACGTATTGGATGATGTCCGTCAGATGAACGATGAAGCCTTCACCACAAATCCATCTAGCACAGACAATAAAACTCTAATAAAAAAGATTTGGATCTATATCATTCAAAGTTTCTAACAATCGGTTACGATAATTACGAGGACCCCAACCAAGCAGTCTATACCTTTTAACATGAATAAGTCCATATTCCAGTGGCTTCATGAACAGATGTCACGTATTGGTTTGGGCGCCTCTAGCTTTCTTTCAGCCTACTCTTATAACAGAAAACATTGCCCGTTGAGGAAGGTGGTGGTTGGGCATACTTAATACATGTCACAATCATCTTAGTTGAAGATTCACTGCCTCATTAATCGATTTCGCATCTCTAACTAGCACTCTACTCCGAACCCAGGTATCGCTAGCTTGGAGGTCCCGTTACACAAGCAATGTTTTGAAGACATTGATCATCGAATACCACCAACCTGCGAATATTCTCTATTCTTAGTGGGGATTTCTCACATCCACAAAGTAGGACGGAGACAATTAACGCACAGCAAACTCGCCCATCGGTCAAGTGGCTCCTGAATTCCCTTTTATGGTCGAAAGTGGTGAGAGTCACTTCTTTTTCTTGAAATGCTCTCACATGGCCACGCGTATACAGCCATTGATAGGGATGTTTTACTCACTGCCTCCATGCGGCGCGGGTGTTGTTCACGAAACTGAGGACAAAAAGCGGATGTCTAGCGCTTTAACCGGGCTAATCGATAAGAAGGATGCACCTAGGGGGTTGGAAAACCCTGATTCCAAACCAATGGTGCTCATGGGCTCCAGTATCATGAAGGAACAAACGGCGTATGAACCTATTGTTGGTCACCGGCTGAAGAGATTTGTGTGGCGCATATTTATTTGGTGCCTCCTTGTACCAATATCTATATGTTAAAATAAATAAATAAATGGGCTCCAGAATTATAAAAAGACAATTGGTATATTAACCTATTGTTGGTCACTGGCTACCATCTTCTTACGCTGCTCCACTGCCTTGTTGATCAGACCTCTAGGTCAAAGAGTCGCTTACTAAGAAAACCACCTGCTACGGTTTGGGCGGCCAAGTAGTGTCTCAGCCCTCACAATAATCGAATGATTTATGTGGCGCATATATATTTAGTGCCTCTTTGTGCTAATTTTTGTGTTAAAATAAATTAAAAAAATAAATATTGGTTAAGAAACGGACATCTTGCTTACGCCAAAAGTGACGCAGGTTGGTAAAAGCCAACCAAACTTTATGAATTTGTGCTAAGATTTTTTCAGACACCAGACTATCAAAACTGAAACATCCCAGATACGTGGAGCGATCAATGCGTTCAACTACCCTACTCCTCTTTATATCTTTCGGGCTAGTAAATATGGAGTGGCAACAATACAGATCAATAGTCAGTAAACCATCAAAAACTCCATGTAACAGAATATGAACGATAGTTATTACGAAAGGAAAACAATGATAAGCAAAAAGTACAACCTCAGAGTTGGACGGATTTTTATGAACCAACTATAATTCTACACGGCATTATACGTTACTGCAGATGATGACAGGTCATGCGTGACAAATTATTCAGAAAATTATGTTTACATAGTGTGTAAGAATCACTGAAAATAAAGCATATATATACGAAATGCGAACTAATTACCTGATCTAGTGGTTGGATGTCTGCATAAGATCCACTTCGGGGAACACCACGTTCTGCTAATTGATCATTCAGAGCAACACGCTCCTCCAGCGTCATATTAGGATGGTGACGCATATGACTTCCAACAACAAAGCGTGCAAGCATTTCATCCTATCGATATATTACAATCGAATTTCGAAGCATTTAGCATTATTTATTACCAAAACTAAAACAGCAAACTCTTTTAAGTCATGAATATAAAATAAATCGCGGAGAAATCCATCAATATAAACGAGCATATTACAACCCTCACACAAATCAATTGAGATTTGTGTGGCGAATATGTATCTGGTGGCTCCTTGTACCAGTATTTGTGTTCAAATAAAATGATATATATATATGATTGATGGATGGATGCACAGATTAGGTTTCAAATGTCGCAACGACACGGAGGACCCACTTAGGGGAGTTGGAAAACCTGGTTCCAAACCAATAATGCACATGAGCTCCAGGAGCCTGAGGGAACAAATGGCGTATGAGCGTATTGTTGGTCACGAGATAAGATGGGACTGCACCCCTGATGTTGCTCCACTGTCTTGTGGATTAGTCCTTGAGGTCAAAGGCTCCGGGCGTACCCCTTTAAGAGAACTACGTGTTTCGGTATGGGCACCCAGGAAGTGTCACAGCCCTTACACATATCAAATGATGACTAATAATAGTGTCCCTTGTGCCAATATTTGTGTGTTCAAGTAAATAAATAAATACAATTGAAAGCTATAATAATTACTTCATGAGCGATTAAAGCAAGTTTGGTAGATGTAAAATTTGATTAGTGTGTGTCGAGAATTTCGATCGCATTATTTAAACGTATATTTGCACAAAGGTTAAACCATCAAATACAGGCAACATAACACATCCAAAAGAGAATTAGACGAATGTTTCCATCGCCAGGATATTGAACACAACTAGAACTACTAATTCAATAAATAGCAGATAAGATCGATATTTTTCAGCATTTCTAACCTGATAATTATCGAGCAAAATAAACTGTGAACGGTTGCATAAACACGCATAAGAATTGTTTAGTAAATAGTTCTGTTGTAAACTTGAATCTAACGTGTGAAAAATGCACTATTGAAATCCCTAATAAGTAGCATAAAACGAAACGGTGCCGTTTATATCAATCAGTCAGCTACAACGTAGGACCATCACGTAAGTATGTACAAACTAGGGCAAGATGTTTCAAGACATGGATGTGCCTGGAATCGGGTTCTGATTGTCCCTTTCACCCAAAGTAAACCAAACATTACACTCCTTCATTATGATGTCACCATAGTGAAATAACAATGAATTCTTTAAAACCAACGAATGGAAGATTTGTAAGACAGAAATTATCTAGTAAAAATAACCTAATTGTTAACTCCAAGATAATAAGTATTTTTGTAAACCTAAGCACTGTGGTTATTTTACTTTTTGTGAACAGCCATTGCCCAGTTATAATCAATAGAGAACTTACTACTTTAATTATGTGGTAAGATATTGCGGAAGCATTAATCATGAACTTTGTACATAATGAACCAACATTCACTTTCGTAAAAATTAGAGAAATAGATGGAATCTTAATACCAGTAGCTAACTTAGGATATTAACCTGCACACATGTAAAATATAAACAATCGGATGTATGATTTTTTTCATATAGGCCAAAAAACACATTAAACACTTAATCGTTTAATTATAATACTAAATGTTCTAAAGGTATCTAAATTGCAGTGTCATTATTCACCTGAATAGGATCTACTGCATCACGAACAACACAAAGAACATCAAAACGACTCAAAATTGGTTCGCTGAGATCGACATTGTCAGAAAATGTCATGCTCGGGTCATAACGACCACCGATAGGATTAGCAGCAGCAACAATAGTACATCTTGCTTGCAAGCTTGTAACAATACCTGCCTTACTTATTGAGATGCTCTGTTGTTCCATGGCTTCGTGTATAGATGTTCGGTCCTGGTCATTCATCTGTAAAAGGAAACAGAAATCAACAAACAGCAGACTTACTAACTTGACACAAAAAAACACTTAACATAATACATGACTAAGATTCAAGTTACGGAAACTGAAAAGAAAAAGCATAGTATAAATTCGAGAACAACAAATACCAATGACTACAGTTCAAACAGAAACGCGGTAACTAAATGTTACGAATGCAATAAGAAAAAAACATCCCAATAACTATTGGTTTTCATTCTGAGCTATGTATGACAACTCAAGCTACTAGAATGCATGACTTCTACGGTTCCATCCAAATGTGTATCAAGAATCAATAAATCTTAACTATTCTTTATTTCACGACAGCATATTTTAAGCTGATCACTTTACCTTTCCCAGTTCCAGTGGATCCTCTTAGTGTGGTTTTTCTGCATCTAGTCAGGTGCAGGCAAATGCGTGCTCGTATCAGAACATGATCAGAGTATAAGCATGCAGACCATAACGATCGACAGCCCCCTATTGAGCCACTCCAACGACGACTGATGGCAATATGGTCTATTCGAGTCCATTTTAGTCTGGTGTACGGGGTCGTCATGTTAGGCGATGCCTCTCATGCTTACAATTAGTGCTTGCTAAAGATAAACAATTGTTTGAGCACAGTTGCAGCAGACGTTCACCATTATCTGTTCGCTGAGCAGGAATACTAAAATACCCACGTAAATGTCTTTCTGTTTGGTTTAAGCTACCAACATGAGCATTAAAGTCACCTTATTTATTTATTTGAACACATAAATATTGGTACAAGAGAGCTCCAATATATATGCGCCACACACGTTACCTGCTACGAGTAGTATGTCTGAGTCTAGCTTTTTGAAGTTCAGAAAGCTTATTGTAAAATTTATCTTCCACTTCACTGGGTTGCAGTCAGTTTGAGCGTAGGCAGTAACGACAAACGGGCAACGACGTGTGTCCCTCTGCTTCCGAGTTTTTACGGAGTCGTTTAACCGAACAGCACAGTCAACTGTTAACGGGGATCCATTCCAATGGTGCTTGTTCTGCCCTCGTACTTGGTGCTATGCCTATACCTGCCAGTTCACGAGAACTGGCCTTCGAGGAGCCAGATTCACGGAGGATGCATCTCAGCAGCTATCCGTTTTGCCGAGATGAGCTCAGCTGTATGACCATGCTAGAATCTTGTATGTGTGTTTCGGAGACACAACACACATCAATGGTACGAGATTCTAGGGTTTTAGCCAAAGAAGCCAGCTGGCTGATTTAACATAGAGTGCGTATATAGAAAGCTCCAAAATGTAGTTCGGGGAAAGCGTTCAGTAGACCTGGGACAGTGTTTTGTGCACTATAATCGTTGGCCATGGTGACATTTGAGGAAGGAGTTGAAAGTTGATATAGCAGGAACAATAGGAATTGAAAAGGGAGATTGATTATGAATATTGTGGTTTCGAATGCCGTTAGACGTATCAGGGCGGTTTTCACCTCCCAGTTATCCACACCATGGAAGGGTTCTTCTAGAAGTACTTGAACAGGAAATCGGGTTAGAGGTGGCCTTACTGACCTAAAAGTAGGACTGCAGTGCCTAAGGGACAACTGCTTGTGGACGGTCACACACGAACTTCGCGTAAGCAATTTTTGTGTTAGCTCCGTACTTATCGAGAGCTTACCGCCAGAGACAGATAACCGTGAAAAAGGACTACTCGTGACAGAGTCCGATGGAAAATGATGGTGGGAGGCCTATGCCCCTCCACGAGGGGTGAAAGGCCTAAATAAGTAATGCAAGCCAAAAGTACTTGCAACACTTAATATTATAACCACTAGAACGTTAAAATAAATTATCTCGGAATTCAGTATTGCTTATAATGTTGTCATCGAAGTCGATAACGAACGAATACAGGGTTGTCGAATAGTTAGTTCAGGTTTCTCAGCGGTACATTACTATGAATGAATGAAGACAAAAATTTCTGGTAACTTCTAAAACCAGCTTACTTTTAAATGAGCAACATACTTGGAATATAAAAGATGACTGCAGACTAATGATACGGATAACCCCGAAAACACAGAAAATCGGTATGGTCTGCATTCTTTAATTTGAAATCAATGGTTGCTTGATCAAGTTTTTAACTACCCTAATATGACATCAAACTGTTTCCACCAGTTACCCGAGACTATTGCTTCATTTGAATTCAGAATGACCTCTGACCGAAAGATTTCGTGCTTTTATGAAGGTTTCCTAAATAATTTAGTCACAAGTCCTAAGCTCGCACGACTGCATCTGATGAACGAGTTTGTTGTGGTCTTCCAGTTGATGATAAACTCAGGCTTAATCGCGTCCTGGTCACAATACGTCGGAAAGTAGACAGATATTCCCCAAAAATATGTTTAATTCACCAATTTCTTCTGAATATTCTAAAAATAATGACTTAGAAGCAGATAAAAATTTGTTGTTGAGAATCTAAAATACAATTGCTTTGAATCTGAAGTATAACAGAACACCGATACTACCAAGTACACAAGTAAATGCTAATGGAACACTTTCTGAATCGACGCAGAACAGAAACTAAGTTTGTGGTTCTCTAATAAACTATACAACAGTAGCTAGGCTTGCACACACTGTTATTCTTCAGCCTCAAAATGTCCCCACAAACAAAGGAAAATACTCATGAAAACAGCAGCTCCATAATAAATTGAAAAAATTTTCATAATTCATATAAACAGGCAGTACAAGGACATTCACCTTATCGAATTCGTCAATTAAACACACACCACGATCTGCAAGAACAAGTGCACCAGCTTCCAAAGTCCACTCCCGACTCATTGGACTGCGAGTAACATACGCTGTTAGACCAACTGCACTTGCTCCCTGACCAGTTGTAAAAACACTCCTTGGAGCTAGCTGCTCAACACACTTAAGAAACTGTGACTTTGCAGTCCCCGGATCACCACAGAGAAGAACATTAATGTCACCTCGTACCTTGTGTTTTCCTCCTATAAGAATAATGAAAAAAATCTGTGAAAACAAAACACAATATGTGAATAACTGAGAATATTAATAACTTAATATTAACATCAGGCTAAGCCAAGTGACAATAATAAAATCCCTGTAGACAAAACATGGATAAACATTTGAAGTAAATGCGTGTAAACACCATTTCCGTAGCAATAAAATGTAATGAAGGGATATTCCTAATACAAGGGTAACAAATTGTTACGCTAAATCGAAAGGTTTAGATTAATACACGACACTTATTTCACTTGTGACTATAGCACTTAAAAACCGAAAAATCTCGAAAAACTAACCTTTAGCATAACATAAGAGCAACCGCAAATTCCAGTAAGCTCTTTGAAGAGCACCAGTTTAAGAGGCGATGATAAAAAAAACCTGTCACCGAATTAGACAGAAAAACTGTGACCCCGAAGTTCAAAATAACTTTAGCGAGAGTAAAAAAATTTACCCTTCTCAAATCAAGCTTTGAACTAAAGGTTGTAGCTTTTAATGTTCGAACCTTGTCAATATATAGGACCAGTGGAATTTTCCCATTTAGTATCTCTCCCGTCTGCTACTTCCAGTGACCTTGCTGGTGTAGGTAGACAGTGAAGTTCAAAAGTAGAACAGGATCAGATAGACTGGATTCCAATAGACAGTCTCTTATGTGTTGTCCGAGCAAGTGGGACAGTAAGAACTCGAAAAGACAGGGACACGCTGTTGCCTCTTCGCTTTTCCTGTATATGCTGACTGATTGTAGGTCAGATGAATTTTATAGAAAGCTATCCGACCATCGAAAAGCTAGACGCTCTGATTTTAAAATAGTGGCAGGTGATTTTAATTTTGAAGAGGGTAAACTAAACCAAACCGAAAGGCACATATGCTGGATCTTACGGTATTGTTGCTCAGCACACGGATAATGATGAGTCTTGCAACCACCATACTCAGATAACCATCACTTCCTGGCAAATACTAACTTTAAACGTAAGGAAAAATTTTTCTAACGCAATGACCCCCACAACTAACTAAATTGTCATTAGCCATCGTTGGAGGGGATCAAATGAAGACAGTCAATCATTCTGGAACACATGTTCAAACTCGGATCATGCTTTAGTTCGGGCATGTATTGTTATGCAGCTTACTAAGCATAGGGAGGCAACAGAAAGAAAAAATTCCAAAGTTCGACTTTATGTTGAAAAATTCAAGAGTATTTTTAACGTTTAAATAGAGAATTTAGTGAATAGTGCAAGTGATGCTCAACCAGAGGAATCTTGCAAAGATATCCATAAACATGTACAGACAGCAGTGATACCCACCAGCAAAATGTTAGGAAAAGTCAGTGGCTTTCAGTGGTGTCTACAGAAATGACAGGTACTCGGAGACTCATCTCGTCTGGCTCCGAACACAAAGAGGAGCGGAAGCAGTTTAGACGTAAGCCGACTAAGCGTACGTGATGATCGTGAGTAGCGAAAACAGAAGAAATGGAAGGCGGCGGCACTAAATAACTGTTCGGACGTCTCAAGGAAACGGATATTCAGAACCCTGCTGTTAGTGACTGTCTCGGAGAAAGACGGGATTATTATATACTCTCAATCCAGATTGCACCGATGTACAGCACACTTTAAAGGACACCTCAACTGGCCTTCAGACACATATCAGTTACCCAATAACACCAAGCAACCTTGTGCGAGTCCTCCAACTCTTAGTGAAGTTGAAAAGGCTATGAATAATCTAAGGCAAGGGAGAACAACAGGACCTGATGGATCAACTCGAAATTTTTAAGGACAGTGATCCAGTTCTAACAGTTTAAGTAACCGGAGTATCAGCTTGAATCTGGGAACTGAACGCAATCCTATCTGATTGGCCTCGATCGCTGATCGTCTCAGTTTATAAGAAAGGAACAGAAATCAGTTCAATTAGTGTCTAAAATATTAGCCTCAATAATGCTTGAACGTCTAACTAGAGTTTGTGGTGAGCGAACCAGGCTGGTTTCAGAGCTGGACAAAATACTCACCTTTCAGTAGGTTCTGCAATATACTGGAGTTCCAAATGATTTAACAACAATAAAAACTTTAAGCTTTTAACGTACCAGGATTTTTAGGTTCACCGCCAAAAAGTGCCAGTGCAATGCCACGTTTAATATCTTCATGACCATACACACTTGGAGCTATGCTAGCAAAAATTCGATCACCAATCCTTTCATCACGTGAAAGTTTCAAGATCGCCCTTGTGTCCTCGTCAGTTAATGTCCCCACAGCGACCTGCATGTATAAAACAAGACCGAAATCCACTCACCTTATCATCTTTTCGAACAACGTTGTTTGCTAATATGACAGTTGCAAAGACTGGAAAACCGTGCTTAGTATTGAGTGATCCATCATAGCTATGTGTATATACTCCAGTTAACTCCTACAATTGGACTCATGATTGACTGAATTGAAATACGACTCACTATTTCATCCCCCGGTTTGCAGCTGTCAACCAGATCATCTAGAAGAATAGCATCTTTAGACCTAGGAAGACGACCTGCTGGAACTTTGCCTGGGCTTTCTTGAATAGTGATACGTTGATAATTTCTATAAACAGTCTGAAAAATAATTCAGAAATTAGATGTGGAAAGTCGTTATCATGGATGAGGCAGGCAAACACGTTACTAGAATACAGTCGGTATTTATAGTAATGACTAAGCTATGTATATGTTAGCAGTATTTACCAGTTTTTCTGTTTACCCTACAATTTCCTGGAGGATTGTTATCTGGTCCAGAATTTTGCGACAGGATGTTTAGAAAACTTAGGAAAAATCCCCTATTCACATTTTCATTAAAAAAAGCATGTCTTAGTCGAGGTGTCTGACGGAAGTTTTGGACAACTCAAATCACCTATTCCCAATTAGTTATCAATAAATTTCTACAAAATTACAAGATGCCTTCTGTCAACGAAATACATCGTGACTGACAGATATAAGTGATCGGGACATGATACATTTTCGTTCAGATAAAAGTGCTAAGATTGTGATCGTGGATCAGGAAAATGATACTCATTGCCTACTACATTCAGAGATGGAGACACTTCCAATAAATAAACGGTTAAGAGAAGACACACGTATCTACATCACAGATTTAAAGACTAAACTAGAGTAGAAATCATTCCGGACGAAATCTTTGAACGGCTCAAAAGTCCTCGTATTTATGCAACAAATCTACTGGTAAGATAAATCGCTCAGGTCATTCAAGACGGACATAGGAATCATTTTACTTGAAATTATATCTTCAAAAAAGCCTTAACATGTGAAAAGTATGAAGCCAAGAGGTATACATGTTTATTCTCATTCCAATAAGATTTTCACATAATTCGATACATGGAACAATGAAGAACTATAGTGTAGGCTAATATTTGATGTAATTTTAGTCACACTGATGCTTGTGAGGTTATCTCAAGAGGATTCTAGTCGCTAATATGAAGATGTCAGCTAACAAACTCGTTTCTAACAGCAAGCACTACTCAGTGGCGACCCTCTCCCAGTAAAACCAAAGTTTTGCGGTGATGTAGACATTGAAAGCTCTTTAGCAAGGTCCCCAGTACATGAACTGTAGTTTTTATATGTTGTTGCTGGTTTTTCGACTATGTGATTTAGGAGTTTTCATTGTGTTGACCTGGCTTCTGGATACTTAGTCCATTTGGTTATATTAAACTCATACAACACAGTGAAGATTAAATCATACGAAAATGAGAGTAAAATAATTAGAAAAGTCGAAAAGTGATTACCTGTTCCATGCATAGTTCGAATGGACCACCTGACTGGCAGTCTGGACAGGTAGAAGGTTTGACCTCTGAGCCTGTTTGGTTTTGAACAAATGGGCCCAAAAGACACCCACATTTCGTACAGTTGTAGCGGACTACGCTCAACTGAGGCAGGACACCAGAACTGCTTGTAACTACTCCACATGTTCGGATAAGTTGGTTAAGATGAAAATGGCGAAGACATCGGAGATCCTCAATGAGAGGAAGGTCGTTTATTCTGACATGGACTCGATTAGTGATTCTGTCGTAACGAGGGAACCGAGTCAATGTGACTTCACGAGCAGCCTAATCGTAATAGAGCAGAAAGCTGACTTTACCTCGTCGAAGATCTCTAAGACATGTTGTGGGGCTTCTGGTAAAAAATATGCTAGGACTTGCTCCGCCGACGCCAGGTGTTGGTAATCAATATGCAGACTATGTTTGTTTTCTCTCGCCATTTGTACTATACGCTCAGCATATACGTTACGATCGTTTTCGTCCAAAAACGTTCTGAGAAATGCTTTAAAACGGTTTTTGATTTCTTGACGAGTGACAGGTTGCTGGACCCATTCAACGACAGACATTCCTTTCATATCCTCCAAGTTTTCGATACTTTCCAGCACACCTTCAGGTTCTAAATCACCTTCATCACCTGCAGCAACTCTCTCGGCAATACGCCTGTGACGTGCAGGAATTATTTCTTCCTCCTCCTCCTCACCGTACAAATCTGAGTACATAACTAGCATAACTTATACTCTTACCGGCTATAAGATCACGTCTAAGTCCGCCAGTCGCAAGCAGACGCTCACGGTCCCGTCGTCTCATTTCACGTTCAGCTTCAGCGCGAGCATTCGGTGATAGTTCCTCTAGGTCTTCATCAGGGTCTGCAAGACCTTCTGCCTCATAGACGTCAAGCTCCGGGATGGGGCTGAGGTAATTGGACAGAGATTAGGAATTTACCGATAATCACGCTCCATATCGTCACCGAATAAATTCTCTCCGGATTCCTCTTCTTCATCAAGATTGTCATCACCCAGTATGGCGGCGGATTCATCCTCGAAAGCAGGTTCCTCTGGATCCGGGCTTGCTGCACCTGAAAGCCCACCACCATGTCGACCTGATAAGTCTGAGTTCTATTTCTGTCAAAGCACATATCATAAGCACTCACCGACATTTCAAAAAAAATTCAAAAGTTGAGAACTGGGCGCCTGCAGGTGATTTCGACTACTTTAAATCCAACTGGATATTGAACTTGAGTGAATTCACTAGTCGCATGTAAGATATGCATTTTCGGGAAGACTACTAACTCGTGACATACGGAATTATAGGGAATCGATAAACCAAAAACTATCAGTCTTTGTGCATAATTTAGTACAGATATTAGGTTTTTTTCAAGTTTACAAATAGTTGAGAGTGTTTTTGGACCGAATGAAAGCAGCTGTCGTTCAACGAGCTTCTGTGTCCGGTAGAAATGGTTCACAGACACATCAGAACGTTCGCGATATTCCAGATTATCACATGGCGAACCCTAAGCATTTTGTATCTTGAGGGATATACGTCTGGTGTTTTCATGTTCAACTCATTTGAATTTGAAACTCAGTACTTGAAACTATTTGATTACTGTATTCCTAAAAGGTTCCAAGTGTTCTTATCTATATGACCGTGTTGAACAATGGAGTAAGAAAACTTTTAGGAGCACATGAGATAATGTTCAACAGAGATTCTCGTTATTATTATTACCGTGGCGGCACATAGATCCCCAAAGTAAATGGTTATGTAAGTCCTCGACATTAATACTGACATTATATATCCTAATGGACACAACCTGACTGAAGACGTTAAGTCGAGCATCCATACGAGACCACGATCGTGTATGCTGTGTTAAGCATTCTTTTCAACAATCATTCGACGGAAATCACATGTTTGTGTATAAGGGATAAGTGGACTTTATACAAAATCGCCAATAGACACAAGGTAGACGCCAATCATTGACCTTATTCTAAGTGATCATATACAGTTGGGTAGTTCATGGTCTTTTTGATGGTTAAATTGCTCCTAAATCCATCATGATCTGAAACGGATTATTAAAATAGCATCCCCATTTAAGTTGTGCACACTATATGAAAAAGTGTCGGCATTAATGTCGAAGAATCACAGAAGCATATACGATCACAATATAGACGTTCGTGCCATCTCTAAACCTTTTATTTAATGTAAGTGTCTCCATCTCTGAATGTAGTAGGCAATGAGTATCATTTTCCTGATCCACGATCACAATCTTAGCACTTTTATCTGAACGAAAATGTATCATGTCCCGATCACTTATATCTGTCAGTCACGATGTATTTCGTTGACAGAAGGCATCTTGTAATTTTGTAGAAATTTATTGATAACTAATTGGGAATAGGTGATTTGAGTTGTCCAAAACTTCCGTCAGACACCTCGACTAAGACATGTTTTTTTTAATGAAAATGTGAATAGGGGATTTTTCCTAAGTTTTCTAAACATCCTGTCGCAAAATTCTGGACCAAATAACAATCCTCCAGGAAATTGTAGGGTAAACAGAAAAACTGGTAAATACTGCTAACATATACATAGCTTAGTCATTACTATAAATACCGACTGTATTCTAGTAACGTGTTTGCCTGCCTCATCCATGATAACGACTTTCCACATCTAATTTCTGAATTATTTTTCAGACTGTTTATAGAAATTATCAACGTATCACTATTCAAGAAAGCCCAGGCAAAGTTCCAGCAGGTCGTCTTCCTAGGTCTAAAGATGCTATTCTTCTAGATGATCTGGTTGACAGCTGCAAACCGGGGGATGAAATAGTGAGTCGTATTTCAATTCAGTCAATCATGAGTCCAATTGTAGGAGTTAACTGGAGTATATACACATAGCTATGATGGATCACTCAATACTAAGCACGGTTTTCCAGTCTTTGCAACTGTCATATTAGCAAACAACGTTGTTCGAAAAGATGATAAGGTGAGTGGATTTTGGTCTTGTTTTATACATGCAGGTCGCTGTGGGGACATTAACTGACGAGGACACAAGGGCGATCTTGAAACTTTCACGTGATGAAAGGATTGGTGATCGAATTTTCGCTAGCATAGCTCCAAGTGTGTATGGTCATGAAGATATTAAACGTGGCATTGCACTGGCACTTTTTGGCGGTGAACCTAAAAATCCTGGTACGTTAAAAGCTTAAAGTTTTTATTGTTGTTAAATCATTTGGAACTCCAGTATATTGCAGAATCTACTGAAAGGTGAGTATTTTGTCCAGCTCTGAAACCAGCCTGGTTCGCTCACCACAAACTCTAGTTAGACGTTCAAGCATTATTGAGGCTAATATTTTAGACACTAATTGAACTGATTTCTGTTCCTTTCTTATAAACTGAGACGATCAGCGATCGAGGCCAATCAGATAGGATTGCGTTCAGTTCCCAGATTCAAGCTGATACTCCGGTTACTTAAACTGTTAGAACTGGATCACTGTCCTTAAAAATTTCGAGTTGATCCATCAGGTCCTGTTGTTCTCCCTTGCCTTAGATTATTCATAGCCTTTTCAACTTCACTAAGAGTTGGAGGACTCGCACAAGGTTGCTTGGTGTTATTGGGTAACTGATATGTGTCTGAAGGCCAGTTGAGGTGTCCTTTAAAGTGTGCTGTACATCGGTGCAATCTGGATTGAGAGTATATAATAATCCCGTCTTTCTCCGAGACAGTCACTAACAGCAGGGTTCTGAATATCCGTTTCCTTGAGACGTCCGAACAGTTATTTAGTGCCGCCGCCTTCCATCTCTTCTGTTTTCGCTACTCACGATCATCACGTACGCTTAGTCGGCTTACGTCTAAACTGCTTCCGCTCCTCTTTGTGTTCGGAGCCAGACGAGATGAGTCTCCGAGTACCTGTCATTTCTGTAGACACCACTGAAAGCCACTGACTTTTCCTAACATTTTGCTGGTGGGTATCACTGCTGTCTGTACATGTTTATGGATATCTTTGCAAGATATATCTGCGTTTTCTTTCTCACTTTGAACAGCTTTATCCCGGTAGACGTTATTCCGTTTGTCAGGATACGTGATATTCAGTTTTATCCTTACTTTCTCTCTTAAGAATCCAGCTTTGCAGTATGGTGCTTTCCCAGTATAAGCCGGTCACTTCTGTCGTCACTCATTTAAATTTATAATTTGTTGTCGCCCATAAGTCTTATATTGATGCTTACAATTTTACTATTCTCTAACCACCCTGTCTAGCATCATAGAACTTAAAGGAATATTTCTACCGTGCTATGTGATTTGGTCGAGTCATCGTTAGGCTTATAGTTAAGGTCGGCCCTCAAATTTAATCCCTTGTTCTGGTAGTTCACATGACATTTATTCACTGGTCTGCACGGTCGGTAGAGCGATGTGAGACATACATTTGCCTGTTCGAACTAATGCAATTATTACCAGCTACTACATAATTAATCATCAGGATCTTATCATTATTTTTGTTCTACATCGGAACTGTTTGGGGTGTCAAACATAATTAATGTTTTGTGATGAAGATCATTTATAAGCATACTGCTGAAGGGAATATGCTTTACATTAAGAATTTTTTCATGGGGAAAAACATTTATAAATTTATAAACAAGTGCGGTCTCATAAGCCGAAATTAACTTTGATCGAAATATTGAGGTGAAGAATGACTAAGATTTATTGTCATATAGGAAGATTGTATTTTTACTCAAGAATTTGAACAGATGTAGAAATTCTGTCTAAACTAGGAACAATTCGGAAATGATTTTCCAAGAGAATACAAAGACATACAATAAGACACAAGTGCCAAATAAACAGAATGCAAGTTACGATTACAATAAACCTAAAACAAAATATCTAATGAAGCTTTCAAATTTCTTCAAACACAGGACCTAACGTCATCTATTGCATAACAACTATTGCTTTGCTTAAAAGTATCTGCAATTTTCTTCAAAGTTTCACCATCATCAAAAAGTTCATATTTGTTTGCAACGTCCGTGATTTTTTCAACTAAATGATGTGCAGTTTCTTTTTCACTATCTAGCAAACAATCGACTGCCAAAGAAAATTGTTTAGACCGTTGAAAACTTGCAAGAATCATAGAAACCTTGGATATTACGATGCTGATATTATAATCAGATGATGATAATGTAGTGTCCGTGTTATCAACAGCATGATTTAATACTGAAAGTATTTCAGGTAAAAACGACACACCCAGTCCAGTGTTAAAAAGATTTTCTAATAGTTCATTATCTTGAATGAACAATAACTCCAATAAAGCACCATTTTTAGTAATGCTGTCCGACGTGGAAGATGATTTGACATGACGCCACTGTACAATGAATTCCTGTGGAGTAGTAATAGGCTTTGTAGCCTACAACAAAGCCAAAATATGATACATATAAGAACAATACATTTGTGGATTATGTAAAAACTGAACAAACTTAAAAGCTAATAAAAGTGCATTTTCCGGTACGAAAAATTGTATTAGAATTACCGGAAACATTTTGTATCAAATCGTAGTTTTTGATCAAATTAAGGTAGCATAAATATTGATAGTATTTAATATATATAATAAAAGCAATAGAAACAAAGAAACGTGTTTCACTTAAAATCAGTAAAATAATAGGATAAGCTGACTATGCATAGAACTTAAAACTACCCCCTATATTAATATTTTAGGATCAGTCAATATTTAGTAATTATACAAATTCACTTTTTATAACTGGTTGTTAGAACCATGCGGCACACTTAATCTCTCAACCTACTTTTGTGCCACGATCTTTGAGTGTTAAATGAGGAGAATACTTACTAAAATAGGGCATATTGAAGAATTTATACTGAAATCGCACATATTTCAGTAAATAAATGGCAACATTTACCTATACACTCTGCTGTTACAGTACATAATTAGCTGGAGGACAAGATCATTTATGAAGTTGAATTTAGTCATAAGTTTTTTCTTCAACTGAAAATATAGAACAATAGCTAAATTCATTTAAATTCTTGATTCTTATTTTCTTTTTATCCCACTCTCCTTTGTATGTTACTTTATACCACTTATTCGAATTCAGTAACACTTCTCATAACCCTTGAGCACCCTGGGTAGCATACATATGATATCACACATTCCTAAGTATTCACGTTGGCCGATAACAACCAGATTATTTGCTATCTGGATCGCTTCATATTAATACCTGCTATAGGTATATTCGATTCCAGAGTATCTGTTAAACGTTGGTTTTATTAAAATGGTTTCCACATCTTATTGTTCGTCGTTTTCATTTTGAAATGGTCTGCCAGTATTATCACATCATTCTACTTAGAATATTTGTTGACATTTCACTGTTTCGAAATATTTTACGTTATAAATAAATAGCATATCCCTGATAGTGTTTGAAGAAACTAGATGTGAGTACTTACGATAGCTGAATTCATTTCAGGTTCCAGAAACAAGCTATTATTACTTGATAATATTGTTGAATAGTTCCAGCTGGACTTTTGACCAACAGTATTGGTTAGTTCTAATCGATCCAAAGGCTTTAAGTGGCATCCAGCGACAAGCTCTCTAAGGAAAAGAAAGTGAAAAAGCTTCGGTCGACAGATAAGCCAATCAAAATCTTTCAAATGCTTAGATTATTTTATGCAAACTATTTACATTGCAGCTGTTATTTGCAAAAGTGCTGTAATATCTTTTAGTACTGTATCAATCTTGAGAGCTGGCAAAAGGGATCGGACTATTAAAATACAAAAGATATATGCAAAGTTTGACTGTACTGGTTGGAATGTAAACTCCTTTACTTTTAATAAACCAGTAAGAATAAGTATTCCAAATTAAAACCAGTTTATTTTATGCGCCTCACTATCGGACTACAATAGATATTTAAACTGGAGCTAATGGCCAAATATATGAAATCATTTAATTCTGTATCGTTCCTCTACGTATGTAAACAAATAACTAGTAAAATACAAAAGTCTATACAGTATAATATATTTTGTTCAATGAAAGTAACAGAGAGATCATTCATTCACAGTCCTGTTTGCAACGGTTCGTAACGTCTGTCATAGAGACGATGAAACTATTTAAAAATGTAGTAAGAAAGCGTAAAAACAAGGTTCTGAGATGTGATCTACAGAATACCTGTTTTGATCAGTCAAAAAAGACAACAGCGAACAATTTAAAGGAATTACATATACCTACGATTAAAAAAATCAGCTTTTACAGTATAAAAATTGATATGGATAAAATATCTGAAAAATAATACATATCCAAACAGGGTGAGCGATTTAGATGAGAACTAGTATGTATGTTCATTTTTTAACAGAAGTCAGCTGAAGCTTAAGTTTATTATTTATTTATATGGACACATGAATATTGGTACAAGAGAACGGCAATATATATGCGCCACACAAAACAATGGAAATTCGAAGAGGAATACAAAGAAAGAAAAAAAGCTAAGGTGTGCAAAAAAAAGAGAGAACGATAACGAAGAGATTGGTATAAGGTAATGTGCTAGTAATCAGAGAACGCAAAGGTTCAATCGGAAGAAATCTTTCAGTTAAGGAAGACACAACCACTTTTTATGAAGAAAGTAAAACAACGTTACAGCAGGATCGCCACTGGCTTCTATTCTGAGCCATATCTGATAACATCTCTAGCCACTGTGTAGCACCATCTCTCGGACCTCAACCAGGGAGTCGTGAAGGACCTACACAAGCCAGCCCTTCGCAGCTTCGTTTCATACAACGACACCATGTCATGCACTGACCACCTCTCCGCTTCTTCCAACCAGTCCTAGAGTCGGCAAATAATGCACGACGTGGAATTCTCTGCGACGACATTCGGAGAACATGTCCAAGCGACCGAAGTCGGTGTTTCAAGATGGTGACACCAATTGCATTATCGTCCCTGTGCCCGAACAGACGATGCCGAACCTCTGCATTACTGACATGGTGTTGCCACTGGATGTCAGCAATCCTTCGGAGACAACGATGATCGAACACAGGGAGTCGTCTAACGTCCTCAACTCAGCGAGGCCAGGTTTCACAAGCATAGAGCGAAACTGCTCTTACCGACGCGTTGTAGATCCGACCTTTTACAGCCAGACTAACATCACGAAGGCGCCAAAGGTGACCCAGATCAGCATAAGCCGCTCTGGCTTTCACTATACGTGAATTGATCTCATCACTCACACCCTCACCAGCACTTATGCAGCTACCCAGATACACGAACTTCTCGACTACTTCTATCTGCTCACCATCCAGGGTGAGTACAGGATTGGAATCCTGCCAGTCTTGTAGAAGTACTTTGCACTTCGAAGGTGCAAAGCACATACCATACCTACGGACACTGATTGCCAACTGATTAAGTGCGGATTGCATGCCTTGGGCATTATCGCACAGTAAGACAATATCATCCGCATACTCAAGGGCGAGAAGTCTTTCTCCAGGCAACAGATCCACGCCAACATTACTTACATTCATCAGAGCTGTTTCCAGAATGTCATCGATGGCAAAGTTGATGAGGAATGGTGAGATTGGGCAACCCTGCCTAACCCCACTACTCGAATGGAACAATGGAGAGAGGTGGTTGTATGCCCTCACTCTGCCTGAGATGTTTGTATATAGGGCCAGGTGATTTGTAACGCTTCAAGAGTTGGAGTTCCTTGCGGACTTCCTCCTCGTTTGGTGGATCAGTCGTCACCGGCCATGGAGGGCAATACAGTCTGACCGATGTTGCCGGAGCAGCAGGCCAGTTGAACTGCCCTTCGAAAAATTCTGCCCATCGTCCAAGACGTCGATGGATGTTAGTGATTGGCATCCCATCATCCTCGCTGATTGTTTCACTCACACCAGACTTCTTGCTGCCAGTGGCTCGGATGAGCTGGAACAGCTTCCGGTAGTTACCAGATGCAGCTACTGCTTCCAGCTCATTAGCACGCTTCGACCACCAGGCTTCTCGGTAATTACGCAAGCTTTGCCCAATTTCCTTACGTAACATCCTTCGTTTATGGTCAAACTCACGGTCACCCGGAGTAGACCGACTGGCTTCAATGAGTTGTAAGGAACCAGAAGAAACCCAGTACTTATTAGCGGGACGTTTCGCGAACTCACAACTGACTTTACTCTCCATTTTCATGGCGTCATGCAATTGCAACCAATGTTCATCTATACTTTTCGGTGGAATGGTAGCTAGCCTAGAAGCTAACTCGGCTCGATAATTATTTGCAACAGAATTTGCAACGAACTTGCTGACATCAATCCTTTAGTGGCAGTCGCTTCGTTGTCCACTGAAAAGTAAGATAAGATTGGTGCAGACCAAGGATTGGTCAGAGTCCAGATAGGTACTCCAAAAGGAGCGGCAGTCTTTCACACAACCACGTCAGCGGTAGCTGATCGCGATGTGATCAATCTGAGTCCAGGCTTGGGATGCAGAGGGAGGACGTCAGGCGGCATATCGGCGATGACTGCGCCGAAAGTTAGTGCTAGCCAGAAACAGGTTGTGGTCTGTGCACAGTTGCAGTAGACGGCCCCCGTTATCTGTCCTGCAACCAACAAGTCCCCATCGGCCACCTAAAAGACTCTCTTCTGTGCCTAGACGCCCGACCTGAGCATTCAAGTCTCTTGGCTAGTACTACAATATCCGTCGAGAGCATCTTCTGTTAAAGAACAGTTAACTGGTAGTAAAACTCATCCTTGATTGCATCCGGGCTGCAATCTGTCGGAGCATAGGCGGAGATGACGAAAAGACATCGTTTCTCACGCCGATTTCTTCTCACTTTGATGGAGCTTTCTAATCTAACGGCACATAACCGACTGATAATGGGGATCCAATCGACTAGTGCTGCCTCAGCTCAAGCGCTTAGTGCGACACCAACGCCAGCAAGACCAGACGAAGATGCCACAAGGTCCCCGGATAAGCGCACGTAAAACAAGCTTTTTGAAGTGACAGATGTAGAGCGAATTTGTAGTACTTCACCAGATTCTTGAATATGGGTCTCGGATAGACAGCAGACATCGATATGAAGACTTTCCAAAGATATATCCAGCCCTATCTGTTGACCATTATTATTATTGTTATTATTATTATTACTATTATTGTCATTACTATTATTGTCAAGCTTAAGTACATCTGTGGTGTGTGCTACCGATGTCGACAGATATAAGTAGTATGTATCATCAATCAAAAGTGAAACACCTGGTGGTAGAGGGTTAAGAGGATCAAAGAAAAGAGAACGAGAACAGAGAATGATTGGTGTGGAAACGAAAGAACAATGAAGTCTGAGACTATTGACTGATATTTTGCAAGTAAATTATTTACTGTATGGTTCTCAGATTTTAATAAGATGTTCTGTAATTTCGTATTTAAACACATGCAACTGTCCCCATTTATGTTCTCGTTCAGTACATATCGTTTAAAAAAATTCTCAATAACATTACCGGAATTCTCTTAAATATGTGCTAAAAATGCAAAAAGTTTATTGTCGTCCTCAAAGTCGATTTATAAGAACGATGAAGTTTAACCTCGTATTTAAAAAGCTGGTCCGAAAAATTAATCACAATTATCCCTAGTACACAAATCAAGAAGCCTGAACAACTGGACGTGATTTCAGTTTAACAATTAGTGACTTTACTGCCTGACATATGTTTATTTGATTGTCACTAGCCTTCTTTTATGATACTTTGACATTAGATGGGGGCAAGAAACTGTTTCTAGATAAATAGTGGGATTAAATTTTTTTTAAGACTACAGTAGATTGATTCAATAAACCATTACTCACTTCTATTACATACCAAGTTTGTCCACCATCAAAAATTAACGAGTCTGAGTTTCAAATTTTCCGATGGGTTTTAGGTGTGTGTTTACACACAAAAAATTACGCAACGTAATTATTACTTCTTGGGTGTATTCCCATATACATCTGAATTAGTAAATACAGTGACATAACTATTCAGTGCTTTTAGGCTTTTCAATGGTTGTCTAACTCAATTGTGAATATATATATTAATAAAGTTTGATGACCAGTAAAGCATTATTTGTTTTCACAAAATATTTCGTATTTCAATTAACGTGATAGAGAGTTCATCTTCATTTATCGCTTACTTTTGATTTCATTTTCAATCAATAATCAACCGTTATTCAATAACTTATACGGTATCATACCCGTAATGGATTTTTTAATGTTACGGTTTTATTTCATCAAAAATAATTCAGCCAGAGCAATAATATTTTCATTTTCAAGTAGATATTTGATTGACCACAACATGGGTTTATATTTATTTAATATTCTGTTAACTATAGTAACTAAAGAAATTCTGATGTGTCCATATCTAGAAAAACTTACAACAATCAGGCATCGTAAAACTAATGACGAAAAGAAAATGTAATTTAGATCGGACAAATAATGAAAGAAATGTGAGGAAAAAGTCATATTATCAATGCATACATAAAAATCTACTTTTTGTTACTAACCTAAAATCATCATATGTTGGAACTCCTTGTTGAACAGCTCTAATTTTTGCATCATTTTCAAGCCAATATCTAGATTCTTTAGCAATAGCTGAATCCATTTCTTTTTCTAAGTTATTCATGTTAATACCCAATTGTTTCAGATAGTTATCATGTTGTTCAACCATCTTTCCAACTCTATTGTTATACAATACGATTTAAATAATTAAAAAAAATTAATATATACTACACAAGTAAAGTGAGTATTTTTATAGAGGGATATGTATATCATGAATTTCTTGCAATGAAACTTTCACAGTCAACATATTTTAGAGAACAACCAGTTTAAATCTATTTAATGTCAGGAGTGTTAGACAATATGAAGGAGGGAAAATCACTTTGTGTAATAGTTAAACGGATTTGAATGTTCGACAGTCAAACAAATCTATTGTCACGTCCTTATTGTAAAAAGAACGTTACCTAAAAGATAAATCTTTAGATTAGTGTCAACTGCTTTGAGTAGTAGCAACGACTAAGTGGTCTTCCTGTCGTTTATGCTCGTAAAGACAAAGGCGACTTAGCATTTATAGAGTATGTAACACAAACATTCTAAGTTTCCTTTTTATATGTAATATTTATGCTTTTTAGCCTTTAATACATATCTACCAAAACAGAAACTATGGTTCGAATAACAAATACTACATAATTTTCTGTTTTCTTTGTATCCCATCAATTTAAATGATGAGTATTTAAGACATATATTTACGTTTTCTGAGTTAATGTTACAATGCCTAGGAATTCACAATTAATACGGCAGTCATTGTGGTGCATTCAAACAACTAAATAACTACGAAAAAATCGCTCTATCATATGAAGTATTATCACACATGTAGCAGTAATCTAAAAAAATATTATAAATAAAACATAACCTAAGGTAATGAATTCAGGGTATAGGGAAGAAAATTAAAGAGAATTAAATTAAACTGCCTTTTTTCCAGAAAGAAGTTGACACTTTGAAAGTTTTCTAGAAAACAAAATAACCTAAAAATAAAGTTGAAACTTAATGTTTAAAGCTCAATCTGTCATTAGATTACCTAATATCATACTACATAGTTCACAATAGTGGCCGAAATATGTCTATCAATTAAACTTAATGCTGGCTGGCATCAAGAAGCTTAAAACCCACAAACCAGTCAACAGGTTGTTGCAGATCGTTTATATTTAGTTTCCTATAAATTTTGTGTTAGTGTGTATTATATTAAAAAGATGAAAAGAGTTAACAAATAGTACCGTTTTCAACTATCAGGTAAATATGGAAGTGCAATATGGATAGCAACTCAAATGAATCAGTAACTTGAAGACATATATATGCATCACATTGACTTTGAAATCAGGAGCTTACCATTTTCTCGTAAAGCACAACAAATATGCAGTAGGTTTAATAGGCATCACATTGAATAATATTGTGTTAAACATAATTAATAATCCAGTACATATTCTACCGTTACTGGAACAATAATCTTTCCGACACTATTCAGTGTATAATTGATTCTTACGCTTAAAGTGATTATTAGGTTCATATGAAAGTCATCTAGCTAAGAAGAATTATATTGTTAAAATAGAACAGAATAAACAATTAGACCAAACACCTTTCACACAGCTGTAAGATATATTAATGAGAAACTATATTGGCAAACAGCTACATGAGAATAGGAGAAGTTGCCAACTATCTTCAAAAGATAATTTTGCACAGTGAGAAATCAAGCAATACAGAACGTAAAGCACTGAATATGTCTAGAGTAGATATATATTGCTCAGCGAGCAATAATATATAACAAACTCCATTGTTCATTAAATTTACGGCATAGTTGATAATGGAAATTGGAAATGTGAGATATATATGTATTTAATCAGTTTTTAAAGCATGAACAACTGTGCTACAAAAAGCGTATGTTTCAAAGCAGTATTGTGACACATTTTATTGTTTCAGCTAGTTGATCAATTTTGTTTTCTTCATCCTAATTCAACCACCAATGTTGTCAAATTCATTTACTGTTACAAAACGTTTAAGTGGCAGGAACGTTTAGTTCCAAAAGAGGTTGCTTCATTTTAAAAACAAAGATCATGTAGCACATCCAAGCATTGTAAAGTATTTCAATGGAATTATGAGAAGACGGAATTGATGGGACAAATGTGATGTATTTGCGCTATACATTTCAAACAATCTGGTCACATATACCTCCCAAGGCATTTTATACAAAAATTAATAATAGTCAATTAAATAAAGGTTCCTTGGAAGACATATTTGAAATAACTGATCTTCTTGATGACACTAATATTAAAGAAAAGACTGTGCATTCTTCTGATGCAAACTCTCTTTTTACAAATGTAACTTTAGCCAAGACTGTTGATTTTCTTTGTGACCGTATATCGAGTAATTTCCACCTTTTTCTTATTCGCTCAACACTATTGAAAGAACTACTTTTATTGTGTATTGCAAAATTTCAATTCACATTTGA
The DNA here is from genome assembly GCA_944470205.2 of Schistosoma margrebowiei. Taxonomy (NCBI): domain Eukaryota; kingdom Metazoa; phylum Platyhelminthes; class Trematoda; order Strigeidida; family Schistosomatidae; genus Schistosoma; species Schistosoma margrebowiei. The sequence continues at coordinate 65,322,975 of OX104028.1, read as the reverse complement.
AGGCGAAAATTTTCGACAAGTTGATGGTTTTGCTATGGGTAGACCTTTAAGACCTCCCTTAGCTGATATATGTATGTCATATGTTGAAACTATGACGAGTGAGCTCATCCACGAAGTAACTTTTTATAGGAGATACATGGATGATATATTAGTCATATGTGGTAAAGTCTTCGTTGCTGCTTAGTTATTGCATAAACTCAATAGCGTACAGAATGATATCGTAATGACCAATGAAAAAGTAATAATCGATTACCATTTTTTAGATATAGTTTTGGTCAGTTTGTAGGAAGCCAACCTGAACTGAGCAATATCCAAATTTTTCTTTTCTGTCCATCGCAACACAATTATGGCTTGATAAAGTGCCTTTTCAACAAGACTCAAAAGAATATGCACTACAGATACATTTGAAGAAGATGCGAAACTGCAACCTGACACACTGATGTCAAACGGTTATCCACTAATGTCTGCAAATAGATGCAAAATTCAGTCAACACTAAAACCTCTCTTTAATTATGTTCGGAAGAAAACTGTTTATTCCTCTCTACCGTATAGTAGTGGATCAAGCAGTATGATTTTAGGACAGAGACTAGAAGTACCAATTGAGAAAACCATATCAAACTCCTAAACTGGTTGTGATTGGAAGTACTAAGCCAATAACTCCACATATGTCTAGGTATGAAATGTATGATCACGTCATGTTTGTGTGGACACAAATACATAGGGAGGAATAATCGAACAATTATCACTTCGTTTGCTGAATCTTCATTTAATTGACCTATATTAATTTTCATATAAAATGTCTTGACAAATATACGTATGACTAGATTATTTGAAATGAATAGCGCAAATACATTATATTTTTCACATCGACTCCGCCTTATTGCTCTGTAGAAATTTATAAAATGGACAAATTTCTTTATATTACAACAGTATAACTGACAAGAAGCAAACATTCACAACTGAGGTGTAAAGAGATACAGATTAATAGAATAATTTTATTATCTGAAAAAACATATCAAAATAAAGTTATTCCGAATATATACATAAGATAGTCTCATTTTACTATACAAATCAGTTTACTACAGAAAGTCATTATTCGACAACACCTTGATATATACAAATAATTAGGTGGATTTAACACGTTTGCGCCATGTGAACTTTTCAGATGCACTTAACTCATCCCATCTAGATAATAGTTGTTCAGCTAACCAATCTTGAGTTGGTGGAGCATTGAATGCTGTACGATGTTCGCGTTTTAAAGATGGACCAATATGCTTTGCAAATAGTCTAAACGCAGAACGTATTAATTCAGGATCGTCACAATCAATATTTTCTTCATCTATATGTCCGGCAGAAGAACGCTTATAAAGAGATGGTCGATTATCATTAGCATGAATATTTGAAACACTAGATACATTTTCACATGTTTGTTTCGCATTATCTTGAACTACTCGAATTTCATGCATACCTAAAGAAGAATTCTTTGAATTTGTACAATGTGACAAATTATTAGACTCTTTAGTTGAATATTTGGCTTCTGTAAAAGACAATAAATTACCATCAACTAATTCATCAAATGAGATAACAGATTGATAGTGTAACAAATATTCCACGATTTTCTCATCATCAAGTGAATTAACAACGGAAGATGTTTTAAGTGATTCAACTTCCACCAGAAGATCTCTTAAACACGATGCTAGTACACACGATTCAAGTACTAAGTTGGTATTATTCAACTTTATTTCCTCAATATGTTGCTCCAACAATTCACAGGCTTTCAAACGCCAATCTAAATTATTTTCACCAGAATTGAGTATTTCTTCACCATGTTGATCTGATATATCTGATGATACAGAACTATTCATAACATAAAGTGACTAATAAAAATCCACCTAAAATAAAAAAGAATACATAAAAAGTAGAAAAGTAAGTAGTAACTAAAATGATTAAAGTTAACAATCATTCACGTTTAACAAAACACAATTTGTATCTGAGTAAAATGGAGTGATTAACGTTATATAAAAATTTCTACGAACAAACACATGTTTCTGAACTAGTAGCAGTAGAATCATTTACCCGATATTGGACCAAATGTCCTATAATTAGCCAGTTCCATTAGAATCTTCGGTGAGTGAATCATTTTCTGCACATAAAATTAATTTTCTTGTTGCATTCTAAAAGATTTTTAAGATCCGCAATAGTTTAGCTCAAATTAAACAGATTCTGAATAACATGAATTGATAAAAAAACCCGACCATATTTTGTTCAGTTTTCTTTTAATGCCACTTAGCTGTAACCGTAATCATCCGAGTATTAGTAGATTAGAATAACGCTAATTTGACAGATCTAATCATAAAAACTGTTCACAGTTATATATATAACAATAGTGTTAAATTTAGAAGCAAACGCTCATGTGACTTAAGTCGTGATGTTTTTAAAACACAGACAATCATATGTAAAGAACAAAACATTATCATCAAGCATTGTTAAATCAGTCATAAAGCATTGAAAAATCTCTTTGTCGGTTAAAAATAAAATAGCATTTTATTGCATCACAGTAAATAGAATTAATACACAGATAGATTAATAAGTAAAAACATCATAACAGCAACAAATTGGGATCATAGATGAATACAGACGGAAGAAAATATGGAGCTTATAATGATACAAACCAAAATCAGTGGACAAAAATGAGATGAACTACATGAAATGCTTCATAAATATACAAAATATATATAGAGTAATCACAAAATATTTGATTATAACAGGAAACGAAACGAATTCGATATTACATCACAACGATTACAATGGGATTTTAAGAGCGGGTAGACACGGATTGATACGATTCATCCAGAAATTAGCACATGATATATGATAGCAACGACCAGCTAGATTAATATAAACTAAATGATAGTTAGTTTGTTGGTGTTGAGAAAAACTGGATGATTCATTGCAATGATTATTAACACACTGGTCATTAGTCAGGTTGATCGATGAAAGACAAACTCCGCAATATGAGAACGTGGTCGAATTAATAAAGTCTTGAATAACGAATTCATTTTCTGATGTTGAAACAAAATTAAAAGCCTGACCAATTTTATTCTGAAATCCAAGGAAGTTCATTACAAGTAAAAATGAAGTTTAAATAACTTTTCAATAAATAGTAAAGTTAAAAAAACACATAAAAAATGACTACTGGGAAATGGATTTTTTCCCCAAATATGACCAGTACCAATCAAGGAAGATTTTAAAATTTACATATTTATTCATTAAGCTGTATACACTAATTTGAATTCAGTGCTTTAAAACTCATATTTTTATTGGCTAACCCTAGATGATATCCCGAAATTTTCGACAAATACTCAGGGCCTGTGACGATACTTTAGAAACTCTCACAGATCATTAGAAATAGCAATTATTGTTTTACAGCAACTAGTTCCTTTGATAAGTGTTGGTAGCGTAATATGAAGACATCTTCTCATTACACTATCCAAATTATTATTTTGTTGTCCCTGTTTAAAAAAACAGGTAACCAAGCACATTGAGTCCTGTAATGGATAAGGTTCACCAAAAATGCCGAATTGAGGTTTCTATCATTAGATAGACAAAGGATATCAATAGGAAGTATTGTAACTGCATATTAGTAGACAGATTATAGGGAAAATCGATATTATATACGGAATATCTACTAAAGAGTTCGTTATAAATTTATGCAAACTCAACAGAAAGTAAATTCATTCGTTATTTATGTTTTTTGAATTTCTGTCAGAAACAACAATGGTTAGTAAAAAAATTTTCAAGCAAAAATGATCTTTTACAAACATTAAGAGCTCATATTTTCGACGCAGGTATATGGTCGATCTTTAAAAGTGGTGATCAAAAATGTTTATTTACACTAACAGAAGTATTACCAACGAAGAATTATTGAATCATAATCTATGAAATATATGATTCTACAGTGAGATCCGAGATGAAAAGTTACTTTAAAGAGTATTATTACAACGCATTCGAAATTTTATTCTACTAACTCCCAGCTTCAATCTTCAGATTGTCTTGATCTTACATTTATGTTATTGCAAATATCTGTCGATTACTTCCATCACTGAATGTAAGTGCATTCTGTATGCTGAGTCGTCAGTTCCTTTCTGTTTCAGATTTTCCCACACACTCCCTCACACACAACGTAAATTCAAGCAGGACGCAAACCAATATATGTTTGCAACCCATTGATGGACTCACCCAAGGACGATTCCATTTAGTCGAGTTATACACTATAATAGAGAAGTTTGTTTCAGATCGACATGCAAATAATCAAAAATAACAAATGTTTTAAAAATACCTTTAGATCAGTTACAACAGCATACGATGATAATTTACGAAATGAATTTTCAATATCCGAAAACAGTTGATGCATAGATGAATCAATTACATCTAAATGTAAATTAAAAGATAGGTATTGGAACAATAATATATATATATATATATATATATATATATATATATATATATATATATATATATATATATATAATGAATGTTTTAATAGTTGTTTAATTACGATCAATCTGAGATAAGCCGTAAAATCTAGCTTTGTAAAGTTATTATTCAGCGACATTACTTTTATTCATAAAATCAAACGATTAGGATTTATTTAACTTAACGATTGAAACGTGGTAACAAGAATCTAAAACTTAAACCGATAATGCTAATGAAATAAGAAAGTGGATTTTTTAAGAAGCATAACTACTTACTGTAATTCTTGGCTGAAATGCTAATTCGTCTCGTCATCAAATAAATCTCAGTGGCATCTGCAATAAAACGAAATAACATATATGATTTTTGGTTAACTAAAGTAAAAGGGCTTCAAAAAGTTACTTTAATTTGAAATCTGAATATGCCAATTCAAAGAAATTTTAGATGACTCGCATGACATAACTAATACGATATGACGAAAACTTATATAACGTTTGTGGTCATCGATAATGTTCTGTGTTCACTAACACTGTGGTAATAAGAACTTTCGGTCATTATTTCGTGTGTTTAAAGAGCATGTTCTATGTAATTGAAATCTTCATCAAAGGATTTATTTTCAGTGGCCGAATTAGTCCGTAAATGTCTTCTATTAATATCTTCGGTGTAATGCATCTCTAAACGCCGGACGAAAAATACAAATACAGGAAATGTTAGACTTCCAAATAAACAGAAAAATGACCCAAAGTATCAGGTACGATACGCTTAGTGAACAATGAAAACATAGCGGATAAGTTCAGACTGTTTAACTCTCATATAGGTTTGATTTTGGAATATCCTTTTTTATTACATCAAATTGATGACTTTTCCATACAAATAAAACAATTAAACTATTTAGCGTTCAGTTTCTACGATGTCATTGTTCGTGTATACTCAGATAACCAAGTCACTTGAGTTACACGTTTTACATTTTCCGGGTAAAATGTAAATTCAAACTCCATTTTATTATAAGTATTACTGTGGTGAACGGAAAGCTCAGGTGGCGAAGAAGAATTTATTGTCCAATGCGAAATCACACAGTGGTTTAGTAAAATGTGAAAATCACACATTAAATACATCATTTGCACATCTTTGAATTGTTTCTTAAAAACCTCATTCTTTTTGTTATCTTGATTACTTTCAGTTTTCTCTCTTCTCCTCATGTCGGTCTTCCCAATCTTCTGCTCGCAGACATCCCACTTCCTATTAGTGATATATACTAATTATATTTGTTAGCATACATTACAACACAACTGATATTTAATTTAGCAACTTCATAATAAATAAGAACTGGGTGAAAATGTTTATATTAAAAATGATATATTCGAATTTATGGAGTTTTGCAAATTCGAGTAATTTTGCACTTTTACATCAGTGACTGGTCATAGTTATAGAATCGCTGAAAACCTTAAATTGAACAACTATTTCGTCTCAATGTGAGACTCCTCAACGGACAACATACACAATCCCAGTAGAGACTGAATGAGAACTTTAAGTAAATCAGGATGCAGTTAATTGTCATTTTATTAAATTTATAAATCAATGGGTAAAACCAGTTGTCTTTCTTTTAATAAATATACGAAATTCACCTCTTAATTGATTTCAATTTCTAATTACTTTGACATGTTTATGCAAAGTTGACGTGTGAAAGTGAAAGTGCGGCCTGCTTGAGCATCTGGGCTACCTGTTCCTGCCACCTAGATATTTCAACAAGTTATCTATTTTTGTTTGTTTTAATATATCACTATGTTTATTAATCGCATAACCTATTCTGCTGCGTTTCTGAAAAGTATACAACCCTTCGTTGTCAAAGTTACAAAAAAAACTCAATAAGAGACAATGTGGTTGCTGGCAATATACAACGAAAAGAATGCACATTATTGGGATGTTCATTTACTGAACTGCTAACATCTAACTGGCGACCACTCGATATTTATCGCCAGGACCGACCAAGAAGAAAGAAACGGAAACTTGTTGAAATACTTTACGCTGAGAATTCTATATTGTACCAAAAATATAATATTGAATAAAGCTGATGATAATAATAATAATAATAATAAGGTAAATGTGATCGGCCACCGAGCGCGGAGAAACAGACACTCAGCATACTGATTAAAATGTGGTTTCCTTTCCTCATCAATTTCTACTGACTCACTGAGAGTGACCGGTTATAATTGTATGGAATAACGTATTGTATTCTGCTTTTCTGTTTCTGGTCCTGAACTTAGCATCTCATATAAGGTGACCTAGTTTTTGTATAGCGTACTGTTCCAGTATCCTATCGAGAGGTAGTACAAACTGGGTATACTGTTGAAAAAAGATAAATTTTAAATTTCCACGTTGTATCTGCAGTCACATTTTTAAAAGTTGATATCAAATTTGTAGTTCCGTAATAATGAAGGTCCTGGAAGCAATCCGATGCGGAGCTTTGGATGGTAACTTTTGTCGAATTCAAAATTTATCTATTTATCGCCACTGGCTTCTATTCTGAGCCATGTCTGATAAAGTCTCTGGACACTATATTACACCATCTCTAGGACCCCAACCAAGGAGTCGTGAAGGACCAGAAGCCTGACCTGTACAGCTTTCTTCCACACTACGACACCATGTCATGCACTGACCACTTCTCCACCTTTTCTAACCGGTCCTAACGTCGGCAAATAATGCACAATGTTTCAAGATAGTGACATCAACTGAATTATCATAGCTGTGCGCGAACACACGGTGCTGATCCTGTTCATTACTAACATGATGTTATCACTGGATGTCAACAATCCTTGGGAGACAACGGTGACCAAACACAGAGTCGTCTAACATAATCAACTTGGTGAAGCCAAGTTTCACAGGAACAGAGGAAAACTACTCTCGACATGTTGTAGATCCGACCTCTTGCAGCAGGATTAACATCACGAAAGCGCCAAAGACGGTCCAGATTGGTATAAGCCGCTCCGGCCTACACTATAGGTGAACTGATCTAGTCTTTCACGCCACCACCAGCACTAACTCAGCTACTCAGATACACGAACATCTTAACTACTATTTGCTCACTACCCAGGGTGGGTTTGGGTTCAGGTTCTACCATTCATATAGAAGTACTTTATACTTGGAAGGTGTAAGGCACGTGCCATGCCTACGGACACTGACTACCAACTGATTAAATGTGGATTGCATGGCTTGGGTATCATCGCACAGTAAGACAATATAATCCGCATGCTCAGGATCGGAAAGTCTTTCTTCAGGTAACGGATCTACACCACCATTACCTACATATATAAAAGCGGTTTCCAGAACGTCGTCGATTTCAGAGTTGAAGAAGAATGGTGCGATTAGGCAGCCCTACCTGATCCCACTCCTTTAATGGATTAATAGATATGGTTGTATGCCCTTACTCTATCTAAAGTGTTAGTATATGGAGCTTTCAAGATGTGAAAAAACTTCTCAGACACACCTTTCTCCAATAGACAATCACAGATAACAATCCTGTCCGACAAATCGAAGGCGACAATTATGTCAAGAAAAATTACGATTGTTAGCCTGTGTAATAAATCTGACGGTGTTCTAACATTTGGCGGAGGGTGAAGACATGACCAATACATCCTCGACCGGAACGAACACCAACCTGCTCCTCTCGAATCAACCTTTCTCGGGTTTTGAACAATCTATGAAGTATATCAGCCAACGCTTATCTATACTTTTCGGTTGGTTGATAGCTAGCCTTAAACTTAGCTCGGTTTGATATTTTGTTGCAACAGGAGCTGCAAACAATTTGCCGACATCGATCTGTTTAGGACGATGGATTTGTTGGCCACTGAAATGTAAGGTAAGATTAGTGCAAACAAGGACATGATCGGAGTCCAGATAGGTACTTCAAAAGGAGCGGCAGTCTTGTACACAACCACGACAGCGGTAGTTGAACGCGATGTGATGGGAAGACGCCAGGTAGAACATCAAGGACGACTGTGCTGAAAGTTAGTGTTAGTCAGAAACAGGTCGTAGTCTGCGCAAATTTGCAATAAACAGTGACCGTTATCTGACATGTAACCATCAAGTCCCCATCGACAACCTAAACAACTCTGTTCTGTGTCTAAACGCCCGACCTGAGCATTCAAGTCTCTTGGCTAGTACTAAAATATCCGTCGAGAGCATCTTCTGTTGAAGAACAGTTAACTGGCAGTAAAACTCATCCTTGGTTTCATGTGGGCTGCAATCTGTCAGAGTGTAGGTGGAAATGATGAAAAGACATCGTCCCTCACACCTATTTTTTTCTTACTTTGATGGAACTTTCTAATCTAACAGCACATAACCGACTGTTAATGGGGATCCAATCGATCAGTGCTGCCTCAGCTCTAGCGCTTAGTGCGACACCAACGCCAACTAAACTGGATGGAGATGCCACAGCGCCCGGACAAACGCACGTGAAACAAGGTTTTCGAAGTGACAGATGGCGAGGGAATTTGTAGGACTTCATTAGTCTTGAGCACGCGTCTCGGAAAGACAACAAATATCAATGTTAAGACTTTCTTAAGACATAGCTAACCCTATCTGTTGTCCGTTCTGTATTAGTGTTCGAACATTGAAGGAGGTTAGTTCGAAAGTTATACGTGGTTTCAGAAAGACTGTTTCAGTATTCGTAGTTGATGGTAGCATTCAACTTTCGACCAGTCAGTGACTTCAGATCGTTTAAATAGGACAGATTTTCCCCCAGAGGCGAGCTGCTGCATATATTGAAAAATAAACTACGCAAAATGAGAATAAATAACGTGGTATAATAAAAAAATTAAAACGAATGTTATCATATGATTGTGAATATGATTTGTGTGAATGAGAGTCGAAGCAAGAGTAATTTTCCAGTAGTAGTTATCATTGATTTGTATCCATAAATTATCTTAAAAATTTACTAAGATCTGCATGTTGTTCGAAAAATTTTCACTTCGTTTTCAATGATAAGAAGCAAATCAATCCTGAAGACAAGTTGGATTAAAACATTACAATTGAAATAAATATTGTTAAAGGATGAATTATTTCATCTTAAAATACATTTAATGAAGACATACCCAATAAGAAATTACATCCTTCTTCACTTTCTGCAAATTCAAATTGATCTTCCATACTTTTAAGAGAAGATAAAACTAACAATGAATCATTGAATACTTTCAAGCAATCAGTCAAACAATGAAGCCATTGTTCGTATAAAGATTCTGAAGAATTCATTTTATTCTGAAATCAAGAGAATTCATTACAAATTTAATAAATGAGTAAAAAACGAAGCACAGTTGTTTTTTTTAGTGGAAATATAATCTTATATGCATTCAAGCATCAATATTTTTTGTGAACAGAAAGTTTCAATGAATGTTATTGAAATGGTTTAAATGGTTGATTATTTTTATATTGAACAGACTTAAATCTTGAAGTGCACATCATCGTACACTTTACAATTATTCAGTATTTCACTATTCTTTTTAGTCACCTCCATGTAAAATAACATTAAAAACTGATGAATTCGATAAAGCTTGGTATTCTGCACGGATGTATGAAGGTAAAACCTATATTTTGTCAAACACTTCGAGTAGTTTTTGTTTTATTATTATTCAGGGAAGATTATGCAGACAAAGTGAGAAATTGTTTGTTTATTTAAAAATAAAAAGATAAGCATTTTTATATAATATTTCTAACCTGTACATCATTATAAGCACTTTTCTGTATTGGTAATTTTAACAGATTATTATTATTCGCTGTAGTTAGTGAATTCGAATGAGGAAGCTTATCAAGAATTTCAGTCGGTTTTGATACATTAACGGAATAACTAGTTTGAAAATTTCCAAACTCTTCATCAAATAGAGAGATGTGAGAGCTAAAAAAGAAGTAATTAGAAATAAAACCAATTTGAAGATATAAATTTTTAAGCATCATTGACAATCAAATAATGAAGGGGAAAAAGCATCTTCAAGATTAGGCTAGAAATAACAAACAAACAGGTATCATACAAAAACTAATAACTACAATAGAATTAATCCAAGAAAATTTTCTTAAAATTCTGGTTTATCGACATGAACTGGATCAGACTTGAAAAAGTAGTCTCACAGACACGAAAAGATCAGTTGGTATTTGACTATGTACATCATATATGCTGTTGACAAATTACCCTAATATTTATACATCAACCACTACAGACCACAGTAGATCCTGTCCTGTCTTTCGGCCATTAGGCACTAAGATAAGATGAAACATATTTAAGTACAGACGGGTTAATATTAGTTAGATAACTGCGGAGACAATAATATTTTCACTTGCATCCAGATCATACAGGAGTAGTCGATTATCACACCGTGAATATATAAGTATTTAAAGAAAAACCACTTATATTATTAGTGAAAATTACGTTTGAAACTAGTGATGTTGAAATGAAGTAACAAAACATGAAAATACGGTAGTTTATCCAATAACACCATAGTCATAAAAGTTAGTCCGGTTTCACACGGATAGTTTTAAGTTATCAAACTGAGTTAGGAATGTCGAAGAGTGGTTTGATGAATATGGATAGTTTTCGACAGGCAACAAATTTGAAATCGATATATTACATAAGACATGATACCTACTAAAGGACTTATTAAAAGTCGGTAACATAAACAATATGTGATTATAAGTATGAACAGATATCAAAAGTAAAACCAGATATTAACAAATAAAACAGAAGTGGTTAAAATCTAAACATATTACTTGCCTCGTGACTGACTTTTTCTGACCATTAATACCAACTTCTGTAGAGACTTCCGGGATATTATTACTATTATGCTCTGATTGCTTAACCTGAAAACAAAAAGTCAGCAAGCAGATCAAAAATATATGATGACCGATACTTTTCAAAAAGTTTACATGATTAACAAAGTTACAGGATTAGAAGTAGTAAGGTCGAATGCCAAGTTTAGTAAAACAGTGGGTTTTTTTTACAAGTCATGGGTCTTTATCGATCTAAAACCTGCTCTTTCTATCATATTTAGAACACCCATACACGTAGATCATAATCCGCTACACAAAAAAAGAACGTAGTTAATAAAAACTCCCACAACTGGTTGTAATAAGACTATTCATTTACAAATATCTTCGGAAATGGATGGGTGAACATGGGCATCAAAGACAACAGTATAAGAGTAAGCGGTAAAAGAAGTACAGTTTTTTGCTATATATTGGTAAATGCCAACTTAACACAGGGCAACAATGCTCAGTGTTGAACGTATACTATACTACCAAAATTGATCAAGCAATCAGAAATTTTCTTAAAAGCATGATCATATGGCTAATCATGAAGTAAGCGATGAGTCTCTGTTTCTGAAAGTCTTATTGTTTCAAAATTGAGTCCAAACCCTAAAAACTACCTATCCTTAAAAATAAATACGCAGTCATCAAGAGGTTCAGTGCCCAACAAATTGTTTACTTCAAGTAATTAAATAAACACTGAGATTAGATCTAAACAGTCTAAAATGTAACTGAAAATAATAAAATCGTGAACATCATGACAAGGCACTAAATTGAGCTTTTTCCAATAATTGGAAATTAGATAGTAATACTAATCTTATTTTATTGACAGTTGATATGACAAAAATAAAAAATAACTTACGGAAGTATTAAAAGAAGCAAAATCAGACCACTCAGGGTCATTTATAGATAGGGTTCCTGATGAAACGAAATGCATGAAGGGATCTGATGTCTTGTAAACAGAATTATTTAATGTGCTGGAATCTGTAGATGACTGAATAGACTGGTAACAAGAATCGTTATCCAATCGGTTGGAAAATGCAGGAAAGGCTACGACGGGAGGTTGGAAGGGAAACTTTGAACATCCTGAGATTACTGGATCTCGAAAACTAGCTGGGGGATTTCCATGAGTGACTAACTCCGACCCAAAAATCGTATCTGTAGAATTAGGCGGCCTACTGGAGTTAGGGATTTGTATCATAGGGACAGGTGGACATATTTGTCCGTAAAGTGATTGGATAGTAATAGTTTCGGAAAGAGAACATGATTGGAATTCCCATTGCTTACGTTGTGCCAGGCCGATTAAAGCTAAGGCAGTCACTAACTCAGTCGGTGTAAACCAACCAGGTTGGGTGCAGCTTGTAAGTGACCAAATATGATACAATGCTTCTGTGCTCAAATTGGACGAGCGGAATATCTCGTAAATTATTGAACTGTCGAGACCATAACTAAGAAAAATAAAATATTTAAATGACGAAACGTTTAACAGATCAACCCAAAATACTAGTTACAGAAATAAACAGAAACTAGGAAATATTTGTGGCACTCTGTGGAGTGGGAAGCTAACTGATCCGGTGTGAGCCATACCTCAGTACTAAATGGAAGCAATTCACTCACAAATGTGGCTGAAATACAACGAACCCATTTTACAGAAAGAATAACTAAATCGTAATCGTAGTGGAATGCAATTCAGATGAAATTATTTGATGTACGAACCGAGAACAGTAACTCTTGTGAGACAACCGAAATTATTGACGATAGCTTTTTTACTACAAATTTGAATTTTTGTTTTATTTGAACACATAGATATTGGTGCAAGGGGGCACCAGATACATATGCGCCACACAAATATCATTTGATATGTGTGAGGGCTATGATACCGCACAGGTGCCCAAACCGGATCAGGTGGTTTTTTTAAGAGGCAACACCCGGAGCCTTTGACCTGAAGGTCTGATCCACAAGGCAGTGGAGAAACGTAAGGAGATGCAGTCCCATGGGAGCCGGTGACCAATACTTGGTTCATACGCCATTTACTCCTTCAGGATACTGGAGCCCATGTGCACTATTGGTTTGAAATCAGAGTTTTCCAACTCTCCTAGGTGGACTCTCCGTGTCTACCAACCGGGTTAAAGCGCCGGACATTAGCTTTTCATCCTCTCGATTTCGTAAACAACACCCCCGCCACGAGAATGCAGTGAGTAAGACATACCTGGCAGTGGTTGCATGCACGTGGCCATGTGAGAGCATTTCGATGAGAGTGAACTCTCCCACTCTCGGTCGTACCAGGGCATTTAGGGGTCTCGTTATTAGTTTTATTTTTATTACTTTTTAAAACGTTGGCATTTCGTTTCGTGCCATACATTTCTTGGTCCCCACTGAATCATCAAAAATCCTCGATCATATTCAGGTTTATGAATGTAAAAGTGGAAATCTACGAAAAAGTTGCTACCGGCAAGAAGCCTCAGGGTGGTCGGATAAAAAACACAATCTGGTAGGAGAAATCGATTGGATCCTCATTAACAGTCGGTTATGTGCTGTCAGACTAGAGAGTTCCATCGAAGTGAGAAGAAATCAGAGTGAAAAACGATGTCTTTTCGTCATCTCCGCCTATGCTCCGACAGATTGCAGCCCGGATGCAATCAAGGATGAGTTTTACTACCAGTTAACTGTTCTTCAACAGAAGATGCTCTCGACGGATATTGTAGTACTAGCCAAGAGACTTGAATGCTCAGGTCGGGCGTCTAGGCACAGAAGAGAGTCGTTTAGGTGGCCGATGAGGACTTGTTGGTTGCAGGACAGATAACGGGGACCGTCTACTGCAACTGTGCACAGACCACAACCTGTTTCTGACTAACGCTAACTTTCGGCACAGTCATCGCCGATGTGCCACCTGGCGTCCTCCTTCTGCATCTCAAGCCTGGACTCAGATTGATCACATCGCGATCAGCTACCGCTGACGTGGTTGTGTAAAAGACTGCCGCTCCTTTTGGAGTACCTGTCTGGACTCTGACCAATCCTTGGTCTGCACCCATCTTATCTTACTTTTCAGTGGGCAACGAAGCGACTGCCATCAAAGGATTGATGTCAGCAAGTTCGTTGCAACTTCTGTTGCAAGTAAGTATCGAACCGGGCTAGCTTCTAGGCTAGCTACCATTCCACCGAAAAGTATAGATGAGCATTGGTCGCAACTCCATGACGCCATGAAAATGGCGAGTAAAGTCAGTTGTGGGTTCGCGAAACGTCCCGCTTACAAGCACTGAGTTTCTTCAGTTTCCTGAGAAGTTTATTAACATCCTAAAGGCCCTATATACAAACACCTCAGGCAGAGTGAGGGTATACAACCACCTCTCTCCATTGTTCCATTCAAGCAGTGGAGTTAGACAGGGTTGCCGAATCTCACCATTCCTCATCAAATTTGCCATCGATGACATTCTGGAAACAGTTCTGATGGATTTAAGTAATGGCGGTGTAGATCTGCATAGGTGCTGGTGGTGGCGTAAATGATGGGACCGATTCACGTATAATGAAAGCCAGAGCGGCTTATGCCAATCTGGGCCATCTTTGGTGCCTTCGTGATGTTAGTCTGGCTGTAAATGGTCGGATCTACAACGCGTCGGTAAGAGCAGTTTCTCTCTATGCTTGTGAAACCTGGCCTCGCTGAGTTGAGGACGTTAGACGACTCTCTGTGTTCGATCATCGCTGTCTCCGAAGGATTGCTGACATCCAGTGGCAACACCATGTTAGTAATGCAGAGGTTCGGCATCGTGTGTTCGGGCACAGGGATGATAATGCAATTGGTGTCACCATCTTGAAACACCGACTTCGGTGGCTTGGACATGTTCTACGAATGTCGTTCCAGAGAATTCCACGTCGTGCATTATTTGCCGACTCTAGGACTGGTTGGAAAAAGCGGAGAGGTGGTCAGTGCATGACATGGTGTCGTGGTATGAAACGAAGCTGCAAAGGGCTGGCTTGTGTAGGTCCTTCACGACTCCCTGGTTGAGGTCCGAGAGATGGTGCTACACAGTGGCTAGAGATGTTATCAGATATGGCTCAGAATAGAAGCCAGTGGCGATCCTGCTGTAACGTTGTTTTACTTTCTTCATAAAAAGTGGTTGTGTCTTCCTTAACTGAAAGATTTCTTCTGACTGTACCTTTCCGTTCCCCCATTTTTTATCATTATTATTATTACACCACCTTACATCCATCTCTTCGTCATTATTCTCTTTTTTTCTCCTTAAATGCTCATTGTTTTGTGTGGCGCATATATATTTGGCGCATTCTTGTATCACCCGTAAGCTACTAGTATTTGACCACAGATGCCTTAGAAATATTGCTGCGTCTGTTGGGATCACCTGGTAAGTAATAGGGAGGTTAGACGCAGGGTATTAGGGATGATGGTAAGGTTGTGAATCTTCATCGACTGAGATGGTTGGGCCACGTGTTACGTATGCCTGAACACCGATTACCACGTCGTGCAATGCTAACCGGTGTTAGAGATGGTTGGAAGAGAATTAGGGGCGGCCAAACCAAAACGTGGCATCAGTGCTTGAAGACACTAACCTCTAGTATGAGCCATGTTGGTAGATGCAGACTACTTGGTTGGGGTCCGCGTGACTTCCGTAACCAATGGTTGGTGACTCTTAGTGACAGGGCTCAGAATCGATCACAATGGCGTCGGTGTATACACTCCCTATCTTCCCTTAAACTAAGAGATTAAAATCACTTCATATCTTTCTTTCTACGAACTAATTCTATATCCCGGTACTGCATCCTTATATGCAATCTTTCTCCTATATATTACCTCCTTTAACCTAACCACTCCTATGAATCCGGTGTTCATCTTGCTGTGCTAATGAGGTATGGCAACCTGGACCGATGCATAAATGTGCCTGGTCCTACGTTGTAACTGACTGACTGTATCAATATTTATGTGTTCAAATAATAAAAAATAAATAGGAGAAATTTCACATGGGCCTTAGAATCTCAGTAAAACTTGTTCAAAGTCAGTGCTAGCAACTTTTAAGTAAAGACAGTGAGGAAAATTGTGGAAGGACCTATTTGTGAGTCTACTAGCTCTATACTTTTAAAACCCAATGGACAGCACCAGAAATGCTTTGGGATAGATATAACTAACTTTTAAGCCCAACCTATCTTAACTACCCTTGCGTTATGAAAAGCCAGCAGTACTGGGGCTGCTGGATATCTGTAGAAAACACCTTGCTACCGTCACACTACAGTATGGTAACCAACATGACTTCGCTCGAAAATATCAAGGAACGTATCCCAGTTAATATAGCTCGACTGAATCGTCAAAATAAGCGAATTCGACCACCACGTAAAGGTAGTAGCTACGTTCGGTATAAATAACCAATGTAAACCTTTTCAAGAAATTCGTTAATTCGCCCAAAAACTTATGACATTTGAATCTCATGATGACTATCAAGTAAGGTGCTGCACAAATTACTTTGATGAGTTCTACTGTGGAAACAATTAATTCTTTGACAAATCTGATGGCTTTAAATTCAATAATTATCGAACTTCAACTTTATCACTCAATATTCCACCTCGTATTTACTAACAATCATATGGAGCCAAAAATCTCCTTAGATAACAGTGCCACATATGCAACTCTTTAGTACTGGAGATAAGCTATGAATAGGAAACTACCGGCGTCCATTATATGAAGCCTTCAAATCTTAGAAATTGTGGGATAGTATACAAATGAAAACTTTTAATTACTAAAAACGCCAACCACAAAATATATTTAAATAAGTGGTTTAATAGCAAATCTAAGCACTTTGGTTACAGCTAAACTTAACTTAAGGAAAAAGGTACCAACCCAAACTTTTTGGCGAAAATTTAAAACAATTAAAGGGTGGTCTAACATCGATCGACTCATGATCTTAATCAAAAGCCCAACAATCTCCACAATCCCATACTGATAATTAAAATAATGTTAGATTATTTTTTCAAGCCAATTGTCTACAAAGCCAATAGTTTCATAAGATTCCATGTTCTTGTGTTTATTTGGGTAATTTGGCTGTTTTATGATGATAAGAATGGATACAAATATTATACCAATATATATACCAATATTATACCAAATGCTTTCAGACTTTATGAATTCCATACATATACGCAAACGAACAAGTTAGAACAACTTATTAAAGAAGACAACATTCTAATTAACACGACAGTGTTGGTAGAAAAATGGATGAGATAAAAATGGCACAATCATATATATACATGTTAGGACAAGTTCTCATAAGAAACCCCTGACAATAAATCATAACTACAACAGAGAGAAGGTAAACAAATTTTTAAGACGAAAACACAGAAACTTTTAGTGTAAATAAAAACGTTAGTTTGGATACATCTTTTAAGCAGTTAATTATGTAAATACTTTCTAGTGTTTATTCGAGATTGTGATACATGTTTCATCGAACACATGAGCCGCAGTTTGTGTGATCTGTAACAGTAGTAAGACGTTTACAATCTTGAGAGTTGTGTGGGATACTTTACAAATAATAGATAATGAAGCATTCGATATAAAGGCGGAAAAAAGGCTTTATTATTTATAACTCTAGAATCTCGTAATCCTGAAAATGATAAAGAAAATCCAAATTCCGTAGTTTAGCTAACTTGATTTATCCAATATGAAGAGTAAGAGGAATTTATTTTTAGTATATTTAGAGTCTCGTTGTAACCTCGTAACATCGTTGGTATATGTTAAAGATTAGGTTCTCAAGCAAAACAGAAATTCTCTGACTTCATTTTTTTTGACAGCCGCTTATACACTGTTTGATTAAGTGAAGTTGCACGGACTTGAAAGAATGGGATTAACCATCATCACTGTTTTATGTTTTTTTATGAGAAAGCTTAAAACCAGGTTCGATTAGGCTCAAGAAACTGTCCGTAAAAAGGGCCAAAATTAGGCAGAGACAACCCTTAACCTAACGACCACTGACATCACAAACGTTTCTAGACAGACAATATTACTATCAACTACCACTGAGGACATTGGACAGATTATTGCTCCTCCTGAATGATATCCTTGGAATTCGGACTTACTGCGGTACGAACAAATGTCTATCAGCATCATACTTGATAAAAAAAAACGCAATGAGACCATTTTGAGCCCAGTTCGAAGAAATAAAACGCATGTATCTAAGGAAGGACTAGCTAAGCATATAGCCTACAACCTAAAATGACCTGGAAGTATTTTTAGACTACTGTGAAAACAGCAGTGACACTTGTTAACAACATGGACCAGAATATTAAGAAATCTCAAAAGCCCCCACTAACTTAGCGGATTCTCAGAAACTATTCTCAGCATGTTCTGAGCATGACGAGGAGCGAAGGACACTTGAACAGAGAATAACAAGACGTTAGCGCAAGGACTGAGGACAGAGGTGTGCAACGAAAGCAAAGAACAATAAAAAAGTGGTATTAATGGGTAACACCAGGTAATTTTAAACTGATTACAGAGATGGATTAATAAGTCGGTTACTAGAGAAAATATTTCTGAAAAACATAGGACCCTGAAAACCAAACGCCTGTAACGCTGATCAGAAAATTTTGAGGAATACGCCAGGTGAACTCCAGCTACTTATCATTCACCAACAAACTGAACTACAGGTTAATATAGGATCTCCAGGATTCAGTGAGGTCAAAAGGCCACAACTAACTTGAAGCAAATAAAAAAAGATCCTGATGGATTTTTGCAGGTCCTTCATACCAGTGGCTCAGTTTTAGCAGTTAGACTGATTGAAATATAAGCTGGAGTTTGAGAGTCAGGTGTGATTTCTCTATGATCACTAGTTGCCCA
Organism: Schistosoma margrebowiei; assembly: GCA_944470205.2. Taxonomy (NCBI): domain Eukaryota; kingdom Metazoa; phylum Platyhelminthes; class Trematoda; order Strigeidida; family Schistosomatidae; genus Schistosoma; species Schistosoma margrebowiei. The sequence continues at coordinate 65,303,882 of OX104028.1, read as the reverse complement.
GGGTACAAGAGATTACAGAAAGCCTCTTACGATAATCGCAGAAAGATCAGTTTGATCAGTATGCTATCCAAAATACTAACAGCCAGGAATACCCGACAGCAAATCCAGGAAAACTAGGGTAGTTCCAGACATGAATGGGGAGAATTGAACATACCATCAATCTATGAAGTTAGTGACTGATAGTCTGAGTCATGTTGATCTGTGTGAGCTAACAGGATGAGGCCCACATAATAATTGTAATCAATAGTTGGAATCGGATGATATAGATCAAATCGATCACACGGGAGAATTTTTATTCACTCTACATCTTTGTTTAAGTATTATTCATGACTGTTCATTATTCGACATTTTCCTTTGGAGGTACAATTTTCATGTTCGATTTTTATTTTCTCATCTTACGTTTTCCACCTCGTTGATTTCCTTTAGCTGTGAACATGTACCATTTGCTACTTGGGTGCGATACATAAACATACTACATCTCATACTGATGACTGACTAGCTGAATATAAGAGTAGTCTGGAAGAAAGAAAAGGATGGATAAACCAGAACTTGGCATCAGTTCACGAAACATTAAATATTGGACTGACCTAATTAGGTGGGTGAAGACAACCTGGTTTGTCCACTACAGTTATCGTACCCAGTAGTTAGAGATTTTGGGTAACACATTTCGGAATAGTTAGCAATGCAGTGTATGCATTTACTTTTTTCTTCTGTCGTTTAATCTTGGGTCCCGAAATCTTCTTATACATCTTTTTCTGCTTCCTAAATCTAATCTTCCCTACTACTATTATTACTATTTCTAATACTCTCAGATTTTACTTTATAATCTCATCTCGCTGTTCTAATGTGTTGTGACAACTTAAACCGATGCACATGTCCCAGGTTTAACGTTCAATATGATCAAATGACTGACTAATACATTCGTCACTTTTGGCTAGAAACGCTTTTATATTATTGATGAATTTATACCAAGCGAAAATAGAATGATGGTCTTCCTTGTGATGCAATTTATTGTATATAAACAAGACGAATAATATATGGAGCTTTAGGTAGTGTTGGGATCTCCAAGATAGGTGGTCTAAATTTAAAGCTTTCATTTCCATTCTTGACGACATCTTCATCGCTCAATTCATGTAGAAGTGAGCTTTTTAGTTATTTCACAAGTGTTCTATTGACTTATTCCAATAGCCTTGTTTGTGATTAGCTGTCTTCGTAGGTTATGTCGTTTTCATCTGCCTTCGGATCCAAGTTGACTGGCTTTGTCGATTGACCTCTGGCCTTGTGATCAATCGATCTCTTTTGTATAGGTTCGTTAACTTGGTCAATGTCGATGTACCTAGTGATTGCTAATTGAATTGAGTTTCACGATTTTAAAAATTCCTTGGTATTCTTAGAGATTCCCCAATCAAAGTATTTGGATTTTTTCCAGTAGAATTCACTTCAATAGTGGTTTTTATGAACTGTCAAGTAGCTAAAGTGTTTACTTTACATGTATTAGGCGCGGAAAGTGTCCGAAATGACAATGAAAGCTAGAATATTAAACCACCTGGCTCTGAAAAATCAACACCACCAAGAGCATCTACTTGACCTACAGATTTTCTCCATCATTTCGGTACATGTAGTTGCTTAAAAGAGCAACACTTGAGATGGTGGAGAAGATTTGTAGCTCAGGTGGATGATTTTGGTGGAGTTTTGTTCTCTGAGCTGGATGGTTTGGTCGTGGAGCTTTCACCGTTCTTCTGAACATCATCAGCACAAACTTCAAATAGAAGTGAAATGTTCGAATTTCTCTATATGTGTTTCACAGCTTGTTCTGTGCCACGTTCTTGTTCTGATGCCACGTTTTGGTTTGGCCGCCACTAATTTGCTTCCATCCGTCTTCAGCACTAGTCAGCATTACGCGTCGTGGTAATCGGCCTTCAGGCATACGTAACTGTTATGTATCGCGAGGTGACTACTCTAATTTCTACCGATTGACTAGCTTCAGATATCCCAGTTCGACCCCAATACTGTTCCCAATCTCCAATATATCAGAACACGAACCGTAGATGAGAAATTGTTTATGGGGTCAGGAGCCGAATAATGATTTACAAACAAATGCATATTTATACAGTTAGGATTACTATAAATATTGACCAACAGAAAGATAACACGTGAAATAATATTGACCAATGGGGAAATGACACGCGAAATAAATATTGATTAGTAGGGAAACGTCCAATAGGAAAATGACACCATTTAACGTTCAAGGGTAGCATTAGACTTAACCGGATAATTGTTTTTGGGATATTTTTCTGAATATCCCAACACCTCCCCTTGGAAAAGTTAATAGCGACGTAATCGAGGATTTACTTGAAGTTTCTTTGGGTGTCTTCTTTTGCGATCCGACCTCCGAGGCAACCACACAGAACCAGAAGGATGTTCTACTTGAGTAGATGACTTAGTCGTCTCTGTTGGAGGTATTGGCGGAAGTTGAAACGTGTCCAACAGCAGGTCGAGTGGAACGCTTTTTGTACTTGCTTCTTTCTCCTTCGCTTCCCTTGGCCTGACTTGGTTGTGGTGCCTGGTCCAGATTTCTTGGTTCACTTTGACATCATACATGACGTTCCCGTGTTTCTTTGTGATTTCACCCTCGACCCATCTATCACATCCGTGTCTATAGTCTCGCGCATACACTTTTGTACCAACATCGTAGGGAATTCGAGTATTCTTCATCTGCGGGTTTTGTTGCGCCACTTGCTTAGGTTTCATCGCAAAATGAACTGTCCGTAGCTTTCGCCCCATAAGCATCTCAGCAGGGGATTTGGAGTTTGGCAATAAGTCATGCGGGGTCGTCCGGTACGCAACTAGGAATCGTTCTATGATATCTTCTGTGGTCCCCTCCCCTCGTGATTTAAGCATAGCTCGCTTAAACGTATCAACGAACCTTTCAGCTTGTCCATTAGATTGCGGGTGATATGGCGGAGAACGGACATGGTTTATCGAGTTTTGCAGGCAAAATTCTCGGAATTGGCTAGATGTGAATTGCGAACCATTGTCTGTTACTATTGTTTCTGGAAGACCATGCTGAGCGAAGATCCGATTAAGGAGTTTGATAGTTCGAGTTGTAGATGGTGGCGCAATTGGCAATATCTCCGGCCATTTGGAGTAGGAGTCAACCAGTATCAGATATGTGGTACCATCTAGGGGTCCGATGAAGTCAATATGCACTCGCGACCAGGGTTTTTCTGACTTTGGCCAGGGTACTGGAGGCAACTTAGGAGGATTTTTCGCAGCTTTTTGACAATGCGAGCATCTTTTGACGAAGTCGACAATCTGCTTGTCCATATTCGGCCAATATGCATAACTGCGAGCGATGGATTTCATACGGTTTATCCCTGGGTGTCCCGAGTGGAATTGGTGTAGGATCTTGGAACGTAGGGTTGTTGGAATTAATACGCGATCACCGAACATCAGACAATCGTTAACAATACAGAGAGCACTGCGACGATTCGCTAGCTGTTGCATATCACCACTCAGCTGCTTAACTGGCCATCTACTCAGAACATAGGTGATCGCTTTTTGGATAATCGGGTCCTCTCTGGTAGCTTCCCGAACATCTTCAGCGGTAACAGGCATTGCTCGAATGGCATTCGCTAATACAGTAGCACCGGAATCCTCTTCGGTTGATACTATGGCTATGAGTGTGTCCTCATCAGTAGTAGAATGGTTCCTGATAAGTCTGGACAGTGCATCAGCTTGACCAAAATCTTCGGAACGTCGATACTGGATGTCGAAGTCGTACCCCAATAACGCCAACGCCCAACGTTGAAGACGATTAGCAGAATGGGCAGGAATGCCTTTCTTTGATCCAAAGATTGATAACAAGGGCTTGTGGTCTGTGAGCAAGGTGAAACGGCGTCCGTAAATGAATTTGTGGAATCGCCGGACAGCAAAAATTAGGGCTAACGCTTCCTTCTCTATCTGACGTAGCGTTTTTCAGCAGGTGTTAGTGTTCTCGAAGCATGCATCACCGCTTTCTCTGACCCATCGGGAAAGACATGTGAGAGTACGGCACCCAGTCCATGTGTTGAAGCGTCAGCAGCAACCACAATGGGTAGTTTCGGATTGTAGTGGGTTAGCAGAAGATTGGAACTTAACATGGCTTTAAGTTTTGAAAAGGCTGACTCACATTGCGTTGACCAATTCCAAGTAGCATTCTTTTCTAGCAGACGATTCAGTGGATATCGTACGTCATGCAGTGATGGAAGAAATGCTGAATAGTAGCTAATCATTCCCAAAAATGATCGCAGTGAGGAGACATCAGTGGGAGCAGGCATTTGTTGGATTGCGTAAGTATTTTGAGGATCAGGATGTCGTCCGGAAGCATCAAAGATAAACCCCAGGTACTTAACGAAACGTAAGAAGAAATGGCATTTTTCTGGGCGAAGGCGAAAACCATTATCCTGGAGGCGTTGCAGAACTAAGTGAGTTCTGGTATTCAATTCATCAGCAGTTGCGCCGACAATGAGGACATCGTCAAGGTACGTAACAACACCAGGAACATCTGCTAGAATAGTGTCCATGATCTGCTGGAAGATCGCCGGAGCAGTTTTGATACCAAAGGGTAACCGGGTATACTGAAAAAGTCCTCGGTGAGTGTTGATTGTCAACAACTCTCTGAATTCTAGAGCGACTGGAATTTGAAGGTAAGCATCTGCCAGATCCAGCTTAGCAAAATAGGTACCACCATTTAAAATAGTAAATAAGTCATCTGGGATCGGCAGCGGGTAGTGATGCTGTTGTAGAGCCGCGTTGAGTCCTGTGGAAAAGTCTGCACAGATGCGTACGGAACCATTAGATTTTTTTACAACCACAATTGGTGCAGCCCAAGATGAATAAGAAACAGGTACCAGAACACCCTCAGTTTCTAAACGTTGAAGTTCAGCGTCAACCAGAGGTAAAGATGCGTATGGGACTGGACGCTTTGGGCGAAAAACTGGCGTCGCTTCTGGCTGCAGTCTTAAAACAGCTTCAGTTGTGGTACAAAGTCCAAGACCAGGCTGAAATAGTTCAATAAATCTTTTTCGAAGGTCTTCAGCATGCTGTTGTGTCGATGCAGTAGTTTGGACTTGATTGCAGATAGCGTTAATAGGAAGATCAGCGAGACCAAGTTCTTCGAACCAATCTAAACCTAAAAGATTGAGCGGGGAATTGGTGATGTAGCATGTCCCATTGAAGGTTGTACCTCTGAATGAAATGCAGCAACAAAGTTCACCATGAAGGCGGAGATGACCCCCACAGGCACTGACGGCTGTCTGAGAGGATGGTTTGATGGGAGGTTGACCCAAGGTTCGCCAAGTCTTTTTCGACAGAATGGTGATATCTGATGCAGTGTCCAACTGCAAACGAACTGGCTGACCATTGATTGAGAGGGTCAGAAATTTGCGTCGAGTCGCGGCATGAGTATGGAAGACTGCTGCTAAACTCCTTGATGAGGTGATCGGCTTTTTGTGAAAACGACGCTGCGTCTGTGCATTTCGACGGTTATTGGATCGGTTGGATTTGCAAAAGCCGCTTTTGTGACCAACTTTCTGACAGCGATCGCACACATGCTGTTTGAATGGACAAAACTGCACATAATGCCAGGCTCCACAGTGCCAGCATGGAGAGGGGGGCTTCTTCTGAGCCGGTTTAGAGTGATTAGAGACAGAAACAGCGCTGGCGTTCGAAAGACTCGAGGTCGTCGATCTCGAAGATTTTCTTTGGTGCTGAACAGCATGAACTTCGGAACCACCCTGGCCACCAGATTGAACCAAAGTGGTGTCACGCTGCAGATTGATGATGCGCTGGTACTCGTCTATGATCGCATTAAGTGTCAGTGTTGGATCTTGTTCAAGGCGGTTAAGCAAACGAGTTCTGATGTCGGAGAATTTGGGTGACTGAAGACTGCATATGAGTATTAGGGACTTGAATTGGTCTTCAGTGAGGGATCTGAGCTTGAATCGTTCGCACTCACGGTTAACAACGCCGACGTGGGTCAGGAAGTCATCGGACTCATTCATGATCAGTTTTAAGCAGCGATATCGAGTACTGAAGAGTGAGTGATGATCACCAAAAAGTTGGCTAAGGGACTGAATAGTGGCGTCGAATGAACGGTCGCGTGGGTTCTGCGGTAGAATAAAGTTGCAATACTTATCCAGCTCTGATGGACCAAGTTTACGAAGCAGGAGACGCACCTTCCACGCATCATCTCTGTCAGCAAAGTCAACTTTGAAAAGGTCTTCATAACGTCTGAACCAGGTATCAAATGTAATGTTGGCATCAGGATCATAAAGGAATTCTGAAATACCACTGGTAATACCATCAACTGATTCAGGAATTGTCGATGTAGTTGGAACTCGAGAAGATATGTGCGTGTGAGCAATCATCTCCATCAGCTTCAACTGCTGTTCGAACAATTTTTCTAGTTTGGCTGGATCCATGGTTAATCACTAAATTCTTTGCTGAATCTCCGTCGCCAAATTATTGTGTATCGCGAGGTGACTACTCTAATTTCTACCGATTGACTAGCTTCAGATATCCCAGTTCGACCCCAATACTGTTCCCAATCTCCAATATATCAGAACACGAACCGTAGATGAGAAATTGTTTATGGGGTCAGGAGCCGAATAATGATTTACAAACAAATGCATATTTATACAGTTAGGATTACTATAAATATTGACCAACAGAAAGATAACACGTGAAATAATATTGACCAATGGGGAAATGACACGCGAAATAAATATTGATTAGTAGGGAAACGTCCAATAGGAAAATGACACCATTTAACGTTCAAGGGTAGCATTAGACTTAACCGGATAATTGTTTTTGGGATATTTTTCTGAATATCCCAACAGTAACACGTGGCCCAACCATCTCAGTCGACGAAAAGACGAACTGCTGTGCAGTATACTCGTCCCTTAATTGATAGACAGGTATCTCGCCTTCGCCATAGATGATGTAAGTTGGCAAAAGCCAAACGATCTTTCTGAATCTTTGCAGAGATTTGGTCAGACGTTAACCCATTAGGGCTTATCAGACTTCCGAGATAAGTGAAGTTGTCGACGCATTCGACTATTTCCATTTATTTATATCCCTAACTTGAATTTATACCAACAGAAAAAAACATGGAAGAAATAAAAATAGAAAATTGAACATATGTTCTGTCAAAATAATGTTTCTACCTACTAATCAACAACTTCTACTAACCTGCCAATTCAAATTGATAGTGACAGAGATTTACACGAAAGCTTTTATCCCTAAAAATATTTTAATTCATATCAGTATAGTGTTACAATGGATCATTGTGACTGAAATTTTAAATTAATACTTGTGGTGTAAACTCAGAGATTTCATTCATCCGGTCTAATTACTAAGCAACTCAAGACGTGGGACATATTCTTTGGTTCAAGTGACCACACCATATCAGCACAGCAAGTTGAAATTATGAATATGAACACCAGTTTAGTAGAAGTAATGGTATCAAGACGCAAAGAAAACTGTTGACTAATATATTTACTAAGTGTAGACTATATAAAGACAATTCTTAACATACCTTGTTTTAGCGGCACGAATGGCATCGCCATAAATTGGTGGTAGGGAAGAGAGATTCACTAACCATGAAGGTTTAGCTAAAGAAGCTGCTGGAGAAAACGAGTTTGCAGTATTCAGATATCCAACCTCCGGAAAATCAGCCAAATGCGATGGGTTCTCACACATTTGTTCAGTTGAAAATACACCAGAGATTTGATCTGAGAACTTACCACCACGATTAGGCTAGTTTTTTTATTAAAAAAAAAGCGCACACGAAAGATAAAATGGATTAGGATCAACCTAAAACGTGTGTGGCGGTTCGTGATGATGATTGTTATTTATTTATTTATTTCAACACATAGATAACGGTACAAAGAGGCACCAAATACATATGCGCCACACAAATCTCATCCGATATGTGTGAGGGCTGTGATACTGCCCGGGTGCCCAAACCGAAGCAGGTGGTTTTCTTAGGGGGCCACACCCCGAGCCTTCGACCTAAAGGTCTGATCCACAAGGCAGTGGAGCATCGTAAGGAGATCCAATCCCATGGAAGCCGGTGACCAACAATTGGTTCATTCGCCATTTGTTCCCGCAAGATACTGGAGCCCATGTGCACCATTGGTTTGGAATCCGGTTAAAGCGCCGGACATTCGCTTTTCGTCCTCTCATTTTCGTAAACAACACCCCCGCCACGAGAAGGCAGTGAGTAGGACTTCCCTGGCAGAGGCTATATACGCGTGGCCGTGTGAGAGTATTTCGAGAGGGAGAGCGGACTCTCCCCACTCTCGGCCGTACCAGGGCATTTGGGGGCGATGATTGATAATACGATGAATAATATCGAGTTACTTGTGGTGTAGGGGAGATGACCGTTTGCCGGCCAAAGGACGAGTACAGTGTGCAGCAGCTCGCTATTACTGCATGGCTGTGAAATGTGGCTTTAAAAAGAGGTTATTCACAGGATGTTAGTATTTATTCATATGCATCTTTGAAGTACTGCTTGTGTATGTTAGGAGCCCCCAAATGCCCTGGTACGGCCGAGAGTGGGGAGTCCGCTCTCCCTCTCGAAATACTCTCACACGGCCACGCGTATATAGCCTCTGCCAGGGAAGTCCTACTGACTGTCTTTTCGTGGCGGGGGTGTTGTTTACGAAAATGAAAGGACGAAAATCGAATGTCCGGCGCTTTAACCGGATTCCAAACCAATGGTGCACATGGGCTCCAGTATCTTGCGGGAACAAATGGCGAATGAACCAATTGTTGGTCACCGGCTTCCATGGGATTGGATCTCCTTACGATGCTCCACTGCCTTGTGGATCAGACCCTCAGGTCGAAGGCTTGGAGTGTGGCCCCCTAAGAAAACCACCTGCTTCGGTTTGGGCACCCGGGCAGTATCACAGCCCTCACACATATCGAATGAGATTTGTGTGCCGCATATGTATTTGGTGTCGCTTTGTACCATTATCTATGTGTTGAAATAAATAAAATAAATGTTAGGACCTCTGGGCGAATAACGTTATGGTAAGACGCAGGTTACCAAAAAAAAGTATGCTGAGTAAATCGGTCGAGTTGGCTAGGACATGTATTAACAAAGCCCAACCATCGCCTACTTCAACACAATGGTGGCTGGTGCATAAATAGTTTATAAGGAAGATATGAGAAGCCAAACCAAAACGTAGCATCAGTTCATGAAGTTACAAACTATTGCACTGACCCGTTTAGGTAGGTGCTAACTACTTGGTTGAGGTCCATGTGATTTTTGTAACCAACAGACTTTGGTTGACTTGGCTCAGAATAATCTACAATGCAGCAGATGGATTCACTTTTTGTGTTCCTTTACATACCAAGTTTCCATATTACATTATAACGTTTTAATCCATGGATCTAAATTTTTTAAGCCATACCTTTTATGCCTTTTCTATTGCCCCCAATACTGTTACTACCTATACCACTCTGGGTTTTCGATGTACTGTTTTGAAACTTGAACAAACGCATGTGACTAGTTCATTTACCAAATACACGTTCATGTAATCGGCTATGAGCCACATTGCTTTTTTGAATGCTAATAATAAAAAGCGGGTATCTAAACAGAATTAGATGAATTGGATTTTAATCATGTGACCAACTAGTCGGAAGCCTGGAGTTTTGACCATTAAACGCACTACCGGTAAGATTACATAGAAAATATAGCAGGAAACTGTACACAAATAATAATATCATCACTGAAAATAAAAACCAGTTGAAAATTGATTACACAGGGATAATGTCAGCCATTCAATAATATTTGAAATGCAAATTAAGATGTTAAGGTTCAGCATTAGGGAGATTACATAGTAAGTCAAAATAACAATGCACAAACGTGCATCAGCTTAATTCGCCAAGCCTCATACGGTAAAGATGAAGTTAACAAAATAAATAACAAATAAATCGAAATAATCGTTATACAAGGATATGGTTTGATAAGGGATGGGTTCGCAAAATGAAATTTAAAAAAATAATAGTTGAAAAATAGGTTACATACCTTAAAATCTATCTCAATAACACGAGTATATGCACCTTTTTAGTTGATAGGATCTAGACTATCTTATTATTGCATACCTTTCACTAATGGCTTATATATTTTGCCTCATAACCTCTTATTACAACCATTGGAAACATATTTACATTTCATTGTCTTTTCTCTACTTAACGTTGCCAATCCGGTGAAACAATCTTACATAGTGTGCGAGTAATCGATATGTCAGTGTTTTAATACCATAGTGAATAATGGATTAGTAACGATAACTAGAGAAAGGATTACTTGAAAATAACATGGAAATACATATATATATAGAATCTACAAACCGTATTGTGAATAGGAATGCAAGAGTGAGGAGCTACAGGTAGAGTCGTTTTGACCTTGGAAACAGATGAATTATTATCTAAAAAGATGTAGCGTATCGATCTGGGCATACCATCTTTGCTTGTGACGAAAGAATTGTCCAGTGCAAGCTTTTTAATATATTCATCAATATGAATTTCCTCTGTCTTTCGCGATAGCATTTGTAATCTTAACTTTGTACTTTCGAATCTCCTTCGCTGTTGTTCGAGTGATGGACCGCACGAGCTAGAACTAAGCAAATAAACAAGAAAGTTCGCTTACGTGGAAATATTTGATTTGCTAATCATTTTGATATCATTTATTCAGGTAGGTTACCAGCAACCTCGAAAAATACGGTCATGCAGATTTCACATGACACTGAAATAAATCACACCATTATGGCATCGATCCAGTGTTCAAGAAAATCGATCTGAAAAAGTGAAATCCAACTGAAACTGAGTAGATGTTAAACCATATTAAAAGACTACTTTGATGGTCACGAAAAAACACTTCAGTTATCCGTTTTTAGGAACCTACATTCATTAGTATGTAAATAGAACAATCAATTACATTGAATGAATAAAACAAATTCTCAGTAAACCACCAGACGATGTGTAATGAAATCGTTGGAGAAAGATTACATGAAAACCTATTGACAGGTCTAAGGGGGGAAAGGAAATAACTGTTACTTAGCTTACGCCATGTAGCCGGAATCACTAAAGCAGTAACTATAGGAAATATAAGACAAGTATTTGGTGTGAAGCTGAATGCAAAACATTTGGCAATGTTTACAAAATGAGGCCAGGAACTACAGTGAATATGTCAATTCTGCTTTCAGCAATATATTTGGTGTTGTTTTTGAAATTTTACTGGATTAAGTGCAATAAATTTACTTAAGGTGGTAGTGGATATTAGTGCTTATCAACATATATTACAGTCAAATGAATGAATGATTTCCCTTACTGCTACGGTATATATCAAGATTCGACAGAAGCACAACGAACTGTGGGCCGACGGTGACATATTAATGAAATGATCAACAAGATATCTCACTGTTCAGTATCGAAATTTCGATCCTAATTAGGATACTTAAGTATCGATATTCATCGAAATTCCTGAATCTGAAGTCGTTTCACAATAACCTGCAAAAACCATAGAAATTAAAATCTATAATGAGAAGTCTGTAACTTGTAGATTTTTATCTCATGAATAAAAAACGAAATAGGACATGGGCATACATTGAGCTATCGGTATAGTACTATACCGATCAAAATTTAAATTTCTCATTCAGCATACCTTTGAAAATTATTGGACGTATTATTAAACTATTCACAGAAAAAATCACGGTGAAAGAAAATCATCATGAATTATTTGGGTACAATCACATTTAAAAAGAACTAGTTATACACCGAAACAACAGACTATGACCTTGCGTCGAATATACCGGGTACTTAAATCCAATTTCTATAAGGTGAACATTTACATACTAAACGACATGTAACTATCATTACCAACGTAATCAGTTCGGATGATTCAAATACTTGAGAGCGTAATAGAATAAAATCAGCCTTAATGGACTTCTTTCTCTAGTAGCGAGCGATCAACTGTTTCAAATGGTTTTGGACGTAATAGAAAACATTTTCGCTCAATGGGCTTCCGTATCTAGTAGGACTCCTGAAAAGTCGCTCATATTGGCTCAGCCTGTAGCAAAATCCAACATTTGACTGCCGTTCAGAGGTAGAAGTTGTGTTTACAGTCCGTTCTGCTATGTTGTATCTCCAATTTCTGGGTGTTACCACTTAGGTTAGTATTGGGACTAAACTGAAATATATGTTTAAGGGGATATCCAGAAGTGTTAAGGATACTGTTAGCCATTAGAAGATCACCTCTAAGATGTTCATACTCTAATGGGTAAAGGTTAAGTGAATCGAGGCGCTCTTCAAAAGGCTTCAATTTGAGTCCTCGAACTGATTTCGTGGCTGACCGTTGAATACCCTCTGCAATGTCCTTATTCTTTTGGAGTGAGGGAGAAAATACTATGCTTCCGTACACTAAATGTGGACGAATAGAACCGTTGAAGATTATGCGGAAAGTTCTTCCATCGGACTGGCCGAAAATGCTCTTCAACAAGGTTTGCTCGAAAGGTATTTTTGTCATAGCGGAACACTTCAGATCGTGGGGTACCAGCACTCCTAAATCTGTTTCAACTACAGATACTTCCAGAGGGGAGTTTACTAAGTTGTGACTGTAGTCTGAATTATGTCTCAGATAGACTACTCTACACTTTTAAGTGTTAATGTTAAGTCCGTTGTCGTTTGCCAAACTTCGAAGTCGAATTAGATCCTCCTGAAGTGCCAGTTTATCCTCTGGGTTGCGTATATCTCTCCAAACTTTCACACCATCAGCAGAAAGTAATACTTCTGACGATATCTGTTGCGGAACATCGTTTATAAAAATCACGAAAAGAAGTGATTCTGGTGCCGGACACTGAGGCACCCCACTAAGACATTTCATGAACTGAGCGAAAATGAAGTTGACCATGACTTTAAAATGTCTATTTTTAGATATGAAGTAAGCCAGTCAATAAGAGGTGATTTGATACCCAATCCTTTGAGCTTATTGATAAGACATATACGGTTGAGCCTGCAGAAAGCTTTTGTGAAGTCAAGGTGAATACCGTCAATTTTGCCCTTGAGGTCAAGTATGGTTGTCCATCTGTCCACCGCAGTCAGCAGGTTGGCTATACAAAAGTGACCTTTTCTGGTCATGTAGATCGGTCGTGTAGATCGTCGCATATCAGAAACTCAATAATTTTCGATGGTATAGAGAGAAGTGCAACCGGTCGGTAGCTCGAAGGTTCGCTGAATCGACCTCTTTTGAAAATTGGTATGATGTGAATCAGGTTTCAGTTTTCTGGTAATATGCCTCGGCCTAAAGAATATGAGAACACCATTCTATGCGGAGTTTCCATGATTGAAGCTACTTCCTACAATAGAGCATAATGGACCATATCCGGATCAGGAAAAGCGTCCTTGTTTAAATGCTGCGGTTTCCGGTACATCTAGTCAGTGCTCAAGTTCACAACGAAAAGTCCTATGCAGTTGCTTACATCAATATAGTTAGTGTGGGTCGGTTTAAATGTTCAGGACTACTGTTTTGTTAGAAGGTCAACAGGGTTACCGTCGTTGTTTGTTGTGCCATTAGGACCTAGCAGTTGGGACACTCCACTTCTGGCTTGTCGAAGAGAGGCTTCATAACGGAACAAGCTTTTCGGATTGGAGACTAATTTATCAATAGGTTTAAAGCCCATTTTCTCTTATTGCCTTTTGCATATGTTCTTTATTTGTTTGAATTGCCTGTATGCGTCGCGATTATCAGTACGTTTGTATTACGCCTAGATGTGCTTAGCGAACGAAGAGTGCGATTCTTGTCGATTGCAGTTTGCTTATAGATTTTCGGTGCCGTTGGCTGAACGGACTACTTAAAAGCGTGTGCAATTAAAATTTCCAATGAGCATTCACATGAGGTTGGTGGTGAACTTCCCTGTCCACCTGCTGTAGATTGGCATGTCAAACTGACACTTCCAACCAGTAGGGTGTCTTTGACCAGTTTCGCAGATTAGATTGGAGGCTATGACGGCATGATCATTCTTACCCACGAGAGCCAAGATCGAGAGATTGTCAGTTAGGTATTGTTCGTTTGTAAATACCCAGTATAAGTGAGACGGCGTCTGACTGTATCTCTAATGAGTTGCCAAATTCACATTTTCGAACAATTCCAAATCTTCAATGAGGTTGAAAAACCAAGTTTCAGTAGTTTTCACCTTTAATGTACGTATGTTCCACGATATTGACTTTGGAAATATTAAAGTTTCCTATAATCAGGATATGAGTGAATCCGTTTGGAGTAGAGCTAGACAATCCTTCAAGCATACCACTGTCGTACCGGGGTGTCAGCAATGTTTTCCTTATTCGCTACTCAACCATGTGGAACAGACTGCCAGTGAACCTCCGCTGCAGTGAAACTACAACCCGGTTCAAAAGTCTCCTTGACGATTTTCTTTGCGAAAGTGGATTATGTTACCTATTGAATATCAATGTATTCAATAGCGATTTATACAAACAAGGTTCGTCATCTATTTAATTGCTTGAAAAGCAAAATAAAATCTTTAAATAATTTCACGTCTATTTTATTTTATTTTTATTTATCTTAATATATGAAGTCTGCTTATGTTCGTGTTTATCATTATTACCGTTATAAATATCATTATTAGTTCCCCGACAAATGAGGTATTCTTTTTATCTCTTCTTATCCTTCTAAACATATTTAACTCCAGAATGTCCTTTGAAATCAATTTTGACTTTCATGGCATCAATCTTAATTATTATTGCACAAATATTTATACTAATATCCGTTTTCATTCTGTATACTATTACATAAATCTAAATGTATTCATTCGAGTGCACTAAAAGATTTTTATTTTATTTTTTTTCAATTGCTGGTTTCCTTCTGAGGTTGATATTCATTACACAATTATTATTCTTATCATGGATGGGCGTTTTCACTAGGTGTTCACTTCTTTTCTTTCTCTTCTTTCCCTCTGAATAAATATTATTCTTAAGATTACGAAGTTTGTAATTAAAACAATAACTTGTGTTACACTTAAATTAACTTCTCAGATTCGTTTTATCTTCATTATGAATATATGACACATATATAGTGATATTTTATTATCCTTTTCACTTAATTGTGACTTTCATAGCATCACTCTAAACTATAACTGCACAAACATTTATTATTTCGTCCGCGAAAAAAACGTCTCGTGAGATTCCTTAGGAGTGTTTGTGATAAGAGTGAGCACAGAGTAAGGCATATCAGGAAGTATTTGTAAATTCACATCTGATTCAGTAAGTGACTAGCCAGTAGGACATCCTCCACATCGGCAGCGGAAGTGAGCGACTTAGGTGACTTCAATGCTTATAGTCCTCTCCCAAGTGAACCAAGTGACCGTCAGAGGCTCTATTTTATGAAGTTCGAGCATCCTGTTTAACTCTTCCCAAATTATTATTATTATGAAGACTGAGGGGAAGGTCAGGGGTGTCTTTAATGTTCATGATTATGAGAGAACCATCGCGAACCGTGATCGTTTCACCCAGTTTTCGGGAACGTTCAGGTTGAGGACCTTATTGTTTGGCAGTTGAAACTCATTTCAGACCCCTTATTGATTGATCAGACAGTTTTAGAAGTAGAATCTACGGCCAAATCACCAGTTGATTTCACCACAACACCTGGGATATTTCGCTTCTTAGGAGGTGGCACACGGTCATTTTTAACTTTTTTGACGGGGATTCAATCCCTTGCCTAGCTTTTGTGGACCACTGTTGCGTTCAGAGATCCTGTGCTAGGAGACTCATGTTTGATGAGAGAGTCTAGTACTGTTGATGTTTTGATGGTGCTGAGCTTCAGCATATCCTCACTAGTGTCAATTCATGTTATGTCGACACTAACGTCGTAAAGGTCTTTCTTCGTTTTACAGCGTGCACCTTTGTCTGCTTATGAGTTTTAAAACTACCATTTTTCAGGACTGATGACGACTTTTTCTGTAGACCTGTCACCATAATGATTATTCCGCTCACCAAATCCTCATTATTCATGAACCACGTCCCACATACCGACATACGATCAGATTTACTAGGTCTGTTATAGGTAGTTACAGTTAGCTCTGTGCATGTTATTGGAACTAACCATTGCGTTCATCATACCGCATGCCAGAGTTTACAGTACATCAGCATCCAGCTCGCTTGCACGAGGTTTTCATGACTATGGCGATGTGAATTGTTTAAAAGATTCTAGGAAAAGTCTACGACCGTAGAGCAAAAAATAGCAAACTAAAAAAGGATAAAATGGATAAAAACGGGTGTTAAAATTTTTTAAGATACATTAAAACTAGCCTTGATACGAAAAACGGAAAAATAGAATAGTAAACTGGGACAAAACTACAGTCAAATATTAACTTGTGTAAAACTCAAAAAGAAAAGTAGTCTATCATACGTTCAATTCAGGACATTCTTTGGAGCAAAAATGGCCCTTTAATTGAGTAAAGACTCAGCAACATTTTGATAAATAAAAATAACATTAAGACTAAACTTCCCGTTCGTGAATCGCATAGATGGTTGTCTGTATGTAAGGAATTTAGTGGTTAATAAATCCCTAAAATAAATAGTTCTATCAGTCTTCGACATCTGTTGCTGACCCTACTAGCTTTAATGGACACATCGAGCTGAAAACGCTCGGTCACGCATCTTCACCAGATTACGAGCGGGTACGCCGCGTTAAACATCTACAATCGTTAGTCAGCTTACCACAAACGCTTCTCGAGATATCATTATTCTCTTAAATATAAATTCGAACCTCTTCATATCTGACTTCTGATTTGACTGGACTGGCATACTTTGATCATAGAGTTGTTACGTGTAAATGCGTTGTCAGACTCCAAACACCTGTGGCGTCTTTAGTACTTATGTTTATTGAACAAGCAGAAGAGAAATACTGGTGAATTAGTCTGAAATACTGACTTGATTATCTAACAATATGTCATGCTTTTTTTTTAGGGACTCCACAGTAGTTTCTTATATCAGTAGCGAATTCCAAGACATGACAGATGCACCTACTGTTCATGTTGTTGTGCTGTCCCAGCAGTTGCTATTCATTTTCTTTATGGTTGGGTTATGAACTGAGGTTGATTAGGCATTTTAGCAAATTTCTAAGTATCACCTGTCAGTTACCTAACTCCGCGTGGAATCCCTCTGAGGGCTACTGCCGGTCTCAAGCCCAGATAAAGTGGGAGTGTTGAACATGAGGTTAGCTACCCAATCCCGTAGAAAACTAACTCGTTAAAGAAGCGCTAACCAGAAAAGAATTTAATCAATTGTGATTTACCAATGCTGTAATAAGTAATGATCTATAGATTTAAGGAGCTTTTCAGTTGTCTTAGAACAATGTAGAGTTTTCTATATGCTCGATGGAGATTACCTAAACCAAGCTGCATTCAACGATGGTCCTTCCAACATCTGATTCGTCAGCTTTTCACTCTTCTGTACACTTTGTTTACTTGCCATTAATTTTTTTTCACCACTCGGTACCTTATCTACATTTCCGCCTACAACAACTATCCTACATTATTCCCTTCTTAATGCTTATACTCTAACTGAAAACTTATGGTTAATATTATAGTCGATTAAAGCAATGCATCGATGCCTTACCCTCAGTCTATAATATGTAACAGGGTGTGAAACACAGAGCAGAATGTGAGGCGTGAAATATATGCCTAAAAATAGGCTTAAATGAGAATAAAATCACAAAAGGAGGGAGGGTGGAGTTACTGACCAGCAAGCATTAATGGTGAAGGTGATGACTTCAAACCACCCGTGCAAAACATTTTGTTTGTGTCTTTATGTTTGAGAACAAGTCAGTCAATCTGTGATATTGAGGTTGTTCTCCTACGCTCATTATTCCAACACATGTTTCCGATTTTATGCTTGATTAGCCCTTCTACCAAGACAATCTATAACTTGCTAATCCTGACTTTTACACTAGTACTGTGTGGTTGGAATTGGATGAAAACAAATAGATCAGACAACAAAAGATATAGTTATTAGTTTTCTTGGCACTTTACTGTATATGCACTTTCGGTTCTAATAAACAGCCTTCCTTATTCCAACACTGACCTCCCTTTCGTCATTTGAACTTACAACCCACAATTCATCGTTCTCTATTGCTGTATTATCTCATCCAGAGCCTTTAATCACATTTCACTATAGCAACAAGAGCTAGTATGAATGTAATCTAATAATTTATCACATGTCTATCTGTTCTACTACAAAGTTTCAAGCAATATATAGCGTTCATATTCAAGTGTCTTGTTGCTCCTCTGTTTCGCCTTTTTCGGAATATCGCTCTGAGGGCACACCTGTGGAACTTCTGACATCTGAAACAAACTTGATGTATGTGTTTTCTTAAGGTCATGATTTATACCAAGCGCTCTACAAATCTAATTTATGACAACTATAAATTTAAAAAGTTGTATTGCATAAATATTTAGCACGACTGGAATTCTCACACAATTATGCCGAGATTAGATCTTGTGTATAACGTGGACGCGATACCACTTTGAAAGGTGTTTTGAAAACTGTACTCAGTGTAATAGTAAGGCGTAAACCTAATATATAACGCTCCAAGACATCTGCACGAATGTACTGTTAAACACTTTTATTGATTGTAGTTGACGACCCTACTTCTGGAGCATACTGTGGGCTTACATATGTGGTAATTTGTTGATCACGCCTGTGAAAACGGCGTGTACCTGCTCTTGCAGAAATACATTATTATAACCATTATTGTCTAACCGATTGACTTTTATTGACCGTGACACAGATTGCAAATATTTGACCCACGGATAGCTTCTGTAATTCGTCATTTGACATATCGGAGTCCAAACAGTGCTTTATTCGTTTTCTATTTTTACATCCCTCATATTCTTTTTTTCTAACTAATAAATAACTGTTTCATGAGTTTTCGTTTGATCTTTACAACGATTGGTGGTGTTGCCCTCATTTGGCCCTAGAAATGTATAGAATCACGACACAATAAAATTTAACGCAACTAGATACTGCTTGGGTGGGATATAAGAAACTGATCAGTCATAAGAATTTCAGAAAATATCCTAAACTACTGTGAATTCATTTCAGTTCATATTATGCTAGCATGAAACATTTTAAAAATAATTACTAGCATTCAGATATTGTTTGTTCCTTATTGTCGTCTTGCTCTAAAATGTTGCAACCTTAAACTCCTCCTCCATATTCTTTGATTGGCCGGTAACCGAGATAAGTTCAAAACTGAACACTAATGCGAAAAGAACCGAAATGGATAAAAAAGGCGTTACATCCACTATATACTGGAAATATGTCGAAAATAGAATCTGACCGTGAAATATTCTAGACGCCAGCAAGTAAGCTGGAATAAACCGAAGTTAACAATTATTTCAAATGAAACCTAGAAAAAATCAACCTATCAAGCTTTAGTCTGTGGTAAGGTTCTTTGAATTAAAAATGAAACTTTTAGTGAGTTTGGACACAGCACAAGTTTCAAAGGCGCAAACCATGTTAAGATAATTCCTTTTGTTCTCTAGGTATCTACTTTCCAGAAACCCATTACTATTTTCTATTCCATGACTGACTTTTGAATGAAGGGATATTTAATTGATTAAATAGAATTATCAACTCGGAACCACGTAGAAGCCATAAATTTTAACTTGTGCTATTATTTCAGGAACAGATGTGCGTTCAGTGACAAAAACAATCGAAATTTCATTTGTATGATATAATACTGTTTCGGTCGTAATTCCTCTGATGATGTCTTTAATATGTTCTGTGAATATGTATAAAAATTATGTGATACGTTACTTTGCGAGTCCACTATCTGAGTTCCGTTTTCTTCCGTGTGCTAAATACAGAAGGCTTTTATATTCTCTATTGCCACTATACTGACCGGATGTAACTACATATTCGTGTGAACTTCTGGCTTGTCTTCAATTGCTTGGTATTATTTACATTTCTAGTATCAAAAGCATATTTTCTAACATCCGCTCGAAAGCCAAGCAGAAAGAGGCACTAAAACTAATTTAATGGGAACTCTGATGATTAGTTTCTTAGCACAGACTATTATATTTACAGTTATTTCATATGTTGTGTGAATTTTTCCCCTATTTACCACTTCATATCTCATTTGGGAAAGATTAAAAAGCATGAGATTACCATCTATTTATTTATTTTAAGTGATAACTGAAGTGTCACAAGGCCCAGTACTAAGATCAGTCCTATTTGCATTATTGAGTACAAATTATCCTAGTACTGAACATCTCTATACGTGATGATCTTCAGAATGGGAGGTAGATAACCAATTTAGTTGATGTCTCTTAAAGATACTTGATAAGGACATAAAACAGAACAACAAGACCCCTACATCCCATCAATATCGATAGATGTGGAGTGCTAATTTTGAGCGGCATTGATGCTCCATCCACCATATTACTCCTAAACAATACTAGCATCATATTCTTTCGCTCACAAACGGAACTGGAAATCTCTATGTGCAAAACTTTCTGTGCTTTTTGCCGACGACATTCTTCGTCCGCCGAGCCCTAATGTGTTCTGGGACTCCTTTCCAGAATATCTAGCTAACTTGATGCCTTCAATGTTTGCTTAACATCTCATTTGAATAATCTCTGATATGTCATTTTCCAGACTATTTGAACGACATATCTCTCCGAAGATAAGTATGCAGCTCAAACTGATATTGACTACTTCTACGATCATCACTTCGTATACGATAACCTGATTCACAACATTTGACATTTACACCATAGATTTCAGAAATGATGAACTTGGAAGCACTTAATCATTCAGGCATGATTCGTCCATGCAAGCGTGATCACTCTATGTAACTTATTCCTCTTCATACTAAACATGTTGTTCTATAACTAGGCCAGATTTGTTTGTTCAGAAGTACTTAATACTGTATAACTGTGTCACAATAGGACAAACTGGATATTGAAAACTATCGAAGGTCACTGACAATGACAACGATAATACCGCAGCTTTTATTATAAGATATGCTGGACAAATAGATTTTATTTATTATTCTTCATGAACAATAAAGTTTAAATCTTATTAATGACATTAATTGTTTGAAAAATTAGTGTGTATCTTAAGGACTACATAATTTGTGTTTGTTAACCCAATCTCTCAAGTTTGGGGATAATTTGGTGACATCCCCCAAGTCAAATGACCTACATCAAGGTTTAGGAGAAAGTAAACTTTCTCCAAATTTGGGGTTTCAGTGCCCTTTCCTCGAAATTGGGATAATTATCACCCGATCATATATAAACGTATTTTTTCTTCAGTTAGTTTCGAAAACATGACGCACTTGTAAAACACTCACGCCATTGTTGTCAACATTGTTGATCATCATGTCCGTTGTCACAAACAAACCTTAACTAAGAAAACTTCTCCTGTGGAGTTAGGTGGACGACTATCGAGAAGCGGTATAATTTCCTTACGTTAGACGCATCTTAGAATGTGTCGTTTTTCTCTATCATCAATAATTTTGTCTTTGCCAGGTACTCACACATAACCTTGATCATGGTTCATGTTCTTGTGTACGTTAGTCAAGAGTCTTTTACTTATATCTCTTTCAGGCTTACATGGACCGAGTAACCTATTACACACTGAATTGGTCGCTTCTGAAACTCCAATTCACGTGCATTTCTCGTTTCTTGCCGTTCTGTTACACTGTGAAATGTCTGTAATATATTTTGCTTTAATGCTTTCATATTTGACTTCACATATCTACGTTGTTATTGACGGGATACGTCAACAGAATATCTACTAAGTAAACAGGTCATATAAACTTCCTCGACATCATTATCATTCGGTTATATGGATTTGAATCTCGGGCGACCGAATAATAAGGTTGATCAGCGTCAGCACCTTTCGTTCTCTAAACTTTGATATCATCTTTAAACACAGTGTCGATGAATTGAGCAGTCCTGATAAACCATTGAAACAGAACAAAAGATATAGGGTCTTAGATAGTGCCTTGGGTCATGGGATATTTATCCAACTTCCATTCAGACATTGCTTCATTTACCACCACTTTTTATTTCTACCCACAGGGAAAGTTTCTCATCCACTCTTGTGTGACATCTTTTATTCCAAATCTGGAGAGTTTTGCATAATCCCTAATTAAGGCGCCCTATTAAATATCTTGCTAATCTATTAATATGAGATAAACGAAAAACTCACCCACCCTCGCAGCTAGTAGGTTATTTAAGGATGAGTATCTGTTCCAAAAATCGCGCTACCAAGTAGCCAATAAATTATATGGTCTAACGTGACTTAGTGGCTAAGTCCGAGTTATTTTCTTAAATACCTTAGACCGATAGGTCGGTAGTTAAACATGATCTATCTTGTTTCATGCTTGAATATAGGGTTAACTATAGCATTTGCTCAATCTCTAGAGGATCGAATTTTAGAAGAAGATATGTTGAACTGCCACTGTGAGTGGTTCTGAAATAGTATCCACGACGGATGACAACAATCGTGTATGTAACCCATCAGGGCCCAGTGACTTAACAAGTTTAATGTTAACACGTAAACGAAAAGCAAATTTTGCAGTCACATGTACTAGTCCTATAGTCGGAATCTCAACAGCTTGGCCGTGAAAAGTGTTAATAACAACACCATATGAGTACACCTGATTGAAATAGTTTGGTGAACTTTCAGTCTCGGCATTATCTAGTTTAGCTGGTGTAATGGACGGATTCTATCATTTGTTTTGTTCTCTTAATATGCAATCTGTTGAGATACCACAGTCTCAGATTGAAGGAACGTTGGCTTATCAGATGAGACGGAGTGTAGTAGATGCATATTGTATATTGTATTTAAAGCCCAAAGAACAATACAATGTGACCTCTGTTTGGCAGAGTGAATGGAAACTGAATGTCTGTCATATCGCAGCAACTATTATGAACAAGATCGGACAATAATGGTTCACATTCTAAGTCAGCAATGAGCTACCGTGAAAATATATACCGGGAGTTATGAGCTCTAGTCGGCTGATGTGAATCATTAAAGTCAGCAAAGGTAAAGCAAACGTCAGCCTTGCTCTACCTGGAATCCTAGAACTTTCGGCCCAACTTTCAACTTAGATTACTTTATACAAGCCTGAATGTCATTATAGGTGTAATAAAACCTTCTGGTAACGAATATTTTTAGTTAATCTGCTGCCTAAATTCCAAAGCAAATATATTTGAAAGCCACCTGATAAAATGAAGTAAAAGAATAAGTTTAATTATTACAAGGTTCCCCTTGTTTTCATCACATATTTGTAAGGAATGATTCTGTTACAATTACTGTATTTTAAAAAGTAATCAAATGAATTTTGCTTATAAATTTAAGCAAACCTATCAAATGTATATCGACATCTCATCAGTTTGTAACTGAAAATAATGATAAAACTTAGAGAAATAGTAAAACGCCCAATGAGCTCGGTTACTTAGTTTCTGTTGTTCACAATATACAATGACTTTGACTAGCTCTGAGATATAAGTGAAAATATATAGGTAATATCTTTTATTCACTAGACCCATGAAAAGAGTGTCATCATGTTTCATGGTTATAAATTTATAGCCATTTATCAGATCGGCTGTTAAATAATAGTTGATTCTTCTCTCCTTTTACTGTATTATTTGAAATATAATTTGACAATCAATTTTAATCACCTTATGTGAAACATTTTCACACATCTCTTCAAACTCAACAATATCTTGTTTCATTTTAGAAGTGGATTTTATTAGTGAATACTAGAGCGAATCAGCTTATTTCTGAAGCAGGATCAAACGCTTCTACCAATACTCTCTTAGTATTACAACAAGGTGTCTACAAAAATCTTAAAGGGAATGGTTATAGTCAATATGCTGATTGAAACCTCTGAAGAGATTCACTTCAGTCCTTCGATTTTTTTAAATCAAGGTAAAACTAAAACCAAAAGTGAAGTCAATGTAAATAAACTAACTGAAAGTCTTATGATTTCCTAAAATATTACCTGTTTACTTGGTGACCAAGATGAAAGAAGGAAATTTCTAACTTGCAATTGCAAACACATTAATTTAGTTTTAAATCATATGTTAAATTAGTGCCAACAGCTAACATTTATTACTAAAGTGTAAAACGTACCTCGGTCAAGCTTTCTCATCCGTAGAAGGTGAATGAAGTTATGGTGAGAACCTAAGTCCCAAAAGTATAGATCTTCACTGACATAATGATACTTAAAATCTAACGCTATCGTTTTTGTCCCTATATCGATAGATTATAATGATAGATTCTCATTGGATATATAACTTTTCATTATTGCATCTCTTTATTTGGACATAAGTACAAAGTCATGAGCGCTTATACAGCAAAGTCATAAAAATCCTTGAGGGTTGATGATTGTATTGATAGTAGCAGCTTCAAATTATATACATGTTTGTCAAGTTCTAAGTTGCTTACGACTGACTGCCTACTAGTGTAACCACTTCTCAGACATGCACTCTAACTGAATTTTATTATAGTTTAACCGTTGACTACGTGACATTTTTTCATCATTACCAACACTGTAATGACTGATAGCCAGAATAAATGAGACTTTCTATACTTACTTTGATGTTTGAACAAAAGTTTATATTCCTAAACAAGTAAAGCAAGTTACAGATATGGTATAGAATATTTGTAGCTTAGGTGGATGGTTTTGGTAGGGTTTTGTTACCTGAACTGGATGGTTTGGTTGTGGAGCCTTCATAAATTTTCTGAACGATATCATCAGCACAAACTTCAAGTAGAAGTGAAATGTTCAGTTCAATTTATCAACCAATCAAAAAATTATAGACAAATATAGGACCAAGAGTCAAGTCGACGGGAGATACAATCAAAATAAAAAAACAAATAATGACAGGTTAAAGGCTAACAATAATCAAGGTCTACAGGACAAGCTGTGAGTCATATGTGGATAAACTCAAACACCACTTTGACCTGAAGTTTGTGATGATGTTGTCGTTCAGAAGAACGATAAAAACTCCACGACCAAAGCATACAACTCAGAGAACGAAACGCCACCAAGAGTGAGTTTCAGGTTTTATATATATCTCTATATATATGTATCTGTTTTTAGATGGGTTTTATTTGCCATCGAGCAGTTAAGACTACTTGTTATACTCACCTCTGTCTTCAGGTAATTTCTGATCCAATCTTCAAGATATCTTTGATTAAATAACGACTTTTTATACTAAATATTCCTGAATTCTTTGCAGTCGATACAAACCAAAAGGCATAGAATTCGAATTTCTGTGTTGTTATGCAATTTGTTGTGATAATGTACTTTTGGACTGCTTAGTCACAACAGTTTGAAATGACATGGCTTCCGGTTAGTTTTTTATATCAAGCATAACTTTTCATTATATATACAGAAGTTTTCGACGAGCCAGCCAACATCCTGATGGTAAACGGTGCTGTCGATCGTTATGGATTCTTCGAAGGTGAACAATTCTGTGAAACAAACACGCGGTAAGGTGGATCACCAGGTTAAACTAAAATACACAGGAAACTTTCTGAATCCTCTTTGAACAAAATACGCCGAAAAGAATTGAAATGGCAAAATATGCTAAGTGAATGGGATAAATGGATGTATTATAAAACAGATCGGGTGAGAAATCAATGTCGAAAAGGTATTGCACCGGCTATACGTTCAAGAGTGTGGCAGTATCTCTGTGGGAGCCATAGAATGATGCAGATAGAACGTGGGAAATATAAGGTAAGGCTTAAACATATACACCAAATATGCAGACTTTCAATGTCCAGAAAAAATTTCACATGAATATAATGTAAAAGACTTATGAAGTAAATTTTTGGTTTGCCTAGGTATTCTTAATGGTAAGAATACCCAATAAGATAACTCGCGGTTCACATTTATGTTTTTTAATATTCAGCGCCTCTGACAATAAAGATGTACAGGGGTAGACAAACATAATGATTATTAGAGACTGAAGTGTTTTGAGTTTATTTGCCCCATGAGCTTATCTAGATAATTAGATTATAGATTCATGATGTAGATAAAGTCTTCAATGTTTTAGTAATTAAGTTTGTAAAAGGAAAACCATAGTCGTCTCCTGTTGCAGTTTTGACTTTCACAAATTGAAATCTGTCTTGAATATCACTGGTAAAAATCATAAGCTATTCTGGTCCTTGCATTCATTATCTCTGTGTGGATCATATCTATGTAACAATGTGTTTACTCGTTGATCTGGTGCTATAAAGATAAATTGTTTAAAACGTGGAACATAGATATAGATCCCGACCCTTTAAGATAGATTCTAAGTAATCACCTCCAAAAGAATTAGAATTCTATGCCATTACTTACTTAACTTCCACATGAATATATAGACTTATAATTGCTCTGTCAGTTTACTGGTAGTTATATTGCAGTGAACAGAACACTGTTGGGGACAATCAATAAAATCTGAGAACTATATATTCAATTGTTAATTTGCAAAATGTCCACCCCTTGTCCCGAAATGCCTCAGACTTCATTGTTCTTACATTTTCATACAAATTGCATTCTATTCCCGCTCTTGCTTTCTTGATCTTCCCTCATCTTCTGCTGCCAGACACTACATACCTGACTCGCATAATATACTACTTATATAAATATAAGTAGCACGCACCACAATATCATACATGCTATTTGTTTCCTTTAAAATACAATTTGTTGAACAACTACTCTTTAAATATAAATGGTAAGAAGTTGATAACCATGAGAAAAACATCAATATTATTTTCTCAGTAGGACTTGTAACATAAGATTATTGCTAGCTATTCATACCAAAACCCTAATACTTATTGTTATGACTGCGTTGCAGATTGTTATGTCGGAATCGCTTATAAAAGGAGGAACCACTGCAAATTTCACAACACAAAGTAAGAACACCAAGACTTAAAAATAAAGATTTGAAAACCACTAAACACGACGATCCTGGTCGAAAATGCACTCATCAAATATTGATTGCACATCCATTTTCATTATCAATTAGGATGAGATCCTATATTTGGAAAATACCTAAAATTATAACAAATCATATGCTGTGTCATGCTGATCATAGTCCGTTTTAATTTATTACAAGAATATCGTATCTTAAATGGACATCACACTCAAATAAATTAATATTGTAGCGAATAAAATATCACGCTAGAAAACAAAACAGGTACTACAATGAGTAATTCCCACGTAGAATTAAAACAGATAATGTTGAACAAAAAATCACATCCAGTAGAGGAATGTGATTTTGCTTTTTAATTTTGTCATATCGCTTCTTCTAACGGTATCATTATGTTAATTCTATTGGATAGAACATTTAGTTCACTGAATCCGTTTCCGTCTTTCAATACTTAAGATATTTGACTCTTACGAGTATTACTCCACCACGTCAGTTCCAGATAATTGTGTTACGTGATTTATTATTCCCCAGTTTTATCTTATTTCATCTCTTATTTATAACGAATAGACATTCTCAACAAGTAGTGAGAAAAACATTCGCCATCAAATAAAAAATTACAATAACATGAAAAAAGAGATTTCATTGTAGTAGGCTGTGAATGAATAAAAATAGTTTTTCTTAAAAGATACAGTTCATTTTGATTTTATGGAAACTCCTGCTGAAAACCTCAACAGGAATGCCGTCGACTTTCAAAGACTATCGGATAACATTCCAAACCACTGAATTAGACAATATATAGGATCTCAACAAGCGGTTTCTAATGGAAGAATAGATACTAGTCTTTTGTGATATCTTCTACATCACTGTACTATGTTTAAAAATGGATACCTGTATTTTCGACCTAGTCTCAGAGGCAAAAAACATAGCTTGGTGAGAATGCTGTCATTGAAAAGTAAGCGATCATTCGAAAAAGGCGGTGATCTGACATATAGTAGTTAGATATTTCCATCCCAAATGGGCCAATTTTCACAACTATAGAGCAGAAGTAATCTCATGAACACTAGCATATCTTGACGTTTACTGCTAAAATAACATAACTATGGTGCTATATATGTCCGAGACTAGAACAATCTGCTCTTGATTTTACTGTTTACGGATTTATTAACTCCTTTACTTCAACTTAGGCAATTTGAAATCTACTAAGGTATAAACATATTTTAACCATTTTCAACGACTTCCTACAGAGCGCTAGTGAATCTAGGAGTAGTACCATAGGCTTTGTAAATAAATCAGAGAGCGTACTTTGACATTTTCTTCGTCCTGATTATGATATTTTTATATAGAGTGTAGGCAAACGTTTCTTCAACATAGGACTGCAGAGTAGTTCTATCTAACGGGCCCAAGATGACCTAGCCGTTGATTAGCCCAGCGATCTTCACCGGCAGAAAATGTGGTGGTGTCCACAACGTCGAAAAAAATAGAACAGAACCCAAATTTTAAGCGCAGTTGAAACAAAACTCCCGCTGTTATTGCTAAACTATTTTCTGTCACCGTTAAATGCTGTTCATTTTTTCCATCTCTTTTCAGTTTTACTAACATCCCTAATGAGGAAACAAAATAGGCATACTTCAATCCTCACAACCTCTTTTAACATGATGTAACCAGTTTAAGAGAAAATCTTGACAAACAACAGTTTTTAAAGTAGGAAACCTGTAGAGATTTTACATTTTGAAAGCATTTTTGATTGCAGACTTACTTTAGATGAAGAGCCATTAGAAATTCAAGAACACGTAAAATATATTTTATCGTGGCTTGAGAATTCTAAACCAATTAATCAGAAATCATGCCATCGATATTCGAGTCAACCAACTTAGCATTCATTAGTTTATACTCTCAACGTCAGCCGATTCTCGAGTGAGTACAGTTTAGTTCATTTGGTGATATTCATCTCACTCCTAACGTGGTTGAACTTTGTCAAACATGCTGAATTTTTTTCAAAATAAGAGCTCTTTCAATTGCAAAAAGTAGCAAACTTAATGTGAATACCTTGGTACATTTGTGACAAAAATAGTCTTTCTGTGACCTATTTTTCTCGACTACTAATTTTCATATTTAAACCGTACACAGGTACTTTTGAGAATGTCGGGTGATCCAAAGACAATTTCACAAATCAAATTAGATGTCGACAGACAGTTGCCTAATCATGTACTTTTTGCTACAAGCCATGGTAATGGGTAAGTCAAGTTTGTCATTAATTACCAGTAGTCAACACACTAGCCCTCCTTGAATAAACATATTTCACTCACGTAAATCAAAGCAAATTATTAAAAATTATCTCATATTTAACGTCGAACTGAATTGCCAACTCAATAGATCATATTATGCCTGACGTTCCTCAAAGTATAACAGTAGAAATAGTTTGATTGAGCAAAAAACGGAAAAGAAAATTACTTTTTTCCAGTATTATAACTTGAATTTTCTTCTGATAATAACGCTGGTGAAATTTTAAGTCTAGCCAATAAGGCAATTAGTTAGAAAGTCTATATTTTCCTGAGCTGCTAATGCTACATATGTTAAGCTGCTAAACCTTTTG
This sequence comes from Schistosoma margrebowiei, assembly GCA_944470205.2. Taxonomy (NCBI): domain Eukaryota; kingdom Metazoa; phylum Platyhelminthes; class Trematoda; order Strigeidida; family Schistosomatidae; genus Schistosoma; species Schistosoma margrebowiei. The sequence continues at coordinate 65,274,284 of OX104028.1, read as the reverse complement.
GTGTAACCTAAGGAAAACCTTGACACAATTGATGAAATTTTGAATGGTGTATAAGGAGAAATAAAAAAACAGCTCTTTCTTGGTGGGCCCAAGAGTTTTACTTAGGGCTCTGAATACTACGAAAATGATGCGACGCAAGAATATTCATCAGTTTTCTATAGTGATGAAAAGATAAGATGGATGCTGTTGTAAGTTGTTCGCCACTGCCGAATAATTGTTGATAAAATGTATTTAGGAAAATCGCCCGTGCACCCGACTTTATCAAAATTTAAAATTTAAAGATAGCTGAAAAGCCAGAATTTGAATAGTTTCAAATTAAGTTTTGAACATTAAAAATGGGGATGGGGCAAGCGTGAGTGAGGGACATCTTTGAGGAAATGCAGTTGATATATGCCACATTTTATAAAGAAACTTTATGACGACCTCATCTCTTGCATTCACTAGACACTGCAGTTTATGATTACATGTGAAAAATACATCAGTCAAAGACACAAGTTCTGTCTTGACATACGATATACTCATTATTAAGATTCTCTGTGGTACAAAGGAATAGTTTTAAAAGCCAGCTACTTGTTGAAGCCTACATGTCTATCAAACCTGGAACAAATGACAAACTACGAAATGGAACTAAAATAACCTGGTTTCGTTCTGAGAATTTGTTGGACTTGGGCATTGATAAGTAACACCGTGCAAAATTATATCAGTTGAAATCACCATGTTTTAAAACGGGTGAAAAGTAGTCGGCAAAACAGTGTAAATAGTAACATGAGTTAAAAAAGTAAACGTACGCAGAATAATGAAGCATTTAAGATTTAGTATAAACTATCTATTTCGATACTTTGGCATAACCGTTCACTGTTTTGAAAAATCTTCAGCACCGGTATTTCTCTCATTTTTTATTCATTTATTAGAAAAGCATCTCTGTTCAACGTACTCAAAGCATATTCACTGCTACATCCCGCTACTGGCTATTGCCAAGCTCAAGCACCGATTGCTGCAGCGTTACTTATACATATGCCAGAAGAGGATGCATTTTGGACTTTTGTCTGTTTATGCAACCGATATATGACCGATTATTTTAAATCAGATCTTGTAAGTCAGTTATCTTGTCTAATATGATTATATTTCTGTTAGAGATTGGTCATTTATTCACTTAACAAGACCAAGCGACCTAATTAAATGAATTGGTAATACCTGTTGTTTCACTATTAAATGAAAATTTTTCTATTTTCATATGTGATAGTATTTTACTAGGGATTCCAGATAAATACCAACAATCATTGGGAATGAATACAATTCTTTTTCCTCACTGTTTTCACACACACCAAACATGGAACATACTAAAGAATTTCTTGCTTTTAATCCTACTGATAGATCTGTTTTAAACCACACATTAATATATCAATAGTTTATTTTATTTCATGGCTTTTTTTCATTCGGCAAAGTATGAAGATAATCTAAATTCATTTAAAAGGTGGTTAGGTGATTATAATAAAATGGTAAGTTAAATACACGATAAATTAAGTATTATAATCTACTGTCCGGTAATTGCACTGGGAATGCTTTATTCCCTTTCATATGTAGACTTTTTATTGAGCATCCTTAAAACCAAATAGACAGTCATTTTTCGATCCTTTTTTGTACATTGATTATTCACGTTCATGTTAAAAGGAAAGACGTAGTGTAATGTGACATGATTATGGGATGTAGATTATAGAACATGAGTTGCAGTAAATGTAAAAGTACACTATTTATATTCTTGATTATTCCTTGAAGCACATAATAAATAAAAATGGGACACAAATATTTTGATGTCAAACCATCGTCACGTTTTGTTGTCAATTTCATTTTTAAAAATAAAATATTTACTTTGTTCTAGATAAACAGTTTTACTTTTTAAGATTTTACCATGTGGTATAGTTCGCTACTTTTAGTGTTTAATTGACTTACTATTTTTACTACTTAAATTAGACTTCATCTCATGCCCAATATGTCTAATTAGTGTTTATTTCAGAGATCCAACAATTATCGTCTGGTAATTTCACCAACCCAACTCCACCTGGAGTCCCTCCGGAGGCTACTGCCGGTCCCAAGCCCGGATAAAGGAGGAGGATTGGGCATGGGGTTAGCGTCCCCATCCCGTAGAAAACTAACTCGCTAAAAAAACGCTAACCAGAAAAAATTATTCAAACCTTTTAACCTCTGCCCTGGGAGTCAGAAGGTCTTCATTTAGAAGAACTATGACGCCTCATGATGAAAGCCGAATTTCTTCGGAAGTTACGAGGCCGATGACCCTTCTGACAACCAGAGCGACCATTTATTTAGGTACATGGAATGTTCGTACAATGTGGGACACCGGGAGAGCCTTCCAAATTGCTGCAGAAATGAGAAGATACAACCTAGAGGTACTTGGGATCAGTGAAACACATTAGACGCAAGTTGGACAACAACGACTAACTTCAGGAGAGCTTCTGCTATACTCCGGCCATGAAGAAGAAAATGCACCACATACACAAGGAGTTGCATTGATGCTGTCCAAACAAGCGCAAAATGCGCTTATAGAATGGGAATCTCATGGACCAAGGATCATCAAAGCCTCGTTCAAAACAAAAAAGGAGGGCATTACAATGAATATCATCCAATGCTATGCGCCTACCAACGACTACAATTCTAGAATAGGCTGCAGTCAATCATCGAGAAGTGCCAAACAAAGGACCTGACCATTCTGATGGGAGATTTCAACGCCAATGCTGGAACGGACAACACTGGATATGAAGACATCATGGGACGACATGGACTGGGAGAAAGAAACGAAAATGGTGAGAGATTTGCAAACCTATGTGCCTTCAATAAACTGGTCATAGGCGGCACCATGTTCCCACATAAACGAATTCACAAAACCACATGGACTTCACCGGATCACACCACGCAAAACCAAATCGACCATATTTGCATCAACAAAACTTTCAGGAGGACTATAAAGGACGTGAGAATCAAGAGAGTAGCTGATATAGCATCAGATCATCACTTGCTAGTCGCCAAGATGAAATTGAAACTCAAGAAGCACTGGACAATAAGGCGGACAATATCACAAAAGTTCAATACGGCCTTTCTTCAGGATACTAACAAACTCAGCAACAAGTTCCAGGCCTTTCATGATCTACTCAATGGAGAAGGAACTACTGTGGAGAGCAACTAGAAGGGGATCAAAGAGGCGATCACTTCAACATGTCATGAGGTCCTGGGTCACAAGAAGCACCATCATAAGGAATGGATCACTGTTGATACACTGGATAAGATTCAAGAAAGAAGGAACAAGAAGGCAGCAATCAATACCAGTCGAACAAGAGCAGAAAAAGCCAAGGCACAAGCTGAATACACAGTAGTAAACAAACAAGTGAAGAAGAGCATCAGAACCGACAAACGTTAATTTGTGGAAGATCTAGCAAAGACGACGGAAAAGGCTGCAACAGAAGGGAACATGAGACAACTGTAAGACATATCAAAGAAACTCTCTGGAAATCGCCGCAAACCAGAACGGCCAGTGAAAAGCAAGGAAGGCGAGGTAATCACCAACATTGAAGAGTAACAAAACAGGTGGGTAGAACACTTCAAGGAACTCTTGAATCGACCAGCTCCACTGAACCCACCCAACATCGAAGCAGCACCCACGGACCTCCCGATCAACGTTGGCTCACCAACAATTGAAGAAATCAGCATGGCCATCAGACAAATCAAGAGTGGCAAAGCAGCTGGACCGAAGAAAGGCGATCTCAGCAAGTGTGATAACCGCAGGGGCATCACTCTTCTCTCAATACCGGGAAAATTCTTCAACAGAGTATTGTTAAACAGTATGAATGCCTGCGTAGACGTCCCACTTCGTGACCAACAGGCAGGATTCCGCAAGGATAGATCATGTACAGACCAAATAGCAACTCTTTGATTCATTGTGGGACAATCAATTGAATGGAATTCATCGCTCTACATCAACTTCATTGACTACGAAAAGGCATTTGATAACGTGAACAAAAAAACACTGTGGAAGCTTCTTCGATAATACGGTGTACTTGAGAAGATAGTTAATATCATACAAAGTTCATATTATGGATTGCACTGCAAAATCGTGCATGGAGGACAGTTGACAAAGTCGTTCGAAGTGAAGACCGGTGTCAGGCAAGGTCGCTTACTCTCACCCTTTCTCTTTCTCCTGGTGATCGACTGGATCATGAAGACGTCAACATCTGAAGGGAAGCACGGGATACAATGGACATCTAGGATGCAGTTAGACGACTTCTCAGATGATCTGGCCCTTCTATCCCAAACGCAACAACAAATGCAGGAGAAGACCACTATTGTAGCAGCAGCCTCAGCAGCAGTAGGTCTCAATATACACAAAGGGAAGAGCAAGGTTCTCCGATACAACACAGCATGCACCGATCCAATCACAATTGACAGAGAAGATTTGGAAGATGTAAAAACCTTTACATATTTAAGCAGCATCATTGATGAACAGGGTGGATCTGATGCAGATGTGAAGGCGCGGATCGGCAAAGCAAGAGCAGCATATTTACAACTGAGGAACATCTGGAACTCAATGCAACTGTCAACCAACACCAAGGTCAGGATTTTCAATACAAATGTCAAGACAGTTCTACTGTATGGGGCGGAAACCTGAAGAACTACGAAAGTCATCATCCAGAAGATACAGGTGTTTATTAACAGTTGTCTACGCAAAATACTTCTGATCCGTTGGCCGGACACTATTAGCAACAACGTACTGTGGGAGAGAACAAACCAGATCCCAGCGGAGGAAGAAATCAGGAAGAAGCGCTGGAAATGGATAGGACACACATTGAGGAAAGCACCCGAATGCGTCACAAGACAAGCCCTCACATGGAATCCTCAAGGTCAAAGGAGAAGCGAACGACCGAAGAACACATTACGCCGAGAAATGGAAATAGACATGAAAAAGATGAACAAGAATTGGATGGAATTAGGAAAGGAGGCTCAGGACAGAGTGGGTTGGAGAATGCTGGTCGGCGGCCTATGCTCCATTGGGAGTAACAGGCGTAAGTAAGTAAGTAATTTCACCAATCTACAATCAGTTTGAAGATGGTTTTGGAAAGTCAATGTTGACTTAGCAACCCTTTTAACAGATGGTTCTACATGCCCTCGAAATGTATAACTGTAAAAACTTCAATATTTAGGGACCAAACAAAAACCTTTCAGCTTTCAGGACAAATCCTTGTTGATAACTTCCTAACACTGTTGACTCATAGCGTTGTTATCCCTTCTCTATCTGTCAGTAGTAATTATTCCTTAACTGTCGGGATCAGTTTCAATTCAGAAATATTATTCTTAAATTCATAACGGGAAACTGACATATAATTTTTGCTTCCGGTGTTTTCTATCATTACTTTTATTTCAAAATGCTTGATTGTTTTCTCTTTACCTATAGTAGTAACTGTTAACTTCTGATTTAATTTAAGTTACGTGTCAAAATCGAATTGAACATGTTATTTGAATTGGTGAAGAAATATCAACCAGATATATACCATCACATGGTATGTTTTTCAGTGTATCAGTGAAATTCATTTTCTTGACTTTGGTAAGAAAATGTTTGAAATGTGGTGATAAATAGCGTATTTTATGACCCATTAAATAAGATAAATTTAATAACATCACTTTGTTGAGTTTGTAAGAATAGGAATATATTAGCTATATTTAACCTACTTGGTTATAACACATGAGGACTTTTACTGTTCTTACTTGCACATAACTTCTTTTGAATAGTGAAGTACAGTATGTTTTAATATTACTGTTGGTGATACGCAAATTCCCAGACCTGTCCAAAACCTACTCTATTAGCTGCAAATGAATTAAATTTTGAAAATGGGAGAAGACCGTAAACAATCGTTAAGGTACCGTATTAAGATTAATGCAAAGTTTGCAATAATGTACATGGTAATTATTGTTTCATATGAATATCAAACAAAAGCACTTTTTGTTGATAGACTTCATTGAGCAATGAGTTACAAGTTTAGTTTTCCGAAACAGTTGAAACAAAAGCCTCTACTCTGAAAGTTTGTTTGCCTATACCATTCAACTAGCAAAATATTTATGCCTAAAACAGTCAGTCACTGACAATCATCATTGGTTGGAAAGTTCATTTTCATTAGGACTATAAATCAGCCTGGAATCTGAGAAAATCAGGCTGGTTTCAAACCTAAACGCGGATGTATAGACCAAATATTTACCCTTTTGCAGACTGTGGAACATAGACATACTTCCCAACGTTCGACTATAGTTGTATTTCCTGACCATAAGGCGGCGTTCATTTCCGTTTATCTCGAAATTTTGCGTCGGTGTCTGTCATTGAAAGGAGTATCAAAGAAGTACATTAACCTTGTGCAGACTGTCTATGAGAACATTACTAGTTGAGTCAGGGCATATGGCGAACTATCATTAGAAGTGGTTATTATAAGTGGCGTTCGCCAGGGTTGTCTGCTTTTTCCATTTTTATCCAACTTTTTCGCAGACATGCTCTTAGAGACAACACTTCCATCGTTTTTCATTTCATGGATGGATCTTCTACCAAAAGATTCACTTGTTGACTTGGAATACGCAGATGATATGGTTCCGTTTGTTGGAGATGCTGATAAAATACAGAATATTCCAACCACTTTAAGCAAAATGAAATCATGTTTGGGAAGTGATTCTCTCTCTACAAGCACAAAATGTTACTTCAGAATTGGCTTGCATCATCACCTGAATGAATGGACAGAGTAGTCGAACGCATCAACCACTTCATTAATCTTGGGGATCTCATCAGTACAGACGGTCTGGTTTCTGACAAAGTCTCGGCACAAATTCAGTAGACTCGGTTGGCTTTTGCCAACTTCCGTCGCTTGTGGTGTAGGTAAGATATCCGTCTCCTCACCAAAGGGCGAGTTTACCGCGCAGGAATCCCCTGCGTCATACTTTATGGATGCGGAACATCCCTACTAAGAATAGGAGATATTCAGAGGTTACTAGTATTCGATGGTAAGTGTCTTCGAAGCATTGCTTGTGTAACGGGACCAGCAAGTAAGTGATGGCTGGGTTGGGAATAGAGCACTAGGTAAAGATGGGAAATCGATTGATAAGAAAGTAAATCTTCACCAATTTAGGTGGTTGTGGCTTGTGTTAGGAATGCTCAACCATCACCTTCCTTGATGAGCAATGTTTTCTATTGTAGGAGTAGGCTGGAAGAAAGCTAGAGGCGAACAAACCAAATTATTATAGATGACAAATGTTTGTTTATTATCACATGAGTATACACTTTCAAAAGCAAGTCCACCAATTACCTATTTCAAAAATTTTTAATCACAACCTAAAATTTCTCATCAACCAGGAGTGGGGAATCAGGATCACCGTGTAATAATTGTCAACCTAATTTGTTAATAGGCTGTAAACTTTGAATTAGGGAGTTTTAACGTATCATGTTTAAATCTTACTAAATATGGTTACTACATAGATTATATAATCAGGTACCTCTTTAAGGTTTATAAAACTTCCTCCTTCATCATATAGAAACGAACTTATTGAACCTGAAAAGAAATCATTTGCATATCTTTCTATTACACACAGATTTCTATAGTTACTAGGAATGTTCCGAAACGTTTACTAGACCTCTGGAATATTATATTTTCATCATGTTTTTGATCACATTAAAATGTCTTCAATCTTACATTTAATTATTGAGAAAAATCTAAGTTGGTTGCGTAGACAGTTCTGTACAGTTAGCGTATAGAGTTAGATCTGCTTTCTGAAATTAATATTAAAAACGAGTGGAACAGTACGTATATTCATTTTCAAGAATTTATATAGAACAAAATTTGTAATCAACTATGTAAATGGTTGAAAAAACTTAGATTTAAAGGTAGCATCAGCAGCTGCGTAATGAAACAATATGTAGAGAAGATTTGTAGTTCCACCAGAAACAGTATGTAAGAAAGAACATTTATTTCACACAATGATTTCCACTTATTTTGATATGAATAAAGACAAAGGCGAGACTATAATCTATGAACGAACCAATTAGGTATAAATTAACAGGTTTCGGATTTTGGCACGAAATTCACTCATTCGGATAAATAGAGTTTTGGCATTATAGCTGATGTCAGTTAATGATGAAAATTCCATTTCTAATTTCTAACCTTAATCATCAACTGTAAATCAGAGTTTTAATTCCTCACAGAGGTTTATAACCCTCATTTGGTCCTAGTTATTAGATGAACACTCTCAAGGTCACTTTAGCGTCGCTTAAAGGTCTTCCATAAACTATAGTCTCATCAAGACAAATTTCCTTAGCTTGACTTTGTATTTCCGTATAGTAATTGCGTCTTATGCACTATTACACTAGTTTTTCATCATATATCTCAGCACTAACCATCACTCTTAGGTAAAGACTCATTAGGTTCAATAGAGAGATGTATGACTGCTCCATTTGTGAACATTAAAAATCCAATTGGTCAAAATAAAGCATTCAGACTCAATGACTGTATGTTATTTAATTTAGTATATAACTTTCATACATATGAATCCATTAGGATCTTTCACATTTTAATAATATTTTATAATTAGAAAAACCCTATACAACCACTATGATTATCTTGAATTTCAATACAGTTTAGATTTTCCTAATAATTAATTCAATAAAGTGGAGTGATATACAATTGACTGCTTCTTCCTATTTCAAATCACATTTCGTTTGATTAATCATAGACAGCTATTTTTATTGATTAACTATTTAGTAAGAAATTTGAACATTCTAATTATTGCTTCTTTAGTCATCTAAATATTAAAATAATCTTCCTCAATATCTCGACTGTGTAATAAGAAGATGAAGATTATATTAATTTCCTTAATTGTTGAGTTACTCTCTTAACTGTTATTTTTAATGACAATTATAAATTTGATGGGTGTGTGTGGAGATTGTAGTAATTTCATTAGTTGAGATCATGAGCCAATTGAAGCTAGACCACCATGGAAAACCTGGATTAGTTGAAGTTAGACATTAACACCGTTCGATGCCAACTCAGTGGTCTAGTGGTTAATCGCTCGCGAGCGAGACTGATAGATCCTGGGTTCGTATCCCGCGAGGCGGGGTTGTTCATGCGCACTGCTGAGGAGTTCCACAATAGGACGAAATGGCCGTCCAGTGCTTCCAGGTTTTCTATTGTGGCCTAGCTTCAATTGACTCATGATGTCAACTATTGAAATTAGAAATTTATCAGGAAACTAAATGAGTAAATCATTAACACAATAACACTGAGTTGTTTGTTTTTAATGCCAAATGTATCAGTTATTAGTGTAAATAAATACCTGTTCACCTAAACTTCTAAAAGGTGAAATGTTAGATGGATGTTACATCAATTTCCATACGTATTTAAAATAATTCAAATTTCTGGTAAAATTAAAACAAATTTGATTCAAATTAACTCTATAGCAACTGTCCTACAATCGATTTCGACTATGGTTAATTTTGTTAAGCCGTTTTTATTAACTTATTTAACAGACAATGTTATTTGGACAGTAACAATTCGTCTATTTCTTTGTACTATTGTGATCATTATCTTGTCTGTATAAATGTGTACGCTTGATCACATGTGACAGCCTATTCACGTATCACTTTTTAGCTTAAATGCTAGTCGCTTAAATATCGCTCGATGAATCATTCTCTTTCTTATGTGCATACATGCTCAAATCCTATTAATTGCCTTGCTTCACTTAGTCTTTACCTTGCCTAGCTGCGCCTCATTCGATTTGACAATTAATTCGCCTCTGTATTCGCTCGCTCACACACATTAGCCTATCTGCTCCAAATTCACTCGACGTAACTATAACTTTGTTATCTGTGCTGTCCGCTAATAAACTGTGAGATGGTGGAGAAGATTTGTAGCTCAGGTGGATGATTTTTGTGGAGTTTTGTTCTCTGAGCTGGATGGTTTGGTCGTGGAGCTTTCATCGTTCTTCTGAACGACATCATCAGCACAAACTTCAAATAGAAGTCTTATGACAATATATTTTCTATTTCTGAGTTCTTTCAAGGCCTTTCGTTCTTGTGGAGTCAGTTGGTTGTTTTCTTTCACCTGTTGAGTTATCGGTACTATTGTTTGCCTTATTTCCTGTTGTGTTTCTTCACTGATTCCAGAAGTTTTGAGTGATGACTCTAGTGCTGCGAAGAACTTCAGCTTTGAGGCGTCGCTTGTATTGTAGTTTAATCCCTTTTGGAGCAGATGTTCTTCCATATTTGTTAGTGGTTGTTTTGATAGATTGATCACGCAGTTGTCTGTGTTTTCTTCCACGGATGGTTTTGAGATCTTGATTAGTTTTTTCTTTAAGGTGTTTCTTCTTTGTTCTCTGTGTCGTTTGCATGATATCTCGATGGCTGTTGTCACGATTTCCAAATGTTCTGATATGAGCATCCTTTGTAGCTTTGTCTTTTGTTCCTCTATGACGTGTTGGTATTTGCTGATCCTGTAGTGTGCATCCATTATCATGAGGTGTACCATTTTTCTTCCACTTTGCTCAGCTATTCTCCATCCTAATGGGCAGTTGATTGGGGGTCTATATCTTACACTTGTTGGTAGAACATGCTGGCGAAGACACTCATGGAGAAAATATAGTTGTTCTCGAGTGGAAGCCTGCCTTTTGGCGAAATTCTCCCATTTTCGAACAACGAGAAGCGTATTACGCTCATATGATTTTGAGATGGTGGAGAAGATTTGTAGCTCAGGTGGATGATTTTGGTGGAGTTTTGTTCTCTGAGCTGGATGGTTTGATCGTGGAGCTTTCATCGTTCTTCTGAACGACATCATCAGCACAAACTTCCAATTTGAAGTCTGTGCTGATGATGTCGTTCAGAAGAACGATGAAAGCTCCACGACCAAACCATCCAGCTCAGAGAACAAAACTCCGCTAATAAACTGTAGTAGCTGCTTCTTATTGCCTTCTGATTTTAAACACCGCTGGGAGTTATATAATAACGATTATCAAGGTGATTGATTAACGAAGCTAAGCAACTACAACCCTACAAAGCATAAGAAGATGAAGCACGACTGTTTTATTATAATAGACTTGAATAGGATAAAAAAGAACATTCAGAAAAATCGTACTTTTATTGAATGAACTTATTGTTATCTTAAAAGATATTATGTGTGAATTGTCTCAATGGTCTTATTTATTTCTTAAAAATAGGTGAAATGTAATACAGAGCCAATATATTTTGCTATTGACTGGTTCATGTGTTTGTATACACGCAATTTGCCATGGTCTACAGTCCTCCGTATATTGGATATGTTTTTCTTCGAAGGTATGTGTAGACTGTTTCCCTACATTCAAAGTATCTGCCAAGTCATTACGTTAAAGAAAGGACCAATCACTTAAAATTTTATTAAACGTAACTTTATATTGAAGATCTCTGATTTCTATTAAAATATTATTTGATTAACTTATTAACTACGATGTTCTGTGAATACCTCACATTTTGTTACGTCAGTGTATTGCGATGGTAATTGTTTTAACCATAACTTGGGCTCAGCGTAAGGTACAGTATTATACTGACGACTATCAGATGTACCAATATTACCAAAGGACGAATGTATAGGAAATCAGAAAGTTTGTCTATAATGGCTATATTGATGTACAGTGACTTAAAAAGCTTAATTACTTACCGCTAAGCAATACGTATAGTGTTAAACGTTTAAAAATGAAGTAATGAATATAGGATGTGGGGTTTTCAGTAATCATCACAGATGGACAAATTACCTAACTCATACTAAGCTGCTTTATATAAAAATTACAATACAATTTTTTTATAACTCTTATAGAATAATCTATTAAGTATCATCCCACTGGGCAGTCAGCCTACCTTGTAATATAATAATTTTGCCATAGTTAAACTTTGATTTTTGACTGTTGAATACTTCAGTTAAGAATACGATTACAAAATTAACAATGACATCATTAAGTTACCACCCACTCAGGGGGAAGACCAAATAACTAACGAAAACTTGGTCAATACAGACGGAATGTTTTTTGACTGCTTAATTCAAGAATATATCTATCTAAGGATAAATATATTCAGTTACAATTTCTCCACGACAGAAGAAATTGTTTAGAGGACAGAATTATAAAATTAGTTTATTTAATACCAGTTGAGTGTAATAAGCTTTTTATGGCAACTGACATAAATGATTATTTTAATAAAAGCGCAGAATAAGCACAAGAGGTTATATTAAGTGCCAGTAGATATAAAAATAATCTGGAAACATTGGACGATCGTTTCTTCCTAGTCTGGGACTCCTCAGCTGTGCGCGTCCACGATCCCGCATGCAGGACTTGAAATGGGACGAAATGCCCGTCTAGTGTATTCAGATTTTCAACGGTGGTCTAGCTTACATTGACTCTTGAATTCAACTATTAAAATCACAACAATCTCCACAAACCCCATTCTGATCATAATCATCACCTAGTTGTAATTCTAATAAAATTTGGTTAGAAATATGGGAGATGATTATCGAATTAACAGATATGAGGGACATTTTAACAGCTGGAAGATTCTCATAGTAATAAAACACAAATATATCCAATATTGATTTTCATATTAGTCATTTAAACATTGACAATTTCATTTTATTTTATAAACAATCCTGGATTCAAACGTTGTGATTTTAAATGATGCATTTACCCTGAACCTGGTCACTTTTTCGATCAATAATTCGGAAATATAATTTAAAATCAGGAGAGAATTTATTGAAAAAAATATTTGTGATATGATAAAAATCTTTTGGTGAATAAAATATCCTTCATATCTGTTAACTGGACAGTTCTCCCCCATATTTCTGGGTCATAAACTATTCTTATCAACCTATTCTTTTTTCAACTCTCGATCACAACCCAAACCTCTTTTGATATTTAAAATCTCAATCCACTTTATGATACTATCTCTTCTAGCTTTTTATAGACTCATATATTTACCAAACTATTATAAATACTAACGTAAAGCTTAGGTAAATGATTTTATAGAAAAAATGTCTTCTCCATTGAATCTGTTTATTTCCATTCACTGACACAATAAGCTACTTAAATTAACTGGGGATTGTCTAAACAAAAGTAATCAACCTTGTGTTGACTAACCTTTTGTCCACGTTATTCTATGCACAGGTAAGATTTGTCATTCACGTGATTTCATTGATTATTCTGTCGATGGAATGTAGGTTATGATCATGTTATTTACATCAGAGATATGACTCAGGTATAGGAAGGATGAATATTAATCTTGGAAATTACTTAAATAGAACTCGGTAATAATAGTCTACAAGAGTTGTTTTGGATTGTTCATAATCCATATCACATACAGGGGTGAGGTCATTTATCTTACGAATGAAACTTTCAAATTGGATGTTAGCATTCGGTTCATTAACATTAGTTGATGTAATACAAAGTTTAAGACTAAGTGATATTGTCTATAGCTGAATAGTCGGTAATATTATTCTGGAGTAATTGGATTCAAATTTCTTTTGTGTTTCCGGTAAAGAAATATGGATCTCCATCTCTCTTAAGCTTTCATTAGCTTCAGGTTCAGGTCTTCTGTGCGATTCCTAACAACTGTATCACTGTCATCTTTGAATATACCAAGTTTATCTTCCGATGAATCATATGATTTATGTGTTCGTAATGAAATATTTCGTTACATTTATGGTATTCCTGTCTTAATTTCATTGATATACTTCAGTGTAAGACGTTTCAAAGAACAATAATTTGGGTGGATGTGGTTTCGACGTAATGTTCTGAAAAGTGGTCTCGGATACTTACTTTTATCAGAATAGCTTTTAAAAACAGTGTTTTTGTGATTCGATATTGCAAGCTTGACAAACAAGTGTGATATAATGGTTGTACTTTATACGTCATTCGTTCCTAGTTTGTTTCAACTAAAAATTTAGTATGCTTAGGGTTTTATCCATATCATTCACAAATATGAATTTGATCAATATATGTAGTTGCACATTTTAATATCATAAAACTGTCAAGCAAGAATACGTTTACGTCTTTCTAACTTATGAACAATAACAAATTGTGTTACATGACTGCTCTTGGTTTAGAGTATAACATTTACGTGAAAACAACGACAGACAGTTAATACAAGCATGACAATATCTGCCATCTAGATTATCCAACTATTCCAAATAACCGTTCTCCATAATTTTTTTGGATAAAGCGGTTATCGATAAATATCGAATATTTTTAAAACGTAAACTGTAACAGGACAAATAATGATCAACAGTTAAATAGCATTAAAAATTCAAATCTTGTATTATCAAAGGGTATGAAGTTGTACACAATTTTCTTTGTTCACTCTCATTCTAGGTGTAAAGGTTTTATTTCGTATAGCACTTTCTATATTTCAACTTTTACTGGGAGATTCGAATTCAAGAAGAAGATTGAATTCAATGGATAAATTAATGGAATCTTTACGTAATCTACCTAAAAATATAGTCGGTGAACATGTGCTTATTAATCATGTAAGTTGACATAATTTTATTCATCTATGAGAAACATTATTCTAAGCATTGTTAGCAATGTAATGTGATTTTATCATATCCCCAATTTTCGGAAGATCAACGTACATAGAAATAAAATTCTTGAATCTAAAATTCGCTTAGGATATACAAATTTATCTAATTATCATAGTGATAAATTATCTAGGCTTATCGCTACCTATCAAAAGGAAACAAACTGTAAAACTATATTTTTAAAATGAGAGTATAGGTGATAATTTTGACTAGACTGCCTGAAGTAGCAGTAGGATGGATGGTATTACAGAATAAGCACATCATAAATAAACATTAATGTATAATAATCGGACTAAAGTATGTGGTTTGTAATTAGGAGTACTAATTAAACTGGGAAGTGATGGTTAGTTGTTACATCCCCGATTTATCTACCTAATAATATACTGAAGATAACTTGTTTCGATCTAAGTCAAGGCCTTGACACGATAAGCTAACTGGTTCACCTATGAGGCCAATAATGCGTGAGTTCGAATTGAAACCAATGGCCTTAGGCAGAGACGAAAACTATTCGATCACCTGATTGATTGACAAGTGACAGAGCGAGAGAGAAGACGATTCAACCTGAAGCGCTTCTCTATTTATTCCTGAATCTTGGTTCAGATGAGTATAAAAATGCATAAATATATAGATAACACGACTACAACAAACAAACAATTATGAAAATACATTTATGTGCAAACTGAACATTAGAGTAGAAATATAAATTGCCGTAGGTTACGTTTAAATTACAATAGCTCTGGAATAGGAAATGGTATGACGGTGAATTCTGCTCAAGCGAAACTTATGGTTTATGGAAAAATCTAGGGACAAAATTAAATGTTGGTATTTTGCAAACTTTAAATTAAGTGAAATAATATCCCCAAAAATAACTTCCATTGTTTTTCATGCCTTCTTTATATCTCTATTAACATCATTAGATTGTCAGTATTTGGTGAGAATGTAGTCGAGTTTACTTCAATAAAATACCTAGACGCCTTACTACTGATGTTGGTTTGTGTCAGTAAAACCTAAGAGTTTTTTTATATAAACCAAGCTATTAATTGGTTGAATTTCTATTTAGCTCAGTTACAACCGACATGTTAAAACATTACTTATTTAAAACGGAAAAAGAGATTATTTTGTTGTCTGATGTACGGGATAATTAGTATGGATGTACGACCATGCATGTGGGACTTTTATTCATTGGCTGTTCAAGCGTAAATCAGTGTTTATTGATTAATCCGTGACGTTATAATCAAGCCTCAATGTATCTTTCCTCGTTCATTAAGTTGATTCAAATAAAGTCCTATGAGGTATTTTATTCCAATTCATATTTGATGAATTGATGATTTAATATATGTTACAACTTGCAGTTTCGCTTTACTGATTCTCCTCTTACGTTGACCTCAGTAGTTCAGTCACCTTTCTGAATACAAATCAGTAAATGAAGAAAATGAAGCAGATTCGTGGCTTTAGATAAATCAATCAAAAGTTGCTTAACTTAAAACATATTTGGAAAATTAAGAAATCTACTGGGAGTTAGTATCATTAGAATCATTAGCTTAAACTGACATAGTAATTATAAGTTAAGTAAACACACTGTTTCCAAATTTTGAACTAAATTTGTGAAAAATAATGATACGAACTATGACCGTACTACCCAACTGGAAACATAACTATGAGTAAAATTTATTTTGGAGAATACGAAATTAGTAAATTCTGTCTAAACTATCTCGTTTGAGCTTTATTCCAGATAAATCCGTCTATGAATTTTGTTCTTGAATCGAGATAGAACAACGATTAGAGCAGAACAACATTAATTCATTTCATTTTGTTAGGTTCTCATTAACTCCTGAACAAAGTTTAGCAAACTTATAGAAGTTAAGTTGGTTCAAAGTTAGTACGAGAATATTTCAGCATAATGTATCAAAAAATCGAATTTGCAAAGATTGAGTAGAATGTTGTAAGCATGTATATATGATCCAATAGGAGATTCAATAACATTGATCACAGTAATGGAAAAAGAAAATATGAGCCGTAGAAAAACCTTATTTCCCGTATTCGTATTGAGACAGTTGATGCTCAGATGTACGATGAATATCAAATTCCAATACAACAATGAATACCATTGACAGCTGGATGGTGCAGCCATAGGGTTACCGTTCCTAATATCGTTCTTTAAATTACAATCCCTAAATATGCCATCGAGAAAATTATAACTTGAAGGTTAAGAAAGACGATGCACAAGACATTTACTGCAGCCAAACTGAGCGCAGTTTTATACGAACTCCCGATACTATGAACCTTCAATAAAAACAGACTGTCTGAATTCGCCACTACTAACTCAACTGTTTCTGTGGTGCTAATTATATAGGATGTACAATTTATCAAGTCCGTCATCGCACAGCAGAACACCATCCATCTTGGTTGAACAAACGAAAAACAAGAGTGATTAAGAGTTCTATTCTCACTCACTTGGTGGATACAAGACATCAAGTTGATTTGAATTAAGCTTTTAAGGTTATATATATATATAATAACGTACGTCTAAATTTACAATAAATTTAGAAACGTCATTTACTCAGTTACTTTGTCTTAGTTTCGACTGGGTGATAGCATACATTTAAACTAACCTTAATAGTTATACCCTATTCCGAACTGACTTAGCTTGGAGGTTACATTATATATGCATACTTACAACATTCTACTCAATCTTTGCAAATTCGATTTTTTGATACATTATGCTGAAATATTCTCGTACTAACTTTGAACCAACTTAACTTCTATAAGTTTGCTAAACTTTGTTCAAATTCGACCTACGGGTTGTCAGGAGTTAATGAGAACCTAACAAAATGAAATGAATTAATGTTGTTCTGCTCTAATCGTTGTTCTTATTTGACTCAATTTTTTATAGGAAACTACTTGATCCTTTTTTAATAATATACATTACTACATTTTTATAATTTAATTATTACTTAACCTTTTACTAAGATTTATTTAATTTTTTTCTTAATCACAGTCATTTCGTTATACATTTATCACTAAACAAGAACTTGTAAAATTGTATCGAACACAACTAAAGTCTACTGAGTTAATATCATCGTCTTCATAATAATTTCTATGTCTTCTTCATTTGAATTATGCTTCGATTAATCGATGATTTTGTTTCTTCTAGTGGAAACCACTCTGTTTTTTTTTCTTCTTTAGAGTTTACTTTTGTAAATGTTATATTTCACTTAAATTCATATAACACTGTTTAACTGTTTAAATTCTAATCCTTTTTTCACTTTGTTTTGTACGTACAATCATGGGAGTGAAATCATTTAAGTATTAACTCCATATTTTGCTAGTTCTATTATGACTTCTTTAAAAAGAGCCCTTGTCATTTGATTTGATAAATGTTAACTTTATATTTACTTCATTAATTAATGTATCTCTGGTTAAGATCACTGACTTTAAACTCCTTTATGTCTTCACGAAAAAAATGTGTAAATTTATTTGTTCATAAAACATTTGCTATCAGTTTAACTTAATAATTTTTGCTTGTCATGCTGCTGAGTAATAACCAAGTAATTCGACTGTCATCCATTTATAAGATTAAGTCTTTTGAAAGAAATGATCAATCGCTCATTACATATTAAAACTCGGTTATTTTCTTTTACCTTAAATACATTTTATACAAATAGTAAATTAGGCTATTTTTTACATCAATTAAATACTATGAAAAGCTTAACTATATCTACACTTTTAATAACCGTTATCTCTATCTCATTAGACTAGTGAAATGATTAAAATCAATCATTTTATCAAAACGGTTTAAAAAAGATGACATAATGAAATTTATATTCATTTATATAGATATATGAGATTTTAGCATTATAGATGATACCATTTCGCGATGAAAACTCTAAGTCCGAATCCTAAACTTCAATGTTAACTCTGTTTTAATGCTAATTCCTCACATCAATACATAAACCTCCTTTAACCCTAGTAAATAGGTGAATATTACCAAGGTCACCATAGCATCACTTGAAGATCTTCTGAAAAATATAATCTCACGAAACAAATTTCTGTTTACAGTGCGTTCTAATTGTAACAACTCAGAAAAGTATGTTATAAATATTTTTTGCAGTCATCATCTGTCACCCAACTTAAATTATCTAAGGTTTCTACTAGTTTTGGTGAGATCGCATCATATGTTAACAACTACCTTCTCCAACGATTATGTATGAGATGTTTGAATTTCAACATATTTACCTCTCATATTTTTTAAGGATAATGCTAAGGTGATCACAAGAATAATCGAATTTAATCAGAATTGCTAAAATCTCTTCAGGAACGATAACTTCCCGCGTATTCTCTTCTGATTTAATTTCCCACATGACCTTTATTCTTTGATTATATGTCAACTTTTAGTGACTTAGATTTCTGTAGGCTTGAAGGTCATATTTTGATACTATAATAACAACAGTTGTGTCAAATAGTTTCGCATTATTTCTCCTACCTCGAATATCAAGTTCCCTGCAATCCGACTTCTTCCTGTGTTATCTATCGGGGTTTTGATGTAATGTGTTTAAACTGCCATTTTCAATTTTAAAAAGAACCGACCGTATTATAATAGCTTAATTGTTTTGTCTCTAGAACCGTAAACATCGTGGGCCAAAACTGGACCCCGAAAGCAAAATACAACAGATAGATAAGGCGAAAAATATACTGACAACTTCAGTGTTACGAGTTTTCTAGTATCCAGATCGTCACTTATTTGTAAACCGTTTTTAGTGACACGTGGGTTCATACAGTTACCATCGACCATGGAATTCAAAAACGTTTACAACAGGAAACTTAATTAGTAAATTCGCAGAGTTGGAAAATAGGTAGCCAGAACATTGGGTTAGGACAACTAGTCCAAACGTGGTATGATAAATCATTTGAAAAATGTCCATATTGTGATTTAGAACAACATATTTAAGCGAACAATATTGTTTCCGATTCGATCCTCATCAGGCTTTACTTTAACATACAGTTATATTTATATGCACATACGAAATTATCAAACCAATCAAGGCAGTTTATAAGTCAATGATAACAATTGAGTAGATTACATAAATAGACATAATAAGTGAAAAGTACTAATTGGCAGTATGATGGTTTTATCAGTAGAAGTGTGTGTAGGACAAGTTCTTCAGCAAGCCAGTACACATATTTCTTGAGCTTTTTACCCCTTCATTATAAGAGAAACTTATTCAAATCTCTTGCAAATAGAGCTAGGAAGATATACTGAATCGATACAACAAACAAGGAACCAGAGCTCATACATAATATGTTGATTGAGATGGGTTATCAACAACGTTTCCGGAGGAAGCATTTGCACGTAACAGACAAGAAAATAGAAACATCAATAGCTAGTAAGAAACCCCTCTTCCTGAAGTTGCAATTCAATGGAGATGTAACTGATGATATGGTAAGGGATAGACTGACTAGAGCAGTAAAGAGAACGTTTAATGAAGCCAACCTCTGTTTATCATACTTGATCCTACCTATGGTGATTTCTCAACTGAAGGATAAGTTACTTGTACATGCCACATCTATGTGCATCTACGACTGCAGCTGCTCCTGTGGAGAAAGCTGTGTTGAGCGCGCTACGAGACAACTGAGGCAAAGAGTTAGTGATACTGTCAAGACAATACGCAGCTCGGTTCTATCACATTTGATCGATAGCGGTCATGTAGTAGACAGAAATAGGTCACTTAAAGTTATTTATCGCATCTTTGTTTGCAACAAAGACGTGTTAGTCCAAACGTCTGGATAGCAAGTATACAAGAAATTATACGCTCAGCCTCCTCATTAGATCGGCCAATAGAGCTAAACTTTCCCGTCGGAGCGGCTTGAAATGTATTTGGAAATCTGTACTTAAAAGTCACTGCACCTCACATCCATGGACTACACCAAGGGGTCCGAGAAACTCCCCACTATAGTTCAATAAAGAGGTTCTCAGCACTCGGCGTAAGAGAACAATGTACGAGATATTTAGGTCGCTGAGTGCTGTCGAGAAAAAGTTTCAATATCGGGGAGCTCAAAATATTTGTACCTCGAACCTCCGCAAGTCTAGAAGGTTGCATGAAAAAAAGTTAGTTATTGAGTCAACAGAATATCACAAACTCCTATAGTGATATATAAATCAAAGGACTAAGAGAGGTGACATCCCAGCTTTATGGGGAGGCAGTAGTACTGCATCACTAGTGGGAGACGACTATAATGAAGCTCAGGTACTCTCAAACTATTATAGCAATGCATATGCCGTAGAAACACCCCTCTCTTCATTTTATACAAGCACCCCACACACATATATACTGTAACCACAAATGAACTCGATGACTTTGGTCTGCTAAATAAGCTTGATATAGGCGAATCCACGGGACCTGATGAAATGCATCCTGGGTTACTAAAGGAACTAAAAGATTTCGTTGAGAACCCCTTAAGCATATGTTTCGAACTATCTGTATCCCAGGGTCGATTACCAAACGACTAGAAGAACGCCGTAATAAGTCCTGTCTTCAAAATAGGTACTAAACATAAAGCTGAGAACTATCGACCGTAAGTCTAACTAGTATGATTTTTAAAATTTTATAAAAGATTATTCGGAAGGCATTCTTGAAGTATCCTGACGAGAACTGGATGATTTCTGAAAAGCAGAATGGCTTTAGAATGGGTCACTCCTGTCTTACTAGCCTATTAGTGCCTCGTGAAAGTTGGTGCGCTCCTAAAGATCAAAAGTTACTTGTAGACGCAGCCTACATTGACTTCGGGAAAGCTCTTGACAAAATTCCCCATAACTGGCTGCTATTTAAGTTAAGTAATGTCGTGGTTGAAAGCAAGTTAATAATGTGAATACAAGACTTTCTAGTTGGGCTCCAACAAAGCATAGGGGTGAACTCAAAATTGTGTAGTTGGGAAACTGCGCTTAGCGGACTGCCTCAGGGTACAGTTTTCGGGCCAATGTTGTTCCTCATGTATGTGAATAACCTTCCTCGTCTCCTATCATCATCAGTCTTGCTATATGTTGACGATGTCAAGATACGGAGATCGATACTGAGTATGGGTGGTAGTTTAGAACTTCAAAATGACCTAGAGAGATTTTCTGACGTGTATAAAATTTTGCAGTTGCTGATAAATGTTCCCAAGTGCATTGTGATACATATTAGTTACCAAGGTACTGATACATACACGGCAAATGACATCGAGCTACCTGTTGTCCAAACACGCAGCGACCTCAGTCATGGTTAGCCAAGACTTCAAAACTACTGCACACCGCCGTGTGATGGTGGCCAAAGGTTTTAGAACCCTATAGTCAGTACACAGATCCCTTAGCCATGTCATGCTAAAAGGTTTTTGATTTTGTATACAGTAATCATTCGTGCTAAACTTGGGTAACACATATAAGCGGCTAGCCACTACCTAAAGTGAGACAGCGAGCTGATGCAAAAGACTCAACGAACCGCAACTAAGCTGATTCCAGGAGTCGAATATCTCCAATGTGATGCTCGACTGACGAAACTAAACCTATTCTAATTGCCATATCAAAGAACCAGAGGCGACATAATCATAGTTTTTAGATTACTTAGTGATAAATTTGCGTCTGATATGCTCTCGTTTTTCTCGTCTTCCAAAACAGAGAATTTATGAGGACACTTTAAAATGTTCACAAGCTCAGAACAAATTACTTGTCAACTGATATTCGACTTTCCCATCGAATCGTTACCGAACGGAATTCATTACCTCAACACATAGTTGAAACTCTATCTGTCGACGCTTCTAAAAGAAATTTGGATTAACTGAGAGACCACCATTTTCAGGACTAACACAGACCAAATGGATGAAGGGTTGTGCAATTTCATGTATCGATTGAAGTTAGACATCAACCCTATTGGATGCTGGGCCAGTGGTCTAGAGATTAAGCGTTCGTGCGCTAGACCAAAGGTCCTGCGTTCGAG
This sequence comes from Schistosoma margrebowiei, assembly GCA_944470205.2. NCBI lineage: Eukaryota > Metazoa > Platyhelminthes > Trematoda > Strigeidida > Schistosomatidae > Schistosoma > Schistosoma margrebowiei. The sequence goes on along the minus strand of OX104028.1, from coordinate 65,251,696 downwards.
TCACGCGCGTGGGTTCGTGGTTGCCCATTGCTGAGAAATCCCATGCTAAGACGTTACGACCATCCAGTGCTTCCAGATTTTCAGCGGTCGTCCAGCTTAGATAAGCTCATGAAATTAATCCTAAATTAGTCACAAACTAACGGTATGATAGATTTATATTTAACAAGTGAATAAGTCAGTTATTTTTACTCGTAAGAAATTGTAATTGATAGTATGCTCAGTTAAAGAATCAAACACAATATTTTTGAGGCTGCAACTGTTACTAATCACAACTTTCCCATTCTTATGATGCTCAGACTGCTGGTTACTAAACTTTAATTTCTGACGTTGAATTAAGGTTTCAATTAGAAAAATAAGCTTAGGGATTATGTACTACAGCTGAATTTAAATCTGATCAGTATTCAGTATGTAGATAATTACCAAATTGGATAAATACTCTGATTTAGTGCCAACCATATTCACATTATAAAATTCACTGAGCTTTGTCAATAAATACTATAAAGGATAGTTCAATCACTTAAGATTCACTTAAACAAAGTAGTGAATATCCGCATTATACAGTTGAAATTATAGTTCGATCGATGATTGCATATAATCAATCATCTATCGATCACTAGTTAATTCAAATTTTCTTCATCTTATTTCTACAGTTATTTTTCTCAACAACAACAAAAAAAAAGATAGCTGTGTTGGCAGCATTCAATGATATTAAAAAAATGGACGAAAATTATAGAAATTTAAACCATAGAGCAAGACAACTTGTTCTAGCTACAACATTAATTCGTGATGCATGTGAAACAAGATTAGAAATAAATTTTAAACGAGATCTTTTATCTGTACAGTTGTATGAACATTACTATAGTAAATCATATGTTATATTATATTATATATTAACTCTAATTAATCTTTTAACAATCATATTAGAATATCCAGGAAATATATGGATAAATGGAAAACCTTTACCATATTATATTCCATTAATCATTAATTTATTATGTGAGTGTTATTTTTATTATAGATGGTATATTATATATGTTATATCAGATAAGAAATCATTAAAATCAAATATTTCATTTATTGCAACAATTATTATATTATTATTAATGACAATTGATGCTATAATTTATATAATATGTCATGAATTAAATTTTTCTTATTCTATAAGATGGTCAAGAGCTCTTAGACCAATATTATTATTAACATTTCCAGAGAATAGAAGATTACGTGCAGCATTTTTTAATTTACGACGTACATTAATTGATGTATTACCTGTATTTGGTTTATTTGGTGCATGTTTAATATTTATATCAATTGTTAGTTTAACATTATTAAGTGATATAAAATTAATATATCCTAATGGTAATCAATATTTATATGATTTTATTAATGTATTATGGGAATTTTATGTATTAACAACAACAGCTAATTCACCTGATATTATATTACCAGCATATGAATATAATCATTATTTTATAATTATTTATTTATTTATTTGTACAATATGTAATTGGTTATTTATGGGTATATTAACAGCATCTATATATAATTCATATAAATCACATTTAGGTGAATTTGTATTAAAAACAATTATAAAACGTAAAAAAAAATTAGATGAAGCATTTCAATTAATATCAATATTAAATATAAATAAACAATTAGGTATTCATCAAAATATATTTTTACAATTAATGAATATTGTTAAACCAAATTATAATAATGATTCATTAAAAATTATTTTTTATTTATTAAATAAAAATAAATCAGGTTATTTATTAAAACATGAATTTGAACGTTTAACAGAATATATGCAATTAAAATTTGAAATGATTGAATTAAATCGTTTTTATTTTAATACATATATATCAAAATTTTATTCTATTTATATATCAACAAAATTTCAATTATTTATTTATTATATGAATCATAATATTACTAAATTAATATTTATTATATTTATTATAATAAATGCAATATGTATTGTTATGTATCGTACAAATTCAAAATTATTAGAATTAATTGAATGGATATTTACAATAATATTTATTATTGAATTAATTATTAATTATTTAATATGTGGTGGTGTTAAATTTTTTAATGATGGTTGGAATTTATTTGATTTTATTATTATATTTAGTGCATTAATTGGACAAATAATTCAATTTATATTATATTCAATTAATATTTATTTATCACATGAAATTATACAAATATTTTTATTATTAAGATTATTTCGTTTATTAAAATTATTTAGTGTAATAAAACAATTTCGTATAGTAATTAATTGTATTTTAATTATTCTACCATCATTAACTGCTTATACAACTATATTATTAATATTATTTTATATATTTTCATGTATTGCTATGGAATTATTTGCATTTGTTTATCAACCACCATTAAATTATAATTATACATTAAATACAACTTGTAATAATAAATATTTACTAAATAGTGAATTTGTTAAATGGCATTATTGTACATTTAATTTTAATAGTCCATTAGATTCATTTTTATTATTATTCATTATAACAGTTGGTAATAATTGGCATATATTTACTGATGGTTATGTAATTGTTACAACAAGATGGAGTAAATTATTTTTTATTATAATTCATTGGATATGTGTATTACTTGTATTAAATGTTGTATTAGCATTTATTATTGAAGCATTTTTAATTGAATATGATTCACAACAAAGTAAATTTGAATTATATATCAATGAACGATTAAATGATTTAGAAATGAATGCTGAAAATGAATTAAAAAAATATGGATTAGAAAATTTTCGTAAACCTGGATTTATTATGTCTAAAAAATTATTAGATGAAGCTGGTATAACTGAACATAATACAAAAAAAGTATTCTATTTAAAAACAGATAATACATCTATTGAAATATTAATGTTTAGAATGTTTGAAAAAGAAATTGAAGAATTAGTTGAAGATTTAACAAATAAATTAACAGTACCTAAACTTAAATCACATGATCCATTTTCACATATATAGTTTATTAACTTTAATGATTGAAAAAAAAAGAAATGAAATGAAATCATACAATAATCAGAAATTAATATGATAAGTAAAGATGGAGACAAGTTATATCATCATATCAATTAATAATAATAATAATAATAATAATAAATTTGAGAATTTTATTACACTATCAGAAGTTGGTATTTCAGTTGAATTGAAGACACTTGTACACTTCATTCCTTCAGAGTTGATAATTTACTTTAAAATGTTTAAATGATTGTAATGTTTACAGATATTCGAACAAACAAACAAAAAAAGATTTAAACTCGAGTTGTGTGTTGTGATTGTTAAAATTTATATATTATAAAATTCAAAACAATCCCTTTAGGACGTTGATGTTAATACTGATTATTAAAAACAATATCCAATTAACATTTTCCAGTTTATACATAAGATTCTATGTTTATTCTTTGACATTTAAATAGTTCAGTATATTAATGAAATATTTGGTTAGTAATAATCATTTTAAAATACTCTGTAAAAATGAAATGTATGTTGAAATTGTTATTGATTCTATTGTTATTCTTTTGATTGAATGAAATACATTTATTGAAAATAAATTTTGTCATGTTTTAAATAAATAAATAAATCGTTATACCCAATATTGATTTTATTTTCGTATCTTTTACGACTGCTCTTATAAATAATGACGAATCATAAAAACAAAGTTATGTGCTTCAGGAAATAAAACGACTTAATAACCAGGAGTAAGACCATTAGATTCATCAAACTTGTCGTCTTCTTCTTATTCAGCAGTAGAATATATTTGACTGACTAAATTTATTTACTAACTTAATATACCTTTACGTTATTCCCATCTTCTTTTTTTACAAAAAGCATCAAATCATAAACTCAACAGATATTAAAAGAGATTATTCTTTCTCAGACCAATACTTCGGTGCTTCAACTGCATGATGTATTTGTGAAAACGTAATACGTTTTCTTTTAAGTATTTCTGTAACTTCAGTAGGTTTTTGAAAATAAATAGACGGAATTCTCTGAGTTTGCTTTAAGAGACACCCCCTCCGTGAAAGTTGGATTTATGTAGACAGAAAAACGTGATCATATAATTTAATTTAAACTTTCATTCTACATACAAAGCTACAAGTGCGGTGAACAAGAACATGAGTGGGGGAAATCGAGTGCATTTAAGCACGAAATTACAGATCATCTCACTAAAATCTGAAAACAATGTAGTAAATAATTAATTGGAAAATATCAATCCATCGTCTCGAACTTGACTGTTTATTTTGCAAATATCAGTCCATCGTCTCAGGTTTCATTGTTCGTGCATTTCCATACTAATTGCCTTCCGTTCCCGTTCTTTCCCTCTTGATATTCTACTGAAATACATTCTAGTCCTGACTACTGTTATATATTACTTGCGTGGATATAAGTAGCTCACACCACACAAGTAGTTACTAGGTAATGAAAAACATTTATCTCAGTCAAAGTAACAGATGTTATGTGGAGTCCAAAATAAAGGTTAAAAGACCTTAAAGAGTGAAATTTAGGTTACAGGATTACGAGAAATTGGATGAGAAGTATCCTAGTATTGTCAAGTTCCACACTTACTAAGGAAGAAGTATAGCTAATGTAGGAAAAGTTCTAAACACGTCCAGTAGTAATTACTAGGATATTAAATGGAAGGTATTGAGCAGCATTTCTTCAATAAAATTCTTAAACCTATGGCTATAGAGCAACACTGTCACTTTCTGGTGTCGCATGGTTTAGAACAATACGAATATGACACGGTATTTCAACATCCTTGAATTCAGAAATGACGTACCTAAAAGATTTTCGTTATTTCTACCAACGTCAGTCATTTGAAAAGCCTTAAACTTTTCCTAATTTCAATTAATATAGGTTTCTTCGGAACAGAATAAACCTTATTAAAAATGAATATTGCAAGACGAGATAGTGATCAGATATTAAGATACTTACAATCATACATGCCCCCAAATGCCCTAGTATGGCCGAGAGTGGTGAGAGTCCGCTCTCCCTCTCAAAATGCTCTCACATGGCCACGCGTATATAGCCTCTGCCAGGGAAGTCCTACTCACTGATTTCTCGCGGCGGGGGTGTTGTTTACGAAAATGAGAGGGCGAAAAGCGAATGTCCGGCGCTTTAACCGGATTCCAAACCAATGGTGCACATGGGCTCCAGTATCTTGCGGGAACAAATGGCGAATGGACCAATTGTTGGTCACTGGCTCCCATGGGACTGCATCTCCTTACGATGCTCCACTGCCTTGTGGATCAGACCCTCAGGTCGAAGGCTCGGAGTGTGGCCCCCTAAGAAAACCACCTGCTTCGGTCTGGGCAGTATCACAACCCTCACACCTATCGAATGAGATTTGTGTGCCGCATATGTATTTGGTGTCGCTTTGTACCAATATCTATGTGTTGAAATAAATAAATAACAATCATAACCTAAACAGATATCATCTTATTACAATGCTATTTTCACAGCTCATTAATTCTTATACGTATATTAAAACGATATAACACCTTCTAACCAATTATAAATGGATTAATCACTATCCAGAATGAAACTGAAATAGCCAAATAAATAAAACCACTTGAAAACTATCACCTAATAGTACTACTTTTCCAAATAGCACAGAAGCTTAACCACAAAAATGCAATGAGAACTAGTGAATAGTTCATAGTTTAAGTTAGTGGTAAATATACGAAATTAATCTAGAAAAAATGAGTTCCCAGTCTGTTACGAAAGAATGACATTTCTATGACCTGTATTTCGATGAACAATGTTTTCTATCCCAGGTTTGATGAAAGCTTCTGTGAAACAATGTTGGGAGCAATTGTCACGGATATGCAAATTTAGTAGAAAGCAACTAATATTCGTCGTTTAACAACTACACATTCACCTGTGGGACAAAACTGAAAAAATTGTCCAACTTAACGAAGTCATAAACCACCCAAGTAAAAGGAGGAAAAGCGTACTCGGCACACCATAACTGAATTACCTTTCCTGCATAGCAAACTATGCCCAATATTATATGACAATACAATAAATAGGAATACTTCAGAATCACCAATTAACACGACGGTTGCATGTAAAAAAGAATCTTAATAAACGGACGGTTATTTGGCTTTAGTTCTAAAATATATGTATTCGTATTTAAATGGTGACTAGGTTATGGTTAGTAAACACACACCAACTTTTAAATTAATGGTTTGGACATCAACCAGCTGAAAAGCAAGAATCAAGCACCGATTGATCTTTAACGTGTGAGATACAATTGTTGAGGCTAAAATCTTTAGGTTAGTATTTATTTATTCGAATCCATTAACATTTGCTACTTACTTTGCAGGGATTCTTAAAAAAGCCGAAAATAAATATGAAGTGCAAAAAACCTGGCTATCAGACCAAAGCATTCTACAAATGAGAACTCACGATGAAAACTAACGAAATAAAAAAAATTGACTATAATTTTTTATTGTATCTACAGGAAAGAACAGGTAAACTTATGTTATAGTCATAGATATCGGTATTGATAAAAGTATGAACAGTATGTAATAGATATCGTAAATTAAGTAAGAATAACATTCAATTCAAAATGTACAATGTAAAACTCCAAATACGAAAATTTAAAGTTTGACGGTTTCTTCAAAAAATTATAATTGCATATACAGTTTCAAGCAAATCTAAATCCATTATTTATTACAATACCATCAAAATTAATGATAAAATTAGCTGACACATTAATAGATATGATTAAGTTGCAGAAGAACAATGTTCACAACTTTAAACTCTATTCTTTCATTTATTCTCCAGAAGAGTGAGACGTTGTTCCAAAAGTGAAACGGTCTATGAAGAAGTAAAGAAGAAAAAACTAATATTGCTTTTGGTTTTACATTGCCTCAGATAAAAATTTATGCACTATAAACAATGCTTTCCGAGAAATCCAGTGTAATAAATTTACAGATAAGTAAAATGTAAATATGAAGTAGGGATTCAACAGATATCAAATTACAAATAATTAGTAAAAAGACTAAAGTGCAATGACTTCTGCGAGTTTAGAGGTCCAATATATTGATAAGTATCCACAAATGCACAATCTAAGCTCAAAATTTCTCGAATTATAAACATCAAAGACGGTCGATTAACAATAATGCAGAGTCACAGACTAGATTAATAACGGATAACCAACATTTTATTATGTTATGGTCGATAAAATTCTACTCTTCTTGTTTCACACAAACCGAAATCTATCACAACAAGTTGTATGTGAATTGTTGGAGATGTTACATTCCCAGAACTCACTTGGTAAATGCCTTAATTTTGTAATTTTATTTTGGAAACTTAAATTTCCTTGTTTTTGCGCCGAAAGTGCTCTTTTCACCATCATGTCGTATTTCCCACTTGAGAGAATCTTTAACGCTACTGGTCCGCTGTATTTTTAGTAGGCTATTTTTGCAACGCTTCCCAAGGACAGTTTTACGCTGTATATATATACGTTTGATTTGTGTCTGTTATTATTCACTCGTGCTTCTGGCTTACGGAATATACTTTCCAGTTTCAAGTTTGGACTTCTTCCTCTGGTTAGCAGGGCTGGAACGCAACAATAGCTAACTTATTGTTCAACCGTCACTAGTCTTTGTTCCGTCTGCATAATAAGTGAACTCGTAATAGCATGCATGAACATTAATTATCCAAAAAAACACTCACACATTAGGTACTTTCATCTAATCCAACATGTAGGGTGTAAGCTACATGTAACAAAAGAAATCGTTGGAATGCAAACTATTACTTGGTGAGGAGTAATAGGTCCAAAAATCTGTTACTAACGTCTTGATAAAACCACTATATTATAAGTCTTTGCTATGACTGTGAGACGGCAGCAGATTAGAGGGGTAGCGAATTATCGATCGGACCAAAGACGCACAAACACGTAGAACGACCTAGGGTTCTGATTGGTCCCGCTTCCCTATCTAGCCCAGCAGTTGAGTCCAGAACGCAAGTCTCAGCCTCGGATATATGAATCATTATATTTCAAACATACTTTGTTTATATACCAGTCAAGCAGACCACAACGTACCATAAAATAGAAAATAACATTGTACAATATTGGCCAACAGGAAAATGACACGTTAAATAAATATTGACCAATATGATGATACCACTTCATGTCCAAGGATAGCACTCGGCTTAACAGGATAATTTCTGGGATATTTTCCTGAATATCCCAACACCTCCATCTCTGTTTTGGAGATCCGGAGTTGATATCCCGATTTTGAATTTTTTCGCGTCTATCCTCACCCGCGAAATAATGTTGGGTCTTCATAAACCCAAATTACAATTAATTTGATTGTATTTAAAACATATTGCACAGGGAATCCAGTAAAATCGATCAGATATTGAGGATAAACGCCATTCAATTCGAAGTCATCGCAGTTTAAATCTTTAGTAGGTAGTGGATCATTATGATAATCGGCGTCCAACAAAACTGTACCAGATTCTTGGTTATTATTTAATGCGCGGAACACATTTTCTGGCAGACCAATGGAATCTTCTCGTGATCTGGATATGTTACTGTCTGTACATGCTGTTTCGGGGATAACGGAGATCGAATCCATTACCGGGCATGTTTCTGGAATAGAAAGTACTGGACCACTGGGCGCATCATCAATGACTGCCGTTTCGTTTGAAGTACAGTTTATTGAGGATTCATGGAGGCTGCTGTCATTTTCCAGCTCACTGTGTAACTCAGATATCAATCCATCCACTTCCGTCGCATCTTCATAGCGTGGCTGATTTAGCAGCTGCGTGCTGAATTTGACTAATAACTCCAAATGTCGTTCAAAGAGCAGCTGTAATCGATCGGAAGGGAGTGTCATTTTTTGGGTCAGCACCAGCAACAAAAATTACTGTATGTATAATGACCAATGTTGTCCAAGGACACTGATGACAATCTGGATACTGATTGGTTGAATAATTAGACTGGATTTCGTCCAATTACAGAATGACTTTGGATTGTAGTTTTTTCACCCCGTGGCCAATTGCTATAACCGTGACGGCAGATTTGAGGCTAGCGAATTCTCGATCGGACCAAAGACGCACAAACACGTAGAACGACCTAGGGTTCTGATTGGCCCCGCTTCCCTGTCTAGCCCAGCAATTGAGTCCAGAACGCAAGTCTCAGCCTCGGATATATGAATCATTATATTTCAAACATACTTTGTTTATATACGAGTCAGGCAGACCACAAGGTACTATAAAATAGAAAATAACATTGTACAATATTGGCCAACAGGAAAATGACACGTTAAATAAATATTGACCAATAAGATGATACCACTTCATGTCCAAGGATAGCACTCGGCTTAACAGGATAATTTCTGGGATATTTTCCTGAATATCCCAACACCTCCCCTTTTTGGAGATCCGGAGTTGATATCCGGATTTTGAATTTATTTCACGTCTGCCACCCGTAATGTTATCCTTGGACATGAAGTGGTATCATCTTATTGGTCAATATTTATTTAACGTGTCATTTTCCTGTTGGCCAATATTGTACAATGTTATTTTCTATTTTATAGTACCTTGTGGTCTGCCTGACTCGTATATAAACAAAGTATGTTTGAAATATAATGGTTCATATATCCGAGGCTGAGACTTGCGTTCTGGACTCAACTGTTGGGCTAGACAGGGAAGCGGGGCCAATCAGAACCCTAGGTCGTTCTACGTGTTTGTGCGTCTTTGGTCCGATCGAGAATTCGCTAGCCTCAAATCTGCCGTCACGGTTATAGCAATTGGCCACGAGGTGAAAAAACTACAATCCAAAGTCATTCTGTAATTGGACGAAATCCAGTCTAATTATTCAACCAATCAGTATCCAGATTGTCATCAGTGTCCTTGGACAACATTGGTCATTATACATACAGTAATTTTTGTTGCTGGTGCTGACCCAAAAATGACACTCCCTTCCGATCGATTACAGCTGCTCTTTGAACGACATTTGGAGTTATTAGTCAAATTCAGCACGCAGCTGCTAAATCAGCCACGCTATGAAGATGCGACGGAAGTGGATGGATTGATATCTGAGTTACACAGTGAGCTGGAAAATGACAGCAGCCTCCATGAATCCTCAATAAACTGTACTTCAAACGAAACGGCAGTCATTGATGATGCGCCCAGTGGTCCAGTACTTTCTATTCCAGAAACATGCCCGGTAATGGATTCGATCTCCGTTATCCCCGAAACAGCATGTACAGACAGTAACATATCCAGATCACGAGAAGATTCCATTGGTCTGCCAGAAAATGTGTTCCGCGCATTAAATAATAACCAAGAATCTGGTACAGTTTTGTTGGACGCCGATTATCATAATGATCCACTACCTACTAAAGATTTAAACTGCGATGACTTCGAATTGAATGGCGTTTATCCTCAATATCTGATCGATTTTACTGGATTCCCTGTGCAATATGTTTTAAATACAATCAAATTAATTGTAATTTGGGTTTATGAAGACCCAACATTATTTCGCGGGTGAGGATAGACGCGAAAAAATTCAAAATCGGGATATCAACTCCGGATCTCCAAAACAGAGATGGAGGTGTTGGGATATTCAGGAAAATATCCCAGAAATTATCCTGTTAAGCCGAGTGCTATCCTTGGACATGAAGTGGTATCATCTTATATTTCATGATATATATTAACGGTTTATTTAGGCAATAATGAAATAGCTTAAGGGTTCAATGAACGGAATTCCTATAGTTGAAGAACATATGAAATTCAAAACTGTCAAGCAATATCACAGTCAGAATCTTTAATACGAACGCCAAGACAGTTCTACTGTATGGAACTGAAACATGGAATACTACTACAACCACCATCAAAACGGTACAAGTATTTATACACAATTGTCTACGCAGGATACTCAATGTCCGTTGACCGGATACCATTAGCAACAGCCTACTATAACAGGCAAAAAGCCAACCTTCAAATGAGGAAATTAGGAAAAAAAGTCTCGAGTCGATAGGACATACATTGCGAAAATCACCAAATCGCATCACAAGGCGAGCGCTAACTTGGAATCCTGAAGGGAACAGGAAAAGTGGAAGACCAAGGAACACATTGAGCAGGGAATCGGAAGCAGACATCAAAAGAATGAATAGAAACTGGAAACAAGAGTAAAGGATTGCCCAGAACAGAGTTGGATGGAGAATGCTGGTGAGCGGTCTATGCTCCTCCATGAGGAGTAATAGGCGTAAGTAAGGAAGTTAAGGATTCAAAAAAACCTTATAAATGGTCAATCCAATTACTTATACTTACCATTACAACTACCTTATGGTTGTGACGCACATCGGTGACCTCAGTGTATCAATCGAAAATGCATTTTAGTTAATCGACTACATATCAATTACGGTGATTAGAAATTATGGACTGAGTACTTGTCAGTGAACAAAAATAATACTAAAATTTGTTAAAAATACATAAGCCAATTTCACACAAAATAATTTGCTATAACGAAAATCATCGAAACTGATTGCCTTTCGCAAAAGCTTTATTTGAGGATTACATATCCTCAACAAGTGGGTTTGAAATATTTTGTGAAACTCACTACAGTGGCTTTAACATTACGCATTATTCGCAGATGCTAAAACTAGGTGGAACGGAAGAGAGGTAGTCAGTTTATGACATGTCACTGTAATATGGAAGGTGGCATGCAAAACTGATACCTGTTAGTCTACCACGATTTTTGGTTTGTGATCCTACAGATCGTGCAACTCGATGGTTTGAGATGTTATCATATATTGTTCAAGACAGAAGTCAGTGATAATCCTGCTTTAGTTTTTTAATACATCTTTTATAAAAGTAAGTTTGGATTAGTACTCAAATAAAGCATCCTCTGAGTAAAATGTAACATACGATAACAATTCTGAAAAAAATACAGTGAGTGGTTAGGTACTATCTTCAATAAACTAAGTCATAAGTGCAGGATGAAACTTCTCCCACTTTAGCAGTACATACCTGACATTTAACAAGGTAAGGTGCGGAAGATAGGCGCTAACCAATCTGGTTTTTGCTATACTGATAGGACCTTTCTCAGTCATGCACCGGGTAACACTCATACAGCTATCTAGATTTACCAGATTTTTAATTGTTAGGAAAAAGGATTTGGGAATTTAGTTATATTAAGTAAAGTATGTAGAGCGTACAATCCTTAGCATGAAAACCCCTTAGTTTTATAGGTAAATGGTTCACCTCCTCGAAATCATGGAATAGCAACGACATACAAATCAGTATTGTTTACTGAACAATACTTTAGACTGAAAAACAAGAGTTTATTAAAATCACCATGTAAAATTGATAGTACCTGAGTTAAAATATCTAGTTGTGAAACAATATGTTCAAGTGTTGTAGATAGTGGTGGTGGGACATTTTGGCGTTCACTTTCTAGACCACTTGCTGTTTTCGAATTCTGTATACAAATGGAAAAGTGATACGTTACAACTTACTTCGTAGTTTATAAGCTGTGGTTTAAATAATTATTAATGTTCAGATTATGTTGAAAATCAAGATTTAATTAGAATGAGAGGCAAGTGGTCACTGAATTGTTGAATACTATCACTAACAAAACCAACAACAGTATTTAAATAAGCTTAGTGATGCAGGGAAATCATATGAAATTGTTGTTTAAAAAATGGAAGAAAATTAAGTTGATAACGATAAACATATCCACTTAGCTTCTCTTTACTGAACGATAATTATGTGTCCTTTGATTTCTTCAATATTCTTCTGAGTCGTTTGAAATACAGTTTCCTGGGTGTTGACGAATAACTATTTAGCATCAGAGTTCATGATAACAAGCACAACACATTATGTCCTAATTTTTGTAACTTTCTTCATTAAATCACTGTTTATATTTGCTGATTTTTAAAAGACGAAAAATAGCCGTATAGACTTCTCCAGATGCAAAAGTGTAGCAAAATAATAATACATGATTTGATCTATACTTTCCAGGTGTAGCATTACTTACTTGAAGCATATTCTTGAATAACTATTGGTTATTGAATAGTAACTCATTGGTATAATTATTTCTCACTGAAAGTAGTGTTTAGATGTTTACGAACATCTTGAATCATGTTGTGAGACTGACTTACAAATCATGCGCTCAACTACTTCCAATAAAAAGGCTATCAGTCAGCTTGTTCCAAAGTGAGAGATTAGATCAATTCACGCATAGGGAAACCCAAGGAAGCTTAAGCTAATCTGGGCTATCTTTGGCGCCTTTGTGATGTTAGTCTGACTGTAAAAAGTCCAACATAAAATGCATCGGCGAGAACAGTTTCGCTCTATTCTTTTATAACCTGACCTCTTCGAGTTGACGATGTTAAACGACTTTCTGTGTTGAGTCACCGTTGTTTCTGAAGGGTTGCTGACATCCAGTGGCAACACCATGTTAGTAATGCACAGGTTCGGCACCGTGTGTTCGCGCACAGCGACGATAATTCAGCTGATGTCACCACTTTGAAATATCGACGTCCGCGGCTTGGACCTGTACTACAAATGTCGTCCCATAGAATTCCACATCGTGTATTGTTTGCAAACGCTGGGACCGGCTGGAAAGAGTAGAGAGATGGTCAGTGTCTGACATGTTATCATGGTATGAAAGAAAGCTGTATAGGACAGACCTCTGTTGGTCCTTCACGACTCTTTGGTTGGGGTCCTAGGGGTGGTGTAGCACATTGGTCAGAGACGTCATCAGACATGGCTCAGAATGGAAGACAGTGGCGATCCTGTTCTCACTTTATTTTACTTCATAAAAGTAAACAACTTCTTTCGGGTCGTATTTTTCCCAACTGAACTGCTTCTATTATTATTATTATTACTTAGCGCAATATTGCGCTAATATATCACATAGTTCTGATAATCTTCGTCTTTTAATATCATTATCGAAAGTTATTATTATTATTATTTGACCCTCAAACACTGATTTCTGTTGGTTGTTGTTCTTATCATACGCACTTTACATTCTCTATCTCTTCACAACCTTATTGTTATTGTATGAGCATATGTATTTGGTGCCCTCTTGTACCAAAGCTTTATTTCAATAAATAAACGGATAAATTAACTAACTGGTTGGGAACAAATTAAAAATAGTCAATTGTATAACATTAGCCAATGGGTCAAATGAAAGCTTATGATAAAAAGAATATGGATATATATAATCTAGTTCAGTAATCATGCAATAAGAAAATATGTAATAATAGTCCATAAATAATTCCTGGTAGTTACCATTCATTTATTACGCGTTCAGGTATAATTGATATCATTGTTATTTATCACTGGTTTCTTGATACGTAAGAAAAGCCAAACTGCGCAAACTTCGGAACAATCGTCTTGATATAGTAAATAATGAGAACGACAATATATACTGATGCAAACTAGTTTTATTCATACATTTACCTAAAGAACTAAAGTTTATTACGTGGGTCTCGATCATCAAACTACACGAAATGAATCAATTCAGTAGTCAAAGTTTTTTGGGATCGTTTGGATAAAATTTGCTTTATCGAAGAAGTAAACGCAGTTTAATTATGAACCATCTTTTTTCTAGCCAAGTAGAGATGAAACTGGGGCGAATTACTCATGACTTTATTACAGTGAACACAGATCAGAAACATTTGCTAATCAAAGACTAATTTCGGAAAATGGACTTACGGCTTGTAGAAAATTCATATTTGACGTTAATGGTAAAGTCATTGATGAGATAACACCAGAGTGGGTAAGAAAATCAGGAGGAAAATGACACTTGACGGAAGTAGTCGGGTTCTGTGCTCCACTGTTAGTAGTTTCATGAAAGTCGACAGCAGCTTCAGAAGTAGCGAATGATGGTTTTTCCGCTTTTTCATGCACTTCACTTGACGTTACTTGAGGATCAGATTTAGGACATATTAGATGACTATTAATTTGAATAGATTTGTCCCGAGATATGGAACCATCAGGATTAGAAGTTGTGTGAATTGGATGTGAACTTTTGTCTGGAGTATTAGTAGTCATTCTAGCACACCCATTCGTGCGCCATAAAAACACCTGAAATAAATTTTAAAAATCGTTTACAGGATCCTAAGCTGATATGAAGTCGTGAAAAGTTTTTAAATTACAGTTAACTAAGCGCTATTTAAATCATAAGTAGAGAGTACCAACTGCAAAAAGACTACCGCAAAACACTTGAAACATAAAAAAGAATGGTGCGATTGTGTTGCATACGTTTTTGAATACCACTTCAATAGCAGGGGCTTCGTTGATCGGAAAAGCATGTAATAAATAAATTCCTATTAACGTATTTCCATTTGCTTCCTTTAAAAACTGATTGTCAAGAAAACAAATGAGTGTCTAACAGATACCGGATAAATTTAAGTATGGTAGCAAAGTTAGTATGATTTTTTAATCTACGGCTTACCTGTTCATCACTCCCACCAGATGCAAAATGATCACCAGACGCGGAAAATGCTGCTGCAGTAATAGGTCCCTGATGTCCCTGAAGTGTAAAAAGTGGACGACCCTCAAGGAGGTCAAATATTTTCAGTGTTGAGTCTTCAGATGCAGAGAGCAAAATATGACCATTGGGATGACAAGCAACTTTATGTACTGGACCGGTATGATCTAAAATCATACGAAATTCGCATAAAGTAAATCCAAAAGCAAACAAATTAGAATGAAACAAATATGAGAAATATTACATAAAGGAGTAATGACCAAGATATTACATATTTGCGTCCCAGACACTTCTGTGTGTAATTCTTTCTCAATTATTTATTCAATTAGTGTAATTTATGTATTAGATACAGGAGCACGTCAGTCAGTCAGCTACAACGTAGGACCGGGCACTTATGTGCATCGGTCCAAGTTGCCATACCTTATTAGCACAACAAGATGGACGCCGGATTTATAGAAGCACGTATACAGCTTTGTGTAATAATTTTTTGGGAATTAGTGATTTTGTCCAGATATGTAAGATGAGAGAGAGTTTGAGTGTGCAGCCTTATGGTTAAGAGCCGGATATCTTTACCTCCAATCCACTCGCCCAACATATTTTACCCTCATAAATCTACATTTTACTTAGACTTTCTCGTCAACTTAGCGAACATATGCGAATGTGTTGTTTGGTGAGGAAGCTAGCTAACAATTTTCAGAAATTTTAGTGAAGAGGAGTCTTGAGAAAGTTGGTGTTCACCCACTGTTAATCGTACTTCATTCCTAAGATATCTTGAAGGTAGCCTTAGTGGAAATATCGCATGACAAGAACTATGGTAAAGAAAATTTTACAACAGTTTCTTTAACATCCAGAGATTTCGCTAACCTGGTTTAAGAGTTTGGTAAGATGAAAAGCTACTTACCGTCATAATGTTGAAGTAGACGGTTCATTCTTAAGTCCCAAAGCTTAACTGTGCAATTCGTACTTCCCGATGCAAAGCAGTTTCCATTCGGGTGAAAGTCCAAATGTGAAGCAAATCCACCAGCTTCTTGGAAGGTATGTACACAACCTTGCGTCTCAGTGTCCCATAACTTGATAGTTTTATCATCTGATGAAGATATGATAAGGCGTGAGTCAGGTGAAAAACTGGCTAAATAAGATGGGCCGTGACCTACCGACAGCACCTCACCCAGTTCACATGTTGGTTTAAAGAGAACAAGAACTTTTGTCTATGTAAACTCCAAACCTATACATTAAAAAAAATTTCTGGACCTACTTTTACCGACTTGTCTGATGAAGCTGTACACATCCTTGAGTCATCAGCGGACACATCAACCCATCGAACTGCTGCAGTATGGGCGCGAAAGGTGATGGACTCTCCTTTTCTAAATTTTATTACTTTAAAACATCTTATTTTACATGCTCGGAATCCATAATTTTACTGTCTTATCCCTAGAAGCAGTTAGTATAAGTTCACCAGTCGGTGAGAATCGAACGCAGAATATAGCGTCTTTGTGGCCACTAAACTTATATGCTCGCGTTTGTGGCTTAATGTTCCAAATCATTAAACATGCATCCATAGAGCAAGAAGCTAATAATGAGCACTAAACGAAACGGACTTTACCTAGCTGCTTTCCAGTCGGGTTGAAGTCGACACATGTGATGGAGTCTTTGTGTCCCTTAAAATGGATTTGTAATGATGGATCTCCCTACAAGTTGCTATTCGGATGAAAAATTCAAACATACCATAGGTCATGAACAACAAACAAAATCAAAACCCCGCGCAGCTAAGGTTGGTCGTAACACAAATATTTTGGAACTCATACTAACAAGATACAGATGTGTGTAGTAAGGACAAAAGGCCTATGACTTATGTTAGTCCTTTTCCAGCAAACTTCTGTAGGTATCTTTTCTTTTCTCGGATGAGTTAGTTGAAGAGGCGGGCACTTCTGCTTCGGGTCACAAGTTCCGAGAATTGATGACTCATTGTGAAATCCTGTACATCACGGGTGTTTTGTTCATTGTTTGCATTCCTACTGATATGACCCTTGAGTTATTCTGATCTGATAGGAAGAAAAGTAGAGGATCTGTCAGGTTCAAATTTAGATTATTTAAATCATGTTCTAGTATTCATTAGATCAAAACCAGACCACTTCTTCAAATGGTCGTGGATGGAATCGAAGAAGCTTTCGCTTAACAGGCTACCGTGTGAAGTAACAGGAGATCACCAATATCTCCAGGCAGGAACCTAGGTATATTAACGATAAAATAGGAAAAAAGAAGTTGGTAAATCATGATAAGATGTTATTCTTAGTCCTTAAGAATAGATCAAGTTGCCTCTTAAAGAACTCCTGAGAAGTCGCTTGAACTAGCTCGGCTGGCAGAGAATTCCAGCATTTGACAACTCTTAAGGAGTAGAAGTTGTGTCTACAGTCCATTCTGCTATATTGTGTCTCCGATTTTTGGGTGTTACTACTTAGGTTTGTGTTGGAGCTGAACTTAAGTAGGCGTTTAAGAGGATGTCCAGAAGTGTTAAGGATACTGTAAGACATCAGAAGGCCACCTCTAAAGCGCTTATAATCTAATGGGTAAAGGTTTAGTGATTGGAGGCGCTCTTCATAAGCTTGAATTTGAGTCCGTGAACTGGCTTTGTGGCTCACCGTTGGTTACCCTCTAGAGTGTCCTTATGCCTTAGGAGTGAGGGAGAAAATACTATGTTTCCGTACTCTGAATGCAGACGAATAAAACTGTTGAAGAGTATATGGAAAGTTCTTGCATCGGACTGGCCGAAAATGCGCTCCAACATAACTAGTGCAAGGTTTGTTCGAAAGGCATTTGTGTAGCATTTAGAGTAAGACTTTAAATCGTACGGTACGAGTACCCCTAAATTGTTTCCGACTCGGGATACTACTATAGAGGAGTTTCCTATGATGTAGATTTTGTGGACCATTTGAGGAACAGACTACTTTGTAGTACATAAGAGCGTGTGCGGTAAGAAATCCCAATCAGCATTCACATCATGTTGAGGGTGAACATCCAAATCCACCTTTTGTAGATAGTCTTGTAGAGCTGACACATTCAACCGTTTGAAATTCCAGCGCCTGTTGTTGATGGGATGTCTTAGCTCAGTTCTGATGATAAAACTGAAAGCTATAAAAGCGTGATCGATTTTCCCCAGGGGAACCACGATTGAGAGGTTGTCATCTAGAAATTCTTCCTTTGTAAATATCCAGTCTAAGTGCGACGGCGTCTGACTGATTCTTCAATGAGTTGCCAAATTCACAATTTTAATTAATCCCAGATTTTCAATGAAGTTGTCGAACGAAGCTTCAGTTGAGTTTTCATCTCTAATATACGTATGTTCCGCGAAATTTACTTTAGGAAGATTGAAGTTCTCTAGAATCACGATATGAGTGAATCCGAGACACGTACAGCGGGTTAATCCTTCCAGTATAAGATTGTCGTACTCGATGTTAGCGGTAGACTTCCTGTACATGATCCCAGCTAGACACCTAGAGGTGGTAGACAATCTTACTGAGCACCATACGGATTCATCAGGATTCATAAACTTTTCGTGCCTCTATGTAACCCTCGTGCTATTGATAGAAGAAACCAGACACGTAGTGAATAGGTCTTTATTTAGATCTTCGCGCAGTCACAGTGGAGCGTGAGATTATTTGTTCAGACAAACAAGGCCTCTAAACATTCATTATAAGATAATAGGAAATATAGCGCCTATACAGAATAAGGAAGTGAATGAATACTTGAACTATACTGTTTTGACATATGCCTAGTTGTTTGAGGTGAACTCTTAATCAATCAACCTAAGCTGTTACAAACTCTTAGTTGTGCACTTGATGTACATCCAGGCATGATCGTAAGTATGAGGCTACTCCATCCCGTATTCGGTTTTTCTGTCACTGCGAAACAAAGACATACCGTGTATTGCTAGTTCCTGGTCCGTAACTTGAGAAAATATCCAATTTTCAGATATTCCTATCAGATGAGTATTATTAGCGTTGCTGAGTCCACGTAGCTCACCCATTTAATTTGGTAAACTCGCGGCGTTCATGTACAGGCAGTTTATGTTTTCAATTTTTAACGCGTGAGATTCCCCTTCCTTTTTGTTTGTATGAGCCTTACGTGAGTGGACAGGTACCTTACCTACACAAGGTTTTCCGAGTTGACATCCCGCGTCTTTTACACTTTTTTTATGATCAATATAATCCGCAAGTGGAATGGTGAGCTCCAACTTGATTTTGTGCTTGATTCTAGCGTAATATGGCCGATACGGATGCATATGGATTCCAATCAGCAACCGATATCTGTCGGTACGAAGTGCTTCCAGAGTTGCAGTTGCCGTGTGGGAGGATAGGAAAGTTATCCTTATCAGCCGGAGTCTTGGATATGCTATAGGTATTTGAAGTTTGACAACGGTTTAACGAGTAACATCTTCTGATATGAATCCTGTCCATCTAGTGAAATCAAAAGTCAGAAGCGAGGAGGTTCGAAGATATATTGGATAAGCTATCAATATATACATATATATATCCAAGTGCCTTGCTGCTCCTCTGTTTCTCTTCTTTTCTTCTTCAGAAATTTGCTCTGAGGGCACAGCTATGGAACTTCTGACGTCTGGAACAAACTTGAAGTACGCGTCTCCTCAAGGTCATGGTTTACAGCAGGTGCTCTACGAGTCTACCTTATAACAACTATAAACTTAGTATGTTGCGAAGTATTTTGTGAACCAACAAATGTTGTAATTTGTAGATCATGCCTGTAAAAATAGCGCGTACCTACTCATGTAGAAATGTTTTATTACTGTTATGACTATTGAAATGATCGACCATATTTTTCACAATTGGATAATATACTCATTTGAACCAGGACAATTTTACATTGGTTTTTAGGTGAATTATACATCGTCTAGGCAGCCCAAAGAGTACAGCTGAATTCTGTGGCACAACTACGCAGGTACTCATGACCATGGAGAACTATTCTCACCACTTATATACAGACGGATGCTACGATGATATATTATTTCCTATCTCCGTCCGCGCCAATCAATTATGCACGGGATGGACGGGCCGATTTTGACCTATCCGACTTACATGACAGTCAAACTCAGTGTTAGAAGTGTTTACATGTATTATGTCTCATTGATAACGATTTTTGAAAACAATGAAAAGCAACCAGCAGCTGACTTTTGAGTCATCCTAAAGTCAAAATAATGGAGAATCTGTTATGACAAGATAACTGAAGTCAATCAACTCTGATAATTTGCTTTACTGTCTGCATAGTATAATCAAACGCAAAAGTAGAATGTACAATCACGAGTGATGAACGTTCAGTTCCACGTAAAAGTTTTTAGAACCTACTGATAGTCCATGTTTCTTTCGGAATCAGCCGTCATTCCGATGGTTCACTGTTTGGGTTTGTGGCAGGTAATTACGACGATTTTGTCTGATGCTTTCATCCAACGTTACGACTGTCATTCTCTAACATCCAGAAAAACGATTATTTCCGCAAGCATAGTCTGCTCACACCACTCCAAGCTTCTTCATTCTTTTGTGACTAGCCACTTCAGATGTGGTGTTTTCGATCAATATTTCTCATTGGGTTTTTCAGGGATAGATCGTTTACTAGCTTAGTATAAAAACAAACATAACACTGATACATCAAAATTAAAAGACCTGAGAGGAGCGGGTAACATATTACTTAAGACTACTACTATTTTTGTACTTATTTTAAAAAAGCGGTGGAGCGGTACGGAAGAAAACTTTCCTTTATTTACTTGAATACATTTTTACAAAATATTTAATAAACCGAAATTCTAGTAGGTGTGTGATTAAGTTTCAGACCTAAAAGACAACTGTGGACATTCCTGTCTGAATGATCGATTTAGTCCATCTTACCGTTGTAGTCACCTGTGTAGAATTCTCGACGTTACATGTTGATTCTGTAATTATATAGTCAGCTTAACGAACTACTAGAGCGTATGGTGATTCATTATCTGGATAAGGCAGGTTTAGCTTGATAGTACTAATTGTATCGATGTTTCCCTGAAATCTTCACGTTTTCCTGAGTTAAATTTGTATGAACTTTCGAATGGAGGGCTAAACAACACTTTTGCTTTGTCACACCTTGTTCAGACATGCGTTAACTTTTGAGATCCTTGGGTGTATAAGTAGCTCGCGACTATTTACGAGTACTATTCCCTTTAATTTTGAACATCAGTAACGTAGTTGTTCCACCTAATTTGCTATGTCAAGCTCTTTACTTTCAGTACAAGGATTGATGAACTCGCCTGGTGGTTTTCCAGTCCTGCCGAACACTGGTTATGCTTCTGAACATTTTGAGTCAAGTTTAACAGCCGTCTATATACCCAAAACAACCAGTAGCATGAATTCTGTCCACTAGATGTAGTTGGAGTGTGATATTATGGTGGCTTTTAAATAACGATGGTAATGTTTTACCAACACATAAGCCTGAGGACTATATGCTGTGCAATGTATTCTGTTGGTGCCAAGAAGTTAAGTTGTTGAATGGCTGAGATCCATATTCGGTTCATCTATCAGCCGTTATTGTAATACATGTGCTTAAAATGGTCATCCAGTTCTAAGTGAAAGCCTTTGCCACTGTTTCAGCTGTGGTGTTGGTATTATTGATTGACTGTCTTATCCTCACACATAAGCAGTCTAAAACAAGTAAAAAGTTCTGCCCCACAAACATGGACAGATTGAAGTCATTTCCTCATCATTAATGATTGCTGCTTAGTAACTCTACCCTTCCACTTTTTGTGATGCAAAGCTCATTAAAGTTTATTTCTGGACGAAATATTACATCCTAAAAATAGTGTTGGTTGATACAGGAAGTTCCGATGTCGTTTAAGTCTTGATGACACAGACTGTACCAGATATTAGTGAAAGCGAAACACGGCGAGTGAGCTCTTTTACTGTTATACCTTACAGATTAGGCATTTGGAGTATAGATGAAATCTATTAACCTATGAGTTTCCAATATGAGTTTTCAAAACGGTGGCATATGACTCATGTCATATAAGAAGATGTGGCGCCGGCTGAAATGTAAGGAACAAGAGACTGTACCAACTAAATTACAACATGTAGAGTGGACGATTTACTTCAAAATAAGATCAAGTCAAGATGACGAAAGTTTTAAAATTTTGTTACATCCAGCTTTTTTTTACCGTCCGAAAGACACGCCGATCTGGAGATAGCGTTATCAGAAAAGTAGTCTGAGTGTGGGTTGCTAGGACTTACTAACGCGCTAGGTTTAGTGTAACTTATCATGAGGCAGCCAGATACAACTAGAAGGATTATTCTTGTTCTGTTTTTAGTCTTTACTCGCGATGATGAACTTAGCCCACTTAAGTGACTTCCATACTAAGAAGTGATTATGTGATCATCATATAAGAGCACACATATCAGCCATAACTAGCATAATAAAGTAAGAAATATAAAAGATCACGCCTAAAACATTGATCAAAGACTAGCAAACATGCCGTGGTTCAATAGGGAAATATATATGGGTTAGACACTAGAGCTGTGCGGCTGGCTGATGGAGCCGTTTCTATCGTGGAAGGTTACGAGCAGAAAACACAGAGTCATCATGAGATAGATGGTCAAATAAAACACACTTTGAAACAAGGAAGAGAATGCTAGAATACCGCCGTCAATATTGCTACAACATAAGCGGTGGAACTTCAAATGTTTATTCGGAATAAAAATATATCAATTCGAAACGTGTTGTTCGAAGGAAATACAGAAATTGGCCAATGCAAACAGCAATAATTAAAATAACCTATAGTGTCATTGAATGAGAAAAGGGAAATTTAGCGAAGAAAATTTTCTTTTCGACGAAATCATTTACTTAAGCTATACATTCGTATATATAGTTATAAGAAAAATGTATGTCTATAGAAGGATAGAAAGGATTGCATCACAAAAAA
Source organism: Schistosoma margrebowiei (assembly GCA_944470205.2). Taxonomy (NCBI): domain Eukaryota; kingdom Metazoa; phylum Platyhelminthes; class Trematoda; order Strigeidida; family Schistosomatidae; genus Schistosoma; species Schistosoma margrebowiei. Next base: position 65,228,241 of record OX104028.1, on the reverse strand, counting down.
TGGATTCGACAATAAATAACAAATGAGGTTAACGTACTAATCAAGGGGTGAGGAAGAACAAAATTTACGGGTCAGATAAAAGTCCAATTGACAGATATGAAGAGAAACGACAAAACAACAAAGGTCATAATAATAAACTGAATGATAACCAAGAAAACTTGTAAAAGGTAATAATAATAAATGATTGGAGTTTAAAGTGCGAAATAGTAATTTAAAAATATAGATAATAATAAAAGTGCAGAAAAAACACTCAGAAACATACCTGTTAAGGGAATTAGGGCCAGGGAAGGATGAGAGGTTGGACAAATCGTTTCTGCACGCAAAGTTCAGACTTTAGTTTGTGGATTGCCAATGCCTCTGCGGTGCATAAAATATTGATTAAATCCCCTTCGGTCCAGTTCCTTTGACCCTGTAAATTATCTTAAACGAAGAGTCTTTTGGAGCGATATGTCCACAGTTGATTAAGTGCTCCTGTATCGAACTCGTGATTGTTTTTCGTTCCCCTTTCAAGAGCCAGGCTGGATAATGTTTCGAGATGCGTTTGGATAATGATTGCTTTGTGCGGCCTATGTAACATGCCCCACATGAGCAAGTAAATTTATAGATATACATTGAAGTGGCCCAAAGCAAACGTTTGTTCTTATCACACCCCAGAATGGTGGGTCGGCTAGAGAAGATGATTCGAAGCTTGACTGCGTGGAATGCTTTATTTTTTTCTGCACTTTTATTATTATCTATATTTTCAAATTACTATTTCGCACTTTAAACTCCAATCATTTATTATTATTACCTTTTACAAGTTTTCTTGGTTATCATTCAGTTTATTATTATGACCTTTGTTGTTTTGTCGTTTCTCTTCATATCTGTCAATTGGACTTTTATCTGACCCGTAAATTTTGTTCTTCCTCACCCCTTGATTAGTACGTTAACCTCATTTGTTATTTATTGTCGAATCCATTTTTTGTGATGCAATCCTTTCTATCCTTCTATAGACACACATTTTTCTTATAACTATATATACGAATGTATAGCTTAAGTAAATGATTTCGTCGAAAAGAAAATTTTCTTCGCCAAATTCTCTTTTTCTTTCGCAAACAGCAATGAAGCAGACTTAACAAAAGTTTTAATGTACCTATCACAGGGCAAATCTGTACCCATGGAATTCCGGTATAATGACGAAGAAGAGTGTTACTTGAGTAATAGAGGACCAAAATAAAGCAGAAGCCACGACAGATGATTTTGAAACGGTCTACAATGACAAGAATCCTTTAGATTCAGGACTAGATCAATAAGCACTATCAGCAGAACACCATATAAATCCACCGGCATATATGGTACCCAAACCAAAATCTTATGTAATTTACAAATTTATTTGGTTCATATATGCTGCACTCATAAAGAGTCCCTTTGTCTGAAAAAGTGAAGTGGAAGCTTCTTATCTCAATCACTATCCGTGCTCCCACAGTAACAAGGATTACGAGTGAAATAATTTGTGAATATAACCGTGACTATCTACTCATAAACTCCACTCTATAGGAATCGTAGCATGTTTATCCCTGGGAAAAGTTATAATTTATAACCCATAAATAGCCCCAGAAAACAAAAACCTCTCGATTAGAGACAACTATCAGGCAAAGTAGGACTTCCAGATTACAATGCCACACTCTCCACAGTTGGGAACAATCTGAGAATCACACAGTGGTAATCCGTGACTCTTCCCGTCCTCACTCTACAAACCGCAAACTATGTTGTGTCCTGAGGATTCTTCCATGGCTTAAAGTACCCAGAAAAATGCCACCAACTTGTCTACTCGACGTGAATTCGAGCTACAACTACGAACGAAAGAAACAAAGTTATCTGGGTATGAAAAAGTCAGCATAACTGGATGAAGCACAGTGCAAGACATTGAGAAAACCGTCAAAATGTATTCCTTACGTACTCATTACGAGAATCATGATGTAGCTCTGCCGGAGTGAATCACATACAAATCGGAAAGATGAGACTACCACGTCGTTAACACAAGACCAACACTACTTCCATCAAACTACAGACTGGTTAGCCACATCAATATTGTAGTCAAACTGTCAAAACGAATGATCAAAGCGACCACGATGACTCTTTTGGAGTCAACAACTTGCTAACTAATGGACAATTTGTTTTCGAGACATTATGGTGGACAGTTGTAATCTTGATAGCACAGTAGAGATAAATGGGATCTTCTGATGATCGAAAGTCAGTGGATGTTCCCATCAAAAACCATCATTCATATGTTATATTATAGTGAAGATCTAATAATGGACCAAAATTATGCATATGTATATTCCTCTTATTATAAGGTTCATTTTAACCTATAGATTATTATTGTACGATTTACTGTTCTTATGTTGTACTCTGTTTAATAATTACTGTATCCCACGTTCACAGCCACTTTTGGCTTTATTGTGTATAAATGTTATTTCCTATTTTATGGTGCGTTGCGGTCTATTTGGTTGATATATAAATTCAGCATTTCTGAAATAAATGATTCTCATATTATTATTCACAAACATCTTATGGGTACATAAGTGTTGTGAAGACACCATTTCGGGTTTCTTCAAAAAATGCAATAATACACAATTTTCAGTAATGTTAGCATTATACTTGCAATATTTAAAAAAAATTTAGAATAATAATAGTAGAATATTAATAATAATAAATCGGGTCTTTGTAATTGAGAAGAATATTGAACTGAGTTTAAAGAAGGAAATGGAGAAAATAAGGGAATAGAAATAAAGGAGACGTGAAATACGCAAACAGGGTAATAGGCGACTATGTGTGTATCATTAAATTAGTAACAAAAAATAATTAAGAAAAAATAATTCATCATTGTAGCAAGATATGACGCTAGAATAAATGTTTGTGCAGTTATAGTTTAGAGTGATGCTATGAAAGTCACAATTAAGTGAAAAGGATAATAAAATATCACTATATATGTGTCATATATGCATAATGAAGATAAAACGAATCTGAGAAGTTAATTTAAGTGTAACACAAGTTATTGTTTTAATTACAAACTTCGTAATCTTAAGAATAATATTTATTCAGAGGGAAAGAAGAGAAAGAAAAGAAGTGAACACCTAGTGAAAAGGCCCATCCATGATAAGAATAATAATTGTGTAATGAATATCAACCTCAGAAGGAAACCAGCAATTGAAAAAAAATAAAATAAAAATCTTTTAGTGCACTCGAATGAATACATTTAGATTTATGTAATAGTATACAGAATGAAAACGGATATTAGTATAAATATTTGTGCAATAATAATTAAGATTGATGCAATGAAAGTCAAAATTGATTTCAAAGGACATTCTGGAGTTAAATATGTTTAGAAGGATAAGAAGAGATAAAAAGAATACCTCATTTGTCGGGGAACTAATAATGATATTTATAACGGTAATAATGATAAACACGAACATAAGCAGACTTCATATATTAAGATAAATAAAAATAAAATAAAATAGACGTGAAATTATTTAAAGATTTTATTTTGCTTTTCAAGCAATTAAATAGATGACGAACCTTGTTTGTATAAATCGCTATTGAATACATTGATATTCAATAGGTGACATAATCCACTTTCGCAAAGAAAATCGTCAAGGAGACTTTTGAACCGGGTTGTAGTTTCACTGCAGCGGAGGTTCACTGGCAGTCTGTTCCACATCGTTGAGTAGCGAATAAGGAAAACATTCTGACGTAATTTTGTGTGGGTTCTTGGAATCGCTAGAATATTCTCCTTATTGCGTAGATTGTGGGATGATATCATAAGGTATGAAGGGGTGGATACCGAAGAGCAGGAAATACCGTTAATGAGCCGGTAGATAAAGACAAGATTTAATTTGATACGTCTGATCCAAAGTGGTTCTAAGTTGAGTTGTTGACATCTTTGGTAATAGTCTTTGTTATCGGAATACCCCAGAACAGCTTTGGTGAACTTTCTTTGAACACCTTCAATTCTAATCAGATCATTATGTCTACAATTACTGTAAACTAAAATACCATATTCAAGAATGGGTAAGATACATTTTCTGTATAGTAACAATCTCGATTCGATATTATTGAAGTTTATCATTATCAATCCTATGAGCTTTCTGGCTTTGGATACTTGAGATATATTGTGTTCAGAAAAGTTCAGACTGTTGCTATATCTTAAATCCAGGTCACGAACAGTGTTGAGAAGTTTGAGTGTATGTGTCTGTACAGTCAGATTTAAGTTAAGACAGCGACCAATGTGAATAAATCCACTTTTGTCAACATTAAGTGGCATATTCCACGAAATAGTCCATTCGTACAACTTGTTTATTTATGAATCACTGAAAGCAGCGACAGCAAATTCAGTGGATTTGTAAGCGAAAGCAGATAGCGCAAATGATGTACAGTCTGGATTCACGTAGATGTTAGTAACATAAATATATTTGCACTTATGAAAATGTTTAGGACGGCATCTTTAGGTTGGACAGTCGATAGCGTCATTTCAAATCTTGAAACACACGAAAATAGATCGGCGCCAGTTCACATATACAAGTATAGCTATACCGCCGCCACATCTCTTTCTGTTGTTTGATCGATCCCGAAAGTATATTTTGAAATCACGTAGTGATATTAAACAATCGTCCTGTAAATCATTTAAGCAAGATTCTTGAATTGTGATGACACTACAATTACGGTACATATTTTGACAAAGTATGAACTGAAGGTAGTTCACCTTGTTAAGTAATGATCGGCAGTTAGAATTTAAAAGCTCGTGGATCGACATAGGGTTATTGTTCATTTATTTTAACGCATATTGACAACCACCGTAATGTTTTTTATTGTACTTTTTCGTAACATGTGCAACGAAATGTTGTAGGCTTCTCATAAACGCGCCTGTATAGATGATCGATTAATAGATGAAATGAATTGTTAGAACAAAATGAAAAACAGATAATAAGATGACAGGAACAAGTGGCCCAGATACTCAAACAGGCTGCCGAGCTGATGCTCGTCCACTACAGGGTGACGTAGACCTTCTGGTTATCTAGTCCGGATTGTGACTGTTGTCTACTGACGTGTGTCTGCGTGGAAACTCGACAGAGGAACAGAAGTGATAGCAATATCGGGAGGAATTTATGACTTTATTGTCGTGTAGCAATGATCTAGAAGCAATAATGAATCTCGACATCAAGACCGTGGCTCATTGCTTTGCGAGCACAGTCAGACGGTTTGAAAACTTACGGAGATTGAGATGAATATTCACTAAGTTGGTTACAAATATGCTCTTCACAGTATACACAACTTTTATGATAGTCAAAACAGGGGACAGTATTCATGCCAATAGCTCCAGTTTATAAGTTGACTCGGACAACCTTGAAACAGCATGAAGAACAACTACAACTATAGAATTCTGAGGCTTAACATGCAGAGCGGTTCGGGAAGTTAAATTTTCTTGCCTCGTCCTGCTGTAGACCGGTGTGTTCCGTTTTAGATTATGGGATTATAAGAAGTGAATTCGAACCTGTTCTGTCCTACTAGATATATCAGAGGACATGATAGGTGTGTTCACAAATTCAAGAACAAGCAAAATGTCTGAGATGTGCAGTTTCTCACTAAGTGATCAACTTTGGACCTACTATCGAAAACAGTGGTATATACACTAAGGATGATACAGGTATTCAGTGTTTAACAACGCTTCTACCAGTAACACCTTCTAATATACTTTTTCCACCAAGAGAAATCAAAAGACAGAGTCGAGGAGATCGGTAGAGTGTATTTGGCGATAACCAATATATCGGAAATCTCTGATCTAATCTGGCCAGCGATTGCGGTAGATGTTGAGCACAGCGTTACCACACGTGATCTGGTGCGGATGCATGACCGAGCGCCTTCAGCTAAATGAGTCCACTAAAACATATGGTCAGCATCCAATGTCGAAAACCTACAGAGTTATTTAGTTCGGGGATTTATTTACCACTACAAATCACTCCTCCCCTAGTGGGGCAGTGATGACCCTAAGACGTGGCCAGCCAGAAGTTTAAACCCAACGAGTTTGTCGTTGGTAAACACTCTTCTGATAGCTTACTAAATTTAGCAGAGTCTGGTCGTCTTTCCTTACCATAGGGGACCAAGATACAGCATAGTAAAAAAAGAAAAGTACAATGAACATTTTCGATTCCTCGTAAAACTGCGTCGTTCTTTTCCAGCCGTCCTGGAAAAGAAAGAAAATGTTAGTGTCGAAATACACTCATATGTACGTAAAAATGCAATGTCGGCGAAAAAAAGGAAAATAAACTCAAGCACACGTAATAGCGTTAAAAAATTTTTTTGTTTTTAAAAAAAATAAAAATGTACATCTAAGCGCATATTAAAATTGTTTTTTTAAAATTATTATATATCGTAAAAGGAAGGATCGAGATAATATAAAATGTTGAGTAGTGCCTTACGTACAATAGTCGTTTAAATATTCTGGAAATCTCACTCTTCTTCCAGAACGCGTCGTTTTAAGTTTATTTTCGGATACTGTCGAAGTATCATCATGTGTGTTGGTTGTCGGATAAGGTATTATAAGTGTCGGAGTCGTGTCGTTCAATTGTACCGAAGGAAAATCCACGTAGATAGGATTTCCTTCTAAATACGCTGCTTTGAGGCGATCGATGCTGATGCTATCGTTGGTTCCGTTTTTATCGATTATATAGTACTTCGTTTCGCGTTGAAGAACTTTGAAAGGTCCTTCGTATGCTGATTCGAAAGGTCGTCGATGCGAGTTTCGACGAACGAAAACGTGTGTACTATATCGTAAGTCAGGTTGAATGAAAACATCAGTTGATTGAGGTCGAGTGGAAGCAGGTTTAACTGAACGCATTGCGTTTGTAAGCCTGTTCGTGTAGGAGGTTAGATCCATGCTCATTGAAGAGGATGAAGGATCCACGAATTCTCCTGGAAGTCGAAGTGTCGTTCCATAAACGAGTTGAGCCGCAGTGTATCCAATGTCAGCTTTCACTGCATTGCGGATACCTAGTAAGACGAGTGGAAGAGCGTCGGTCCACTGTGAAACGTTTGTAGCTGATAGTGAAGCTTTTAGTTGTCGGTGAAAGCGTTCTACCAACCCGTTTGCTTGTGGGTGGTAGGCGGTCGTTCGGAAGCGAGTGCTTCCTAATAGTGTGGTCAGACGACGGAAAAGTTCAGACTCAAACTGACGTCCGCGGTCTGTAGTGATGGATGAACGGCAACCGAAGGTTGCTTCCCATCGTTCGACGAAGGTGCGGATCACTGTTTCAGCAGTGATGTCCTTGATAGTTACTGCTTCTGGCCATCGAGTGAAACGATCTACACAGGTTAAGAGGTAGGAGTATCCATTTGAATCTGGTAAAGGTCCTACCAAGTCCAGATGAACATGGTCGAAACGAGCATCGGGAGTTTTAAATGAGCCTAAAGGACATTTATTGTGTCTGATGACCTTAGATTTTGACAGCTTACACAAGAGCATGCCCATTCCCCCACGTCTTTATTCATGCCAGGCCAGCAAAACCGTTCTGCTATAAGCTTGATGGTTGCACGAACGCCTGAATGAGAAAGTTTGTGCAATGTGTTGAAGACATTGCGTCGATAATATTTCGGGACAATTGGGTGATCCCTACCTATAGATGTGTCACAAAGTAAGGTTTCCTTACCTGTTCCCATCTGTTTGATGCGTAGTTTAAGGGTTGTGGACGATAACTCGTGCTGAAGATCACTGTCTTTTTTTGAAGTTCGGCGAGTTTAAGAAGGTCGATTCCTTGGAAACTGCTCGAGGAAGTTATTCAAGACAACGCGTCCGCGACTACATTGTTTGCTCCAGAGATGTGTTGAACATCTGAAGTAAACTGCTAAATGTAGTCCAGTTGTCGAGACTCACGGGGAGAGTACTTGTCAGAGGGAGAGCTTAACGAGAAAGTGAGTGGTTTATGGTCAGTGAAAAGAGTGAATTCACGACCTTCGATGTACTGTTGAAAATGTCTTACAGCACAATACATAGCTAGGAGTTCCCTACCGAATGTGCTGTACCTCGATTCGGTGTCTGGCAACCGTTTAGAGAAAAATGCCAAAGGTTGCCAGGAGTTGTTAACCCATTGTTGTAAGACTCCTCCGATTGCCGAGTCGGATGCGTCTACTGCGATACTAATGGGTGCTTCGGTGTCCTGATGTGCGAGCATTGTTGCTTTAGCGATCAGTTCCTTAACTGTGGGGAATACTTTTCGTGCGGTGTCGTCCAAATTAATGGATTTCGCATTTCCACGAAGTTGGTCGGTAAGAGGTTTCATAAGTAATGAGCATTTCGGTATGAAGCGTCTATAAACTTACCAGGCCGTTAAACGTGCGTAATTGCTTGACGTTGGTCGGTTCTGGGTAATCCAGAATGGCCGCCACTTTGGTCCTAAGAGGTCGAATGCCTCGAGTATCTACAGTGTGTCCTGGGAAGTTTAATGAGTCGATTCCAAATTGGCATTTCTGAACGTTTACAGTAATGCCATGTTTTTGTAATCGCTCGAAAACAAAATCCAGATGCTTGAGATGTGATTCTCTGTCCAGACTTGCGATTAGGCAGTCATCAACATACGCATGTACAAAGTTGAGACCTCGAAAAACGTCGTCTATGAATCTTTGGAATGTTTGCGCAGCGTTTCTTAGACCGATAGGCATTCGCAAAAATTCATAGAGTCCGAAAGGAGTTATGATAGCTGTTTTCGGTATGTCGTTAGTAGCCATAGGGATTTGGTTATACGCTTTAACCAAGTCGATTTTCGAAAAGACAGTTGTACCCTTCAAGGTAGCTGTCAAATAGTGAATGTGAGGCAACGGGTAACGATCGGGAATGGTTTTTGCATTCAATCTCTGATAGTCACCAGTTGGACGCCAATCGTTGCTGTCCTTTTTAGAGACCATGTGCAACGGAGATGCATAAGGGCTGTTTGACGGTCGTATGATTCCTAAGTCTATCATGTGATCGAATTCGTTTTTCGCTAATTTTAGATTTTCAGGAGCTAGTCGTCGTGCTTTAGAGAATACAGGTGGTCCCGTAATCGTGATGTGATGTGTAACGTTGCTGGTTACACACGGTAGTTTCGGTTGAGTCTGTTGTATCCCAGGGTACTTATCGAGTAGTGGTTGATAGAGTGGGTCTATCATATGCTTAGCTGTGACTGAGGATAATCTACAACCAGAAAAAATAAGTTACGCAAACGGATAAATTAGTGTTTCCGTCAACTAGTCTCCGTTTGCGCGTGTCGATGATTAGATTATGGTGTTATAGAAGATCCATACCGATGATTGGCATAGAAACATCTGCAACAACGAAAATCCAATGAATGGGTTTGCGTAAACCCACGTTAAGGTAAACGTACCTTTCGCCATACGTAGCGATAGGCTTTCCGTTTGCCACCTGTAAGTTTAAAACTGATTCGTGAAGCCGGTCGTTATGATTTGCTAGGAGAACGCTAACTTCTGCGCCAGTGTCGACGAGGTAGCGAACTCTCGTTGTCACATCTGTGACGTACAACAGACGGCTATGTTCACCGGCTACGGTTGCCGCTAACGCGTGCCGGCTTGGAAGTTTCCCGAGTTGTTTTTCGAGTCAGTCGTTTTCGTGTTGGGAAAATTGCAGGGTTTTCTGCAATTTCTGGAAGATTTTCCATACTGGTTATGATACCAGCACCAGTCGGGGTTATCCGTCTCTCGTGGTCTAGAGACAGATCGTCTACGTGAAATGCTTCTACGTGGGCTGTGTGAGCGATTACGGTCGGTACGAAGATTAAGATAACGCGTGAGTGTATGACATAACTCGGTTATGTCATTCTGAGTCGTGTGAGGCTTTTCTTTGACTGAAAATACCTCTGCAGTAGACGATTTCGTTATTTCTAAAACACGATCGGCAGATGCAGCTAGCTCGTCTAAGGCGTTGTTCTGAAACGAGACCAGAACCGCTTGCACCTCTTGAGGAAGCTAAGACAAGAAGAGTTGTTTAAATATGCGTTCGTCGAAAGTTCTTAGGCCTATCACTTCTCTCATTCGTTGCAACATGTCAGTAGCAGAAACGTGTCGCAGGTCGATGTTATTGAAGAGTTGATCTAACCTTTGTCGATCGGTTAGATCTCCTCGTTTAAGAATCGAACGTTTTAGGATTTCGTAAGGTTCGGAAACATCACTAGTAAACGTACTAGGTATTACGTACCTATTGAATTCGCACGGTAGTGCCTTGACTACTGCGAGGAATTGTGCACGTGTGTCGATCACGCCGTGCTTGGAGAAGTCAGTTCCTGCGTAGCAGAACCAGGCTTCGATATTGTCGGGCCAGAAAGGCATAAGTTGAAACGAAGGCGGGGACAAAGTCTTAAGCTTGAGCACTTTGGGTATCTGTTCAGCCGTGACGAAATATGAAGTACGGTAATGAACGAGGGGAAAATATATATATCCAAGAAAAAACACGAAAAAAAATCACAATGTTTAAAAAATAAAGTAATAATATATGAAAATCCCAAAAAGGAACAGACTCACATTTGCAATTAGGTGTACCAGATCACGATGGTCTCACCAATGAGGATGATACAGGTATTCAGTGTTTGACAACGCTTCTACCAGTAACACCTTCTAATATACTTTGTTCCCACCAAGAGAAATCAAAAGACAGAGTCGAGGAGATTGGAAGAGTGTATTTGGGGGGCCGTATTCTTCTCCGTAAGAAAAGGAAAATGTGGGATAGATTTAGGTTACTGGGGACGGATGAGGCAAAATCTCAGTATCGAAAGGCTCGGAACACTTGTGCCTCGACCCTCCGTAAGTCTAGAAAATTGTACGAAGAAAAACTTGTAAAGGAATCCATAGAATGTCCCAAACGCTTGTATCCCCAGATAAACCAAAGGACAAGGAGAAAAGGAAATATTCCTACTCTATGGGGAGACAGTACTGCTTCATCATTAGTGGAGGACGACTTTGGTAAGGCTCAAGCGTTCTCGAACTACTTTAGCAACGTATATACCATAGAAGCGCCCTTCTCGTCAGCCTTATACAGATCCCCCATACATACACTGGATAGCGTGACCATTAAAGAACTCGATGTCTTTGGTCTGCTAAATAAGCTTGATATAGGTAAATCCACGGGGCCCGATGAATTACATCCTAGGCTACTGAAGGAATTATCTAACTTCGTTGCAAGCCCTTTAAGTACATGCTTTAACCTATCCGTTACGCAGGGTCGCTTACCGAAAGATTGGAAAAACGCCATAGTAAGTCCTGTCTTCAAAACAGGTACGAAACACAAATCTGAAAAGTACCGCCCCGTTAGCCTAACTATTGTGGTTGTTAAAATATTAGAAAAGATTATTAGGGAGGAGCTGTTTAAGTAACTCGATAAAAACCGGATCCTCTCGGAGAAGCAGCACGGCTTCAGAATAGGTTATTCTTGTCTCACTAACTTATTAGTGGCTCGTGAAAGCTGGTGCGCTCTTAAGGACCAAAAGCTACCTGTAGACGTCGCCTTCATTGATTTCAGTAAAGCTTTTGATAAAGTTCCGCACAACCGGCTGTTATATAAGTTAAGAAAAGTCGAGATTGGAGGCAATTTATTGATGTGGATAAAAGACTTCTTTGTTGGGCGTCAACAAAGAGTTCGAGTGAACTCAAAGTTATCTAGCTGGGAAACTGTGCTTAGTGGAGTGCCCCAGGGTACAGTTTTGGGGCCAGTGCTATTCCTCTTGTATGTAAATGACCTTCCTTGTCTCCTATCATCATCGGTCTTGCTATATGCTGACGATGTCAAGATATGGAAAGCGATAAGATGTAAGAGTGATAGCTTAGAACTTCAAAATGACCTGAAGAAGTTATCTGAATGGTCTCAAACATGGTAGTTGCCGATAAATACTTCCAAGTGTGTTGTGATGCATATCGGTCATCAAGGCACAGATACATACACGATGAATAACAATGAGCTACCTGTCGTCCAAACATATAATGACTTAGGAGTTATTGTTAGTCAAGACTTAAAGACTACTGCACACTGCCGTGCAATAGCCGCCAGAGGTTTTAGAACCTTATGGTCAATACGTAGGGCTTTTAGTCAGGTCGACGCTAAAACGTTTTTGATTTTGCATACAGTGTTCGTTCGTCCTAAACTTGAGTACTGCATACAAGCGGCTAGCCCCTGCTTAAAAAAAGACAGTGAGCTTCTGGAAAAGGTTCAGAGAACGGAGACTAAGCTGGTTCCCGGAATAGCAAAGCTTCCGTATGAATCTCGACTGACCAAGCTGAACCTTTTCCCGTTATCATATCGCAGAACTAGAGGCGACTTGATTACAGTCTACAAATTGCTTAGTGATAAATTTGCACCTAATATGCCCTCATTTCTCTTGTCTTCCAAAACAGAGAATTTACGAGGACACTCCAAAAAAGTTCACAAGCCGAGAATAAATTACTTGTCAGCTGACTATCGACTTTCCCATCGAATAATCAACGAGTGGAATTCACTACCTCAGCACGTGGTTGAGGCCTTATGCGTCGACTATTTCAGAAGAAAGTTGGATCAACTGAGAGACCACCATTGCCAGGACTAACATAGGCCATCGAGCCTCCTGTCCTTCCCAAACTGAAACTGAATTTGGCGACAACCAATATATCGGAAATCTCTGATCTAATCTGGCTAGCGATTGCGGTAGATGTTGAGCACAGCGTTACCACACGTGATCTGGTGCGGATGCATGACCGAGCGCCTTCAGCTGAATGAGTCCACTAAAACATATGGTCAGCATCCAATGTCGAAAACCTACAGAGCTATTTAGTTTGGGGATTTATTTACCGCTACAACACCTTCAACGGACTCAATCAGGAGAGTACTAGACGGTCATAGAAGTATTCTAAAAAATAGGCAATACAGGCCTTTGGATCTCTGCCTTAAATCTGACTCGCGGACTACTTACAACCGTTTTCTGTGTTTAGTCAATATTGAGTTCGGAAAATCTTCCACAAAATATTTGCATATATATGTCTCTCTCGAAACGTTTCCAAAGAAGGATGTCTATGATGGTACTAGGAGTAGAAGATAGACGATTTTCCTCAGGTACTCTGAGACTATTGCCATTTGTTACTCTTCATTGGCTTATGCTACGATTAACCAGCAATTTTCTGTTTTACATTCCGAAGAAACACCTTATGAACTAATTATCTTTGAAACAAGAACGTTCTATTACTATCCAGAAGAAGATCTCATGAAACAAGCAGTTCCATATCACGACAGAACGGCCTTCCGGTGATTCCAGCTTTCTAATGGTTATTTAGCTTAGATCGGTTCGGTATTTCAACAGGATACGTTACTATCGCGGAAAAATTTGAGGCTTGAAGCTACACCGTATTTCAAGGTCAGACCAGCGAACGCTCATGAACTGATTGTGGCAAGTTCTTTTGAGGCGGGTTCATATTTCTTAGTTTATGTCTCCAAATAAAGTATATAGATAATAATAAGTAATTACAGATCCAACTAAGATATATTACGGTTTATTTTACTTGTCCGAAAATTTATTTAAAACTCACTTCTTGTTTTTAGAAACTGGTTAACATTTGTAAGCGACCAGTTTTTAGCTTTCAAGAACCGAAATTGTGATTACATGGTGTAAGGTTTCTCTGTGCTAAAACTTCGCCTTGAATCTTTATCCTTCGGTTTTCAATAGTATACTACGTAATAATTATTACGTTTTCAAACCATTTTCCCAAAATTTTTCATAGCGGCTTCCTCGAAAAATACGAAGTTTTCCCCCAAAATAGTGAGACTAGTACATAATAAGGAGAACTCTGAAATCATTATTTAAGGTGCGGTACGTCAATATATGTTCAGCTTGGGTTCTTTCTGAGATAAGAAGGAAATAGTTAAGCGTTTTAAGCACTCATTTTGAGAGAGTTCGGAGAGGCGCATCACTAACTCAGTTTTTACATGTTAGACGCATTCTGGTATGCTGGCAATCGTGATGAGTGATTGGCTAGCTGCTTGGCGATTCAACGTCTGGGTGCAATGCTTTACATCGAAATTCACTCAACTGACTGGATAGCATATAGTCTTCCAAGTCGTTTTACCTCAAATTGGGGTATTTAGTCAAACGAAACTTCTTATTCATCAACATTGGATTTCTAGATTCTGGGTTTATGGTTTATTTACGAGACAATCAAGCATATACCCGTTCGTCTGACTGCTTGGCATTGCCATGATTTCTAAATACTCACTACGGGTCTTAAACATATAGTCAGTTTCTGCAAACTCTCACTTGTAGGTGTAACACCAATTATGAAGTTCCGAAGTTTATTATTGGATGAAATGTCGGTGTTCTTGTTGAATCCTACCAGGAGGCACCATTTTTATTTGAACACATAGATATTGGTACAAGGAGGTACCAAATACATATGCGCCATACAGATCTCATTTGATATGTATGAGGGCTGTGATACTACCCGGGTGGTTTTCTTGGGGGGCTACACCCGGAGCCTTCGACCTGAAGGTCTGATCCAGGAGGCAGTGAGGCAACGTAAGGAGATGCAGTCCCATGGTAGCCTGTGGCCAATAATTGGTTCACACGCCATTTGTTCCTTTAGGATACTGGAGTCCATGTGTACAATTGGTTTGGAATCAGGATTTTCCAACTCCCCTAGGTGCACCATGTTAGTAGTGCAGAGGTTCGGCATCGTGTGTTCGGGCACAGAGATGGTAAGGCAATCGGTGTCACCATCTTGAAACATCGACTTCGATGGCTTGGACATGTTCTACGAATGTCGTCCCAGAGAATTCCATGTCGTGCATTATTTGCCGACTCTGGGACTGGTTGGAAAAAGCGGAGGTGGTCAGTATATGACATGGTGTCGTGGCATGAAAGAAAGCTGCAAATTACTGGCTTGTGTTGGTCCTTCACAACTCCCTGGTTGGGGTCCGAGAGATGATACTACACAGTGGCTAGAGACGTTATCAGATATGTCTCAGAATAGAAACCAGTGGCGGTCCTGCTCTAACGTTCTTTTACTTCGTAAAAAGTGGTTGTATCTTCCTTAACTGAAAGATTTCTTCTGATTGTACCTTTCCGTTCCCCCATTATTACTATTATTATTATTACACTACCTTACTCTAATCTCTTCGTTATTGTTCTCTTTTTTTACGCTCCTTACCCTTTTTCTTTTTCCTTCTCTTTAAATTCTCATTGTTTTGTGTGGCGCATATATATTGGCGCTCTCTTGTACCAATATTTATGTGTTCAAATAAATAAATAGGTGTGCGCTCCATGTCCACCAACCCGGTTAAAGCGCCGAACGTTCGCTTTTCGTCCTCTTAATTTCGTAAACAACAAAAATGACACGAGAAGGCAGTGAGTAGGACTTCCTTGGCAGAGGCTATATACGCGTGGCTATGTGAGAGCATTTCGAGAGGGAGAGCGGACTCTCTCCACTCTCGGCCGTACCAGGGCATTTGGGGGCATCCTACCAGGACCTGTAAAACGTGTCCTAAAACCATAAATGTTCTCATGTTGGAACACCATTGTCCATAGAAATTAACCATGAACAAATATATTTTGCGTTAGGATCCTAACCATACACCAATGATTGTCTCAATTTCATCTCGTCAGAAAAATCTTAGTTCAGGGAAGTCCTTTGTTTCGCCTTAGTGGTTTTCAAAATCACCCTGTAAGTGTGGGCCTATAGTTCCATGGGTCTGGGAGCTATTATTGCAAGGAGTCAGTATTATTTTAACCCTTCTATACTACTTGTTCAGTTTCCGTTTACATGATAATTCAAATATGGGTGTCTCAGCCTCTGTGTTTGTTTTGAGACTAGCGTTCAAGGTGTTTATTTACACCAATCCCAACCAGACTTACATTGGAACGAAACTGTAGTGTTCATCTCGATGTACTTTATAGTGTGTAAAATGATGGCGTGGTGATTAAGACGTTCAACTTTCAGTCACTAAGTTTCAGGTCCGAACCATGCCCCACCCACTTTAGTTGGTGCAACTGATTAGTATATATTGGGACAATCAGTGATTGTGACCAGTCAGATGGGCTTACATCCAACTTCCAGATTTTAGGTAAAATATTAGTTAACCTAATCGCTACAATTGGACCATCATTCTTAAGGATTTCTAGAGCCAATCCATCTGGACCAGCTGCTCTTCCTCGTTTCAGGTTAATTATGGCTTTTTAAATTTCAGATAGATTTGGTGGACCTACTTCAATGTTCCATTTAAACTTTCTGGGAATGGTGGGTAGTTGTAGAGTAGCTGAAGGCCAGCTGAATCGCTCCTTAAAATGTTCTGCCCATCGTTCTAAACTTCTGGACTGGGAGCGGATAAGTGTCGTCTTTTTCTGAAATAGTCTCACTTACACTTCTTAATTTCAGTTTCTTTTATTAGTCCGAAAAGCTGTCTTGCGTTACCTACAATCGCTGCCTTTTCCGTTTCTTTTGTTTTTGTTGCCCACCACTGCCCACAGTCGTTCCTTAGACTTTTGTTTAACCTAGATCTGATTTGCTAAAAATAAACGATTGTCGGAGCACAGTTGCAGCAGACGATCACCACTATCTGTTTGCTGAGCTGCAACACTGAGATACCCGCCTAAATGTCGTTCTGTTTGTTTCAAGCTACCTACTTGTACATTAAAGTCACCTGCTACGAGTACTGTGTCTGAATCTTCATCTTTCACTTCCTCCGGGCGTCAGTCAGTCTGAGCGTAGGGAGAAACGACAAACGGGCAACGACGTGTGTCCCTATCTTTCCGAGTTCTTACGGAGCTGTTTAGCCGTACAGCACAGACGACTGTTAACGGGGATTCACTCTAATATTGCTTGTTCTATTCTCGTACTTAGTGCTATGCCTACACCTGCCAGTCCACGAGAACTAGCCATCGGGTCGCCAAATACATGGATGGTGTATCTCGTCGGCTCTCCGTTTTGGCGAGGTGAGGTCAAGTGAATGTCCATACTAAGATCCTGTATGTGTTTCGGAGACACAACATATATCAGTGGTACGAGATTCTAGGGTTTTAGCCAAGGAGGTCTGCTGACCGATTTAACATAAGGTGCGTACATTGAAGGCTCCAATGTGTAGTTTGGAGCAAGATTTTAGTAGACCTCGGACAGTGTTTAGCGCACCAGAACTGTTGCCTATGGTGACACTTGAAGAAGAAGTCGAAAAAGGAAGTTTAGAGTCGAAAGTCGATGCAGGAGAAATAATAGGGATTGAAAAGGTAGATTGATTATGAATTCTGTAATCTTGAGTGTCGTTAGAGGTATAAGGGCGGTTATCACTTCTCGGTTGCCTACACCGTGGAAGGGTTCTTCTGGAGGTACCTGAAATATGAAATTGGGTTATAGGTCGTCTTAGTGACCCGAGAGCATGACCGCAGTGCCCAAGGGACAGCTGCTTGAGGTCGGTCACACACGGCTTTTTTGTGGGTAATCATCGTATTAGCTCCATACTTGTTGAGACCCTACTACCGGAGACGGATGTCCGTATGACAAGACGAGGTGTGCATTTTTAAGGTCGACCTTTTCTAACCCCACCCCTCCTTGTGGGAAGGCAGCATCGCTGTTATTCTGGTTGTCTGGAGGAAACCTCACAGCCATCATGCCTCTGTACAGTTAGCAGTACGACTTCACCCTCAAACCTCGGGTTTGCTGCTTTTAGTCTTACCACTCTTCAACCGGCCTGTCTGGCATGGTAGGACCCTGAGGAACGATTTTTCCAGCCAGTATAGCTCGATTAATTCATCATGATGGGCAAGCCCGACCACCACGTCGAGGTAGCAACAATGATCGGGACCCTTACACTTGGTGTAGCTCATATCCAAGTACTTGGTACATAAGTTAATTTACATGTTTTGGAAAAGTCCACACCGAAAAGTCTACGCTGAAAACGAAATGAATAGTGCTCATATTTAGCGAAAATGAGAAAAGTTTTACTCTTAAAATAGTAATAAGTGCCAACAATACGTGTACATTGTTCAAAAAGTAAAATGACGAAAATTACTAGCTCTCACACAAAATTTCCCTTTAAATGTGAAGTGATAGAGATGACAAATCGCAACTTCTTGTCGGCTCATCCATAGGCTACTTCAAATTACTGTAATCCATCACGTACATTTAATCTGAAAAACGACTAAATCGTGTATAAAGTATTTAAAACTTGTTATAAAGGGTACTAAACAGGTTATTAGATGTAGCTCTTGTGTAAATCCAATTCAGACACTTCCTATATTTTCCAATTCAAAGACAACTTCTGACTCGATTGATATCTAGGTTTTTCCACTGTGCTCCTATATTAAGAAAAGTTTTAAAGAGTAGTTCATTTCGCCAAGAGATATACTCCAGCCTTCTAATTTTGTATGGGTTTTCACTAGAAATATATATTTTTTCTTAAGAATTACAATTATCTTGTACTTGATTATTTCATAGACATATAGGTCTCAACCGAGATCATATGTTATTTTAGTATGCACAAACATAATTTCGTTAGTTGATGAGTAGAAATGTCCATTTCGTACTCTTATACAACTAGGTGTCTACATCTAGGATTATTTATTGCTTTCATTCATATTTTGTTTCCTGCAACCTTTACGAAGCGTGATAGATTTAACCAATGTATTCAGAGATTGAATGGAAATTTCCAGACTGTAGCCTGCTTTTTTCTTCAGGGTTGTGAATGTTGATATCTTCCAGTAGAATTCGGACATTAAAAAATATATTGATGGAATAACTCATTTATCATGGAGGAGAATTAATGATAAATGGGTTTCGGATTCTCAAAATAAATTAGCAGAACACTAATCAATGAACAAAATGGAATGATACGAAGTGTACTATTGATGTCTACTCTCGATAGTGAAACTCACGAATGAACTGATATCGGAAGACGCGATAGCTGTTCAGTAAATCAGTTTTTATATGTAATAAGACAACACAAAATCGACATGATTTATTGTAATTAATAACTAGACTATCGATTTCGTAGGTTGTTCGCTCTCCAATAAACCAAGACGTTGTCTATCATATCAGCTTTACAAATTAGTGTAGGATTCTTTTATGATATTAGTAAGACGGTAATTCTGTTTACTTGTTTCGTATGTTCTTCGATCTTCATTGGGATTGTTTTTTCTGTTTTGTTTACCATCTACAGCTACGACATTAACATAAACATAGACGTCTCTTTATCATTGTTTGATTGATAATTCGACATAAATTTTGGATTTCACTTTCTACTCTCTTTAGGCTTGGAATTTGTCGCATAATTTGAATTGTTACGATGTACGCACTAAAATTACCGTCCTGCTGTTACTGAGTGTCAGTGGTTTCGGTTCGTTCATTTGGTACGTGGCGCCTAATCGCCCGAATTTTTTGTAAGCGTTGAGAAATATTTAAAGATTGGACAGTTAAAGTTCAATAATTTTCTGAAAATTCAGGCTAATGGGCTTCAACTAGATCTGAATCACCGGGAACTTCAAACTTCATTGGCTCAATTGTAACGTTGCTTGTAATTACTGTATTATTAGATGAATTGAAATTTTCTGTGATAAGTTGTCTTTGAACTGGATTTTATTCTGGATAAATGATTTGTTGGTAGAGTTAAGATCTCAATTTATTTAGAAATATTTTGATAGCACTGACCGACTGAATATTGATTTCCACTCATTCACTTTAATAGACATTTTAACAGTAGATTTTCATCCTCAACTTCACTGTTATAAAGGGGGATTCGAGAACGCAATAATCTGAAATGACAAATTGATATCTGATCATGGTACCGAATTACTGACCGAAATCCCCAAATGGACGTATATCAGAAAACAACACAATAAAATAGGGTTTTCATGTATTTATAAATATGTAGCTCTAGGTTCTTTCCACTTCAGTATCGCCTCATCAATTTTTTCTCATGCTAAATAGTACCAGATATGCTCGTTTGTACTTCTGTAATCAGAAAACGTTTCGTCTAGAATAAACGTATGATCATATTTTAGAAATTTGATTGATTCTCTTAGAATCGAGTTTCTCCATTTTCAACTACTTTTAAAGTAATCTTGTGTGTGTACTGCATTTTTTGATCCGTATACATTGTGATATACTTAACTTTTGCAGATCATGAATCAATATATTATACCATTGGCACATAACGACCCAAGACTTTTTTCTCATGTCTCACAAGCCTTTTCCTTGGTTGATCTTGGCAAGCGTTTACTGGATGCCGCAAAAAACGGAGATGTCGAGGAAGTCAAGAATTTAATAAATAATGGAGCACCGTTTACTACTGACTGGGTAAGTTATTTAGCTTATTCACTAAGTCATGATTGGTGTTCTTCTTTTTGTGCTAATGCGGTATAGCAACTTGAATCGATGCATATATGCGCCTGATCCTACGTTGTAGCTGACTGACTGAAAGTTGTGACTGAACAGTAGAACTATGTATTGCTAGCATTTATGCATGTTCCGTGACATGGGCTTCTATAAATTAAAACATCAGGCTTGGTTTATTCAGCATCTAACATCCTAATATACTTACTTCTGTTGCTTCTCGTGGATCATAAGCTGTTGATCAGGAGTTTCTAACCTATTCTATCTTGAGCTCCTTTCCAATTGTTGAAAAGTGCTATCAATTATTTTGATGTCTACCTCCAATTTCTAGCACCATATGTTCTTTGGTCTCCCTCTTTTCTTTTTTATTTGAGAATTCCAAGCCAGGGCTTGATTTCTGATGCAGTTCGATGATTCTCGCAATGTATATCTTATCCACCTCCAACATTTTCTCCTAATTTTCTCTTCAGCTGGAATCTGGTTTGTTCTCTCCCACAGAAGGCTGTTGCTGATGGTATCTGGTCAATGGATGTTGAGTATCTTGCGCAGACAGTTGTTTGTAAATACTTGTACCTTTTTGATTATGGTTGAAGTAGTTCTCCGCGTTTCAGCTCCATACAGTAGAACTGTCTTCAAGTTTCTTATTGAAGATTCTGACTTGGATGTCGACTTACAAACAGCTGTTTTGAGTTCCATATGTTCTTCAGTTGTAGGAATGCTGTCCTTACTTGGTTATCCTTGCTTTTACGTCTGCATCGGATTATCCTTGTTTATCGATTATGCTACTCAGATATGTAAAAGTTCTGACCTCTTCCAGAGCTTCTCCATCAAGTGAGATTAGGTTGGTGTTCTCTGTGTTGTATTTGAGGATCTTGTTTTCTCCCTTGTGTATGTTGAAGCCTACTGCTGCACAGGCTGCCACTAAACTGACTGTATTCACCTGCATTTGCTGGTCTTTATGGAATAGAAGAGCTAGGTTATCTGCGAAAGGGGAAGAGGAAACAGCATTATCTGACTCAGATCCTCACTTGGAATGGATCTGTTAGTTGTCCTCTGTACATGAATCTGCAGTGTATTTCGTCGTATGAATCCTGTATGACGGTTACAATCTTCTTAGGTACACCGTAGTGTCGAACAAGATGCTTTGAGGTTCTGCCATCTGTACTGTCCAATGCTTTCTCACAGTCAAGGAAGTTGATGTATTGTGACGAGGTTCATCCAACTGATTGTTTAACAATAATCTGTATTGTAGCGATTTAATTGGCACACAATCTATCCCTACGGAATCCATCCTGTTTATCTCGAAGTTGGACACCTGCTGAATTTTCCTTTCAGCTCAACAACACTGTGTTGAAAACTTTTCCTGGGACTGATCAGTGGTTTAGTGCCTCTATGGTTCTCACGTTTACTAAGATCTTTCTTTAGTATTTTAATGAGGTATCCTTCTATCTAGTCTGTCGATACTTGTTTTTGTTGTGACTTTAAGTTCGGCTGTTTATCACGTGATTTATCCGCCGATCGAAATACAATCTTCACACTGTGCTAAACCAATGACATTCGACCAGTGTGAGCAGCCTAGAGTCCTTATTGGTCCCTTGCTCGCCTAGCCGTTCCAGTTGAGTCCAGAACACTAATACAGCTTCTACTATGAAAATCATTCGTTTCAGAAATACTGAGTTTATATATCAACCAAACAGACCGCAACGCACCATAAAATAGGAAATAACATTTATACACAATAAAGCCAAAAGTGGCTGTGAACGTGGGATACAGTAATTAATAAACAGAGTATAACATAAGAACAGTAAATCGTACAATAATAATCTATAGGTTAAAATGAAGCTTATTACTTACTTACTTACTTACGCCTGTTACTCCTCGTGAATGAGCATAGGCCGCTCACTATCATTCTCCATCCAACCCTGTCCTGGACAATCCTTTCCAGCTCCTTCCAGTTGTTATTCATCCTTTTCATATCTGCTTCTATTATCCGACGTAATGTGTTCTTAGGCCTTCCTCTTTTCCGCTTCCCTTCAGGATTCCAAGTTAGTGCTTGTCTCGTGATGCAGTTTGACGATTTGCGTAATGTATGTCCTATCCATTTCCATCGTCTTTTCCTAATTTCTTCTTCAGCTGGAAGCTGGTTTGTTCTCTCCCACAAAAGGCTGTTGCTGATGGTATCCGGCCAATGGATGTTGAGTATCTTGCGAAGACAGCTATTTACAAATACTTGTACCTTCTTGATGATGGTTGTTGTAGTTCTCTTAGTTTCAGCTCCGTACAGTAGAACTGACTGTTTTGACGTTGGTATTGAAGATTCTCACTTTGATATTGGTTGAAAGTTGTTTTGAGTTCCATATGTTCTTCAATTGTAGAAATGCGACCCTTGGTTTGCCAAGCCTTACCTTTACGTCTGCATCTCAGCCTCCTTGTTTATCGATTATGCTTCCCAGATATGTGAAGGATTCTACATCTTCCAGAGTTTCGCCATCAAAAGTTATTGGATTGCTGTTCTCTGCTTTGAATTTGAGGACCTTGGTTTTCCCTTTGTGTATGCTGAGGCCTACTGATGCAGAGACTGCTGCTACACTGGCCGTCTTTATCTGCATTTGTTCATGTGTATGCTATAGGAGGACTAAGTCATCTGCGAAGTGCAAATCGTCCAATTGGTTTTGAGCTGTCCACTGTATGCTGTTTTTTTCTTCAGATATCGAGGTCTTCATAATCCAGTCGATCACCAGAAGAAATAAGAAGGGAGAGGGTAGACAGCCTTGTCTGACTCCGGTCCTTAATTGGAATGCAGCTGTCTTCCATGCACGACCTTGCACTGTAGTTCGTCGTATGAGTTCCGGGTAATATTGACAATCTTCTCAGGAACTCCGTAGTGTCGAAAAAGTTTCCATAACGTCCTCCTATCCACACTGTCAAATGCCTTTTCATAATCAATGAAGTTGGTGTATAGTGACGAGTTCCAATCAACTGATTAATCGACGTTGATCTTTAGTGTTTCAATTTAGTCTATGCACGATCGATCCTTACGGAATCCTGCTTGTTGATCTCGAAGTTGGGCGTCTACTGCATCTTTCATCCGGTTCAGCAACACTCTGTTGAAGACCTTCCCTGGTATTGACAGTAGTGTAATGCCTCTGTAGTTTTCACATTTGCTCAGATCTCCTTTCTTTGTAATCTTGACGAGGTATCCTTCTTTCCAGTCCATCGGAACTTGTTCCTCCTCCCAAATATTTTTGAATAGAAGGTAAAGCATATTTGTAGTTACTCCGACGTCTGACTTCAGTGCTTCAGCTGGTATGTTGTCGGGTCCCGCTGCTTTCCCGTTCTTGATTTGTCTGACGGCCATTCTGATTTCTTCCTTCGTTGGTGGATTGACGTCTATGGGAAGATCTGTGTGTGCTGCTTCGACACACGACCGTTGTTGCTACCTTGACGTGGTGGTCGGGCTTGCCTATCGTGATGAAGCAACCGAGCTATACTGGCTGGAACAACCGTTCCTCAAAGTCCTACCATGTCATACAGGTCGGTTAAAGAGCGGTAAGACTAAAAGCAACAAACCCAAGGTCCGAAGGCGAAGTCGTACTGCTGACTGTACAGAGGTGTGGCAGCAGTAAGGTGTTTCCTTCAGACAACCAGCATGACAGCGATGCTGCCTTCCCACAAGGAGGGGTGGGGTTAGAAAAGGTCGACCCTAAAAATGCACACCTCGCCTTATCCCACGGATATCCGTTTCCGGCGGTAAGGTCTCAACAAGTACGGAGCTAACACAAAAATTGCCCATAGAAAGGTCGTGTGTGGTCGACCTCAAGCAGTTGTCCCTTGGGCACTGCGGTCACACTCCCTGGTCACTAAGACCACTTCTAATCCGATTTCCTTTTCAGGTACCTCCAGAAGAACCCTTCCACGGTGTGGGCAACCGGGAAGTGATAACTGCCCTCATACCTCTAACAGCACTCAAGACCACTGGATTCATAATCAACCTCCCTCTTCAATTCCTATTATTCCTTCTACATCAACTTCAAACTCTAAACTTTTTTTTCGGCTTCCCCCTCAAGTGTCACCATAGCCAACGATTTTAGTGCTCAAAACACTGTCCCAGGTCTACTGAAACCTCGCTCCACACTACGCATTGGAGCCTTCAACGTACGCACCCTATGTCAAATCGGTCAGCAGGCTTCCTTGGCTAGAACCCTAGAATTTCGTACCATTGATGTATGCTGTGTCTCCGAAACACGCATACAAAATCCCAGTGGTCATTCACTTGACCTCACCTCGGCAAAAACGGAGAGCCAACGATATACACCCTCAGTGTATCTGGTGACCCGATGGCCAGCTCTCGTGGACCGGCAGGAGTAGGGATAGCACTAAGCATGAGGGCTGAACAAGCACTTTTAGAGTGGATCCCCGTCAACAGTCCTCTATGTGCTGTCCGGCTAAACGGCTCCGTAAGAACTCGGAAGGGTTGGGACACACGTTGTTGCCTTTTTGTCGTTTCTGCCTACGCTCCCACCGACTGCAGCTCAGATGAAATGAAAGATGAATTTTACAGAAAGCTATCTGAACTTCTTCAGAAAGCTAAACGTTCAGACATAGTACTCGTAGCAGGTGACTTTAATGCCCAGATAGGTAGTCTAAACCAAACAGAAAGGCATTTAGGTGGGTATTTTAGTATACCGGCACAACGAACAGATAATGGTAATCGTCTGCTGCAACTATGCTCAGACAGTCGTTTATTTTTAGCAAACACAAATTTTAAGCATAAGGAGAGACATCGTCTAACATGGCGACCCCCTACACCAAACCAACGATGGACTCAATTAGACCATATTGCCATCAGTCATCGTTGGGAAGGGTCGGTTCAAGATTGTCGCTCATTCTGGAGTACCTACTTGGACTCCGACCATGCCCTAATGCGGGCACGCATCTGCTTGCGCTTCACTGGACGCCACATTAAAAAGACCCATTAGAACTGAGTTGAGTAACGAGAAAACCAAAAGTAAGTTCCAGGAACAACTGAGGTCACACTTAGGTAGTTCTGAAAACGAGGCTGACCCAGATGTTGCTTGGAAAGATATACAAACAGCTGTGGAAACAGCAGTGACATCTATCGGTGATTTAAACCACAGGGTTACAAAGAACCAATGGATTTCCTCTAGGTCTATTGCACTGATGGATTCTCGTAAAATCATCCCATCAGGATCTGAACACAATGAAGAGCGAAAACAAATCAGATCTATGTTAACCAAAAGTCTAAGGAACGACCGTGAGCAGTGGTGGGCAACGAAAGCAAAAGAGATGGAAAAGGCGGCGGCTATAGGGAACACAAGACAGCTCTACAGACTAATAAAAGAAACTGGAATTAATAAGTCAAGTGTAAGTCAGACTATTTCGGAAAAAGATGACACCCTCATCTGCTCTCAGTCCAGACGTTTAGAACGATGGGCGGAACATTTTAGAGAACAGTTCAACTGGCCTTCAGCTACTCTACAACTATCCCTCATTCCGAGACAATGTGAATGGAACATTGAAGTAGGTCCCCCAACTCTAGCAGAAGTTCAAAAAGCTATAGTTAATCTGAAACGAGGAAGGGCAGCTGGTCCAGATGGATTGGCTCCAGAAGTCTTTAAGGATGGTGGTCCAATTTTAGCGGTTAGGTTGACTAATATTTTAGCTAAGATCTGGGAGTCAGATGTTATTCCATCTGACTGGTCTCAATCACTTATCGTTCCAATATACAAGAAAGGATCAAAATCATCTTATGACAACCACAGAGGGATTAGTTTAACAAATATAGTATCTAAAATACTAGCCTCAATAATAATCAGACGCCTAACTAAGACTCGTGAACTGCAAACACGAGAAAACCAAGCTGGCTTCAGACCTGGTCGTGGCTGCATCGACCACATATTCACCATTCGTCAGGTTCTAGAACACAGGCATACTTATCGACGTCCGACAATGGTGGTCTTTTTTGACTTAAAAGCAGCATTTGACTCTGTAGACCGCGAGATTCTGTGGCAGTGTCTGTCATTGAAAGGCGTACCTCAGAAGTATATAAACCTTGTGAAGGCTCTCTACTCGAACACTACTAGTCGAGTCAGAGCTTATGGCGAACTGTCTTCCCTTAAACTAAGAGAATAAAATCACTTCCTATCTTTCTTTCTACGATCTAATTCTATATTCCGATACTGTTTCCTTATATGCAATCTTTCTCCTATATATTACCACCTTTAACCTAACCACTCCTATGAATTCGGTGTTCATCTTGTTGTGCTAATGAAGTATGGCAACCTGGACCGATGCATATATGTGCCTGGTCCTACGTTGTAGCTGACTGACTGACTGCTGCTTCGATGTCCGGTGGATTCGTTGGAGCCGGTCTATTCAGGAGTTCCTCGAAGTATTCTACCCATCTGTTCCGCTGTTGTTGAATTTCAGTGATTGGCTTGCCTTCTTTGTCTTTGACCGGTCTCTCTGGTTTACTGTATCTCCCTGATAGTTTCTTCGTTGTATCGTAAAGCTGTTTCATATTTCCTTCTCTAGCAGCTTTTTCTGCCGTCTTTGCTATTTCTTCCACGTCCTTCTTCTTGTCGGTTCTAATGCTTCTCTTCACTTGCTTGTTTGCTTCTGTGTATTCAGCTTGTGCTTGAACTTTTTCTGTTCGTGTTCGGCTGTTGTTAATTGCTGCCTTCTTGTTCTTCCTTTCTTTGATTTTGTCCAGTGATTCTATAGAGATCCACTCCTTATGATGGTGTTTCTTTAGGCTCAGAACCTATTGACACGTTAAAGTTAATGCTTCTTTGATACTTTTCCAATTGTCCTCCATAGTAATTTCTTCTTGTAAGGCTTGGAACCTGTTGTTGAGAGCTATCTTGATTTCGTTGATTTTGTTAGTATCTCGAAGGAAGGCCGTATTGAACCTTTGTATTGCTGTTTGTCCAGTTGTCCAGTTCTTTTTTAGCTTCAGTTTTAAATTGGCTACAACAAGGTGGTGATCTGAAGCTATTTCAGCTCCTCTCCTGGTTCTCACATTTTCCATTGTCCTTCGAAATTTTTTGTTGATGCAAATATGATCTATCTGGTTCTCTGTAGTGTGGTCCGGTGAGATCCATGTAGCCTTGTGTATACGCTTGTGTTGAAATATTGTGCCCCCTATGACCGATTTGTTGAATGCACATAGATTTGCAAATCTTTCTCCATTTTCGTTTCTCTGTCCCAGTCTATGTCGTCCCATAATATCTTCATATCCGGTGTTGTCTATTCCGACTTTGGCATTTAGATCTCCCATTAGAATGGTGAGGTCCTTTCTTGGGCATTTCTCTATGATTGACTTCAGCTGCTCGTAGAACTGATCTTTAATGTCGTCGTTGCTATCATTTGTGGGTGCATAACATTGGATAATATTCATTAAGATCCCCTCCTTCTTTGTTTTGAATGATGCTTTGATGATTCTGGATCCGTGGGATTCCCATCCTGCGAGTGCATTTCGTGCTACTTTGGACAGCATTAGAGTGAATCCCTGAGTGTGTGGAGAATTTTCCTCTTCGTGACCGGAGTACAGCAGCATCTCTCCCGTATTTAGCCTTTGTTGTCCAGCTTGGGTTCAATGGGTTTTGCTGATTTCCAGTACTGCCAAGTTGTATTTCCTCATTTCTGTTGCCATTTGACTGGTTTTCCCGATCTCCCACATTGTCCGGACGTTCCATGTACCTATAAAGATTGTTGCTCTGGTTGTTAGAAGGGGCATCGGCCTCGTGGCTTCCGAAAGAACTCGGCTTTCACCATGAAGCGTCATAATTCTTCTAAATGAAGACCTTCTAACTCCCAGGGAAGAGTTAAAACGTTTGGACTTATTTTTTCTGGTAAGCGTTTTTTTTAGCGAGTTAGTTTTCTACGGGATGGGGACGCTAACCCTATGCCCAACCCTCCTCCTTTACCCGGGCTTGGGACCAGCAGTAACTCTAGAAGAGCTACAGGCGGAGTTAAAAAATGGAGCTTATAATAAAATGAATATAAATATACACAATCTAATTATACCATAAGGATATATAGATAATATTAGTCCATTATAAGTCTCAGAAGTTTCTTTACTCTTGTTCAACTGTTGTTGATCGGTGTGTTGTTCTTCCATTCTTGAATCTTGCTCAGGGAATCAACAGAGATGCACTCTTTATGCTGATGCTTCTACCTCCTCAATCTATTTGCCATCTCCATCTAGTACCCTATTCCCGATTCCGCTATTGCTTAGTGGGTGCAATACACGAGCAATGCTTCGGAGACACCTATGGTTGAATACTGGTAACCCACTAATATTCTATATTGCTAATGGCGGTTTTTCACACCCATAAACTGTTCCATAGTAAAATTGTTCTTTGGTTGGTAGACGGATATCTCACGTACTCCACAAGTGGCTCATGTTGGCAAAAGCAAACTGAGCTTTCTGAATGTGTGCCAAGGTTTCTTCATAAACCAGCCCGGAAGGACTGATGAAATTTTTAAGATAAGTTAGTCAGTTGATACGCCCAGCTACTTCACACCCTATCATAAATTTAGGCGATAACACAAACGAGTTTTAAAGCAGCATTTTGCATTTAGAGAGAGAGCCGAATCTCAAACAAACTCCCATTTTTACTTAAGTTGGTCGGAAGATTGGATTTTGTCAGCGTCTTCAGCAAACAGAACTATATCGTCAGCGAGCGAATCGTCTGGTTAAAGATAAACCCCTGAAAAGTCAAGTGATTAAAGTGTTATCTCTAAAATGGGAAAAGTAAACAGCCCTGACAAACGCCATTTAAAGTCACCAGTTCGGACGACAGTTCGCCATAACCTCTTGTGTACAGACTTCTGAGGAGTCTCATACTGGAAAGAAACAGCTATCCATTTCTCCGTTGTTTCGATTGTCATCTGACTATTTAAATTACAAAGTGATCATTTCCCTCAAAACATTATATTCTACTCATTTTGATTTTCTCATCGTGCTAATATAAATTTGTTGGAACGCGCGGATTTTCCTCGTCCACACGAATGGGACATTAATTTGTCTTAGACGAATATCTACATTAGATTCCCCCCAAATGTTTATTCTACAGGACTTCAACACAACTCAGATCAAGAGTACGTTATTAGTCTGACTAGAATGTAAATATATTTCCACACTAAAAACCTACAACAATCCAGTAATAATAAAGATAAGAGAATATATAGCGCATCTAACGCCTATCAGAAATCCTACAAGTCTGACTAAGCAAACAACCAATCATTATCGCCCTTCCCCAGACATCAAAATTAATCGTCCTGATTTATCAAATTGTCAGATAAGGTTCTGGGGATAACCACAAGTGAATACTATGGGTTCCCAAAAACACAAAATTTATACACGAATCTCGATCCGTATGTTTTATATAAAAAGGCTTACTTTTTGATTCAGGTGATAAAATCTATTTGTATTTATCATTGTTATTTCTGAAGACTAGGAATGGTATTTCATAGTATCAAGTTGTTAGCATATATAGAACTATAATAACTCATTGTGTCATTGAATAAAAATAAAGAGGATTCAGCAAAGAAAACCCAACTATAAATACGAATGTACGGCTTAAACAAATGATTTCGCCGGAAAGAGAATTTTCTTCGTTTACTTCTCTTTTTTTGTGCTTGCTATAATTTTTATTACTTCTTTATAGTTGGGAATATCTCCTCTCCATTTCGCTGCTATGAATGGACATCTTAGTTCATGTGAAGCGCTCCTACGTGCTGGTATTAGCAGGGACGCTCGGACTAAAGTTGATCGTACTCCTCTCCATTTAGCTGCTCAAGAGGGTCACGCAGATATTGTGGAGCTTCTGTTACGTAATGGAGCGGATCTTAGTGCTAAGGATATGTTACGTATGACAGCACTACACTGGGCAGCCGAAAGAGGTCATACACCTGTTGTTCAAATGTTGATGCGTTTTGGAGCTGATGCACATCTTCAGAACAAATTCGAAATGACTCCTTTAGATATAGCTGAATGTAAGCAACACGATGATGCTCGGGATGCTATGTTAGTAAGTCATATACGTATCTGTCTTTTCTGAAACTATGCAAAGTTTATATTTGGTGTTTACATTGTCAATTAGGAGACATTTTGGTAAATATTATAGTTCAAATATCGTGATTTCATTTACATGTCACTGATTATTATACTAACAGGAAGTACATGTTACTAAAAGATTAATCTGAATTGCAAAACACCCGTGCAAATCGTAATGTTCCACTGTGATAACTCTGTAATAAGCTCGTCACGTTCTAGGCGGTAAGTTGGTGAATTTTGTAAACTAACACACCTAATGATTTTGTATCAGTTAATAAGCTGAATGCTACATTGACATTAGTAGATGAACTCAAGTGTAGGATTATTATCTTTTCTAGAAGATAACAGGATAGTAACTAGAAAGAATCTAAAGCATACAATTTACTTTAAGTTACTTTATCTTCTGTAAATGGGTGATAACCTATACCGTACAAAGATGATATATTGTTCATCTCAACATTTTTTTTCATCAACTTTTGAAATTTCTGCAGAATACTCAGTATGATTTAGTATCGTCAGTCGGTCGTATGGCTGCCACGAATGGGGATATAGTAGGTGCTAACGCATACATCTTAACGGAAGAAGAGACGTTAGTTCCAGCTGCTCCTCCAGCTGATGAGGTGACTGTCACCGCGACAACGGTTGAGGAGTCTTCCAACATACCAGACTCTGATATCTCCGAAACATTCTCAA
Organism: Schistosoma margrebowiei; assembly: GCA_944470205.2. Lineage (NCBI taxonomy): Eukaryota > Metazoa > Platyhelminthes > Trematoda > Strigeidida > Schistosomatidae > Schistosoma > Schistosoma margrebowiei. The sequence continues at coordinate 65,197,115 of OX104028.1, read as the reverse complement.
ATGGTGGTGATGCTTCTAATGAAGATGAAAAAATTACAACTCTTACGAAAGTAAAAAGTGGTCACAGTGGTTCTAATAAACGAATATGGAAAACTGAATTAAGTGAAAATACAAATGTCAATCTTCATGGTGAAAATTCGGAAGCCCAAACCACTCCTTATTCATTATCACAGTCAACACAGGCAGATAATACAGATTCTATTCCGAATATTAAAAATAAACCAAATTTATCTGGTGATATTTTATTGCCTTTGGATGAAGATTGTCCAAGAGATGTTGTAAGCCGTGTAATCTTTACTTTCATCCTTAAATTTTCTCTGAAATGCTTGCTTTTTATATTGTACTACTACTACTGCTATCTGCTTAGTAAACCATGAAGGTAATAGTCACTCTCTAGTCTACCATGGTATTCGAATAGCCGTGAAAATAGTATTGTTATCTATCAATCATTTGAACCAAAAGGTTGTGAAGAACCATTGGGTTTTGGTGGTCTGCTGAATTGACAGGAACTCGGAAACTCATCACATCAGGTTCAAAACGCGGTAGCCAAAGATAGCTTAAACGTTGACGGACATATAGTGTACGCAATAATCGTGAGTTGTGATAGGTGGTGAAAGCAAGAGATGGAACAGTTCTGGCGACAGGAAACACAAGATAATTTTTCAAACCCGTCCGAGAAACATTTTAAAAAGTCAAGTATTGATGGAATTATCCCCGAAAGAGACGGGACCGTAATCTACTCTCCCCTCTAGAAGGTTGATAAAATGACTAGGATATTGCGAATTACAGTTTGCTTGCTATTTACACTGTGTTTATATACTATTCCTTGATAAATGGGTGATCAACACGAGCCACCAACACCTATCGATATCGGGAAGACCCTCTAATCTGAATTGAGAGGGGTTGGGGGAACCTGGTGGACGAAGTCTGGATATCCTTTAAGATGATGGACAAATTTTGACAAAAGTCTGAAGAGTGGACATAATCCCATCTAAGTTGTCTTGATGACTGGTCTTTCCAGTGTATAAAAAAGGACTGATATCCTCTTGTGGTAACCATTGTGGTATTTGTTTGATCAATATATTGTGTTGAGTTTTATTCTCAATAATCATTTAGTGCTTGATTATGGCTCGTGTATGACGAATTCGAGAAAACTGGGCTTATTACACGTCTAGGCGTGCATGTGTAGATCACACATCTCTTCTTTAGTTTCTAGAACAGGCCTACTTACCGACACCCTGTCATAACAGGATGTTCTGACTTAAAGGTGGTGTCTCACTCCGTAGACTTACATGTTTTGTAGTGATTTCTGTCATAGAAAGACCTGCCAAAAAAAGTTTTTCGTCTACTTAAAGGTTTTCTACCAGAACACTATTAGTGAGATCAAAAATTGTATCGAACTATCATCAGAATCGCTAACTTCAAATAGTGTTCAAGGTTGCACAACCCCATTTTTTATTTAACTCTGAAAGATAACGCTTTATTTGTCTGACTTTTCTGGGATTGATCTCCTAACAAATGATTCACTAGTGGACTCCAACTACACAGATGATGTAGTTCTTTTTAGTGCAGATGCTGACAACTTGCAGTTTCTCGGTCGTCTTGGATAACAATATAAGCGCATTTGAGATGTATTTCTCCCTGTAAGTCCAAAGTGTTGCTTTGACACCTAGGCTGAGAGTGTTGAACACTTCTTAAAAGTCTTATCAGTTCTGGTGGTTTAAATGCGGGACACTAGATAAATATGGTAAATCTTTATCGACTTGGGTGGTTGTGGCTTTTGGTATGTCTGTTGAACCACCGTCTGCCACGACAAACAATGTTCGTTGATGTAGGATTAGTTTGAAAGGAAGTTAGCGGCCCCCAAAGCAGGACAGAATTAATCTCTGCAGTCGTTGGTTTTTGGACGGAACCGGTGTCATTAGGCGCAGATTACTCGGTATGATCGGTGTAATAACCAGTGGTTATGAACATTGAGTGATATAGCTTAGTACTGATCACAATGGTGCAGACTCATTCCCTTTATTTTCCCCTCAGTCTTATTTTTCTACACTAATTTCATACTTTTTATTCACCCAATCTATCCACTTTGGAATTATATTCTCTAATGTTTAATGTCTTACCTATTGATACTACTATTATTTCGCTATTCATCGTAATGTCGTATCGTTTTGGTCATTTAGTTTGAGAACCTTGGGTAGTGCACAGTCGTATCGGGCTCTGTGTTGATGATAACTGGCCTGGTAGTAGGTTGTATGAAGTGTAGTGTGTAGTGGTCCAAACAGCTGTATCAATCCTTACTCCACACTGGAATACGTTCACCATATTCTTCATCATTATAGGTGGCAGTAAATCTCGAGCTAAATTTAGTTCGTCATCAACATCACTCGATTGTTAGTCTCTTAGTACAAAATCTTGTGATTTCGTTCAATGAGGTCTCACTTCTTCACAGAGTTGTGTTAGTGTTCAGATAAAAAAGTTTGATATCTGTAAGGTTTGTGTTTTAATGCATGCAGAACGATAGCTTATTAGCTTAGCACTGTAATTCGAATCAGTGTCTCGCTAGTGTCACCTCGACTTCAATAGCTGCGTCATCCATAGCTCTCACAATAGTGGTGGTTTATACCTTGGTTCAAAAATGTGTCATTAGGATCTGATTTATGTACAGTAACGGTTTTCAACCCTAAAAACGGAGAATAAGAGTGACAGCTTGTAATTTGTTTCCAAACTTTCATTGATCTAGTAAACTGAACAAGTTTTCGACCCCTATACAAGTTTTAATTTGTTTTTGATGTCTGACATTGCTTATGCAAGTTGTCGATAGGATGCTCTTTCTACTGATTTCCTTGACAGATTTTTTTACTCCAGTTAGTCTTCATACTCAATATTTGAAAGTCACTATCACTACCCAAAGAAAAAATTGACGTCAAGGTTTTCATTCCCTCATCGTTAGTTATAGAACGTAAATCGGTGAGCGTCTGTTAGTGCTTGAGCTCTTTGCATGGATTTTATGTTGTTTTGTGTAGTCATATATCATTTATAATCGATAATGGATAATAGTGTTAGTAGCCAGTAGTGGGGTGGGTATTTGTGTTCACTATTTCGAAAGTGTGCGGTGTTCAAAATATACTTGACTCATATTTTCATTGGACGAAGTAAAATTAAAGAAGTGTCCTACTCTTTCATGTAGTGTGTAGTTTATTATTTGAGAATCATGACATCCAACTTTTTCTCACAATTTTCAAATAAATAAATATAATTTTTATTATCAGATGATAGTTGAAACTCCGGATGGTGAAACGCTTTATGTTCATCACCAGTCTAATGAAGACGGTTCTAGTGGTCTAGTCATTTTGAATGACACAGGTGAACAGGTGAATAATCCAACTTTGATGGCACAAGTAATGGACGCCTTAGTCGCTTTGCCAGAAAATGTAATCAATGAAACATTAAATGCAGATAAGTAAGTGACACAGTTTTAAAGTATCAAGAAGCTTCAAATTTATTGAAGATTTACATTAATCTATTGAACTTAATTATGGTTTGCAATTTTCCACTTGTTAGCTCTAACGTAAATATTGACTCGGAGTTAGATGCTTCATCACTTCAACGCTTGGAAAAGAGTTCAAATAACAGAAACCTGAGGTCAGAATTCAACAAGACAATCGTTAATAATGATAGGTTTTTTCAAACTAGCACTAATGGATATCAAACAGGAGGTCGACGACTAAGCCCTACGCATACTATAGATAATGAAGATGATGACGAAGATCTTGACAACGATGAATCAGAATCATTAGTAGCTCACTTAGCTGCATTTGCCAACCAGCCTGAATCCCAACAGACAACTATCTGTGTAGAAGGTAAGCGGAACGCTTGTGAGAACTTGCGAGATTCTGGTTTTGTCAGGGTTTACGATAATCACTTTATTCCTGAACACTGTGAAAATGAGTTTTATTTTCATTCTCATATTAAGGTTGTTCTAGTGTAAAACCTATACTTATCACATTCTTATTCTGTGCTGCAAGTGCCCCCAAAACTAGTTTTCTCAGTTGTAGTTCCTAACGGATTAATCTGTTTGAAGTACGATGAGAATATAATTCTTTCAAAAAAAACAGCGTTGGATTGCCTCATGTTTATCATCTTTTAAAGAGTGTTATGACCTTGGCTTTCTTGTTCATTCTTTAATTGGTCAATAAAGGAAATATACCAGACTCCAGATATAATTTTTTAGCCCGAGTACACTAAACTTGTTAAACCTAAGTAGTGTGAATAGTTTGAGATGTTTTATGAAACAAAAAGTTGTTGCATTCGCTTCTTCTTTAACCTTCAGGAAGTTGGTTATAGATGTTTATTGCTTGAATTTTGTGAAATTAAAATGGATAGCTGAAACATTCTATACTTTGATAAGAAATGAGGGAACTTAAACTATTTCCAATGAAAATGAAATTTAATTACATAGAAAGAATTTTTACAAACTTACACTTCAATTCTTATGAAACACATCTCACTGGATGCTTTGTTTTAATGTAAAAGGAATGGGATCTGGTGCTTCAACCCATGACTTAATAATGTGGTGCTTGTACAATGGAATATTTATTCGTGGCTATGCAGATGAACCAACCTTTATCATCGAATTCGTTTACCAGGGTGAGGCATACACCCTTTCGGCGTCATATGGTAAGTTTTTAAGCTGCTTAATGGTCATGCGACTACTTTTATAGCTTGACATTCGAAGAATTAATTTTGTAAGCTCTCGTAAACTCCTGTCACACACACACAGTACTCCCGGAAATCTAGTTCTTTTTTTGTGTGGAAGCAAGCCTTACTGATGATAAAGTTCCACACTACCTAGTGGATTGCTATCTTAGTTTATTCATCTATAATGGTAAAAGTACGCAACTTCTATCCATTCGGTCGCCAGCACAAAATCCAGTTTACCTACTTTGGCTTTCTGCGTAGTATAATTAGCCCTCATACAGCTAAAGCTTGGCTCAAAGATGATTAAAATAGACGCATCCCCCGATAGTCGTTGCAAAAACAAATTGAACCCTTTTTAAAGATAGGAAAAACTCATTGCAGTGTTGGAACACTAATTACCAGATTTTTGTAGACAAGTCAGTTAGTTCCTCAACTACAAAGTCGCCAACATCTTTAAGATGGGCCGGAGGTAAGTCGTCTGGTCCTGGTCATTTGTAGAGCTTCAAAGTTGGAGTTACTTGCAGAGTTCTGCCTTATTAGATGGATTAGTCGTAACATACCATGAAGGGTAAAACAGTGTAATCGACGTCGCCGGAGCAGCAGACTAACTGTATTCCTCCTCGAAAAACTGCCCATCGTTCAAGACACCGGTGGATGTTAATGATTGGCATCTCGTCAGCTTTACAGATTGTTTCACTCACACCAGACCTCTTGCTACCAGTGACTAAGATGAGTTGAAAGAGCTTCTGGCAGTCACCGGAAATAATTACAATTTCCAACTCATTGATACGCTCCAACCACCAGGCTTATATGACCTTACACAAGCTTTGCACAACTTCATTACGTAACAGTCTTCATTTATGGTTAAACTCACGGTCACCCGGAGTAGACCGACATGCTTCAATGAGTTGTAAGAAACTGTAGAAACCCAGTGCTCATAGGCAGGACGTTTTTCAAAGCCGCAAGTGAATTTACTAGCCTTCTTCATGGTGTCATGCAATTTCAGCCAACACATATCTATACTTTTCGGTTGGTTGATAGCTAGTCTTGAACTCAGCTCGGTTTGATATTTTGTTGCAACAGGAGCTGCGAGCAATTTGCTGACATCGATCTGTTTAGGACGATGGATTTGTTGGCCACTGAAATGTAAGGTAAGATTAGTGCAAACAAGGACATGATCAGAGTCCAGGTAGGTACTCAAAAAGGAGTGGCAGTTTTGTACACAACCACGCCAGCGGCAGTTGAACGCGATGTGATGGGAAGACGCCAGGTAGAACATCAAGGACGACTGTGCTGAAAGTTAGTGTTAGTCAGAAACAGGTCGTAGTCTGCGCAAATTTGCAATAAACAGTGACCGTTATCTGACATGTAACCATCAAGTCCCCATCGACAACCTAAACAACTCTGTTCTGTGTCTAAACGCCCGACCTGAGCATTCAAGTCTCTTGGCTAGTACTAAAATATCCGTCGAGAGCATCTTCTGTTGAAGAACAGTTAACTGGTAGTAAAACTCATCCTTGGTTTCATGTGGGCTGAAATCTGTCAGAGTTTAGGTAGAGATGATGAAAAAACATCGTCCCTCACACCTATTTTTTTCTTACTTTGATGGAGCTTTCTAATCTAACAGCACATAACCGACTGTTAATGGGGATCCAATCGATCAATGCTGCCTCAGCTCTAGCACTTAGTACGACATCAACGCCAGCTAAACTGGATGGAGATGCCACAGCGCGCCCGGATAAACGCACGTGAAACAAGGTTTTCGAAGTGACAGATGGAGAGAGAATTTGTAGGACTTTATTAGTCTTGAGCACGGGTCTCGGACAGAAAACAGACATCGATAGTGAGACATTCTAAAGATATAGCCACTCCTATCTGTTGTCCGATCTGCATTAGTGTGCAAACGTTGAAGGAAGCCATTTCGAATGGTATACGTGGTTTCAGTATTCGCATTCGGTGGTAGCATTCAACTTTCGATCAGTCAGTAACTCGACATCGTTTAGATAGTAAAGAGTTTCTGTATACGTTAGAAAGTATCACGTATAAAGTAGGTATGCAAAATATATCCATAGGATTTATTATTAGTAGAACTTTTGCGATTCGGGATGTTTATAACCTTTCGCCTCAATAAACTTAGGACATCAAAGTATCACGTTGTTTTGTGAGAATTAGCTATTTAGTTTACGTACTGGGTTCAGCTGTGCATAGAAGTTATTTATCAGCAGCATATTGGCCAAAGTATTTTTGCGAACTACATACACTGGGTAAGTAGCCTCATCGATTAGTATTATGTATTGGTCTAGTCGTATTTAGCATTACACCAACCGATTCTTATTTTAGTACAGCACGGTCAAATTAGCTAGCGACTCAGCATGTTTAATACATTTTAACCGCTTAAATCAATGTTTCGCAAGGATTGTTTGTGTACGAAGGTTAAGTGTACTTTTCATACTATTTACACAGTATTTAAAGTATTCATGAATATACAAGTAAGCAGATTATATTCTAACACTTATGATCTACAATTAACTTTATTTTTAGATTCACAATCTGGTACTATCAATTTCTATCATGTGGAGACTAACCAGAAGTTATAAGAACACCAGAACACAAATTTATTTCAATTTTATTCTGTACATATGTTTATTGCATTTTTATCGAAAACACAAAAACCTTCTTTACTTAATAATAAGTTTTAAAAAATCGAAATGCACGAACCAAAGAAAAAAAATAAGGGCAAAGTTGTTTGTTTAACTAGTTTTTAAGGTCACTGGATTTAAAAGAATATGTTGTTTGATGATATTTGGTAAAGGTAATTGGTCAACCCATGTTACAAACGAAAGTGCATTTTCATTTATCAGCGAATTATACTTATCAGTCATCTGGCAAATTAATATAAAACGGTACTGTAAAATTCGACGGATTGCACGTATCCCTAGAAGTCTTAAGTTTAGTGGTGCATTCAGATGGCATCGTATGTCTTCTAAGCTATGAAATTCAAAGTAAAACAAACCAATAGTATTAGTTACTGTGTAAGATTGTATATACTGACGTATCATGAATCTGCTAACAATACTTCACTTTCTTTAATAGCTAGTATAGGTTTTAAACTCAGTGTGTTAGAAAATCCATATAAGTTTTGACCACAGCCCTTTTTTTCAAATCAATAGTAAAAGATTAGCTAGCTGACCAGCAGATGAACTGCTCGAACTTATCGATGAATTAACTGAAAGAAAAACTAGGTGAATATTAAGAAGAGGAGAAAGTAAAACTGAATGGCAAAAACTTAATAAGTGGTGTGGAATAAGTGAGTTTACAGCAACAATTTCGCTACCTTTAACACAAATATAATTTACATTTGCATCCCAGCGAATAAACAGTAAAGATTTCCCCTCCCACTAGTATTAAATTCGAATCAGGTTGCTGAATTCAGTCAGTCGAGCATAAATTTGGTCACTTCATTAATTGTCTAAAATAGATGGCATGTGGATCCAGGATGAGCTTTTCATCCTGTTGTTTCTTTATGTGGATTATTCCCAAAATGTTTTGAAGAATCTCCTGTAACTTGGTAGTCAGTGGTTGGATAGTTTTCTCTATTTTACCATACACAGTTTCATCAAGCGTTTGTAATTAAACTTTACTTTCCATCTTAACGCCATAGAGTGTTCAAATTAAAACATCAATTACACCCACTAAATTACCTTCAGAAAAAGTTAGCACTCAGTAAACTTACATATTATTCAAGTATTGGTTTTTCGAGTCTACTGGATTTGACTGAGTTATACTATCAATTAAAAGGCATCCATGTAACTGGCCTAAGATAAGCAATTGACAAATCAGTATTTCAAGTTTATTCATTATGGATCCAATGTTGTTTGAATAAAAAACACATGACAGCAAAGGTCTAAGAAGCTTTTCTCCCAAAACATTTGTGTTGCATGTCAATTGTTCATTCTGCATAGAACTGTCTCCAGTTGCTTTTATGAATAAAGAATATCAAATTAATTTTCACTGCAATGTCTCAAAGTTACAACAATGGATAAGAGATTTTGAATAGGAATTTACAAATTTTAATTTACCTCCGTGTGCTACAAATATTTTTTACCAATCCAACTTTATTACTCCTTACGCCATAATATCCTATATTTTGCGATAGCCAGATTTACTAAGTTACTTTTGGTGGAGTTTTGTTCTCTGAGCTGGATGGTTTGGTCGTGGAGCTTTCATCGTTCTTCTGAACGACATCATCAGCACAAACTTCAGATAGAAATGAAGTGTTTGAATTTCTCCATATGTGTCTCAAAGCTTGTTCTGTGCACCTCGACGTTGATTGGTTCTTATTGACCTTAAATTTGTCGTTGTTTACTTCTTTGTTTTGGTTGTCTCCGATTGTTTTGATTTTTGTTCTTATGTTTGTGCATGATTTTTCTGATTGGTTGATAAATTGGATTGATTTCAATATGCTTGTTGATTGCTGATTGACTTGAGTGCCAGGCTTCTAAAAATTCTCTGGTGCTTTTAGAGTTTCCTCTGTCTAAGATTTCCACATTTTTCCAATCGAATGAGTGTCCGCAGTTGTCCACATGTATTGATATAAGTGAAGAGATATCATGCCGTTTGACTGCTAATTGATGTTTATGTAGGCGAAGGTGAAGGGGGCGTCCGCTTTGTCCAATGTAGTGTTTTTCCAACCAGTACTAACAATATGGTCTGCAAATTAATATTATAATCTCGTAAAACTGTTCTTCTATTTTTGAATGTTATATCAAGTAAAATAGTGAAACTTACTAACCAAAACTCTAGTTCCCTAATCGTGACTTTGTTTCGCGAAATTCGCATAGAAGGCCTAAATGTGGTTATTTGAGCATCTGGCAGTTTGATGGGAATAGTTTGTGGCTTTGTATATGTACATCATGCATTAAGTTCACAAGCAAAACATCCACTGCTGGATTGGAATTCACCTGACAGTTCTCTGGTTACAGCTAAATCTGATAGCATTGTACTTACTCCTCAATATTTGGAGTTCAGGCGAGTTGAAGGTTACCCAGTTATTTTAACAGGTGACTTAATTACATACATAGACGCTAACTTTAAGCATAAAGAGAAACATATGTCGACTCAACAGTGGGGAGAGAGATTATATGAATGTTGTTACTAATCTAGAGGATCAATAAAATACTGGTATTTCTTCCAGACTACGTGCTTGAACTTTGTTCATGGTCTTGTCTCATTAGATATCGAACTATTGAGACTGGAAAGTATCTCTCAGCCTATGTCAAAGATTGATATGTGGTAAATGGAGGTAAGATGTGATTGGCCACTGAGCATGAACTGACACACAGTTTTCTTACTGTTAAAAATAAGTGGTATCTTTCCCATCACTGATTTTCACTCTGGAATCAAAGTATAGACTGCGCGTAATTGTGTTAAATAAACTATTGGCTTACATTCTGGTAATCTATTTCTTGCCGTGAATCGTATATTTAGTAAAACGTAGTCCCAGCCTGTATAGCTTTAAATCTCAATCTTGGTTATATTAATGTGTTATAGTAGTATAACGTACCGAAAGGAAATATTTTTGTTCACGCGTCATAATAAGACATACACAAGGATAAATTAAAGAGGTATATCATGGGTCATGAATTAAATTTTCAACCCTTTACAGTCCAGTAGGATATTCAGTCAGCATTGAAACGACAGTAATGTTTAACAAAGGAAATACGAGGATTTCAAATGCTGACTTTAGATTAAGAGCACTAAGGTTACGGTGGTAAATCAGTTAGTACTGTAAACTTGACTGAAGCGACCTGAGTATATTTTACTCATACCCAATTACTACATTCTCCAGAAACGTGTTTATATTTTATTACTCTATGCTTTCGTTCACCTACATTGGTCGCTGCTTTTGGTGCTCCAATATTGTTGACATTATTTTTAGTATCTTACTCGTTGAGTATCTCACAGTGTGCTAAAAAGAGCGGGTACATAGAGATCACAAGTTTGTACATGCACCTACATCAATTTACCCGTTTGATTATAAGCCGAAAATAAAAAGTGGAATCGCCTTACTCGAGAAGTGCTGTAATAAACTTACTGTACGTTAAACGCAGAAGATTTGCTTTTATCCACAGTTGTAATACAGAGATGATACGCTCACTATTATCTGACTTAATGCGTCCCAGTAGCTGATCAACAGTGAATAACACCTGACTTCCTTCATCATTTTCAAATAAGGGTTCTGAATGTAAAAGTCCCATACTACTCATGCTGCGTGTATGACTGTTCATTCGCAAGTCAACTGGTAAAAGAGCACTGCAAAGGCACAGATGTGAAAGAAGACTTTCTAAGCAGTTGCAAGCCCCGTGAGCGCGACAGAGCAATTGTGTTATAGCTGTTAATCCAATGACGTTGGAATGAAATAGACTAGCTGGTTCTAATTTGTCAATTAGTTGTTTCGTTGCACCACATAAACCTTCGTTGCAAAGGATGATCAATGGTGTGTCTCCAGTAATGTGATGCTGAATTAAATAAACAACGTTAACAAAATGCACAAATGAATACCAAATGTTCTTTCATTTAAAAAAAAATACTAGAACGAAACGTGGATTACATTGCTAAGGACGTTTAATCTATTCTACATACAACTTGTGATACTTTGGTTACATTGGGGCGAACCCAACAAGATTCACATGTGTCAACAAAGACTGATTGAAATGCAGTCTTCAATATCGATAACGGGATAATTCAGACCTTACAAATGATAAAGAAGCTACATGCTTAGGACCTTTGCGGTGACATTTCGTATTTTGATAATATTTGATTTTACTAGAAACATTTATAGATTAAGCCACAACGTGTATTTCGTTAGTGAAGGTCAGATGTACCATTTGGATAAATAGGTAACAACATATAGTATTAAATTATTAATTGATTTGAATTTTCCGGTTTTAATAATATGGTAACAATAAAAATACTAACTGCAAACTTACACTAGCAGACATATCCAAACCACAGTCAAGGAGTATCTTGAGGCCAAGCCCATATGTTTTAGACACGAGAAAGCAAACGAGTGAACCAATTTCCTCGCATTTGTTGAAGTCCTTTAGCACAACGCCATCATTTACATAGCTCTTCAGAAGAGACAATGGGCATTCTGATTTTTTTATATTTGCAAATAGGGCACTAAAGTTCATCCTGAGTTCATTGTTGAATAAGACTGTAAACTGAATAAATAACAGTTATGAATTAAATATATTTATTTTACCAATAAAAATAGGCAGTATCCTAAGTTTATATATGTTAAGTGTGGGAGCTAGGTAACGGCAGTCTTAACTAACAATGGTAAAAAAAAATAGTAATAATAGTGGCATTATTGAATATGTTCGAACAATATAGAATTCTTAGTGGGAAAAAAGGATATATTAGGTCCAGAATCATTTCTTAGTATTCTACACATCAAGATCAGATCATGTCTTAAACTGCGATAAGACAGAGTAGAGAGGCCTAGCTTTTCAAGCCGCTCTTTGTGCGGTAAACCACGGAGTTCTGAAATTGCACGGGTAGCTTCCCTCTGTACTTTTTCCAGGATATCCGAGGCACTTCTTAAAATGGGCTTGTAGCCTGAACGCAGTTCTCAAGCTTTGTCCTCACTAAGGTTGTGTATACTGTAGTGAACATGGCAGTATTTAACTTAGTGAATATCTGTCTTAAAGCCCATAGGGTTATCTAGTAAATGTCGAACATCCCGGCTTATCCAGGGATGGCCGTGCTTTTTTTCTTTGGGACTGTCAAAAGTATATATTATTGAGTTAACCGATTGTATAACTGCCTGAAATGAGTCACCAGAACTTAAGTTGGCTTGGGAGAAAGTCATCTACTACACATTCTGGGTTGCGATATACCACACTTAATCCAATATCTTGCCGTCTACACTTCAGCCTGCAACGCACCAGATCACATGTCCCTGAATCATGTGTTACTGTCTCAACAGCTCGCATGGTTAAGGTACTTTTCGTGTACAGGATAGACCCACCTCCCCTACGGTTTAATCTATCAGTCGTACTGGATAAAAAATAGTCAAGTGAATTTCATTACCGAACACTTCTAACGTTGACCATGTTTCTGGGACAACAATAACATCGTTTTTCTATAACCACGATTGCCTTGAGCTCCGTCATTTTACTTAGTAGGCTGCGAGCATTTGTGTAGCACACCTTTAATTCTGGGGAAAACTTTCCATGACCACTCAGGGTGGTTTGGGGGTCGTTTTGCTACGAACTTTTACAATTTGAAAACCCTTAAGTTTTGGCGTCGCTCATTTATTTCTACTTCCGCAACTCGTTTCTTCATACGGTCTACCACGCTGAGATCCTTACGGACGTATATTACGGATCCAACCAATTTGCGTGAGTTTCCCGGTATCAGGTTTCTTTCTTCAACCGTAGCAAAGGTAACCTTCAAGAAGCAGGTTTTCTGAGAACTTTCAGAATCCACCTTTTGTTCTATTCTATAAAGTTTACAGATGCCGACTCCTGAAACTGTTCCTCGGGATAGCTTGCTTATCAAGGACTTAATATGACTGAGGTCGTGCTCAAATCTAGCCTTTGGTTTCTTTTCGGAAGATTCTCTTAATTTATGAAAAATGCTTGACCTCTCAGAGGCCCGTCATAACATGCTGTGGAATTTTAGTTCCTAAAATCGTTTCTTCCCTGCAATCTGATTCCCATTTAGCATCAAACGCAGAGGTCGAATTCTGTCTTACTTTTCTTTTCCTGATTGTGACTGTGAGCCAATCATTTACCTTATTTTGTCTCTTGAACACATCTACACCACCCAGACCTGGCTCCCCGACAGTTTGCTTAGCGTCGATATGTGAATCCGGAACCGATATCGTAGATTCATATACCTTTTAGGGACCCCCTTATTACGTACTAATCTCCCCATTTTGTGGAAAACTTTGTCTGTTTTGGGGAAGCCGCTATAGAAAATTATGGAAAAATGGCACAAAAACCCAATGTCCTAATTTTGGGGAAATGGCCTAAAAATCCTCAAATTTCCCCAGATGTGGAAAAATTCCCCAAAAATTTGAGTTTTTCCACAATATTTCCCAAAAATTTCGGATTTTTCTCCAATATTACCACTAAGCTTTGAAGATTTCCCCAGAAGTTTACTACACTTTGAGTAAATCTGTCTAGATTTATTTATGAAACCGCAAACTTTTCCACGATTTCGGTGAAATTATCCAAAATGCCTTGCTTTAACGCGATGCATCTCAACAATTTTCCAGATATCAAGGGAAAGCCTGTCGATAATAACTACATAAAAGTTTATTTTCATTCCAATCCACCAATTCTGAGGAAATCAACAAAGTTCGATGGGCTTCCCCAAAGTTTGGGGAAAAACCCCAAAATCTATATTGCGCAGTTTTTCAGACAAACGCTTTATCGCCAGTGCATTTTTAAACCTTTGAAGATGAAATTACAATTATTAAATATTATTATTAATAATATCATGGACTTTGGTCACGAATACAATACCGATGTTGAGGTTTTGTTGTAGTACGTCAAACAAACACGAAACAATGAGTTGCTAGCTTTAAACCATTATTTCAAAATTCTCGCGCCATGCAGGTAGGTTATTTTTACTGTCTACAATTACGCTTAATGCTTTTGTTCAGTTTGACTATTTGTTTCCTTTAGACTAATAATTAAGAGCTTCATAAAAGTGCTCAAAGACGGGCTGAAGCCAATAGAGATTTAAAGTAGATGGGATGTCTCAAATCAACCTTTTACAAAGGTTGAGGAAGTTAAAAGCTGAGTTTGATAAAAATTATCTGTTAACTACCACTGACTATGAGAACCACAGTTCAGTTGTTGTCGGAGTTGGAACCGCCGTAGATACACAACAGTATAGCAGTATCGTCCCACAATTAGCCACTGTCTGATGTAGTTACGTCCAATGTACAGCCAATGTTTCTTCGGATTGGAAAATATAGGTAGTGTCTGGATTTGTATTTACATAACAGCTAGCAAACACTAATTTTAAGCATAAGGAGAGACATCGTCTAACATGGAGACCTCCCGCACCAAACCAACGATGGACTCGAATAGACCATATTACCATCAGTCATCGTCAGAGAGGCTCGAAGAAGATTATTGATCATTCTGGAATACCTGCTTGGACTCCGAACATTCTCTAATACAAGCGCGCAACTGCTTGCACCTCACTGGACGCAGAAAGTCCACACTAAAAAGACCCATTAGAATTGAATTCAGTGATGAGAAAACCAAACGTAGGTTCCAGGAACAACTGAGGTCACAATTAGGTAGTTCTGGAAACGAGAATGACCCATATGTTGCTTGGAAAGATATAAAACCAGCTGTGGAAACAGCAATGACATCTGTTAGTGATTTAAACCAAAGGGTTACAAAAAACCAATGGATTTCTTCTAAGTCTATTGCACTGATGAGTTCTCATAAACTCATCCCATCAGGCTCTGAACACGATAAAGAACGAAAACATATCAGTACTAGGATAAACAAAAGTCTAAGGAACGACTGTGGGCAGTGGTGGGCAACAAAAACAAAAGAGACGGAAAAGGCAGCGATTGTAGGTAACGCAATACAGCTTTTCGGACTAATAAAAGAAACCGAAATTAGGAAGTGTAAGTGAGACTATTTCAGAAAAAGACGACACTTATCCGCTCCCAGTCCAGAAGTTTAGAACGATGGGCAGAACAGTTTAAGGAGCGATTCAGCTGGCCTTCAGCTACTCTACAACTACCCACCATTCCCAGAAAGTTTAAATGGAACATTGAAGTAGGTCCACCGAATCTATCTGAAATTTAAAAAGCCATAATTAACCTGAAACGAGGAAGAGCAGCTGGTCCAGATGGATTGGCTCTAGAAATCCTTAAGAATGATGGTCCAATTGTAGCGATTAGGTTAACTAATATTTTACCTAAAATCTGGAAGTTGGATGTAAGCCCATCTGACTGGTCACAATCACTGATTGTCCCAATATATACTAATCAGTTGCACCAACTAAAGTGGGTGGGGCATAGTTCGGACCTGAAACTTAGTGACTGAAAGTTGAACGTCTTAATCACCACGCCATCATTTTACACACTATAAAGCACATCGAGATGAACACTACAGTTTCGTTCCAATGTAAGTCTGGTTGGGATTGGTGTAAATAAACACCTTGAACGCTAGTCTCAAAACAAACACAGAAGCTGAGACACCCATATTTGGATTATCATGTAAACGGAAACTGAACAAGTAGTATAGAAGGGTTAAAATAATACTGACTCCTTGCAATAATAGCTCCCAGACCCATGGAACTATAGGCCCACACTTACAGGGTGATTTTGAAAACCACTAAGGCGAAACAAAGGACTTCCCTGAACTAAGATTTTTCTGACGAGATGAAATTGAGACAATCATTGGTGTATGGTTAGGATCCTAACGCAAAATATATTTGTTCATGGTTAATTTCTATGGACAATGGTGTTCCAACATGAGAACATTTATGGTTTTAGGACACGTTTTACAGGTCCTGGTAGGATGCCCCCAAATGCCCTGGTACGGCCGAGAGTGGAGAGAGTCCGCTCTCCCTCTCGAAATGCTCTCACATAGCCACGCGTATATAGCCTCTGCCAAGGAAGTCCTACTCACTGCCTTCTCGTGGCATTTTTGTTGTTTACGAAATTAAGAGGACGAAAAGCGAACGTTCGGCGCTTTAACCGGGTTGGTGGACATGGAGCGCACACCTATTTATTTATTTGAACACATAAATATTGGTACAAGAGAGCGCCAATATATATGCGCCACACAAAACAATGAGAATTTAAAGAGAAGGAAAAAGAAAAAGGGTAAGGAGCGTAAAAAAAGAGAACAATAACGAAGAGATTAGAGTAAGGTAGTGTAATAATAATAATAGTAATAATGGGGGAACGGAAAGGTACAATCAGAAGAAATCTTTCAGTTAAGGAAGATACAACCACTTTTTACGAAGTAAAAGAACGTTAGAGCAGGACCGCCACTGGTTTCTATTCTGAGACATATCTGATAACGTCTCTAGCCACTGTGTAGTATCATCTCTCGGACCCCAACCAGGGAGTTGTGAAGGACCAACACAAGCCAGTAATTTGCAGCTTTCTTTCATGCCACGACACCATGTCATATACTGACCACCTCCGCTTTTTCCAACCAGTCCCAGAGTCGGCAAATAATGCACGACATGGAATTCTCTGGGACGACATTCGTAGAACATGTCCAAGCCATCGAAGTCGATGTTTCAAGATGGTGACACCGATTGCCTTACCATCTCTGTGCCCGAACACACGATGCCGAACCTCTGCACTACTAACATGGTGCACCTAGGGGAGTTGGAAAATCCTGATTCCAAACCAATTGTACACATGGACTCCAGTATCCTAAAGGAACAAATGGCGTGTGAACCAATTATTGGCCACAGGCTACCATGGGACTGCATCTCCTTACGTTGCCTCACTGCCTCCTGGATCAGACCTTCAGGTCGAAGGCTCCGGGTGTAGCCCCCCAAGAAAACCACCCGGGTAGTATCACAGCCCTCATACATATCAAATGAGATCTGTGTGGCGCATATGTATTTGGTACCTCCTTGTACCAATATCTATGTGTTCAAATAAAAATGGTGCCTCCTGGTAGGATTCAACAAGAACACCGACATTTCATCCAATAATAAACTTCGGGACTTCATAATTGGTGTTACACCTACAAGTGAGAGTTTGCAGAAACTGACTATATGTTTAAGACCCGTAGTGAGTATTTAGAAATCATGGCAATGCCAAGCAGTCAGACGAACGGGTATATGCTTGATTGTCTCGTAAATAAACCATAAACCCAGAATCTAGAAATCCAATGTTGATGAATAAGAAGTTTCGTTTGACTAAATACCCCAATTTGAGGTAAAACGACTTGGAAGACTATATGCTATCCAGTCAGTTGATTGAATTTCGATGTAAAGTATTGCACCCAGACGTTGAATCGCCAAGTAGCTAGCCAATCACTCATCACGATTGCCAGCATACCAGAATGCGTCTAACATGTAAAAACTGAGTTAGTGATGCGCCTCTCCGAACTCTCTCAAAATGAGTGCTTAAAACGCTTAACTATTTCCTTCTTATCTCAGAAAGAACCCAAGCTGAACATATATTGACGTACCGCACCTTAAATAATGATTTCAGAGTTCTCCTTATTATGAACTAGTCTCACTATTTTGGGGGAAAACTTCGTATTTTTCGAGGAAGCCGCTATGAAAAATTTTGGGAAAATGGTTTGAAAACGTAATAATTATTACGTAGTATACTATTGAAAACCGAAGGATAAAGATTCAAGGCGAAGTTTTAGCACAGAGAAACCTTACACCATGTAATCACAATTTCGGTTCTTGAAAGCTAAAAACTGGTCGCTTACAAATGTTAACCAGTTTCTAAAAACAAGAAGTGAGTTTTAAATAAATTTTCGGACAAGTAAAATAAACCGTAATATATCTTAGTTGGATCTGTAATTACTTATTATTATCTATATACTTTATTTGGAGACATAAACTAAGAAATATGAACCCGCCTCAAAAGAACTTGCCACAATCAGTTCATGAGCGTTCGCTGGTCTGACCTTGAAATACGGTGTAGCTTCAAGCCTCAAATTTTTCCGCGATAGTAACGTATCCTGTTGAAATACCGAACCGATTTAAGCTAAATAACCATTAGAAAGCTGAAATCACCAGAAGGCCGTTCTGTCGTGATATGGAACTGCTTGTTTCATGAGATCTTCTTCTGGATAGTAATAGAACGTTCTTGTTTCAAAGATAATTAGTTCATAAGGTGTTTCTTCGGAATGTAAAACAGAAAATTGCTGGTTAATCGTAGCATAAGCCAATGAAGAGTAACAAATGGCAATAGTCTCAGAGTACCTGAGGAAAATCGTCTATCTTCTACTCCTAGTACCATCATAGACATCCTTCTTTGGAAACGTTTCGAGAGAGACATATATATGCAAATATTTTGTGGGAGATTTTCCGAACTCAATATTGACTAAACACAGAAAACGGTTGTAAATAGTCCGCGAGTCAGATTTAAGGCAGAGATCCAAAGGCCTGTATTGCCTATTTTTTAGAATACTTCTATGACCGTCTAGTATTCTCCAGACATCTGTCGAAAATTGATTTCACACCCTCCAACATCAAGCAGACCATAACTGCCCTGAAAAAGTCATATGATGGTGGACCTGACAGGATACCTACATGATTTGTGAAATATGGAAGTAGAGAATTTTCACTAGTTTGTTTGAAACTTTTCAATCTATCTATGGAATATGGGACCTATCCATGTGTATGGAAAACATCCCTTATCACCCCTAGATTCAAAACAGGACCACGTAGTGATATTATTAACTATAGGCCAATTAATATGACATCCGTGCTCTCAAGAACCATGGAAAAAATCATCCACAAACAGCTACTATCATTTTTACTTTCGACTAGTCTGATCAGCAAATCCCAACACGGGTTCATGACTAAACGTTCATATTTCACATCGCACCTGGAGTTTTTGATCAAATTGCCCAGAGAAGAGATGTTGGTCAGTCAGTGATAATTCTTTACTTCGATTTTAGTAAGGCTTTCGACAGTGTCTCACACAAACTTCTTCTTTTAAAACTCTCTTCATTTGGCATACAGAATCCCTTTTTATCTTGGCTCAAATCTTTTTAAGAAGAACTTAGCCAAATCGTTCGCTTTGGATCTTGCTACTGTGAATGTAACCAGTGGGGTTATACAAGGAAGTGTGCTTGGTCCATTACTCTTTCTCCTTTTTATCAATGATGTTTGTTCCCTCTTTCAGTATGGTAAGCCTTTCCTTTTTGCTGATGACCTGAAAGTAGTTTATTCATTCTCTTCTCCCACGAAAGAAAGCTATATTTCAACGGTAATCCAAGAGGAAATAAACAAGTTGTACGAATGGTCTATTTCGTGGAATATGCCACTTAATGTTGACAAAAGTGGATTTATTCACATTGGTCGCTGTCTTAACTTAAATCTGACGGTACAGACACATACACTCAAACTTCTCAACACTGTTCGTGACCTGGATTTAAGATATAGCAACAGTCTGAACTTTTCTGAACACAATATATCTCAAGTATCCAAAGCCAGAAAGCTCATAGGATTGATAATGATAAACTTCAATAATATCGAATCGAGATTGTTACTATACAGAAAATGTATCTTACCCATTCTTGAATATGGTATTTTAGTTTACAGTAATTGTAGACATAATGATCTGATTAGAATTGAAGGTGTTCAAAGAAAGTTCACCAAAGCTGTTCTGGGGTATTCCGATAACAAAGACTATTACCAAAGATGTCAACAACTCAACTTAGAACCACTTTGGATCAGACGTATCAAATTAAATCTTGTCTTTATCTACCGGCTCATTAACGGTATTTCCTGCTCTTCGGTATCCACCCCTTCATACCTTATGATATCATCCCACAATCTACGCAATAAGGAGAATATTCTAGCGATTCCAAGAACCCACACAAAATTACGTCAGAATGTTTTCCTTATTCGCTACTCAACGATGTGGAACAGACTGCCAGTGAACCTCCGCTGCAGTGAAACTACAACCCGGTTCAAAAGTCTCCTTGACGATTTTCTTTGCGAAAGTGGATTATGTCACCTATTGAATATCAATGTATTCAATAGCGATTTATACAAACAAGGTTCGTCATCTATTTAATTGCTTGAAAAGCAAAATAAAATCTTTAAATAATTTCACGTCTATTTTATTTTATTTTTATTTATCTTAATATATGAAGTCTGCTTATGTTCGTGTTTATCATTATTACCGTTATAAATATCATTATTAGTTCCCCGACAAATGAGGTATTCTTTTTATCTCTTCTTATCCTTCTAAACATATTTAACTCCAGAATGTCCTTTGAAATCAATTTTGACTTTCATTGCATCAATCTTAATTATTATTGCACAAATATTTATACTAATATCCGTTTTCATTCTGTATACTATTACATAAATCTAAATGTATTCATTCGAGTGCACTAAAAGATTTTTATTTTATTTTTTTTCAATTGCTGGTTTCCTTCTGAGGTTGATATTCATTACACAATTATTATTCTTATCATGGATGGGCCTTTTCACTAGGTGTTCACTTCTTTTCTTTCTCTTCTTTCCCTCTGAATAAATATTATTCTTAAGATTACGAAGTTTGTAATTAAAACAATAACTTGTGTTACACTTAAATTAACTTCTCAGATTCGTTTTATCTTCATTATGCATATATGACACATATATAGTGATATTTTATTATCCTTTTCACTTAATTGTGACTTTCATAGCATCACTCTAAACTATAACTGCACAAACATTTTTTCTTAATTATTTTTTGTTACTAATTTAATGATACACACATAGTCGCCTATTACCCTGTTTGCGTATTTCACGTCTCCTTTATTTCTATTCCCTTATTTTCTCCATTTCCTTCTTTAAACTCAGTTCAATATTCTTCTCAATTACAAAGACCCGATTTATTATTATTAATATTCTACTATTATTATTCTAAATTTTTTTTAAATATTGCAAGTATAATGCTAACATTACTGAAAATTGTGTATTATTGCATTTTTTGAAGAAACCCGAAATGGTGTCTTCACAACACTTATGTACCCATAAGATGTTTGTGAATAATAATATGAGAATCATTTATTTCAGAAATGCTGAATTTATATATCAACCAAATAGACCGCAACGCACCATAAAATAGGAAATAACATTTATACACAATAAAGCCAAAAGTGGCTGTGAACGTGGGATACAGTAATTATTAAACAGAGTACAACATAAGAACAGTAAATCGTACAATAATAATCTATAGGTTAAAATGAACCTTATAATAAGAGGAATATACATATGCATAATTTTGGTCCATTATTAGATCTTCACTATAATATAACATATGAATGATGGTTTTTGATGGGAACATCCACTGACTTTCGATCATCAGAAGATCCCATTTATCTCTACTGTGCTATCAAGATTACAACTG
This sequence comes from Schistosoma margrebowiei, assembly GCA_944470205.2. Classification (NCBI taxonomy): domain Eukaryota; kingdom Metazoa; phylum Platyhelminthes; class Trematoda; order Strigeidida; family Schistosomatidae; genus Schistosoma; species Schistosoma margrebowiei. The sequence continues at coordinate 65,175,307 of OX104028.1, read as the reverse complement.
TCCACCATAATGTCTCGAAAACAAATTGTCCATTAGTTAGCAAGTTGTTGACTCCAAAAGAGTCATCGTGGTCGCTTTGATCATTCGTTTTGACAGTTTGACTACAATATTGATGTGGCTAACCAGTCTGTAGTTTGATGGAAGTAGTGTTGGTCTTGTGTTAACGACGTGGTAGTCTCATCTTTCCGATTTGTATGTGATTCACTCCGGCAGAGCTACATCATGATTCTCGTAATGAGTACGTAAGGAATACATTTTGACGGTTTTCTCAATGTCTTGCACTGTGCTTCATCCAGTTATGCTGACTTTTTCATACCCAGATAACTTTGTTTCTTTCGTTCGTAGTTGTAGCTCGAATTCACGTCGAGTAGACAAGTTGGTGGCATTTTTCTGGGTACTTTAAGCCATGGAAGAATCCTCAGGACACAACATAGTTTGCGGTTTGTAGAGTGAGGACGGGAAGAGTCACGGATTACCACTGTGTGATTCTCAGATTGTTCCCAACTGTGGAGAGTGTGGCATTGTAATCTGGAAGTCCTACTTTGCCTGATAGTTGTCTCTAATCGAGAGGTTTTTGTTTTCTGGGGCTATTTATGGGTTATAAATTATAACTTTTCCCAGGGATAAACATGCTACGATTCCTATAGAGTGGAGTTTATGAGTAGATAGTCACGGTTATATTCACAAATTATTTCACTCGTAATCCTTGTTACTGTGGGAGCACGGATAGTGATTGAGATAAGAAGCTTCCACTTCACTTTTTCAGACAAAGGGACTCTTTATGAGTGCAGCATATATGAACCAAATAAATTTGTAAATTACATAAGATTTTGGTTTGGGTACCATATATGCCGGTGGATTTATATGGTGTTCTGCTGATAGTGCTTATTGATCTAGTCCTGAATCTAAAGGATTCTTGTCATTGTAGACCGTTTCAAAATCATCTGTCGTGGCTTCTGCTTTATTTTGGTCCTCTATTACTCAAGTAACACTCTTCTTCGTCATTATACCGGAATTCCATGGGTACAGATTTGCCCTGTGATAGGTACATTAAAACTTTTGTTAAGTCTGCTTCATTGCTGTTTGCGAAAGAAAAAGAGAATTTGGCGAAGAAAATTTTCTTTTCGACGAAATCATTTACTTAAGCTATACATTCGTATATATAGTTATAAGAAAAATGTGTGTCTATAGAAGGATAGAAAGGATTGCATCACAAAAAATGGATTCGACAATAAATAACAAATGAGGTTAACGTACTAATCAAGGGGTGAGGAAGAACAAAATTTACGGGTCAGATGAAAGTCCAATTGACAGATATGAAGAGAAACGACAAAACAACAAAGGTCATAATAATAAACTGAATGATAACCAAGAAAACTTGTAAAAGGTAATAATAATAAATGATTGGAGTTTAAAGTGCGAAATAGTAATTTGAAAATATAGATAATAATAAAAGTGCAGAAAAAAATAAAGCATTCCACGCAGTCAAGCTTCGAATCATCTTCTCTAGCCGACCCACCATTCTGGGGTGTGATAAGAACAAACGTTTGCTTTGGGCCACTTCAATGTATATCTATAAATTTACTTGCTCATGTGGGGCATGTTACATAGGCCGCACAAAGCAATCATTATCCAAACGCATCTCGAAACATTATCCAGCCTGGCTCTTGAAAGGGGAACGAAAAACAATCACGAGTTCGATACAGGAGCACTTAATCAACTGTGGACATATCGCTCCAAAAGACTCTTCGTTTAAGATAATTTACAGGGTCAAAGGAACTGGACCGAAGGGGATTTAATCAATATTTTATGCACCGCAGAGGCATTGGCAATCCACAAACTAAAGTCTGAACTTTGCGTGCAGAAACGATTTGTCCAACCTCTCATCCTTCCCTGGCCCTAATTCCCTTAACAGGTATGTTTCTGAGTGTTTTTTCTGCACTTTTATTATTATCTATATTTTTAAATTACTATTTCGCACTTTAAACTCCAATCATTTATTATTATTACCTTTTACAAGTTTTCTTGGTTATCATTCAGTTTATTATTATGACCTTTGTTGTTTTGTCGTTTCTCTTCATATCTGTCAATTGGACTTTTATCTGACCCGTAAATTTTGTTCTTCCTCACCCCTTGATTAGTACGTTAACCTCATTTGTTATTTATTGTCGAATCCATTTTTTGTGATGCAATCCTTTCTATCCTTCTATAGACATACATTTTTCTTATAACTATATATACGAATGTATAGCTTAAGTAAATGATTTCGTCGAAAAGAAAATTTTCTTCGCTAAATTTCCCTTTTCTCATTCAATGACACTATAGGTTATTTTAATTATTGCTGTTTGCATTGGCCAATTTCTGTATTTCCTTCGAACAACACGTTTCGAATTGATATATTTTTATTCCGAATAAACATTTGAAGTTCCACCGCTTATGTTGTAGCAATATTGACGGCGGTATTCTAGCATTCTCTTCCTTGTTTCAAAGTGTGTTTTATTTGACCATCTATCTCATGATGACTCTGTGTTTTCTGCTCGTAACCTTCCACGATAGAAACGGCTCCATCAGCCAGCCGCACAGCTCTAGTGTCTAACCCATATATATTTCCCTATTGAACCACGGCATGTTTGCTAGTCTTTGATCAATGTTTTAGGCGTGATCTTTTATATTTCTTACTTTATTATGCTAGTTATGGCTGATATGTGTGCTCTTATATGATGATCACATAATCACTTCTTAGTATGGAAGTCACTTAAGTGGGCTAAGTTCATCATCGCGAGTAAAGACTAAAAACAGAACAAGAATAATCCTTCTAGTTGTATCTGGCTGCCTCATGATAAGTTACACTAAACCTAGCGCGTTAGTAAGTCCTAGCAACTCACACTCAGACTACTTTTCTGATAACGCTATCTCCAGATCGGCGTGTCTTTCGGACGGTAAAAAAAAGCTGGATGTAACAAAATTTTAAAACTTTCGTCATCTTGACTTGATCTTATTTTGAAGTAAATCGTCCACTCTACATGTTGTAATTTAGTTGGTACAGTCTCTTGTTCCTTACATTTCAGCCGGCGCCACATCTTCTTATATGACATGAGTCATATGCCACCGTTTTGAAAACTCATATTGGAAACTCATAGGTTAATAGATTTCATCTATACTCCAAATGCCTAATCTATAAGGTATAACAGTAAAAGAGCTCACTCGCCGTGTTTCGCTTTCACTAATATCTGGTACAGTCTGTGTCATCAAAACTCCGCCTGTAGCTCTTATAGGGTTACTGCCGGTCCCAAGCCCGGGTAAAGGAGGAGAGTTGGGCATGGGGTTAGCGTCCCCATCCCGTAGAAAACTAACTCGCTAAAAAACGCTAACCAGAAAAAATAATCCAAACCATTTAAACTCTGCCATGGGAGTTAGAAGGTCTTCATTTAGAAGAATTATGACGCTTCATGGTGAAAGCCGAGTTCCTTCGGAAGCCAAGAGGCCGATGCCCCTTCTAACAACCAGAGCAAAAATTTTTATAGGTACATGGAACGTTCGAACAATGTGGGAAACCGGGAAGACCAGTCAAATAGCATTGGAAATGAGGAGATACAACTTAGCCGTACTGGGAATCAGCGAAACCCACTGGACCCAAGCTGGACAGAAAAGGCTAGCTACGGGAGAGATGCTGCTATACTCCGGTCACGAAGAGGACAATGCTCCACACACTCAGGGAGTCGCTCTTATGCTGTCCAAATTAGCACGAAATGCACTTGTAGGATGGGAATCCCACGGATCCAGAATCATCAAAGCATCATTCAAAACAAAGAAGGAGGGGATCTTAATGAATATTATCCAATGTTATGCACCCACAAATGATAGCAACGACGACATTAAAGATCAGTTCTACGAGCGGCTGCAGTCAGTTATTGAGAAATGCCCAAGGAAGGACCTAACTATTCTGATGGGAGATCTAAATGCCAAAGTCGGAATAGACAACACTGGATATGAAGATATTATGGGACGACATGGACTGGGAGAAAGAAACGAAAATGGAGAAAGATTTGCAAATCTATGTGCATTCAACAAATTGGTCATAGGAGGCACAATATTTCCACACAAGCGTATACACAAGGCTACATGGATCTCACCGGACCACACTACAGAGAACCAAATAGATCATATTTGCATCAACAAAAAATTCAGAAGGACAATGGAAGATGTGAGAACCAGGAGAGGTGCTGACGTAGCTTCAGATCACCACCTAGTTGTGGCCAATTTAAAACTGAAGCTAAAAAAGAACTGGACAACTGGACAAACAGCAATACAAAGGTTCAATACGGCCTTCCTTCGAGATACTGACAAACTCAATGAATTCAAGATAGCTCTCAACAACAGGTTCCAAGCCTTACAAGATCTACTGAAAGAAGAAGAAACTACTATGGAGGACAACTGGAAAGGTATCAAAGAAGCATTAACTTCAACGTGTCAAGAGGTTCTGGCCTCAAGAAGCAACATCATAAGGAATAAATCTCTATAGAAACACTGGACAAGATCAAAGAAAGGAAGAAGACAACAATTAACAATAGCCGAACACGAGCAGAGAAAGTCAAGGCACAAGCCGAAAACACAGAAGCAAACAAGCAAGTAAAAAGCATTAAAGCCGATAAGCGGAAATACGTGGAAGAACTAGCAACGACGGCGGAAAAAGCTGCTAGAGCGGAACAACAACAGCGGAACAGATGGGTAGAATACTTCGAGGAACTCCTGAATGGACCGGCTCCAATGAATCCACCGGACATCGAAGCAGCACACACAGATCTTCCCATAGACGTCGACCCACCAACGAAGGAAGAAATCAGAATGGCCGTCAGACAAATCAAGAACGGGAAAGCAGCGGGTCCGGACAACATACCAGCTGAAGCACTGAAGTCAGACATCGAAGCAACTACAAACATGCTTTATCTCCTATTCAAAAAGATTTGGGAGGAGGAACAAGTTCCGATGGACTGGAAAGAAGGACACCTCGTCAAGATTCCAAAGAAAGGAGATCTGAGCAAATGTGAGAACTATAGAGGCATTACACTGCTGTCAATACCAGGGAAGGTCTTCAACAGAGTGTTGCTGAACCGAATGAAAGATGCAGTAGACGCCCAACTTCGAGATCAACAAGCTGGATTCCGTAAGGATCGATCATGCACAGACCAAATTGCAACACTACGGATCATCGTCGAACAATCAGTTGAGTGGAACTCATCACTATACATCAACTTCATTGATTATGAAAAGGCATTTGACAGTATTGATAGGAGGACGTTATGGAAACTTCTTCGACACTACGAAGTTCCTGAGAAGATTGTCAACATTATCCAGAACTCATACGAAGGACTACAGTGCAAGGTCGTGCATGGAGGACAGCTGACAGATGCATTCCAAGTAAGGACCGGAGTAAGACAAGGCTGTTTACTCTCTCCCTTCCTCTTTCTTCTGGTGATCGACTGGATTATGAAGACCTCGACATCTGCAGGAAAACACGGAATTCAATGGACAGCTCAGAATCAATTAGACGATTTGGACTTCGCAGATGACCTAGCCCTCCTATCACGTACACACGAACAGATGCAGATGAAGACAGTCAGTGTAGCAGCAGTCTCTGCATCAGTAGGCCTCAGCATACACAAAGGGAAAACCAAAGTCCTCAAATTCAAAGCGGAAAACAACAACCCAATCACTCTTGATGGCGAAACTCTGGAAAATGTAGAGTCCTTCACATACCTGGGAAGCATCATCGATGAACAAGGAGGTTCAGATGCAGACGTAAAGGCAAGGATTGGCAAAGCAAGGACAGCATTCCTACAGTTAAAGAACATATGGAACTCAAAACAACTTTCAACCAATATCAAAGTGAGAATCTTCAATACCAACGTCAAGGCAGTTCTACTGTATGGAGCTGAAACTTGGAGAACTACAACAACTACCATCAAGAAGGTACAGATATTTATAAATAGTTGTCTACGCAAGATACTCAACATCCATTGGCCGGATACCATCAGCAATAGCCTTCTGTGGGAGAGAACAAACCAACTTCCAGCTGAAGAAGAAATTAGGAAAAGACGATGGAAATGGATAGGACATACATTACGCAAATCGTCAAACTGCATCACGAGACAAGCCCTAACTTGGAATCCTGAAGGGAAGCGAACAAGAGGAAGGCCAAAGAACACATTGCGTCGGATAATAGAAGCAGATATGAAAAGGATGAATAACAACTGGAAGGAGCTGGAAAGGATTATCCAAGACAGGTTTGGATGGAGAATGCTGGTGAGCGGCCTATGCTCATTCACGAGAAGTAACAGGCGTAAGTAAGTAAGTAAGTACTGTGTCATCAAGACTTAAACGACATCGGAACTTCCTGTATCAACCAACACTATTTTAGGATGTATTATTTCGTCCAGAAATAAACTTTAATGAGCTTTGCATCACAAAAAGAGAAAGGGTAGAGTTACTAAGCAGCAAGCATTAATGATGAGGAAATGACTTCAATCTGTCCATGTTTGTGGGGCAGAACTTTTTACTTGTTTCAGACTGCTTATGTGTGAGGATAAGACAGTCAATCAATAATACTGAACTGATTCTCTAAGCTTTCTACTCAAACTCACGGTTCTAGTCTTACGTTGAATTTACTGCTCTAATTAAGCAACCTTGTGAGTGGCATCAAATTAAAAAAGGGACATCAAAAATAGGGTAAGATATTCATTCAGTATATTACACTACAATAGAGTTAGCTAGTGGCGTAAGTTGTAAGTTACTGATCAGGTTATATGTAGTTTAGAGATGATAAAAACACTTAGAGCTTCCGGCTTGAAGTAGTATACTAGTTTTAGATAATCAGTGTTTTATTATGGTCTCCCAAGTTTTATGATGCTACATATTTCGTTTATATACATGGGAAACAAGGTTGTACCCAACACACTCCACTGAATAACTCCACTAGCTATTGATCTTAATGACCATAGACGTTGTACTTTACTATTCGTTTACGTTTTATTAGGAACGAAGCAAACAATGAATATATTGAATCACTGATTTTGAAAGAATTTCATTTGACGAGAAGCCTCTCGTGTGGAACATTTTCAAAAGGTTTCTTAAAGTATCAGCATTGGACTGGTACAAGGAGCCTACCGTCATGTCTTGTAATTATATCATTCAGGTAGTCTATAAAGCATGTATCGACTAACTCAGACCTTATAAAGTTTGCAAGTATTATTATTAAGCAGGTCGGTGTTCATTAGATGATATCGGCTCCTATGAACAATAAAAGTGTATTAATAATATGTGAGCAATAATCACATTATGATTATTATTCTGAAATGATTATGTTGCATAATCCTCAGGGCTTGATGAGAATAGATCTGTGTCAGTCTATTTGATCGCATCAACAAAAATACTTTTTCCGTAACAATGAGCTGATCCCAGTACATAAAGTTCAACGTACGTCAAAATAATGCACATTGATTACAACTGAAACTTAGTCCTATTAAGTTTTGGTAAAAAAACATTACGAGGTCAAGCAACATTTTTTCAGTATTGACTGAACTATATTGCGTAGGAAGTGAGTTTACACGCACCGAAAAAGAGTACAATGATCATTTGATTTAATTCACTGTTAACGTAGTGGCATATAATATGATAACAGAGATTGCTTATCGAAGAATGCCAGTACGACTTAGCCTTAGCTCAGGTAATAGGGTTTTGTAATTATACAGTTGATTTCATGCGTGAAGGATACACAGCTTAGTGCATGCTACACATGTTCCTGTATAAGATTTAAAAAAATTCGCACCATAAGATGACTGTGTTTTTATTTAACACCTTCAGTAAAATGGATATAATGCATATGTCCCAATAATCATGTCCAAATAATGCTACGTGTTACGTGCACGGAAAGACTGTAATAACCTCATCAAGTATCAAATTACATTTTCATTATTTTGAGTCAGTACAATTTAGTGCAGCCTGAACTGCAGGCCATACGGCTGTTACTACTTATTATTCTTAACTATGTAATTAGTACGGTGTAATCGGTTTTTCGTATTCGCAGAATCTTGCCTTATGATCGTTTTTGTAAACGTAAGAATGTTTTTGATTTGGTTTCCGAAAAATCGCGCAACGGAACTAATGTAATTGTCATTATAGTTCATGGATAATTAACGTTAAACGCAATAAAGACTGAGCTATCATCGGAATTACATAAGGTGTATGCGAAATATGAATGGCGGTAATTTATCGATACAATTTGCAACGACCAAGAACTGGAATCATATAGTACATGGCCTTAAAGATGACTTTCTATCGATCTTTTAGTTCCAACCACACAATCACTTATCTTTCAGGGGTTTTCATCTCCTAATTTCTGTATTTCTTCAACAATCACCCTATAAAAAGTGAAAATCGTTAAATCCTTAATTATTAACTGAAATACGAACATAACGTTTTATCCGTTATACCTTGTTTTCCATCACACTCATGTAATAGTATAACATAATAGACTATGGAATCAGGGAATCGAGGTTGTGGGTCCTAACCACAAAACGAACAGAACATCGAGTAGAGGTGACAAAAGAGACAAGTTCTTTCTTACAGTAGTCTGACTTGTCAGTTGAGCAAGATGACATACTTCACACTGTCCTTTGGAATGATAATCTGACGATTATATTATGTCTTTCATTAAGTTCTTGTGAATTTATTGAAACAACATCTATCTCTTCATGACTTAGGGTTATATGGAAATCCACGTTTGTTCGATGGTTAATGATATTTATCAGTTGGATTCCTAGTATTTCTTCGCCCATAGAAATATAGGCTTCGATTTAAGTATCGGGTGCTGCGGATGACGTCAACAGTGGTTTAAATGTTTCTTTTTAGAAACCAGCCTCTTCAAAGATAAAGGCAATGTATACGATATAATAGTATGTATGTCATTGTATAAATAACTCATCTACAACACTTTGCAGAATCCATAAATTGTGCAGTTAAAATAAAATACACTGAAATTTTCGTGCAGAACACCTTCAGACGGAGACGATGGTATTCCAGCTATATAACATTTTTGTACATATGGTTTCATAGCCTCATTGTTTAAGCACGATTTACAACTAGATCATTCAAAATATTGTTTGAATTGTTATGTTTGGGTCATTTGACCTTTGCTAGGGTGAACAAATAACGCGTTTTTTCAAAAATAAATTCAGATGAAAAGAAATGAAAAAAGTTATTTGAAACCTAAACAGGATGTCAAAAAGGTGAAATTAAGCTATCTTGTAGCCAAAATTATGTCTTTTTTATGTAATCAGGCCTTAAAAATTCAGATAAGTTAACATTTTTGTACGTATTTCAAAATGAAATCATCAATATCTTTGAGATTATTATCATAGAATAACATGGCATTTAACATGTCAACAACGGATTTGTGTTTAAGTTCATCAATAGTTATGAAACGTATGTCAACAGTGAATGGGTGATCTCATCTGATTGTTTGTCGCGATTAGTGTGATTTCCTGATCTAAATCGATGTTGTTTAAGAAACATCATTTCGAGTCATATTGCAAACAAAGAGGCTTTCAGAAGTTTAAGTCAACCGGAATTCTTATTTTATTGTCATTGTTTTCACTTTGTTACTGTAGTCCCCGCAAGTGTTTTTTTCTATTACTCATTAATTGGTCTTTTCTTAATACAAATTCCATTGAAGCAGTTAATTGCCACTTCTTGACGCGTCGGTATTCGCATAAAATATTGACAGTCGTTAATATTAGGTCATTAAGGGTAAAATTAGGACGGAGCTGTTAAGCGTAGTTGCAAAATTAACATTTACTTGATTTATATATATACGATTATACGCTATGAGGAAGTCAGTCCTTCTGAGCACTATGTTTTTTAGTTTTATGCTTTATTATTGTTTATGCTTAGTCATACTTACCTATTTTTACACTCTGACCGAAGTTATTCCGTTTTTAAGCTCTAAATCCCTCACAGTACTCACATTTCATATTGATCTAAATCAGTGTCTGTAACATCAGTGATCAGCAGTAAACTCATCTATTTATTAAACTTGGCAACTATAAACTTTTTGTTTTTCAAAAACGTCTTCACCACCGATATCTGTTATCTATTCCCGATACAGTATGCTACCTCTGATTATACTATTAATTTTCCTTTTATTTTTAAAATAATTTCATCCTACTGTTCTAATGTTGTGTGACAACTTGAAATTATAAATACATATTGATAGTACAACGTTTAATGTGACACTTTGAAAGATATAAAACTGAGTAAATGTGTGTTTATTATTTTTCAAATTGTGATCAACTGTGAATTCATAAGATCCGTACTTTTATTTGCAGTCTTTACCAGGTCATATTATTAGATCTATATTAACTTGCTAAATGTATTATAAATAAAAAAGCATCGTCAAGTCAACATTACACTAAATGTAGTCCGTATTTTGGCTTGTCCTGTTATGGTCCATACCTTAATGTCCAGAAGAAGACAGACACAAACAAGAAGCCCATAATTTGTTTTCCTGGAATCATCAAAGTGAACGACGTTAAATTATTGCATTATACATGCGTCCCATTATCTTCCGTATAGTCTCATAAGAAAGTGAGAATAATTAGTTATGTTTATCCGTCCATGCAGGGAATAATTTAATAATTGATAGAGAAAGACGAATTATTAAATATTGCAAGAAACCATGAGAGCAGTTGAAAAAGAGGGGTCAGGACAGAACAGGTTGTAGATTCATGGTTGGTGACCTATGCTTCACAAATAGTAAGGGGTATAGTTTGGTAACTAACTAATTATGATCGTAGCTAGTAGATGTTTTGATAAATTTTATCAGAACAACTCAGATTAATTAGTATTGAAATAGTTTATTTCAAACAACACGGCTTTTACTTTTCCGTATATAGAGGTTCTATAATCTAAACTACCACTTGACATAGTTTTAATCAAATTGTCTCTCCATAACTTGATTTGTGAGTAGACAACAATAAAGTGTTTTGCTTTCGTCATTTTAAGTAAGCAGATGTTTCACCGTCCATTTTATTCATCCAGGCCTACTCATGTTATTCATTGAGTAATTGGGGTCCTGTTTATGGAGTATGGTTATGGATTTTAAAACTACTGGGTTTACTTTATGTAAACGGATGAGTGTACATTATTCCTTATGGTTCAAATTAAGTTACTTGTTCTTAGTATTACATTCTCGTTCTTATTTCTAAAAATCCTCTGTTATTTGGTGCGTAAAGACATAAACACTTTCACCTCTTAGAATTTAAACAACATTGTGTATTCACGGATAAATTACTCAGTTTGTTAGCTTTATGCGATAGATTATTAACCGTTTAAACGTTTTTCATTATGAATTTCAAAACAATAGTTTAGTGAAGGCATTGCGTTTATTGATAAAATTGATTTGAAACATTGAGAGATTCTGAGCTAAAATAAAAAAGTAGGTTGTTTCAGTCCATTACCGTACACAAAGTAAATATCCTGATGTCTAGATAGTAAACCATACCACGTAAAATCGATCAACTCAGAACTAAGAGGAAATACAAATTAAAGAAACCGAATATCAGCATGATAACGTTAATGCTACTTAACATATACCATCAGGCTTGAATGTAACGGTCAAGTGACAAAATTCGTCGGTTAAATTTGACTGTCTTGATCCCTGCTTTATACGAACCCAGTAGCAATTATCAATGAGGAACCTCAAACTTCAGTACAATGGCCGCCAAAATGGCTCAATTTTAGTTATTTTTAATATGAATATGAATTATTTGTCATTTAACCTGTTGGATGAAGAATCGTCTAATACGTAACACTCAAACCATCTTCTTCTACTCACCGAAAGTCCCCATCTATTCAATATATTTGGTGAGCAAAATATGCGATCTAGGCTTGAATAAAGAAACATAACTTAATAAGTATATTTTTTGTTATATTCCAATGAGTAGAAAAGTTGTATTTCTGACTTTTCGTAACCTAATGTGAGCCAATTCTTCAGAGTATAACCGAATTAAATTAACACAATTTTAAGTAGTACAGAGGAAACAATGCAGAATATTTTTGGCACAATCAAAATCATAATAGATCTAAATAAGTCAGCGTCAAGTTATTCTTTGTCAAGGTGAATTTTTATGGCCCGTCACTGTATTAATTTTGGTGTCACAGTGTGGGTATGATAAATATATGCATTTGTAAAGTCAAGTAGTGGGGTTGAATTTAGGTGTGTGGGTGTATATTTATGTAGATTATATGGAAAACAAATAAGATCAGATGTGGTTGTTTGGTCAAGTATTCCAGGTAAGATGAATATTCGGGCCTTCTTTCCTATCGTGAGCAGAGGGTTTAGTGTTATATCAAACGATTCGTCTACTCGCCTCTTTATAGTTAGAAAAACTTAATTAATTCGATATTTTTAGTATCAGTTTTAATACTTGAGATCATGAATCAATTGAGGCTAGGCCACTATGAAAAACCTGGACGCACTGGACGGCCATTTCGTCCTATTGTCAGATTCCTCTGCAGTGCGCATCCCTGATCTGGCCTCGCAAGATTCGAACCCAAGACCTATCAGTCTCGTGCGCGAACGCTTATCCTCTAGACCATTGAGCTGGCCGACATCCAACGGTGTTAATGTCTAACTTCAACTAGTCCACGAAATTGAGCGACACATTCACCATTGTCTTCAATGAGTTACTACCTCACAAAAAACCTCGTTGAACTCCACTGGTCACTGCTTCTCAATAAAACTTCAGGAAATACCTCTTAAAGCCAGTCGCTAGTGAGCATATGCCGATTAATATGAGAAGGGATTTTTATGGGTGTTATAGTCAATTTAATAGTTGAGATCATGAGTCAATTGAAGCTATATGGTGCGTGCTACTTCTATTGACATAAGTAGTATTTGGTGTTGTGAATAGAAGATATGACAGCAGAGAGACAAGAGGATCGAACAGTAAAGAATGGAAACAAAATGCAATTTGTATGAAAATGCAAGAACAATGAAGTCTGAGTCATTTTTAGACTATTGGTGGACATTTTGCAAATTGAGCATTTACTTTATGATTGTTAGATTTTATCAACAAGTCCTGTAATTTTATGTTGAGTGCATGCGATTGTCCTCACTGGTGTTCTTATTAACTATGGCTAGACCACCATTTTTAACATCAGTTTGCTGATTATTGAGAACAGTGTGTATTGTTATTGCTGATCTAACCTGTAAATTTTCTAATTCTACAGGATTATTGTGTAACTTTTGTTGTACTTAGCATAGGTTGAAATCTCATGCGAAGACTCCCCAACGTAGAACGCATCATAGTCGACACAACCTAATCTGTAGACACAATTTTGTTTGGAAGTGAACGGGATCGTATCTTTTACTCTCTCCAGAGCATTTCTTAGAGTGTTAGTTGTCCTATAGAAAATTTTAATTTTATACGTTTTCAATATGTGTTTTAATGTTTCTCCCACGTATGCTTGTCTAAATATCTAAGCAGCATACTGAAGCCACAACGTAATCAATACTGCTACTCAAATACCATGAATTAAATAAATATGGAGAGAGTAAGATTTTGAACTTTAAAAATAAAAAGGATATTGATTGAGATGTGGTAATGTGGAAAATTATCAAGGACTGAAAAATTAAGAAGTCTGTATTAGTAAAGAAAATGGTAAATCTAATTAGAAATTACGTAAGTACGTATGCTGAATGAACTTCAAGATGGAAATAGTAAAGTTCATATGAATTCGACAGCGAAGAAAATCCGTCATGTATGCATTTTTTAACCATGCTTTGCAGCAGTTTTGTCTTCCATTATGCTATTTAACTGACAGTTTAGCAACTACCCCACGATCTGAAGTGGGTCTTCAATATTATTTTTGCACTGTTTGTCTGTAGAAATAATCTAACAAAATATATTTACTTTATTCTTTCAAGAATCATTTCATGCCTTTTTATTTAATATATACTAATAAATTATGATTTATGTCAGTGTAGCTGGAATTAGTTAGCATTTGTGAACAATTTTACTTTAGATCCCACCCTTGGGGTACATTATTTTGACCAAAAAATTCAAAATATTTTTAATAATTATTCATTTTTGTCAGCGTAGAGCCTTCCCTTTATAAAACAACCCATGTAAAGTTGATGAACCGGATGTGAATGTGAAGACAGAATACTAGATTGTTCACATAATGAACAAGATAAAGGTTAAATTCAACCAACATGTTAATCTTTAGTGTTGATAATGACTGATACCTTGTGCATTTTGGAACTGAATCAGTTAAAAAGTTAATAATGAAAAAAACTAACATAATTCACATTAGTTTCGTAACATGCTAAACTGCAGTCATATAATTCATCGATTCGAATAAACGTCAGTGTACTTGAATAAGTCAGATGTTGAACTGTGGTAAAAATAGGCTGTAATTCAAGCGTTTGAAAATAATTATCAGAACTGCACATAATGTTAACATATTTTAGTCTTTTTTATTCGTTATCACCCAAATTTAAAGCTAACCTTGATCTTATTCAAAACTGCTTGTTTCGGATTATGAACACTGATCGTTTCGACGCGGTTCTAATGCTAAATCAGTAATAAAAAATGATATCAAACGTGGTGAAACATGTAACGTCATCTACTTCTATCAGTGTTATGTGCGAAGCTGGAAAATCTGACTTAAACAAGTACAGCGATAAACTAGTATTCATATATCAAGTAAAACCAAATGCTGGTTAGTTTAGGTGTTACTAACTGAAGGTAATCATTCGGTCCCTTTTGTTTCGAAATAATCTGAAAGACCTAAAATTTATAGAATTCATTATAGATTTTTAAGGTTCAAGCATATAACTAGTTCGTTAGTCTTAAGTAATAAAAAACAAATGACTTTGAAGCTAATGTTTTTACTTCTGTTTTAGGGTGAGAACTATCGTGATGACTCAATAACAAGTTTCCCACATGCACCAAGTCCTGTGCCTGAATTCTCTAGAGCGGCATCCAGTTTATCCCCAGTTTCACTTGGAAGAAAATTCAGGCAGAATGATGTTAAACGGCAAGATATCGATCGAATAGCTACAGCTCCACAGCCATCAAGGCAATTATCATCTCGATTCGTAAATGTGTCACACGATGAACTGAAAGCGCTACCCTTATTAGTTGGTGAGCTTTTTATAATTTGAACGCACAATCTATTGACATGTTGACTCCACACTTGTCTCTTGTTTATAGTGAAAACGAATAAGAGTCAGAATAACGTTATTTATGGGCCGACTACATCTAAGTAGATTCATATATGTATCTAGTGAAATATGTTGAAAGACATCAAAACTTGTGGAGAGATAGTGACAACTCATAATTGATATGTTTTTGTCATATCTCAGTGAGCAGAAAAATTGTATTCCTGATGTTCTGTGACTTAATATGAGTCACCTCTTCAGAGTAAATAAACAACCGAAGTAAATGTGTGTTAATTTATTTCGGTTATTTATTTACCCTGAGAAAGCGGCTAACATAAAGTTACGAAACGCCAGAAATACAACTTTTCTACTCATTGGGATATGATAAAAAATTGTTTGTTATTAACTTTCTACCCAATGCTTAATTTATTTGGAAATATCAATCCAACCTTGTCATTGATAGCTATAGTTACAACTCATATTCACAGAAATAATTCCATTATCTAGGCAGTCATTTTGTTCATGTTTCACACATGTTTTTAATTAGAACTTCTTCTTATATCTTCTGACTAATAATTGACCAACCTTCCTCAAAAATCTCTAAAACGCTTATGAACAACTTGACATTGTAAGCGACCATAAAATACTTTTAAATTACTAGTTCCAAAGGAATCAAGATTCTGTGCATGTGTTGCATTAATATATTCATTTCTTAATACACAATGTTAGTAATAATATATTCGAGGGTTAATTACTTTGATATGAATGTGATATTTCGTTACTTTTGGAAAAATACCATATATATCTATGCCAAACTAAAATTCAAAAGACATGTCTTACCAAACTGAATTTTATTCATTGACTCAATAGTCACATTCAATCATATAAGAAAGTAGGGAAATTCTAAAAGGTTAAACAGTGGCTATTCTTATTCCAATTTTTATTAAGATTTGACTTCAGGAAGTAAACACTCCAATGTTTACATAAAAATGATTTTGGCTTTAATTTTATGAATCACCCATAAAAACCTATTGAAAACCAGGCCTCTTTACTTGTCATTGGTCTGGTGGGGTTAATATTTGACTTAACACTCAAATATTTCTCGTTGGAAGGTAGGGTTTACAGAATGACTTTCATTTACAAAACTGACATAGTAAAATATCCCAAATAGAATTTTTATTTTCACTATTCATTCAACCGAATCTATATTTGATATTTTTAAAAAATGAATTTCTTATTAAATCTAGAGACACCATCTGGTGAACGAGAAACATTACTGTTGAGTAAATTAAGAATGTGTTCAACTCTATTTGATTTCACCGATAATACTGCACAATTAAAGTCAAAAGAAATAAAAAGACTAACATTGTTAGAACTTGCTGAGTTTATTTCAATAAATTCTAGCTCTCTCACTGAACCGGTTTATGTCGGCATTATAAACTTAGTAAAACTAAATGCTTTCCGAACAATCGCAACAATATATACAAATACAGAAATGTCAGACTATACTGATAATGATGATGAACAGATTTCTAATTTGGAACCATCCTGGCCACATCTTCAAGTAAGTAATTTCATTAACTTATTGAAGGTATAATAGTGGATTAAATTATATTAAATGATACAAAAATGAATTATATCACACGAAAGTTTTATTGTTACATAAATCATGCGATTCCTTCACCACATTGATTATTCTGGAATAAGAATGAAATGACCTTAAACATTTAAATGAATTATCATTGAATCGACTCATTCTCTTTATCCGAATATGGATAATTAATATAAAATAAAAATTTTCTTTATATTTAGTAGAAAGAATAAGATAAAAACAATGTTCGTTGATAATACAAAATAATACTAAAATTCAAGTAGTATGTAAAATGGAATCAGTATAATGCTTCAATGCAAATTGAAATTCCTGTAGTGATTTCTCTTTAAAATTTGTTAAACAAAAATAAGAAAGTTATCACTGGGGACTTTATTTGAATATACTATAAGGCAGGAAATGATTTGAGGATCAAAGCTACTTTAATTTTCTTTTATATAATTAATATAACACTATCCGAATTAAATTCATTGAGAATGCTACATAAATGACCAAACGAGATATCTGTATTTAACTTGCATGTCATGTAAAAAAAGAACATCATTTAGACTAAAAGATTGTTATGAATTTTATTACTTCATACACATTGCATTTAAATTAAATTCTCATGTTTTTTCATGCGTAAAGCCTTTCCCTTTTGGTTGAGATCATGAATCAATTGATGTTAGACCACCGTTGGAAACCTGGAAGCACTGGACGGCCGTTTAGTCCTAGTATGGGACTCCTCAGCAGTGCGCATCCACGATCCCGCGAGCGGGATTCGAACCCAGGGCCTACTGGCTTCGCGCCTGAGCACTTAACTATTAAACCACTGAGCCGGCATGCAATGGTGTTAGTGTCTAACATCAACCAATCCACGAAATTGCGCGACCAACTTCCATTGTACTGAGGTAGATACCTGCTGAGGAGTCCCATACTAGGACGAAACGGCCATCCAGTGCTTCCAGGTTTCCAACGGTGGTCTAACATCAATTGATTCATGATCTCAACCAAAAACTTAACAATCTCTACAACCCCCATACTGATAACCTTTCCCTTTTGTTGTCATAAATTTTATTTATCATAGAGGAAGAATGTATTTGTAAAATCTCAGAGAAAGCTTGGACCAGATTACCAGGCGAAACGTTGGATTTACTTCAAATTCTTTCGCTGAGATTTTATAAATATATTTTTCTTCTTTAACGTATCGCATTAACTCGGCACCCAAATACTGTGAAACTATTCGATCAAATTTAGATGAAAGTTCTTATTTATCATTTTGCTATACTTATTTAAATATTAGTGTTATTATTGTTAACCTTGCATTTAGTTACCACATAGTTCAATCTACCATATCTTACCTAATCTACAACATTTTAAACATTATGTAGTCTTCTACCAAGCATTTGATCTGATTTGTAGTTACATTGTTTCTTCCTCTCTATATTTACTACGTTTATTCTGGTTATTAATCCCGTAAACTCATTTGACCTATAAGCTTATCGAGGTATTTTATTGTAGTGTGAACATCAGGAATGGAATACAGGTTAACTTGGCTGACGAGTCCTAAACAGGACGAAGATCGAATCTTGGATCCCATTACTAGCCACAATTCTAACTTCACTTATTCCTAAATTTATATACTGCAAATTCAAAAGAATTATTTGCTTTAAACATCCTTATGCTCTTTGTAACAATTAATTATGATTTTTTTCAGAATGTATATTCATTCAGTACAAATATTTTTGTATGATAAATATATTTACAAAGTTTCTCAGTTGTTCATCTGGCTGTTTCAGTGTATCATTTAACTTGTCTAAATGACTAACTTTTCGTGTATGATCTAACGAACAACTATACTTTACATTTAAATAACTGAATGAACACTAATTTCCGTGTTTTACTTTAAGCAGTTCGAAATTGAATCAGAAACAATGTTCGGTCTACTTAAAAATGATATCAGCTTTACCATATTATAAGTTAAATATACTGATATATAGCATATGACTACATGAAATATATTAATTCTAAATGAATACAAACCAATAGAAGACAAGTTGTGTAAATATATTAAAATTCATAAATTAACCTTACTAAAATTTTTTTTGTTATAAACGGATTTCTAATATTCAGTTTGTTATAAAAGTGTTTTGTACATTTTACATTTCTCTATTTCTTTTATTATCTCTAGTTAGTCTACGACCTATTTCTACGCTTTATTAGTTCACCTGATTTTCAAGCTTCAATAGGGAAAAAGTATTTGGATCAACAATTTTTTAAAAATCTTTTGGAATTATTTAAATCTGAAGATCCACGTGAACGAGAACTAGTCAAAATGATACTTCATCGTGCATATGGTAAACTTGTTACTTTGAGACCATTTATTAGACGTTTGATGAATAATATATTTCTTCGGTAAGTTATTAAGAAATGTATTCAATAATAAGATAGTCCATTTCAAAACATTTTTATCAGATACTTTGTTATCATAAATAGATTAATTGTTTTTAATTTACATATTCATTTGAATACTCAATCAATTCATTGTCTCCCTCCAATTTACTTTAAGAACCATTAAAGTTTGATAAAATATTACGGAAGATTTTCAGAGTGAAATAACACAACCAGAAAGTAATAGATTATTGCCACATTCTTTTACTAGATAATACAATAAAAATTATTTAATCCCAAAACATAGAACAAGCTGAAAAGGCAGAAAAGTCACAACGTAATAGTGCTTAATTATTGTCATAATATAAGGACTGGTTAAAGTCTCTCGTCAAAAAAGTAAAATTAAACACAGGTTAAGAACAAATCTAATTCTCATTGACTATGGTACAAAAATCATATCAACCCTTAATTAATTCAAGTTATTCATCATGAATTTACTTAGAAAGTCCACTCTAGATACTGATAGTCGTTCAGTATGTTATACTGGGTTTACTTATTAACACTAGTTTGAATCTTGCTTTAAAACACGGAAGTAATTTTATTTCTGAAAGAGGGAGAAAGTTATTATTGAGATGCAAATCAACTGTTTGGAACTGGAAAACCGCAATAATGAAATAAAAAATAAACTTTCTGACAATATTCCCACAAGCATACGAGAAAATTCAGGATAACTGAGTTGTATATTGAACAGAAGGTATCAGGTTTTGACGGCCAAGAACATTATGGAAAGTCATTAAAATGAGGTGTTTTCAATCATTATAACCCGTTCAGTATATGATAAAAATACCATTTAAATTATAAAATGCCTATCCTTTCGACTTTGTAGCGTATTTATTTTGGATCGTTTAATATTTCTGAGAAAATAAACCTTTTGACTTAACGTAATCAATATGAATAGTGGATTATCCCGTAATAAACATACTTTCCATGTAATTAAATATGACAAATAAGGTCATTAATTAACACGCTTAATTTAATGCCTTTCAGATTCGTTTATGAGGAAGAGGGTCATTGTGGAATAGCTGAACTCCTTGAAATACTTGGAAGGTAGGTAATTTGAAGTGAAAAAGTCAAACTTATTATTTTCTAGACAGAAAACATTCAAAATAAATGTTGAAGTTACATTCCAGAAAAGAATAGTTCGCTGTATGCTTTAAAATTTTTAGACATAACCTTTCACTTGCTTTTATTCAAACTCGACTGTATTGTATTAAACTCTTACTCATTTCTCGAGGTAGATTTTCATTTGTGAGCAAAAAAACTTCTTAAAAGAGATTGTATTGGTACCTCTTAGTTGATTTCCTATGTCTAACCTCAGAACTGTTTACTTCGTAGACTAAAAGTAGGTGAGAATTGCTTCGTGCTTATATATAATCAAATATTAGAAACCTATGGGTAATCTTCGTTCTTAATACCCATGTTTCATAAATATAAATTAAAAAAGAGGCTACATTTCACTGCCTTAAAAAAGAGCAGAGCGAATTGCTGTACAATATATTTGTCCTTTGGTTAGTAGATGGATATCTCTCCTGGTCACATGTGACTTAATATTTTAAGAGCCAAACGAGCTCTCAGAATCTATGTCAAATATCAATCCATCAAGATTGATTAGGTTTCCAAGATTAGTAAGATGGCTGATCAGCTCAACCATTTTATTTTTTATGTCGAACTTTGGGTAACCAAAACAGTTATTTATTAGATTTTTTATTAGTTTACTTTTTGCTACGTAATAAGAATCAACTTACAGTTAAGTAGGTCCTACATATACTTGTAAATCCATGTTTCGATGACCAACGTATCATAACAGTTTTAGCATTAATATTGAGGTCTATGACTCAAATTAGATTTGCTTGAATTTAAGTGGATTTTAATGTTGCTTCGGCAGTGGCATTAAATAAACGCCGAAATTTCGTTATTTTACGTAGAAGATTATAAATATCAAATAAGCATTTGCTTTTTAATTAATTTATATGAGCCTTTCGAATGAAGAAATAAATAACATTTAGGAAATTAACACTCGGATAAATTGCAAAATAATACCAGTTCCACAGGAGATAATAATTTTTATACTGTTGCAAAGATTCGACCTTATCAATTTATCAACATCTATGAAACAAAAAAATTAATACTGCCATTTTTTAGAACACAAACTTTAGTGAGGTTAAACAGATACACAAAACATTGAAATCATCATCCTTTCTTTTCCTCTTCAATTTTCCCTAACCACCGTCAATGACAATCACATCAAAGACATATAGTTGATTTTCTCCTCACTTTAGAAAGGACTAGACAGATTGATTCTTTCCATATTAATCAGCCTCACTGAAGTAATCCAAGTGCATCAACTTTCAATACTTCTCGTTTCTTGAACAACAACAGTATCAAATCGATGCTGAATTCTAGTCTAAATTTAAACGTTAGTTTTATCCATTGTAAAACGTATTACATGACTAAGCCTATAAGTTTAAAGTTTTACGAAACCCATTCCAATTTTAGTTTTCTGAAAGGGGAATTCCATTATCAGTCATTTCACTTAACACATGTTATCGTATGAATTTTTGTGTGGAGACATAATGTACGACATGATTTTTACAACCTTCAAATGTTATTTAGTTTATCATTGTTTAGAAGACTGCTTAATTCAGTAATGAGAACTACACATTTAAATTATAGAACTGATCACCAATCGTTAACTGAAATATATGTTCAATAATTATTTGTGTATTTTATTTTAGCATTATAAATGGGTTTCAAACACCATTGAAAGAAGAACATAAACAATTTTTACGTAGAGTTTTACTTCCTTTACACAAGTCACCAACAATGAGTCATTTTCATGCTCAACTAACTTATTGTACAACTGAATTTATTAAAAAAGATTCCAGTTTATTCACAATGGTAAGTATATATTTTGGGGGTAAAAGTCTATTTATTCAAGAGTACGTCTACATTTTGCTATGTTATAACTATTAGGTATTTGATCAATTAAAAGAAATAATAAATAACAATGAAATTAGATTAATTCTCATTTAACTTATGATCTAGCCAATGTAAGAAATAATTTTGTGCTTAACTAATCATATAGCTAATACTGAAGGTCACTTCTGGTCTTTGGCCAAGTGAAAAACGTGAAACTTTTAAGAAAAGTCTCTTTGGAAAAATTATCCAACCTTCAAAAAACTAGATGCTCTGATTTAAAAATAATGGCAGATGATTTTAATTTTGAAGTGGTTAAACCAAACCAAACCAAAAGGCACATATGCTGGATCATACGGTATTTATGCTCAGAACACGGATAACGGCGAGTCTTTTGCAACCACCGTGCTCAGATAACCATCTCTTTCTGGCAAATACTAACTTTAAACGTAAGGAAAAACATTGTATGACGCAATAACATCCACAACTGACTCAAACAGATCAAATTGTCATTAGCCATCGTTGAAGAGGATCGAATGAAAACTGTCACTCATTATGGAGCACATATTCAAGCTGGGATCATGCCTTAGTTCGTGCACATATTTTTTTGAATCTTACTGGGCGTAGAAAGGCCACAGAAAGGAAACCACTTAAAGTTTGACTTTATGTTGGAAAGTCAAGAATATTTTTGACGAACAAATAGAGAAGTTAGTGAATCGTGAAAGTGGTGTTCAACCAGAGGTGTCTTGCAAAGATATCCGAAAACATGTACAGACAGCAGTGATATCCACCAGTAGCTTAAAGCAAAAGGTTAAGAAAAGTCAGTGGCTTTCAGCGGTGTCTACAGAAATGACAGGTTCTCGGAAATTCATCTTGTCTGGCTCCGAACACGAGGAGGAGCGGAAGCAGTTTAAACGTAAGCCAACTAAGCGTACGTGATGATCGTGAGTAGCGAAAACAGAAGAGATAGGAGGCGGAGGCGATAGATAAATGTTCGAACTTTTCAAGGAAAGTACACTTCAACTGGTCTTCAGACACATCTCAATTACCCAATAACACCAAGCGACCGGGTGAAAGCCCTTTAAATCATAGTGAGGTTGAAAAGGCTATGGGTAATCTAAGGCGAAGGAGAACAACAGGACCTGATGGATCAACTCGAGATTTTTAAGGACGGTGGTCAAGTTCTTGCAGTTCTATTACCTGAGGTGTCAGCTAAAATTTGGGAACTAGACGTAATTCCATCCGACTGGTCTCGATCGCTGACTTTATAAGAAAGAATAGAAATCCCCTTTCGACAATCACAAAGGAATCAGTTTAACTAACGTAGTGTCTAAAATATTAGTCTCAATAGTACTCAATCGCCAAAATGAAGTTCGTGAAGAGCAGACCCGAGAAAACGAAGCTGATTTCAGAACTATACATGAGCTTATAGACAAAATATTCACTCTTCGTTAGGTTCTGGAAAATTGACATACTTTTGGACGTCTGACCATAGTTGTTTTCCTTTACCTTCAGATGGCATTCGACTCTGTTGATTGTGATGTTTTCTAGCAGTATGTTATTGAAAAGCGTACCAAAGAACAGTACCATTGTGCAGACACTCCACGAAGACTGCTGGCTGAGTCAGAGCTTATGGAGAACTGTCATAGGTTACTTCAAGCGTTTTTTGTCAGGGTTGTTCACATTCCCCATTCTTATATAACTCTGTCATAGACATTCTTTTAGAAATGTATTGCACAAATATATCACATAATTCTGATAAACATTGTTTTCTCATTTCATTATCGAGAGTTAGGTGAAAATGAAAAATTTCCAACTTGTATTTTATTGTGTAAATAATACGATAATTATCAATTAATCATATTGTCTGTCATATGCTCTGTCAACAACAGTTATCAACTTTGATATAAACACAATTTATAAACAGAGGCAACTTCGATTTATATAACCCAACATTCCTTGTTATTTATTTATTTGTCTATTTGAACAAACAAATATTGGTACAATAGGGCACCGAATACATATGCGCCATACAAGTCACTTGATTTATGTGTGGGCTGTGATACTGCCAGGGTGCCCAGGCCAAAGCAGGTTCTTTGTTTTTAAATGTATAAACTTAATATGTAGAACAATGTTGAAAGATATTATTTAGTAAAAGAAATAATCATAATTAATGGGCTACACTATAACAGATTATGAATTTTATACAAAAGTTTGAATTGAAATATTTCAGTGTTTACTGTGATTTCACTAAAAGTCGGTAGATATTTAATAATTCATTTGTGTATATTCTTTTCTTATTATAATTACATTCTATATTAACATGCCCCCGAGTGCCCTGGTACGGCCGAGAGTGGGAAGAGTCCGCTCTCCCTCTCGAAATGCTCTCACATGGCCACGCATATATAGCCTCTGCCAGGTAAGTCATACTCACTGCCTTCTCGTGACATTTCTGTTGTTTACGAAAGTGAGAGGACGAAAAACAAATGTCCGGAGCTTTAACCGGGTTGGTGGACATCGAAAGTCCACCTAGAACAGTCGGAAAACCCTGATTCCAAACCAATGGTGCACAAAGGCTCCAGTATCCTGAGGGAACAAATGGCGTATGAACCAATTATTGACCACCGGCTACCATGGGACTACACCTCCTTACGATGTATATATGTATTTGGTGCCTCCTTCTATCAATATCTTTGTGTTAAAATAAAATAAAATCTATATTAACATAATATTTATTACCATATGTCATTACATAAAACTACATTCGTAGAACCATCTAATTTGTAAATCAAAACAAAGAACGTACGATTGTACTCAATAGTAATAAAAAAAATGAGGGTTTTCTAATATACTAAACTTCATACATATAAAAACCTAGTTTTAAGGTGAATGATACTGTCAATCAAAACAAAATAATTAGGTTTTTAGTTATCAGGACAGTTCCTGTGAGAGGAAACACTCAGAGATATTAGAAACGTTAAAAAGAAAACATATTCTGAAAATTATCTATAACAATTGGAATACTTACAAATATGATTTTACTAGTTTTGTTCTTCACAATAACTGCTAATTTGCACACCGGATACAATTGCTAAAACACAGATACTGTTAAAACTTTTATACGTATATATACACAAACTCTTTTTCTTTAGATTGTTCATGATGGTTTACTTCGATTTTGGCCTAGAACAAATTCAATTAAAGAAATGTTATTTCTAAATGAACTAGAGGCTTGCCTTGAATGTACAGGACCAATTGAATTTCAAGCAATCATACCAGAAATATTTCCACGTTTAGCTAAATGTATAGAATCTTTGCATTTTCAAGTAGGTAACCTAATATATAAAAGTACTTTATATAGAGATTTCTTTTTATAAGATATTAGTTTTTTTGTACAGTGCATTTATAAATATCATTTTGCACTAATTTACTAATGTGAGAAGTTTTGTGCTTTTTTTCACTTGCTTTAGGCTAACATTCAAGTAAACTGCATTTATAGGTAATAGTCTTCAAAACTAACATCTTGGACCCAATTATCTATGGGTAAACCTCAATAGTAATACAGTTCGACAGAACGGAGTAATAAATTATCATCTTTTTTGTTTATTTTATAGGTTTCTGAAAGAGTTCTCATGTTTTGGAATAATGAATATCTACTATCTTTAATGTCAGAGAACATAGACAAAGTATTGCCCATTATTTTTAACTCATTGGCGCTATCACGTAATCATTGGAATAAGTAAGTATTGGTATATATAAATAGCCGATAAATTCCAGAAAAACTATAACTGTTATATGAGATATACTGTAATGTTAGTTTCATAGAATTATGTAGAATAAAGACATATGAAGATTCTAATTGTTGTTAAATAACGAAAGCTTTGAAGCACAGTTCCTATTTTCTGTGGTCGCTTACAAATTCTAGATAAAAAAACCTAATAATAGATTAAAAGATCCATCGTTCAGTTTCACATTGAGAAAGTTCATTTTAGTTTGTAGAACTTCTTTAAATTGATTACTAAATAGATAATAAATTATACACCGGCCAGCTCTTACTCGTAAATAAAAAAGTCTACTTAACTATTCTATTTAACACAGACTAGTTTACCGACTACCTCTTAATCTTTAAATAACGCTAAAACCTCAAATTAAAGCAAAGCAAACTGTGCTATTGGTCGCTAACAAGTGCCAGATTTTGGTTTAGGGCATGTTGATGGCTGACTACAAAAAATTATCAACAATAATTGATTTTTAAAATTATCTTAATATACGCTTAATACACACAAAGGGAATCATCAAGTTTAATGTCAGTAAAATTATTAAGTAATTTCCCTTAAAAATATTTAGTACGAATGTTGTTCAGATACAAATGTATTAATTCCGATGAGTCTCTCTATAATCAAGTCAACTTATTTTGTTGGCTAAGAGAGTTTATCATATGTTAACTAATCAGCCCTTGATTTTCAGTTAGTTTTTATATCTCGGTGCCATGTTATATATCAATTTAATTTACCTGAGGGGTAAGTTTATTGGTTAAAGCAGTCATTTTTTTAACCAAGAAGTCACAGGTTCGAATCCCACTTTACCTATTTCAGTTTGAAAAAATGTACAGTATCAACGACCTTCTTGGAACAGTGTGGAACAAAGCAGATTATATAAACTTTGAATTGGTAAACATAATACAAAAATGACTAATCAGATCAAATATATATCTGTCCTATAAAAAATATCACAACATAATTCAATTGATAATCACCAATAATTCTTGGAATATTAAAGAAGAAAAATGTATTCGTAAAATTTCAGCTAAAGAATTTGAAGTAAATCCAATGCTTCAACTGGCAATCTGGTCCAAGCTTTTTCAAGGAAATATCTTGGAATACTTTAAATTCTAAATGTTTGTTTTTTATTAACTTCGGTTCAAAATATATAAAAAAAACGTTTATATTTTTCTTATATTTCTAGAACTGTTCATGGATTAATTTGTAATGTATTAAACTGGGCAATTGAAACCGATCAAAAACTTGTTGAACAATGCTCTTCAAAGTTAATAGAAGAACAGAAAAAGTGAGTATTATAAATCTCTTCAAAATGGTTTGTTTATACATAAATTTTAATAATACAAATCTAATCTTATTGCACTGGTTTTATTTTAGGTGAAATAATCCATTTTAATTTGTATCTAAACAATTTCATTCATCTAAATGATGTAGCTATTGTTTAAAGAAGTTTTTAGAAGCAAGTGACTATCTGAAAAGATAACATCATTTTATCCATTGAATTTTAATCTTTCAAAATGTCACTTTGATTATCAGATTAACTCAAAACAACTAGGTCTTTACACATTAAAATAGTTCATTTGTCCATTAAATCATATATCCATACGAAAAAGTATTCGAACACTTTAACCATATGATCGGTGAAGACTTTATGGAAATGATAATCGTTCATTCAAAACTAAAAAAATGCAGTTTGAGTTATCAGTTAGATTTTAGAGTATTTATGATGCTAACTCATTTAAAGAAAAAAGTAACTTTGTGTGAATGAAACAGGTGAACATCTGCTATACTAGGCAATATTGTCAGCTAATTTTCAGCTAAAATCAAGAATTCTTTTTTTCAGTTTCTTATTTTGTTATAGAAATGCATTAAACGTTTACTCTGTTATCTCTAATGATAAATATTTCCACTGTTAATATTCTGAAATCGCATTTACATGTTGTATTTGTAACATGATCTAATTAGAGTTACCAATAGAAAAACTGGGAAAATAATTATTTACTTACTTATCTTGCGAAGACAGCTATTTATAAATACTTGTACCTTCTTGATGGTGGTTGTTGTAGTTCTCCAAGTTTCAGCTCCATACAGTAGAACTGCCTTGACTTTGGTATTGGAGATTCTCACTTTGATATTGGTTGAAAGTTGTTTTGAGTTCCATATGTTCTTCAATTGTAGAAATGCGACCCTTGGTTTGCCAAGCCTTACCTTTACGTCTGCATCTGAGCCTTCTTGTTTATCGATTATGCTTCCCAGATATGTGAAGGATTCTACATCTTCCAGAGTTTCGCCATCAAAAGTTATTGGATTGCTGTTCTCCGCTTTGAATTTGAGGACCTTGGTTTTCCCTTTGTGTATGCTGAGGCCTACTGATGCAGAGACTGCTGCTACACTGGCCGTCTTAATCTGCATTTGTTCATGTGTATGCTATAGGAGGACTAAGTCATCTGCGAAGTGCAAATCGTCCAATTGGTTTTGAGCTGTCCATTGTATGCTGTTTTTTTCTTCAGATATCGAGGTCTTCATAATCCAGTCGATCACCAGAAGAAATAAGAAGGAAGAGGGTAGACAGCCTTGTCTGACTCCGGTCCTTAATTGGAATGCATCTGTCAGCTGTCTTCCATGCACGACCTTGCACTGTAGTTCGTCGTATGAGTTCCGGATAATATTGACAATCTTCTCAGGAACTCCGTAGTGTCGAAAAAGTTTCCATAACGTCCTCCTATCCACACTGTCAAATGCCTTTTCATAATCAATGAAGTTGGTGTATAGTGACGAGTTCCAATCAACTGATTAATCGACGTTGATCTTTAATGTTTCAATTTAGTCTATGCACGATCGATCCTTACGGAATCCAGCTTGTTGATCTCGAAGTTGTGCGTCTACTGCATCTTTCATCCGGTTCAGCAACACTTTGTTGAAGACCTTCCCTGGTATTGACAGTAGTGTAATGCCTCTGTAGTTTTCACATTTGCTCAGATCTCCTTTCTTTGGAATCTTGACGAGGTATCCTTCTTTCCAGTCCATCGGAACTTGTTCCTCCTCCCAAATCTTTTTGAATAGAAGGTAAAGCATATTTGTATTTGCTTCGATGTCTGACTTCAGTGCTTCAGCTGGTATGTTGTCGGGTCCCGCTGATTTCCCGTTCTTGATTTGTCTGACGGCCATTCTGATTTCTTCCTTCGTTGGTGGGTTGACGTCTATGGGAAGATCTGTGTGTGCTGCTTCGATGTCCGGTGGATTCGTTGGAGCCGTCCTATTCAGGAGTTCCTTGAAGTATTCTACCCATCTGTTCCGCTGTTGTTGAATTTCAGTGATTGGCTTGCCTTCTTTGTCTTTGACCGGTCTCTCTGGTCTACTGTATCTCCCTGATAGTTTCTTCGTTGTATCGTGAAGCTGTTTCATATTTCCTTCTCTAACAGCTTTTTCTGCCGTCTTTGCTATTTCTTCCACGTCCTTCTTCTTGTCGGTTCTAATGCTTCTCTTCACTTTCTTGTTCGCTTTTATGTATTTAGCTTGTGCTTGGACTTTCTCTGCTCGTGTTCGGCTGTTGTTAATTCTTGCCTTCTTGTTCTTCCTTTCTTTGATCTTGTCCAGAGTTTCTATAGAGATCCACTCCTTATGATGGTGTTTCTTTAGGCTCAGAACCTATTGACACGTTGAAGTTAATGCTTCTTTTATACTTTTCCAACTGTCCTCCATAGTAGTTTCTTCTTCCTTCAGTAAATTCTGTAAACCTTGAAACCTGTTGTTGAGGGCTATCTTGAATTCATTGAGTTTGTCAGTATCTCGAAAGAAGGCTGTATTGAACCTTTGTAGTGTTAATTGTCCAGTGCTTCTTTAGCTTCAAATTTAAATTGGCCACAACTAAATGGCTTTCAGTGATTCTTTGATGATTCTGAATCCGTGAGATTCCCATCCTACAAGTGCATTTCGTGCTTCTTTGAACAGAATTAGAGCAATTGTCTGAGTGTGTTGAGCATTTTCCTCTTCATGACCGGAGTATAGTAGCATCTCTCCCGTATTTAGCCTTTGTTGTCCGGCTTGGGTCCAATAGGTTCCACTGATTTCCAGTACTGCCAATTTAAATCCCCTCATTTCCATCTGACTGGTCTTCCCGGTCTAACCACATTGTCCGGATGTTCCATGCACCTATGGAAATTGTTGTTCTGTTTGTTCGAAGGGGAATAGGCCTCTTAAATTCCGGAGGAAATCGGCTTTCAATATGAGGCGTCATAACTCTTCTAAATGAAGGCCTTCTAACTCCCAGGACAGAGTTTGAATGGCCTAAATTTTTTTTTGGTAAGCGTTTTTTAGCGAGTTATTTTTCTACGAAATGTGGTCGCTAACCCCATGCCAAAACCTCCTCCTATACCCGGGCCTGGGACCGGCAGTAAGTCTAGAAGAACTACAGGCGGAGTTAAAATATTTGTCTTTTATTAAGTCTAACTATTTTGTGTACATAATATAATATACGGTAATGGAAAGTTAGCTACTGACTTTCGTTTGGATGGGTGTATCCCTTCTGTAATACCAATGTGTGCAATTAAAATAATGACAAAACTCAGGCTTTGTAAAATGTTAGATCTTTTAAAATATTTTTTAAAATTTATTTATCTTTTATCAAGAACTGGTCGAACATACATAATCATTGAAATGATCACTGCCTTAAATCTGAAAATTCAGGGAAAATAGAGATTTAGATCAAACTTGCTTATTGCTTAATTTCTGTCATTATTATAATTGTCTCAAATAAAATGAAAATTGAATAATTATTCTCAGTAAAATAAATTCCAAATTCAAATCAGCGTACCTAAATCGATATTAATGTACTAAATTTATGTTGTAAACTTGAACCATTTATCATTTACGTTCACAATATTGGTGACTTTACACTAAAACTATCTATGTAAATATTCCATATAGAAAATATCACTTCTGATAATGGAATATTAAGAATAATCGGCAGTTCTAGTCCATCTTCTAAGATAATGAAGTCATACATAATCATAAGCGTATTTATAATCATTTAAAAGTTCATTAACAATATCCTAAAAAGTATATACATATCATAGTTCTAATAAATATACTCATTATGTTTGGAGTATACTTTTAGTGATCTTTTGATTTAAATGACTTAAATGTTTTCTTAAAATATTAATCATTTAAACTTAAGTTTTAGTTCTCGATGGAATATGAATTCTTCTTTAAATGTTATTGTTTGAACCGTAAGTATGGAAAGTATGTGACTTATTAAAAAGTACTGATCTGGTAGAATTTCATGCTTTTTTCTTTTTTAAAAAAAAACTAAATATAGAAATACTGAACGTTTACAAAAACACCAAGCCTATTGGAATCGTGTAGAGTTAGCTGCTCAGAAAGCTAAACAACCATCTGTAAATTTTCCGGTTAGTGTACGTACACCGTCTATATCTATATCACTCACTGGGACAAGAAATAAGTATCCGATTTCTAATGTAGCAAACAACAGAAATTTATCAACTTTGAATGAATTTCCTGCAAAATTATTTACATCATCAACTGATCCTTCGCCAAATATTGTAGATACCACTGGTAGCAGTATTAGCAGTAATAATCTTGTAAATAACATTAAATATTGTTCCATGAGTAACCAACCTAGCGAATTTACCAGCGTTACACATTCGAGCTCCTTTATTACTGATTATGCATCATTACCTGGTACTTCAACTACGCTTGGATCTTCATCAGTTGTAACTTCACTCTCAAATATCCCTCCTCAGTCGTCAACAGCAATAATAACGAGTGTATCAAATGCTTTATTAACATCAAATAAATCGGATTCACAAGTAATACAGCGTCAGCAACAAAGTTCTCAAATGCTTAATCCGACTGATAATAATACAAGATCAAACACGACAGTCAATTCTTCGACCAATGTATCTAATTTAAATAAGAAATTATCTTCACCAAAGGCTAGTACGAGGTAAGTTTTGTATTAGGAATTTATTCTGGGGGGTAAATCAATCATTTTTTTACTAATATTCTTGAGACCGAGTTATAAAAATACTAGCGGTGAGACTATAATTTATGGATGATGTTTAAGCAGTGCTAAAGTAACCCTGAGAGAACTCACCTGCTTACTAGAGTCAAAAGATTATAAATTAGTGTGAGGAAATAGGATTAAGGTTTACAGTTAGAAGTTAGAGTTATTAATCAAAGCTAGGGTTTTCATCACGAACTGACATTAGCTATAATACCAAAATGATATTTAACCACATAGATGAATGAATTTCGCACCAAACTTCAAGTCATTTTATCCTAGATCTCATTGGTTCATCCATAAATTATAGTCTCACCGTCACAGAATAGCATGAAGCATCTATCTAATAGTAACTTCTTCATGATGAATTTCTCAGTACGAATGATATTTTATGGCAGAAACCACGGCGGTGAAAAAAATGAAATGAGTTAAAGTTATTTAAATTGTAGGTAATTCAAATATTTATAGTAATATGACATCTAGCCAAAAAGCATTGGAAGGTCTCTCCAGAAAGCAACTTACTGTATTCAAAAGACGCTAAATACTATCGAGTGTTGTTAGCAAACTCAGTTAATGTATTAAGATTCCCGGAGTGTTGAATGAAATGTTCAGTTATTTCCAAGTTATACAAACAAAATAACTTTGTTATTATTTAAGTATTCTTCAACATAGCTTAATAAAATAATAATAAAAATATAATTATAAGAACAATTACTGTATACAGATATCAATGTCAAGGTTGGACTTGATAGTTTCAAATAAAAATGAGTATTGAGTAGAAATCTAATAACAAATATATTTTTTGGTATATCCCCATGAGTAGATCTATTTACCCCGAAGAAGTGGCTTTCATTAAATTTTGTTCGCACGTAAAATCGGAGGTCCTTGGCTCGAATCCCGCGTACGAGACCATAGATTCTCACTGCTGTGGAGCCCCATACTAGGATGAAACGGCCGTCCAGTGCTTCCTGGTTTTCTATGGTGGTTCAACACTGATCGATTCATGATCTCAGACAAATCTTAACAATCTCTACAACCCTGTACTGAAAAATGTATTTATTACTGTATGGTATTAGTCAATCAATATTTTAGGAAATAAAAGACTGACTTCAAATGGAGTTTGTGAAAAATACGACCTCCATTTTAATCGATAGCTTTGATTTTCCAAACCCTAATATTTATCATGAGATCATGATCCCATTATCCCTTTGGTTGCCGGTGTATAAAAATTTATCCCAGTTATTGAAACTTTACATGTTAAAAATAAATTTCTTTTTGGTATTCAGTGTAATCGATTCTCTTTAAAAGCTTTGTTGTCCTTAATTTTATTTTTATTCTCATTAGATACTTTTGAGGTTCATCACTGACTGTTTACAATTTTTAACGTTAAAGGACAGATCGGATTAATACTAATACAACAATTTACCATAAGTATTATAAATTTTTTTGGTTCATCGTAGTTTCCTCTCTATAAAATTAATAAATTTCTCTGGTCAAACGTGTTGTTTTTCACATGACCTGCAATAGAATGCAACATATTTACCTAACAATTTATTGTTCATGGATCTTTGGGCAATGTATATCCACTATTAAATGTAGTTATGATGCTTACCTTGTGCTTAATGTTTGCTAATACGTCTTTACATATCTCTTGATTGGTACGTTTACTATAAAGTGGAATATCTAGCATAGAATTCGAAATAGGTCAACATATATGAGGCATTCGGATATGTAAGTTTTGGACTCTGATAAATTTATTGTGCTCTGATTACAACAAACAGGTATTCACAATTAATTATGTGACATTGAAAATATTCGTTTAATAAATATTAAGGCCAACTGATAATCAAGTTGGATAGTAAAATTATATATCATTTTGTTTCCATGTTTTTCAGTATCACATATACAGCAAGAAAACCTATGAATTCATTACAAAAACAACCTGTAAGTACATATTATCGTTCATTTTTATCTAAGGTTTAATATTTTCTACTGAGAAAATATGATTTGTACTTATACATCTGAAAAGGAGAGTAATTTATTCACTAAAATAGTGGTGGGGATAAGGATTAATGGCTTATCAAATGTATAGCGCATCATAATTGATGGTAGTTGAGTGTTAAAATTTAATTTACAGTCAAAAGTTTTCCCAAGACTACTAATATATATATTCTGGAAATGATTACACAGTGTGTGCCAATTTACAAGTATGTTCAGTTTGATGTAAAGAGGAAGAGACATATTAAAAGCTAGACAATTCTTTGTTGCTCGATTATTATTGATGATTCTTCATTTAATTTCAACCCCTGATAAAAACTAACCTAGCATTACCTAATCGCTTAGCAGTAACAAACACCATGTTTGTATAATTTTTAGTGGTGATCGAATTTGATGTCAAGTCTTTGGTAAGCCTACAGGATGAGGATTCACTGATAAAATTCTAGCTCCAGGGTTTCGTACAAACTCCATTGAATTACCTAACACTAGATTAAATTTATGCTTGCCATCATTTTTCATATGTATGGTAATTTAGCTACATCAACTGTACGCTGATGTAGTAACTTCTGAAAACTACGCAACTAATGTTATGCAGTAAGAATAAAGCGAATCATATTGACTCATTATTTTATACCTTCATGAAGTTTTTAAGCTAATAAGACATGAGTAACGTACACGTTTTTATAAATTAACTTTCTTAATATACACTTTTTCAATGCGAAAAACTGTCACTTAGAGCATTCTTTCTCTAAAATGGCTTAGTTCAACATTTATAAGAATCAAAATCACTTGTAAACTATAAGTATAGTGAAAAAGCGTTTTGGCATTGTGTGAAGCTGAAATGAAACATTCATACTCCAGTATTCATCCTAGGATCAAAACTGTTAAGTATAACGTAGTATCCAGTCTAAGTAGTGATTCTTATTAACGATATAGTGGAGTACCGACCGAAGCTGCTACCTTGACGCGGCGGTCGAGCATGCCTATCGTCATGACCCGACCGAGCTATATTGGCTAGAACATATGTTCCTGTAGGCTCTACCATGCCAGGAAGGTCGATTGGAGAACGGTAAGACTAAAAGCAGCAACTCAAGGTCTGAGGTTGGAGTCGTACTAATGACTGTAGAGAGGTGCGACAGCAGTAAGGTGTTTCCCTCGGACAACCAGCATCTGCAGCGATGCTGCCTCCTCACA
The DNA here is from genome assembly GCA_944470205.2 of Schistosoma margrebowiei. Classification (NCBI taxonomy): domain Eukaryota; kingdom Metazoa; phylum Platyhelminthes; class Trematoda; order Strigeidida; family Schistosomatidae; genus Schistosoma; species Schistosoma margrebowiei. Next base: position 65,140,136 of record OX104028.1, on the reverse strand, counting down.
AAGAAGGAAGGGGTTAGAAAAGGTTGACCCTAAAAATGTCACACCTCACTGATTTCCGTCTCCGGCGGCAAGGCCTTTTGAAGAACGGAGCTAATACGTTAAAAATATCCCACGAAAAGGCCGTGCGCGACCGGCCTCAAGCAGTTGTCGTTTGGGCTCTGCAGTCACGCTCCCAGATCGTTAAAACCAACACTAATCCAACTTCGTTTTCAGGTTCCTCAAGAAATACCCTTCGATGGTGTGAGCAGCCGGGAAGTGATATCAACCCTCATACCTGTAACAGCACACAACATCAACTTGGTCACATTAAAATCCTTCCGACACCCCTAATACCTCTCTTATCTCCATGACTAGCCCTTCTCACGTTTCTTAATCACTTCGCACAGCTAGGGAAAACGATTCCAGTACGCGGAACGTTATTCCTGGTCTCCTGAAACCACGCTCTAAACTACACGTAGGGTCTTTTAACGTCCGAACACTGTGCCAAATAGGACAACAGGATTCCTTAGCTAGGACTTTAGAATCCCGCGCCATCGATGTGTGCTGCGTCTCCGAAACGCGCATACAGGATCCGAGTAGCGTCATTCACTTGACCTCACCATGCCAAAATAAAGAACCGACTCGATTCACACTTCGTGTATCTGGAAGCCCTGATTCCGCTTCCCGTGGCCTCGCCGGCGTAGGCATGACATTGAGTCCTAGGGCAGAACTAGCTCTCTTAGAGTGGATCCCAGTAGACAGTTGTTTGTGCGCTGTCCGATTAGACGAAACAGCAAGGACTCGGAAAGATAGGCACACTGTATTATACTCTTTAAATAACATCTCCAAACACTAACCTTCCCGATTACTGCTTATACTCTTATTACCTCTACCACTACGTGATTTGAATCGACCACTGCATCTCTGTGCTAATGTGGTGTGACAACTCGAACTGATGTACGTACGTACGAATTTCTACGTTGTTACTGACTGACTGATATAGCGGAGTCTTGCAGAACTAAATGGTTACGTCCGTGAAAGTCCAGAACTTCCCAACACCTAGTTATTAACAGCAAAATACAGTTGAAAAAAATCCTACTAATGACAAATTTTCTGCTTTAATTTCTCCATGTCCATATTTCTTGCTGATTTTCAAGATGAGTGTAAATTGTCGGAGTATTACGATAAAGATCAGTTAATATTTATGTATGTTTGGTTATTTGGCATATTTCTTTGTTGGAGTTTACAGATATGAACTCCAGTTTTAGATGAGGTTGCTTGGAATCTTTTGAAAATATGGTCACTGCACATGAATCATTTCATCAACAGGCGAGGATAAAATTATGAGATTATCCGTCGCTGAAATACAGAAAAAACAGTCGACTCTCAGAAAAAAACTGATATATAATATTCAATTTATGATCATCTTAAATTGCTCTAAAGGTGTCTCTTTTATGATAAATGTCATACATTGGGAATTTCCTATGTTAACGAGTTCATTAGCTTTGATATTCAATTCACTACTGACCGACAGCCCAATTATACTTCAGCTGTTTTTAATGCAGCAATCAGAAAACTAGAACGCTCAACTAAGTGTCTTATATATTTTAAATTCACAACCCACGTAATGAATATACATTTACAGATGGCGACACATCGAAAATACTATACCGTCATGTTCACGTAACTAGGGTAACAACTTTTACTCAATATTTAGTAATGACTCACTAGACAACTGACTGCTGTATCTTGCCAATGACTTCAGCAACACTTGTGCTCCTGTTTTTTTAGACAAATGCATAAACCTATTCTGAATAAATATATTTTCCAAAATAAAGTCTAACAAATCAATTTAATTTTATTTATTTCAGCTGAGATCGAATACATCCTTAACAGCCAATAAGGATACACTATCTTCATCTGCTGTTTCCTCAGGTCAGATCACTTCTGGTACTAACAGTAGTACAATCAAAACGGAAAGGTCAACAAATTTAAGACGTACAACAACGCTAAGGTCATTAAATACATAACCAACTGCCACTCCAACACAGATAAGCTTAGAAAATGTTCTTTTAAAATAAAACAAATCATAGGTAAATTAAAGAGAAATATTCTCTTATGTAGACTAATCTTGCAAAACATTAACGATAATAATGTCTGTTTCTTCAAAATAAATGGAAGATAGTTTACTATGGAGATAAATTACATCTGTTAATTCTAAGATCACCTGGATTTTTTCAACTGAATGAAAAAGGGACAAAGTATATTAAATCCCATATTATTACAAAGTTACTTCTTCATATAGAAAATTCTGTGATTTTCTTCTTGTTTCTTTTTTACTTCACGTATGTCCAAAATAAATTTCCATTGCTTTGTCTTATGCTTACTTCAGTCATTATTTAGAGAAGTAAGACAACCATTGGAAATAAGCCAAAGTGACAGTCAGCTACAACGTAGGACCAGGCATATATATGCTTCGGTCCATGTTGCCACACCTCATCGGCACAAGATGATCATCAAATTCATAGATGCAGTCACTTCAGCAGTAATATATTAAAAAAAGATTGTCTACAAAAATGTAGAACAGAAAGGAAGAATTAGTTTGTAGAAAGGAAGATATAAAGCAATTTTAACCTTACAAATAAAGGGAAGACAAAGAATGTATACACTTACGCCATTGTGATCGATTCTGAACCATGTCACACAGAATCTACAACCATTGGTTACGATAATCACGTGAACCCCAACCAGGTAGTCTGCATCTTCCAACATGGCTCAGACTAGAACTTAGTGACTTCAAGCTCTGATCTCACGTTTTAGTTTGGCCGCCCCTAACTTTCTTCCAGCAATCCCCAACACCGGTTAGCATTGCACGTCGTGGTAATCAGTGTTCAAGCATACGTAACACGTGGCTCAACCATCTCAGTCGATGAAGATTCACAACCTCATCAAATGATTTACTATCACTCCCTAATACCCTGCGTTAAACCCCACTATTACTTAAACGGTGATCCCAGCAGATGCGAGCAATATTTCTAAGGCATCTGTGATCAAATACTGGTAGCTTACGAGTGTCCTCTACTCGTAATGTCCACGTTTCGCAGACGTAAAGTAGAACAGAACGAACTGCCGCATAGTATACTGGTCTCTTAATTCATAGACGGATATCTTGCCTTCGCCATAGATGACGCAAGCTGGAAGAAGGCAAAAGAGTTTTCTGAATCCGTACTGAGATTTCTTCAGACACCAACCCATTAGGGCTGATCGGAATTCCAAGATAAGCAAAGTTGTCGACGCATTCGACTACTTCACTCCCTATCCTTAGTTTAGGTGTTGACGCAGGGGGGAAGAAGTGCATTCCAAACATTCTGGCATTGCTGTTCAGTGCTACCAAAAGACTGTATTTTATCAGCGTCTTCACCAAACAGGACTATGTCATCTACGTATTCTACGTCGATAGGTGGACCTCCTGGAAGGAGATCGATTCCTGAAAATTCAGTCAACGAGGACGTTATTTCCAGCAGTCGGTTTGTGAGGAAATTAAACAAAAATGGAGAAAGGGGACAGCCTTGCCTGACACCATTTTATTTTGTAAAATCAGATGACAGTTCGCTATAAGCTCCGACTCGACTGTTTGGGGATGGTGGGTAGTTGTAGAGTAGCTGAAGGCCAACTGAATCGCTCCTTAAAATGTTCTGCCCATCGTTCTAAACTTCTGGACTGGGAGCGGATAAGTGTCGTCTTTTTCCGAAATAGTCTCACCTACACTTCTTAATTTCAGATTTCTTTTATTAGTCCGAAAAGCTGTCTTGCGTTACCTACAATCGCTGCCTTTTCCGTCTCTTTTGTTTTTGTTGCCCACCACTGCCCACAGTCGTACCTTAGACTTTTGTTTAACCTGGATCTGATTTGTTTTCGTTCTTCATCGTGTTCAAAGCCTGATGGGATGAGTTTATGAGAACTCATCAGTGCAATAGACTTAGAAGAAATCCATTGGTTTTTTGTAACCCTTTGGTTTAAATCACTAACAGATGTCACTGCTGTTTCCACAGCTGCTTTTATATCTTTCCAAGCAACATATGGGTCAGTCTCGTTTTCAGAACTACCTAATTGTGACCTCAGTTGTTCCTGGAACCTACGTTTGGTTTTCTCATTACTGAATTCAATTCTAATGGGTCTTTTTAGTGTGAACTTTCTGCGTTCAGTGAGGTGCAAGCAGATGCGCGCTTGTATTAGAGAATGTTCGGAGTCCAAGCAGGTATTCCAGAATGAGCAACAATCTTTAATCGAGCCTCTCCAACGATGACTGATGGTAATATGGTCTATTTGAGTCCATCGTTGGTTTCGTGCAAGGAGTCGTAATGTTAGACGATGTCTCTCCTTATGCTTAAAATTAGTGTTTGCTAACAATAAACGATTGTCTGAGCACAGTTGCAGAAGACGATCACTACTATCTGTTTGCTGAGCTGCAATACTAAAATATCAGCCTAAATTTCGTTCTGTTTGGTTTAAGTTACCTACTTGAACATTAAAGTCGCCTGCTACGGGTACTATGTCTGAGAGTCTAGCTTTTTGAAAAGTTCAGAAAGCTTTCCGTAAAATTCAACTTTCACTTCATCCGGGCTGCAATCAGTCGGAGCGTAGGCAGAAACGACGAAAAGGCAATTACGTGTATCCCCATCCTTATGAGTTCTTATGGTGCCGTCTATCCAAGCGGCATATATGCGACAGTTAACAAGGAAACATTCCAAAAGTACTTGCTTTACCCTCATACTTAGTGCTATGCCTATACCCGTTAGTCCACGAGAACTAACCATTGGGTCGCCAGATACACGGAGGTTGTCTCATCGGCTCCCCGTTTTGGCGAGGTGAGGACAAGTGAATGACCACATTAGTATCCTGTATGTGTGTTTGAGAAACACGCCACTGCCGTCACACCTCTGTACAGTCAGCAGTACAACTTAACCCTCGGATCTTGGGTTTACTGCCTTTAGTCTTAACGTTCCTCAACCGACCTGTCTGTCATGTTAGGACCTTGAGGGACGACTGTTCCAAACAATATAGCTCGGTAGGCAAGCCCGACCACCAGGTCAACATAGCGGCCAAAGCGTGGAAAATCTTCATTCCAGATGCAGAATTCAATACATTCGAGGTTGGTTACCGAGTTGTTTATTAATGGCACATAACTTATCCACCTTCATTTAATTTTATAGTGAATATCGAGCATCTCCTTTTATATTTTTGTTTTAACTGAAAGTGGTAATTAATCGCAAAGTCAGGTCAGCATCGATATGATACGTTAATAATGATAGTGCAGTAAAAGCTTGAGGGTAGTAACTAGGCGAAGAAAGTACGGCATTGATCTATGCAGTCACTGACTTTTGATTTGTCCTGAGAGGAAGTTGCTAGATATTATCAGTAACTAGGTGAACATTTTGAGATACAAACAAAATAGCACTTCTGAATTTCTTATTTGTTTGTTTCCTCTTAATTTACGTCTGATGAAAATTTATATTTAGGAGCATGGTTACTGAAACTAGTAAAGCAGTTTATATGTTTGAAATTTATTTATACAAAAGTGGTAGTCGATATCCAGCAGTAAATTACGAACATTTAACAAAACATTCTGAAGAAAACACTTTGCTGAACGCTTTACGAAACAGTAACTCTGTTGTAGCAGGGAGAACTGCATGACCGACAGTAGTGATCTTACACTAAGTACATCAAGTACATGAATATCTGTAAGTAACTGCTTGAGTGCAAACAATTGGTGCTTTAACAATTTTGTTATCTTGCCTACTTATTCAGCACTTTTGTACAAAGCGAAAATTCGCAAAATAGAACCGTACATACGTAACCGTTGAGCACTATTTTACTGAATAGACGATCCTCTGTCTCGAACTCTCCTTTCAACTCAAATCTCTTATATAGACTTCATTGTCAGATGGGACAAATAAATTCATAAAGTAAGGAGTTGTCAATCATCTAGTCTTTTTTCATTCTTATTTACTATATTTTACCTAAATATAGAAGACAACACTTTGAAATGTCTGCTGCTTTTAGGATAAAAATATAAGAAAAATAACGTAAATATTAGGGGAACTCAAAATCACACTTGCTTACATCTAATTCCCAATAGTGACCATACATTCCGCACTTGAACGATTTTGGATTTTTACCAAAATTCTAATACGTCGTTTGCATGTATTCGAAGAAATTACGGAATAACTAGCCAATTTTATACTCCCAAATTACAGATTGTGTAGACAAAATCTCAAGATTCTCCTTTATAACACTTAAAGAAACCCTACTGTACTTAAGTGACGAAACAATATTTTACTCACTTTTCATGGCTTTGCCTGACAGACAGATTGGAAGGCTTCTATTTTCTTGGCTCAGCTCTCTTCGAACCGAGAGACAACTTCGAATAACTTTATTTCACACTAGGGAAACTATTACAAATTGTAATAATTACTTCTTTCAAGTGTTTCACCAACTGTATTAAAAGCTAAATCCCAAACGGTTACAAAGTAGAAGCTAGTACTTATGAACATTAGTTCAAGTTGCCACACCCCACTAGAAGAGAGAGATGCAGTTGTCAGGCCTAATCATAGAATAATAGAGCTAGTAACAATATCAGTGACAACAGGAAAGATTACGCATCGAAGATGCGATTCAAGAAAATATGAATTGTTGAAGCAGAAACACAAAAAGAAGAGTATGAGAAATTCAAGAGCTCAGAATTTAGGTGCAATGCAAATAATAGATGAACCTGCGCACTTGCAAACGATTTTCAGCCATATCATTCAATCCCTAACCATTGGTTAGAACAGTCACGCGGACCCCAACTTGGAGGTAGACTACACTCATTAACATGGCTCAGTCCATGTTTCGGTTTAACGTCCCCTAACACTCCTCCAGCCTACTTCTGTACTAGAAATCATCGCCCGTAGAGGTAGGTAGTGGATGGGTACACGCAAAGCATGTCCCGACCAGTTGAAGAAGGTTTACTACCTCACAAATTGATTTCCCCTATCTGAATAATGGCCTATTCCTAACCCTGGTATCTCTCACTTGGTGATCCTCAATGCTTCGAAGACATGTATGATCTAATAATGATAAACTGTGAATATCCTTTAATTTTAGTGACTAGGTTTCACATCCCTAAAGTAGGTCGTAGCGAACTGCTGGGCAGTTCGGACGAAACGCCGAAGATCCTGCTTTTCACGGTAATTACTGTTGTCAAAACTACGGTTAATGACAAAAATACCGTTTTCAGTTTACAACATAAGCAAAACGAAACAGGTTAATTCTACATATATTTGATCATATGCGTTTAGAGCAGCGCACCATCAAAAGTTACGTACGTCCAAGTACACTACTAACTAATTGAAGCAACGTAAAACGTGGCGGAATAGTGTGTCTATTTAATATGTCAAGCACTTAAAAGGCTTATATGAAAGGGTGGACAAATACGAACATTCGAAACAGACATTCAAAAGTATATGTTCATAAGAATTAACTTGGTGTTGTTTGCTTGTATCTTCACATTATTGCTTAGGACTGCAATCGCTCACTTTCATGTTGGTATATGTACATCCTGTGCGGATTGCCTTACGTCACAAGCTTTATAAGCAAAGATTGATAGTGGCTAGCAGTGGAATCCAGGACGCGCGTTTCGCCCTATTTGGTACTCGTCAGCTGGATGTACCTACATACCACAGATGATGTGGTAGTTCTTGCCTATCGTCATGACCCGACCGAGCTATATTGGCTAGAACATATGTTCCTGTAGGCTCTACCATGCCAGGAAGGTCGATTGGAGAACGGTAAGACTAAAAGCAGCAACTCAAGGTCTGAGGTTGGAGTCGTACTAATGACTGTAGAGAGGTGCGACAGCAGTAAGGTGTTTCCCTCGGACAACCAGCATCTGCAGCGATGCTGCCTCCTCACAAAGAAGGAAGGGGTTAGAAAAGGTTGACCCTAAAAATGTCACACCTCACTGATTTCCGTCTCCGGCGGCAAGGCCTTTTGAAGAACGGAGCTAATACGTTAAAAATATCCCACGAAAAGGCCGTGCGCGACCGGCCTCAAGCAGTTGTCGTTTGGGCTCTGCAGTCACGCTCCCAGATCGTTAAAACCAACACTAATCCAACTTCGTTTTCAGGTTCCTCAAGAAATACCCTTCGATGGTGTGAGCAGCCGGGAAGTGATATCAACCCTCATACCTGTAACAGCACACAACATCAACTTGGTCACATTAAAATCCTTCCGACACCCCTAATACCTCTCTTATCTCCATGACTAGCCCTTCTCACGTTTCTTAATCACTTCGCACAGCTAGGGAAAACGATTCCAGTACGCGGAACGTTATTCCTGGTCTCCTGAAACCACGCTCTAAACTACACGTAGGGTCTTTTAACGTCCGAACACTGTGCCAAATAGGACAACAGGATTCCTTAGCTAGGACTTTAGAATCCCGCGCCATCGATGTGTGCTGCGTCTCCGAAACGCGCATACAGGATCCGAGTAGCGTCATTCACTTGACCTCACCATGCCAAAATAAAGAACCGACTCGATTCACACTTCGTGTATCTGGAAGCCCTGATTCCGCTTCCCGTGGCCTCGCCGGCGTAGGCATGACATTGAGTCCTAGGGCAGAACTAGCTCCCTTAGAGTGGATCCCAGTAGACAGTCGTTTGTGCGCTGTCCGACTAAACGGAACAGTAAGGATCCGAAAAGATAGGGAGACTCGTCGTCGACTCTTCGTCGTCTCTGCCTACTCTCCCACTGACTGCAGCGCAGATGATGTAAAAGTTGAGTTTAACAGAAAGCTCTCCGACCTTCTCCGAAAAGCTAGGCACTCGGATGTAGTAATAGTGGCCGGTGACTTTAATACCCAAGTAGGTAAACTAAGCGATAGGGAAAGATACCTGTGTGGATCTAATGGCGTCGGGGCTCAAAGAACAGATAATGGCGACCGTCTGTTGCAGCTATGTTCAGATAACCACCTGTTCCCTGCAAATACTAACTTTAAGCATAAGGAAAAACATCTTTTAACATGGAGACCCCCTAATTCGTCCCAACGTTGGACCCAAATAGATCACATCGCTATCAGCCACCGATGTAGGGGCTCGATAGAAGACTGTCGCTTATTCTGGAGCACATGCTTAGATTCAGATCATGCTCTAGTACGAGCGCGTATCTGTCTGCGTCTTACAGGACGTAGGAAAGACGCTGCAAATAAACCTCTTAGGGCCCTACTTAATGATAGTCAAGCTAAGAGTATATTTCAGGAACAACTAGGAAAACAGTTAGGTAGCCATGTATGTGATGCCCACCCCGCGGCAGCATGGAATGATATCCGTAAAGCTGTGGAAACAGCAGTAATATCTGCTAGTACGGTAACTCATAAGGTTAGGGAACGACACTGGATCTCAGCAGCATCTATCGCACTGATAGATGATCGGAAACTCATTCCACCTGGCTCTGAACATAATGAAGAGCGGAGTCAGCTTAAGCGCAAGCTGAAAAGAAGTCTACGCAATGATCGTGAACAGTGGTGGGTAGCGAAAGCAAGAGAGATGGAAAAGGCAGCTGCAATAGGTAATAGCAGACAGTTGTTCAGACTTATTAAGGAAACCGACTGTTAGCGAAACAATCTCAGAGAGATGGACATATTATACATTCTCAATCCAGGAGATTGGATCGATGGGCAGAACACTTCAGGGATCAGTTCAACTAGCCTTCAGCCACAATTCGATCTCCAGTCAACCTGAATGGCAAGTTAATGTAGGCCCTCCTTCTCTTTACGAAGTTGAAAAAGCCATGGGAAATCTGAAACGTGGGAGAGCAGCAGGCCCTGACAGGTTTACTCCTGAGATTTTTAAGGATGGTGGTTCAGTATTAGAGTGAGATTAACAGACGTCTTAGGTAGAATTTGGGAACTCAACGTAATCCCATCTGACTGGTCTCAATCACTGATTGTGCCAGTTTTTAAGAAAGGACAAAAGTCCTCTTGTGACAATCACAGAGGAATTAGTTTGACAAATATTGTGTCTAAAATATTGGCTTCAATAATACTTCGGCGCCTAACTAATGCTCGTGAAGAGCAGACTAGAGAAAATCAGCCTGCTTTTCGACCTGGACGAGGTCTGTCACAGGAAGAAACTACTGCTTCCAACCACCAGGCTTCTATGAACTTACACAACCTTTGAACAACTTCAACAGTCTTCATTTATGGTCAAACTCACGGTCACCCGAAGTAGACCGACGTGCTTCAATGAGTTGTAAGAAGCCCGTAGTGACCCAGTGCTTGTGGGTGGGACGTTTTGCACAGCCGTAAGTGAATTTAATCACTTTCTTCATGGCGTCATGCAATTTCAGCCAACACTCATCTATGCTTTTCGGTTGGTTGATAGCTAGCCTTAAACTTAGCTCGGTTTGATATTTTCTTGTAACAAAAGCTGGGACCAATTCGCACATCGGCGTTGACTGTGCCGGGAATTAGTGTTAATCAGAAACAGATCGTAGTCAGCACAAATTTGCAGTAGACCGTAACCATTATCTAACTTCCAACCAATAAGTGTCCATTGACCACCTAAACAACTCTGTTGTGTGCCTAGACGCCCTACCTGTGCATTCAAGTCTCCGTCTAGTACCACACAATATCCGTCGAAAGTAATTTCTGTAGAAGAACAATTAAGTGGTAGAAAAACTAACCCTTGGTCTCAACTGGGCTGCAATGTGTCGTAGTGTGGGTGAAAATGGTGAAAAGACATCGTTTCTCACACCAGTTTTCACGCACTTTGATGGAGCTTTCTAATCTAACAACACATAACGGACTGATACTAGGAATGCAACCTATCAGTGCTGCTTCAGCCTTAACGCTTAGTGCGACACCAACGCCAACGAAAACGAGTGTTCTCATATGATTACGAATGAAATTTGTATGAGAGTCGAAAGAGCGATTTTTCCAGTCTTACTTATCACTGATCTGTGTGAGTACTGTGATACTGCCCGGGTGCCCAAATCGAAGCAAGTGGTTTTCTTGAGGGGCCACACCCTAAGCCATTGACCTAACGGTCTAACCCACAAGGCGGTGGAGCAACTTATGGAAATGCAGTCCCATGCTAGCCGGCGACCAACAATAGGTTCATATACTATTTGTTTCCTTAGGATCCTAGAGCCCATGTGCACCATTGGTTTGGAATCAGGGTTTTCCAACTCCCTGAGGTGGACTATCTGTGTCCACCAACCCGGTTAAAACGCCGGATATTCACTTTTCGTCCTCTCGATTTCGTAAACAACATCCTCTCCACGAGAAGGCAGTGAGTAGGACTTCCCTGGCAGTGGTTGTATGCACATGGCCATGTGAGAGCATTTCGAGAGGGAGAGCTAACTTTCCCCACTTTCGGTCATACCAGGGCATTTGGGGGCTTGTGACATAAGGTAAAATCGAGAAAATCCGCACAGGATGCACATAAACCAACAAGAGACTGAGTCCCAGGGTGAACATCAACTCTGAGATACAGGTACATACAGCTAACAAGTCCCAAATAGGATGAAACACGTGTCCTGGATTCCACTGCTGACCAGTATCCACCTTTGCTAATTTTTTCATTAAGTTAAATTTATACCATGGTTTTACAGTTTCTAAGATTACGTAAAAGTTTGTGTAGTTTGAAAAAGTAAAGTGACAAGTGAATTCTAGATTTTATTTACAATAATCAAAACGCTGGGCAACAGTAGGATTTATTTTGTAAAGAACCATAAACACTTACAAAGTATAATCAGTAAAGTGAGGACAATATTACTCTTGATATTTACATGAATCTTATATTTTTTTCCAAAACGTTTTTATTCAGGAACAACTTCCCTGATCAATTAAATGTAGATATAAATTATACTAACATTATATTTTAAAGTGAAATAGAAGGTAGTTTTAACTGATTATTTATTAACTCTATTTACATTAACAAATGGATCAGCCAAATTGCAGTAGATTTTGAACACTTCTAAGAATCAGTTTGAAGGAAGTTTTCTGCATAAACTGACATCTGAAGAACCTCTAATAATCGACAAGAATCAAATAGTTGTTTCACCCTATTTTAAAACTGTTCAGAAGTGCCCATCCGTGACCCCACATGAAATCGATGTCAATATATTCCGCTTTGAGGCAAGCACAATCTTTTTGGACTACTGAACTAGGATCAAATGGTTTCCCAATTAATTTCAGTTCATAACGAAAGCTATACAGACAACCAGTTAAATCGGAAGGCATATTATTAAAAGAATACGTATATCTGTGTGCAGGATCTTAATTAAAACAGCAGACATAATCATCATCTAGGGCTAAAAGTGCAGGTTCTTTACATATTAACCCATATTGATTGTTCCAACTTGTCCGGTGGATTATAATTGGAGGTGGACAAGATACTGATTGAGATAAACGATGTGATAATTCATAGACATTAATTACATCACCTTTATGTAAATCCCATATACCAATATGATGATTTGGTAATAACGGACTAGCGACTGTTGTTTGTAAGACAGGATCAATAACTGGACAAGGTGGGATGTGAGATGAGACCGACATCAAGGTAGAACCATCTGAACCATAGTATTCAATCACTGGTTTATTAGGAAAACGATCATCCCACAATTCAATCAGACCACATCGACGACCTACAATCAAACCTAATCGGTCACCAGCTGATGTGCCAAAACATTGTAAGCTAGTTACTTCTAAATTTGTATTTGTAGGAATACGTTGTGCCAGTGTAGTCCAATAACCTGTATGATAGTTGATTAACTGAATGTTTTTATGAGGAGTTAAAGATGGTTCAACTAAGGATAGAAAGCCTTTGGAATCAGACACACCCGCCACATACATAAGAGGTTGTCGACCATTTACAGATTTGATACATTTCTTGACAGGATTAAATGATTTCCACATTGAAGCTTCACAACAAGCCGTGAAGATCACCTTATTTCTCCGTCTGGACAACCGATTATAAGTATTTGACACATAAAGGGGAATGCAATAATTGTAGTTGCTTATACATATTTCATTTCTGGTCATAATATTTACAGAACGAGAATTGTGCAGATTACCAGTAGCTGTAGGTGTTAAATATGACGTACAGAAGCGAAAAAGGGAAGGATTAAACGGAACAGACAGTTGCGAAGTTAATGCGTGATTTTCACCTGGAAGTATAAGGATTGAAAAAAAAACAGAATCATACCGTTTGTAGACATATAAACAAATTCATCGGAAAAATGTTTTTGGAAATATTGCCCTTCCCAAGTTGAATTATACTTTCATAAACTGGGTGACACTAATAATAACAGGTGAATAATATAATATGGAAAATTATATGGTAATTTGTCCTATCAAGTGAATGGTCTATAAATAATTTTATTTTGGAGAACATAAATTTATGATTGAATTAATGCTGTATGGTCTAGGTATTAGATATATATAGTAGAATGTGGTGAAATCACAGCTTATCGGGTACTGGATCATTGCTAGTTGAGAGGTTGAAAAATGTAGATTCTAAGAGTCATGTGAGTTCACTCAACCATTAGTCTTGCAACTGGTACTTTAATTTCCCACAAACCAAGTACAGAACTGTCAGTGAGTCATCAATAATGTAAACTGGCACGAGTATGTGTTGGTCCGTACCATATTAGCACGATGATGTGAAAATAACAACATGAATATTAAACAAACCGAAATCACATTAGAAATATGGTTTGCAAGGATAGGTAGGAAAGGTTAATATGAAAGAATACTAGAATTCAAGCTCGAGAGGAAAGTAAAAAGTGAATGCATTTGAGCCACTGTGAATGATTCTGAAAATAGGGAAATACACAGATTTTAATATATTAAATATTTAACTATCTTCTCTCCTTCAATAGTCTATCCCAACAGCCCAGTCATTGACTATAAACACTCTAATTAATGGTCATTAAGGTAGACATATTCATGTAAAACTATTCGTTTAACGCTACTAGGTGACCTTAGAGCTTGAAAAGTCCCGGTGCCTGAATCTGGAATATGATTACTAAACTTTGGCGAAGGGTTATAACGAATCTTGCGCACCGACTGAAAATTGAATGGACAAATGGTCAACACCAACATGCTCTGAATATGAAATGCCGAAAGTGTCATTTGGATGTTTAAAACATGTTATTAATCTAGCAAAAAATAACAGCGTTTATTTGTGACAATTATGTGTCTACATATTCTTACAATGTTAGTAGCCAGAACGAGACACAACACTAGTCTACGAAAACGGTGACTGCTGACCTGAGCATTTGAAGGATGTTTTACTAATAAGGTGTAGCAACTTCAGCCGATACAAATCTATGCCAAATCTACGTTGATGTTCTGCTTGTCTCTCTAAGAAACAATAATATACAGTTCGCTTTTTGATATTTGTATTAAATGCAAGAGATTAAAAAAAATCCTTTGTGTATATTGAGAATAATTACCTGCAATTTTAAGAGTTATCAAGCAGCCTCCCGATGCACTCTCAGTTAACAATGCGAGCTCCTTACCCGGAACATACCAAGAGATATCAATAAAACGAAAGCATCCCAGTTGGGTGGGAAGTATTTTACTTGTTTCAGATAACTCGAATCTCATACTATTTTTATCGAGTGATTCGCAAACACCCCAGTTGAAAGTAAAGATTGTCAGGGAATTGGAACTGATTGTGTAAAGTGAATTATTATTGGAATACACCAAAGCATTACGGATCTGTCCTTTTACAGGTATCGTTTGCTTACATTTTTTGTTTCTAATATAACAGTGTGGCCATGTGTCTGCATAAAAGTAATACGAATGAGTTATTAAAATACCACAGCTACATTATTTTAAAAAATGCAATAAAGAAATGACTAACAAAAAAGATGCCTTTAAAAGCAAGAGGATATCATCCATAATAGACAAACTCCCCTTCGCTCTTTCTAAACAGCATTATTGAGGTGAATACTTGAGATGTAGTTTGACGGTTTATCCGCACACTAAGCTAAGTACCACACTAGTCGAATTGACCCATAAGAATTCACTATAAATACTGGTCGTCAGTTATACCTACACAGTCCAATAAAACAGTCAATGATCTCACCTTTCTTGAAAATAAAAATTACACGTAACTAATTTGCAAATAAAATTATGTTAATCCAATCGTAAGCAGTAAATGGAGATTTTCAGGGGCAGAAATGTAAGTCAGGTAGACGATTCTGACTGTCCTACTAAATAATAAAAAACCTCCTTTTGGCAGTTCACACAAGATGACAAGTTTTACTAGCATTTGATCAAGTGTTATTTGCTTGAAATTCAACGTAGTCAAGATATTGAAGCTGGTATGTTAGCAGACATGAACAACGAAATATGTACATCGCCACAGTTAGTATTAACACACTGAGTATATCATTAAGATAAAGAAAAGATATTCAATTCGAAATGAAAGGCAAAAAGTGCTAACAACTAAATATATGATTTCAGGCACGTATTATTACGGGCTGTTTCTGTATCATTTAGAATTTGCAAACAGGAGCCATCCCAAACGTTATTGTATAATTTTTATACGAACATGAATCCTGAGCTAACTCAATTTTATTGATAGCTCATTGTATAGAAAGTTGGATAATGTTTAATTCCTCGACAGTTTATAACCTTTTATTCATGTTCTGCTATTTGCATCAAATAATTCGATGTCATAGACAGTTTCTGAAGTCAACTTCATATCATTTCAATAACACCCATTAAAAATGATGGATGACTGGCACAAACATTGTCAGTATGAATAAATGTTCTGAGCAATAAATTTATATATTTAAAACCTGACTACTGTATTGTATTTTTTTGATCAAGAGGAAACAACCTAATACAAAAGTGTTACGAGATACATTAAATTACATTTGCTGACAGACAACTGTTTCTTTCTAGTCTAATTGGACTTCTAAAGTCACTAGATTACACAGACTATTCTTATTTATGACCATAAATGGTATAATTATCACTAATGCCATTAGAGCTAAGACATTGAGTCTACAGTTAAATAACAAAAACAGTCTGCTAAAGGCAGATAAACGGTTAAATTGCGGTTCTGCCTGCAGACAAATATTTTTAAATAAATTATGTACATCACAGCGAAATGGCATTGATCATTATAAGACGAAAAGTAAAATGACGTACATACAGCATCAACAGAGAGTGAATTTGATGTTTCGCGACGACTCAATAATTGAAGAATGTTCAGGAATTTTCTTCTACGGAGAGAAAGCATTTGATCAACTTTACGTTGAATTTCTGACTTGGCAAAGTAGGTATCCACCACCTTTTGCGTAACAAATCCAGGTGTTCCATGATTATCAATTTTAAAGTAACGCTTTTTCGTATGATCATAATAATAACCAGGTATATCTAATTCTTAAGAAGATAGTTACACTATAATACCTGAGGGTTTCCACATTATATGTATCGTGGTATCGTCCCAAATACTTTGTGCGGCAAGGTCAGCTTACAGAAGTCAGTCTGAACAATTCATAATTCTGAAACTTTACAAAACGGTCGTAAAAACCCGTAAATATTATCAAATAAACCAACAACGAATAACTAAATTATGTATGAAATCATCACGGCACGAGTGACTAATAGTCATCGAAGCATGTTTTTGTGTGATTTGGTTTAGCATATTTACCCAATCATACAATGTAAACACAACTTTCGACTGTCAAAAACTATTGGAGTACACTTTTCATAGTAGAAGATTGTGAAATACACTGACATTTGTTGTTCAGTATCTGACTATGTATACGTGTAATAAAGTTCAAACGCTACTAATTGCATGAGTGATAGATATAGTGTTGCTGAATCTCACTTATTATAATATAATGCGTGGAATGAATGTTAGTTAGCTGCCACACGCCACACACGAGAAACAAAGTGATATGACTGGAGTTTCAATCAGCAATTCAACACCAGAGAATTTATACGAGATTTCAGACTGTATAGAAAACAAAGAAAAAGTAAAGAAATCTATATCACGAAAGACAGTCAACAATGAAAGTGTACAAGCGGGGGCAGTTAACTGAAGTTATTCGTCGAAATTTCCCTCAAATGCCCTGGTATGACCGAAAGTGGGGAAAGTTAGCTCTCCCTCTCGAAATGCTCTCACATGGCCATGTGCATACAACCACTGCCAGGGAAGTCCTACTCACTGCCTTCTCGTGGAGAGGATGTTGTTTACGAAATCGAGAGGACGAAAAGTGAATATCCGGCGTTTTAACCGGGTTGGTGGACACAGATAGTCCACCTCAGGGAGTTGGAAAACCCTGATTCCAAACCAATGGTGCACATGGGCTCTAGGATCCTAAGGAAACAAATAGTATATGAACCTATTGTTGGTCGCCGGCTAGCATGGGACTGCATTTCCATAAGTTGCTCCACCGCCTTGTGGGTTAGACCGTTAGGTCAATGGCTTAGGGTGTGGCCCCTCAAGAAAACCACTTGCTTCGATTTGGGCACCCGGGCAGTATCACAGTACTCACACAGATCAGTGATAAGTAAGACTGGAAAAATCGCTCTTTCGACTCTCATACAAATTTCATTCGTAATCATATGAGAACACTCGTTTTCGTTGGCGTTGGTGTCGCACTAAGCGTTAAGGCTGAAGCAGCACTGATAGGTTGCATTCCTAGTATCAGTCCGTTATGTGTTGTTAGATTAGAAAGCTCCATCAAAGTGCGTGAAAACTGGTGTGAGAAACGATGTCTTTTCACCATTTTCACCCACACTACGACACATTGCAGCCCAGTTGAGACCAAGGGTTAGTTTTTCTACCACTTAATTGTTCTTCTACAGAAATTACTTTCGACGGATATTGTGTGGTACTAGACGGAGACTTGAATGCACAGGTAGGGCGTCTAGGCACACAACAGAGTTGTTTAGGTGGTCAATGGACACTTATTGGTTGGAAGTTAGATAATGGTTACGGTCTACTGCAAATTTGTGCTGACTACGATCTGTTTCTGATTAACACTAATTCCCGGCACAGTCAACGCCGATGTGCGAATTGGTCCCAGCTTTTGTTACAAGAAAATATCAAACCGAGCTAAGTTTAAGGCTAGCTATCAACCAACCGAAAAGCATAGATGAGTGTTGGCTGAAATTGCATGACGCCATGAAGAAAGTGATTAAATTCACTTACGGCTGTGCAAAAC
Organism: Schistosoma margrebowiei; assembly: GCA_944470205.2. Taxonomy (NCBI): domain Eukaryota; kingdom Metazoa; phylum Platyhelminthes; class Trematoda; order Strigeidida; family Schistosomatidae; genus Schistosoma; species Schistosoma margrebowiei. The sequence continues at coordinate 65,121,917 of OX104028.1, read as the reverse complement.
GTCCCGCCCACAAGCACTGGGTCACTACGGGCTTCTTACAACTCATTGAAGCACGTCGGTCTACTTCGGGTGACCGTGAGTTTGACCATAAATGAAGACTGTTGAAGTTGTTCAAAGGTTGTGTAAGTTCATAGAAGCCTGGTGGTTGGAAGCAGTAGTTACTTTATGTAACTGACGCCTCTACATTGTTGTAATTGAAGTATTCTGATCCAGTGAAATCAGTATTTGTAAACGACGTGCTTTGAACATATATTGGGGAAGGTATCTTTATATTTCGATAGGTCTTGTCTTGAGTTAACTGTAGTTACAGGGGATGCGTAGCACGGTGTATCCTCTTGTGATTTGATATGAACGCGTGACTGGACACTCTCCGGTATATCTAATGAGGACAGAATGTAAGCCGAACATTCTAAGAACAGTTTATTTTTGGATTTATTTACCGCTAGACATCTGTCACACCCGCTATACGCGAAATCATCTGCACACCATGCCTTATTTCATGTATACGCTGTTTTCTCTCTGTGCTATTTGGTCACAAGTATAGCGCAGTATTCCAAACATCGACTGATATTGTAGTTCTCAGCAGGCTAGTCCTTTCTTATCATAATAGTGCCGCACCTAGTCTCTGAAACAATAGATATTCCATTGTATGCGTAAACTGCAGTCTAATTTAGAACATTTATAACAGCCACACCATAGACTAATGGTAACTACTCCCTGCTTTCTCTGCCAATTCAACATTTAGCTTGTTAGATACACGTCCAGATGAGAAGACTTACTCTTGACAAGTTATTTATCAGAATCTGTAGAATTTATGATCTACTATGATATTAGTACTGCTCTAATAATAGACATAATCCTAAATCTGTGGATTTGTCATGATATGACTGCCTAATCTATAAGATCTTACGTGGAAGTCACACCATCAACTACACCAACTCACTGTATCGTATCAATTACCAATACATGATGTAGAACAAGGTTAGGCTAGAGAAAGAACAATATATTTAATATGAAAAGAAGATATAAGGTAACATTCAGCAGAGACCACGCTTGCATAGCCGAGCCATGCCGTTCGATCAACTCTAATTTATTCAACTCATTATTCGCGCCTTCTCCATCGTTAGGTATTTCTTCGCGTTAAATATTGAATACCTATTTTCCGAGTAATCTCGTATTCAGCTTTGAGGATAGTGTGGCTTTGGTCCAATGCCACTACAAATCCACCAACATTTTAAAAACTCGAGTGATTTTGTTTTTTGTTTTCTGTCACGAATGGATTAAGCATGATAAAGAATTGACCAGATTTGCATCTTCAACACTTTGGTCAAGTGTTCGACGATCAGTAAATATCAGAGCACTGTTTGTTGTTCATTGATTAGTACCTCGACTAAAACATAATTCTCAGGTTCAATTAGGAATATAAGTGAACTAACGATTACAATGCCTTATGTATCATTATAACTCAACCACAAAACATTCATTAAAACCCAGCAAAGCAATGTTTTTTTGCGGGGCTAATAAAACGTCTTTTGCTTTTAAACTATGGTTATGGCTAGGAAGAAGCGCTGGAAGTGGATAGGACACCTATTGAGGAAAGCACCCAACTGCGTCACAAGACAAGCCCTCACATGGAATCCTCAAGGCCAAAGGAGGAGAGGAAGACCAAAGAACACATTACGCCGGGAAATAAAAATAGGCATGAGAAAAATGAACAAGAATTGGATGGAATTATAAAAGAAGGCCCAGGACAGAGTGGGTTGGAGAATGCTGGTCTGCGACCTATGCTTCATTTATAGTAACAGGCGTAAGTAAGTAAGTACGGCCATCATATTTACACTACCTGGTTATACACAATTTTCTAATAATGCTGCTACATATATTGTTTCAGTATTTAATAAACATTGAATGTAAAGGACGTTTCTAGGTCATTCTTAACCGCTGTATTCAAGCATTTGGTTGATGGCGGTTGTGGAAGCGAGTCACAATACTAATGCACACCTTGAAGAGAGTCTGCCAAACTACCAGGTTGAACTAGACAACTCAGAAGAAAAGTTGAACTCCAATTTCTTTATTTCATGATTCAGCAGTTACGTAGATTCATACGGGTCTACTTGTGTTCGTTGTGGAGATCCTTTCCAATTAAATGAAAAAGTTGTGCAGACGAAAGATAGCAGTTACCACGTGAAGTGTTTTGTGTATGTTTAAGTAGCGCATTTTAATTCTTCCTAGCTGTGTTCAGTGTTTTCAACCATTCCCTGAAGGTGTTTATTATGAAGTAATTACGTGAGGTACTTCATGCTTTTACCTTAGTTTGATGGCCGGAAATACTGTGAACATGATTTTCACGTTTTATTTGCGCCATGTTGTGGAAAGTGTGGTAGAGTCTTTTCCGGATAATGTCATTTTTCACTAGGATGTTTCATAATTGGCAGGGTGATAAAGGCAATGAATTATAACTGGCATCCTGATTGTTTCCGTTGTCACATATGTGATAAATGTCTTGCAGATGAGGGGTTTGTCAAATTACATGGAAGGTAATTTACTTCATGGACTCATCATTCTTACAATGGTTTTTTAAATTCTTTATAACATTGTTTCTAGAACCTGAAAACATGTTGTTATTCATTACAGAAGTTTTTAGCATTCTAAGTGCGTAAGAGTCCTAGTCTGGTGGTAAATATCTCAAAACTGGTTGATGAAAATGTGGTTTATTTAATTCCATCATCGAGTTGATTGTGGGGACTGCCATGTCAAATGATATTTTTCCTTATTCTTGAAATTGGTGCTTGATAGATTTGTATTCTTATCTAAGCATAGTTGCAGCAGAAGGTCTTCATAATCTGTTCGCTGAGCAGCAACACTGCAATGTCTTTAACCACTCGTTTTTTGTTTAAATGACCTAATTAGGCATTAAAATCTGCTGCTGTTATTACGTTCGAGCGTTTGGTTGTTTTTTAGTAGAGCGTAAATCTTTCTGCATAACTCACCGTTCGCTTCATCCAAATTGTGAACAGTGGTAACGTAATTAAAGACAGTAGGCAGGAAACAATGTGTCCCTATACCGCATAATAACTACTGTCCCATTTAGTTGAACAGCGTACGAGTGATTTTCTTTTAGAATCCAGTGCAGGAGATTCTGTTCTGCTTTTGAACCTAATCCTACATCTACACGGGCCGGGCTTCGGTAAGTAGCAGTATGTTTTCAGATACACTAAGTAAATCTGGCTGGTCTTTTTGTCCACGAGGTGAGGTCAAACGAATAATCATACTTGAACGTTATATTCCCCAAAATGTTTTGTGTTTGTTTCACCAGTTCATTTTTTTCGAATCTTATCTTAAATGCTTTTCGCTTACCCCTGATACTGTTACTACATCTATTCTGGGATTCGGTCTGACAATTTAACCTCTGCTGTGTATGGCAACTTGAGCCGATGTACATACGTACCAGGTTGTGCGTTTCGGTTGACTGACTTAAATGCCGTATACACGTTTCAGAGGTGTAAATTGCATCGTTAACGCGAGATTCTAGAATCGTAGCTAAAGAAGTCTCTTGTCCTTTCTGATAAAGGCTTCAAATATTGAAAGTTCCGACATGTGGTTTGGAGCGTGGTTTCGAATAAGGAGTAACGTTTTGTGATAATGAACCATGAGCATTTGTTGCACTTGTTGAAAAACCTTTGCGACAATCGTTAGTCATGGGGATAGAAGAATTATTAGGATATGAGGCAAGGATTCGATCGTGAGCAAAATAATGTTGGGTGGTGTTAGAGGTTTGATGGCGTTTGTCACTTGCAGGTTCCCCACACCGTGTAATGATACTTATTCTTGATGGCCAGTTTACGAACTCAAATCTGTGTGTTTGAACCCTATTTCGCTCCGTGCTGTGATCCCTTTAATCACAGATCATACATGAGTGATATTAAGTTATGTACACCGCCATAGCTAACTGTTGAGTGATATTTTGGTATCTTTGTATTCAATTATACAGATCACTGTCCTATTCCAACTACGCCCACCTAATTACTTACGCCTGTTACCACTCGTAGAGGAGCATAGGCCGCACACCAGCATTCTCCATTCAACTCTATCCTGGGCAATTCTTTTCAGTTGTTATTCTTCCCTTTGATATCTGCTTCCGATTTCCAACGCAATGTGTTACTTACTCTTTCCCATTTCCCTTCAGCATTCCATATTAGCACTTGCTTCTTGATACAGCTTAGTGATTTCCGCAGTGTATGTCCTTTCCACCTCCAGCGTCTTTTCCTAACTTCGTTTTCAGATCGAAGCTGGTCTGTTCTCTCCTACAGTAGGCTGATGCTAGCGGCATCCGGTCAATGGACATTGACTTTTTTATGTAGACAATTGTTTAAAAATACTTGTACTATTTTGATGATGCTTGTGGTAGTTCTCCGCGTTTCAGCTACGTACGGTAGAACTATCCCGACGTTTGTATTAGGGATTCTAACATTGACATTGTTTGACAGTTGTTTTGAGTTCCATATGTTCCTCAACTGTAGGAATATGGCCCTTTTTCAATCTTTTCCTTTACGTTTGCATCAGGTCCTTTTTGTTCATCAATGATTCTGTGCCTAGCGCGACGCACAAAAACTTTTGTATCTATCGTTAATGTCTCAATCATTAAGATTTCTTGACCATACCTAAAATTACACGATAGTGCTCGTTAAATGGTCCGACCATTTTTCGGTTGTTGTGAGCATACAATTAGTATGCCGTGTACATCTACAACCTCGTTTCGAAAATTTTTGTAGAAAAAAATGCCGATGATGTAAAAAAACGCATATGTACGATATCGGTAATGAAATTAATAGGAGATGGTCTCAAAACACTTTGTACGAGTGCTAATACCTTATAACAAACCGTTAAAGCTGAGATACATAGTCTTAAAACTGCTTCATAATATGTGAAAATTATATTTGAAATAAGAACTGTAAGTTCTAAACTTCGTCCTACGTTTTCTTTTCTTACATGTTTATTAAATAAAGTATTAGAAGTGCAATATCCTCATCGATCAGAAATCAGAAAAATAGACTGAAGAGAAGCAAAAATACTTAAAAGGGCCATGATACATAACTTTATTGTAAATAAATAAAATGTCATAAACATTACGGCACAATTTTCGGAAGATTACGTTAGTACAAAAACTAAATTTAGACGAAATACAGAAGTGGTCAAGTAAAGATAATTAAAGTTGATAACATCTGAGATAAATAGTCTTTTGGAGTGTTAGTAGTTAGTCTGCTGGATGAAACGTCGGAATTATTTAAATTTCAATCGCGGAGATTATTTCAAATATAATTTTTACATATGATCTTATGAAGACCAAATAAAATTGGCGAAATTAAGTTCCTCACCTTACCGTAAAATATATCTTCGGGACTAGTCTACTTTGATGTTTAACTTGACAATTGAAAGTAAGATAGTTGAGGTACACTTCTGCCAGTAAAAGTTAACTTCAAGTATATTTCTCGAGAATTTCTTGTGTATTAAGTTTTTGAAATAGGAGCTAAAATTCAAGAAATATCGGTTTAAATATATTCGATTATAAATGGATCCAAAACATAGTTTGTGTATATTGATACAGAGCACTAGCTAAATATTATTTAAAGTTGTCAATCTTCAATAACATCGGTTATTCGTGTTCAGCTACTGCCTATCACTTCTGGGAGCTGTAGAAATATTTGGAAGGTTAATGATAGAGAGGTACAATATTGCATTAGTCCATGAAGTCAATTAATGTTCTCAGTTGAATGTAAAGATTTTAGCCATCTTGATAAATCATGTAACCATTAGTTACGACTTTGGTTGTTATTACTCAAAACGTATCGCAGTTGCACAGACTCATGTCCCTAAATCGTAAATACAGCATGATTGGATATCTTTAATTTAATTTGATGCATTCATTTTTTATTAGGTAGTTATGTTGAAATTTGCGGGTCATTTGTTTGAACCGTATTTTACTTACTAAAGCTTAAGCTATTAATTAATATTTCTAACTTCATGGAAAGTGTGACCTGCATTTTAACGTGCGAAATTGTGTGCAATTTCTGTACAATATTAGGGGACTTACGTACTCAGTTTTCCATACGAACATACGTATTAATTTGTCTTTCAAGCAAAACAATAGGATATTTTCATAATATGAAGAGTAGGCAGAGTAACGTACTTTGCGTAATTTAAACCACAATTATTGGTCCGACGTAAGACTTCATCACTATTATGTTCGTGACCCTGGTTTCGTGGTTATAATGTTTTTAGGTCACTGATAGATTATGATGACGGTTCAGATAATTTTTTCTGGTCAGTTTTTTTTGACAAGGTTCTTTTCTACGGGATGGGATTGTCAACCATACCTCATCTGGGCTTAAGACCGCCAGTAAACCTAGAAGGGCTCATGCGGAGTTACCGATAGATTGTCGTGTGTTCATATTTGTTCCGAACTCTCAAACTGTTAAACATGTTTTTTTTAACATTAGAGCTGTTTGCCATGCGTGTAATGAACATGAAAAAGCGTCTGGTTTGTCATACATCACATGTCACAAATGTCGAGCTGTTGTGGAAGAAGGACAACAGTTGAAGTATCGCTCTGAAGTATATCATGCATATCACTTTTCATGTGCATCCTGTGGTTCAGAACTTTCTTCCGATGCCCGAGAAAAGGATGGAGATTTGTACTGTCTTCGTTGTCATGATAAAATGGGAATACCCATATGTGGTGCTTGTAGGTAAGACATACTTTTAAACGAAAGGGTCAACTATAAAACTTATTGTTTTAGCTTTTGATGTAAAATGTTTTAAGAGACACAGCTAAAAAGATTTTCGATGGAGCCATACGTCAACACGTTGAATATTTAACCTTCATTCTTTTGATTATAGGCTGAAACTCAATTTCGATTCCCAAGATTTAACTAATTTTTTACTGAAAAAATATGTTTAATAGTTCAAATGCATAGACTGAGTTGTTCAAAACTGGCGATCTATTAATTAAATCATTCGTCTTTCAACAATTGAGTTGCAGGCTCGAATCCCCCTTCACTTGCTTCCACTCGTGCGGTCGGCTAGGACATCACTAGTTCTTACAAATTGTGTTTCTAAACCGAGAAATAGCGTATACTTATTAATTTCCACCAACTTTTATTTCGAAGATTTTAATTGGGGCAGTAGTGAAATACCTGTTTCGTTCCTGGAGTCCGTAATGTTCATTGCTTAATGTCGGAACAACTGACGAAAAGTTAGATTTCATGTAATATTGTCACAGGACGACATTTTTTCGACAGAGTAATCTCATATATGTTCATGAGAGTTTAATCACTTTGATGCTAGGAAACCTTTATCTGATACTTGTTGCTTTCCTCTGCGTCTTCCACCAAAATCAGTTAGTGACGGTGACAATCTTCAAAGTAACTCAGGATGAGGATATCGGAATTGTTGTGTTTTCTGAGCTAGATGGTTTAGTTATGGAACTTTTACTGTCCCTTCGGACATCTTTTTGAACTAATATCCCCCATTAATACTTATTATTCAGTTCAGGATTGCTATGTCTTTTGAGAATGTTGAATAGTTAGGACTTTTGAAATTAAACCATAATTTTTTATGCGAAGAGAGCAGTAACTAGTAGTTTGAAATTCTAGCTTGACTACTGAGTTGCTAGTTCAAACCTTATCTCCAGCCCCTCGACGATAAGTGTAGCTTAAAGCCTAATATGACTCTGTACTTGTTTTTAGATTATTTTAATTTATCCTACATGTTTTAACAACTCACCTGATTACTGATAAACTAAGGTACACAGTAGTAAGTTTATAAAATAATGGTAATCTTTAAAGAAAACAGTCGAAAAATTATGAGAATTCGATATTTCCATCCTTAATTAGATGTGATCAAAAGAAAATTCAAACATGACATATTCATCATATGTATACGCCTATTTCTTTTTATAATTTTGCCATTTCAGACGCCCTATTGAAGAAAGAGTTGTCCATGCTTTAGGAAAAACATGGCATGTGGAACACTTTGTTTGCGCCCGATGTGAAAAACCGTTTCTAGGTTCTCGCCATTATGAGAAAAAGGGGTTAGCATACTGTGAGCTACACTATCAGTTGTTGTTTGGAATGCTGTGCTATTCTTGTAATCAAGTAATACCTGGGGAAACAGTGTATGCATTAAATAAGGCTTGGTGTGTAGATCATTTCGGGTGTAGCGTGTGTGACAGACGCCTGAGTCCAAAGTAAGCGAGTTGTTTTTGGCAATATTTGTCCCATTTACTCAGTGCTTGTTTATCTAGATGAAGATTAGATCCTTTGAAGTACATATAGTTCTTATATTGCACTAGTTTATATTGTTGGATGCTGTTCACTTGACGCATTATCCAAAGGTAGCTCATGTTGTGAAGTTAGCCATCACTGCTTTATACTTTGCGGTCTAAAATGTAGTAGTTATCACCTCTATCCGCTGCACATGCATCAAAATAACAAGTTATCAATTTCAGGAACTAAGTGGCTTTAGGAGTCTACTTCTGCATAACTTATTTAAACAAATAGTGATTGCATCAAATACTAACCCATAGACTATCAAATGACAACAAAACCTGGTTGGTTAGAAAGTCATGATTTTCATAGCGTTTACTCTTATCTCGCACAATGATCAGGTATCCATTTGATGAAGAGAACTAGCAGTAACCACTGTGGTGTCGATATTATTTATGTGCTAACAAGTACTACTACTCGCGTCACCAGAAAATATACCACTTTAGTCACCTTCATGATACAGGAAGAATACGATGACTCTGAATCTGTGAAGAGCATTGTATCACCTTTGAGTAATGTGCCTTCTTTAATAACTGGGATAGAAGTCCGAAAAATCTCATGACAGCTCTAAGTAAGAAAACTGTTCTGTCCTCTAATTGTATAGCACACACTACTTGCACATTTTAGTTGATATTCTGTCACTCAAGTAATCGTGATACGACATTTCTACATTACGTGGGAGAACATAAATCTAAACATTTCCCTATTATCCAGTAAACCCTTTTCCGAATGTTTCGATAAGAAGTTAAAGCACTTGGTTTAGTCTTAGTGCTACTTGGTGAATTATAATCCTGAGTAGATTAAAACACCAGACCACATGTTTTGCGGTGTTGATAGGAAATAACCTTAGCTCAATTCCTGTAGATATAGGTACTACAGTGCTTAAGTATCTGACTAACCGACCTTTAATCAAATAATTATCATCATATTATTATGATTATGAGTAACTGCTGCCTCTTATTACATTTGAACCTTCTTTTCTTGTCTACAGAACCAAGTTTTATGAATTTGACTACAAGCCAGTTTGCAAATCCTGTTATGAGTTGTTTCCCGTGGAGTTACGTAAACGTATTGCGAAAATGCACAAAATGGAGGACTAACTCAAAAAACCAAATCCGGTTTTATAATAAATTTGCACCTCCCAACTCACTTTTACTGCGCTTCTAATACTTTACTATCTTTGACTATATTTTGCATCTTAACTTTTAATTTGCCTGAAATTGTAAGTCGGTTCATTGCTATACTAATCAGCAAATTAAAATAAAACACAAAAGTACGCATTTATTTTTATGACAAATGTGAACACTGAGAATTAATCAATGAAATATTATATGATTGAGAAGAGAAAACTATACAAGTTTTTCAAGGGAAAGACCATGGTTAGGGTTGCTGGTTTTCCGTAGTTGGTGTGGCAAGATTTATACACTCTTCTTTGACTTCGGTCTGTTTGGGAGCCTGTACCGATTGAGCGTTTTTGTTGGCAGTAAGCTGTTGTGTAAGTTTCCCAAGAAGGCCTGTATGGCTGAGTTGTAAGCGCTGAGTGACCGGAGGCAATCGAGGTAATAAATTGACCAGTCGGGCAACGTCTTGTTTCATGTCAACCAGGATATCTTCCATAAGTGTTAACACTGAAATAAACGGAATATGTGAAAAGAGAAAAGTGAGGTTGGTTTATCCAGAAATTAAATATCAGAAAGTTAAACCATCAACAGTTTAATTAAGTAACTCACCCTTATGTAGCAATGGTACTAAAGCTTTGTTTCCGGCAAGTGCATCATTGAATAAGTGAAGTTGTCCTGTAGCCAAACATTCAAGTTCTGTAAATCGTCTGTTCAAGCTTTGTATGTGCTCGGACTGGTCTGCTGCTATATTCAGAAGGGCTGCTCGACGAAGTTGCTCTTCGATTATTAGAGCTTGTTCTAAAAGTTTGAAGCGGCGAGCCAAAAAGCGGTTCTTAATTTCCAAAAAGTTGGCTTTCTGAGTCTCATTTTTAAACGGCTCATTTACAATTGCATAGTGAGGATCATTGTGTATATCCTGTATTTCGTGTTTAGAAGTAATTTACAAAACGGATATTTTAGTGAACATGGCACATGGATATATTAAGGAATATCAAAGATAGTTCTAGAGGAAAACTTATAGGAAAACAGATTACAATCTCAATCACTGTTCTGTGTTGAACACTATGCAAAATTTCTTCTGCGTAGGGTTACTCAGTGGGAGGCCACCTTAACAAAAGTTCAGTACTTCCTAAACCGAATCTAACCTAATAAGCACACGTGGAAATAAGACAAAGTAGTAATAATGTGTATTTCTAGACTAGAATTATCACGAAATAGGTCCGTCTATCAAGTTAAATAACTTAGCTTCAGATTGTATTATACAATCCCAAACAGTGGCTATATGATGGGGAACTAACTCCTAGGTTTAATATAAATCAAAATCTGAGTACAATTGTTCTTATCATGAATATCTAACACAGCGGTTTTTAAAAAAATGAACAAAAATTGTACATATACCTGCCATCTTCCGTATCCATGTTGTACTACACCGGCTAGAAGCCAGTAATCATGACGGCGGTGCCATATTTCAGCCTCTCGATCTTTTATTAACGCACGTTGTTCATTTAACCATATTGTATGGAGTTCGGTAAAACCACCATCAGCAATGTTGAACATAAAACGATGACTAACTCTAGCATTTGTGCTTTGTAGGTGTTCCGCATTCCCATCCTCCTTTTCTACACATTCTGTTGGGACGCCCACAGGATCTACATGCGATTCAGGCTAAGGAACGGAAATAAGGAAACACTTTTTTACGAGAAAATCATACAGTTGAATGAAACTGCTAAACATTGGGCTATATATATATGGGTGATAAGTATATTTTAACAGTAAAAAAAACTAAACTCTACGAATATAAACGGATACACCATACCAGAGAACTTAAGTTGCTCAGTATGGCTTTTTCACTGTTTCAATAGGACCGCGCATTGATGATTGAATCTGTACTTAGAAGAAATGTAATAACAAATAATGGGTTCTTCGATTTTTATTTAAATACATAAACATAGGTTAGACAAGGCACCAAATAGATATGCGCCACACAAATTACTCGATTTGTGTGAGGGCTGGGATACTGCCCGGGTGCCCAAACCGTAGCAGGTGGTTTTCTCCGGGGGTCACACCCAGAACCTTTGACCTGAAAGTATGATCCACAAGGCAGTGGAGCAATTTAGGGAGATGCAGTTCCATGGTGGCCGGTGACCAACGATTGTTTGACACGCCATTTGTTCCTTTAGGATCCTGGGGCCCATGTGCACCATTGGTTTAACATCAGGGTTTCGCAACTCCACTAAGTGGACTATCCGTGTCTACCAACCCGGTTAAAGCGCCGGACATTCGCTTTTCGTCCTCTCAATTCCGTAAACAACAGCTCCTCCAAGAGAGTTGACCCTCCCCACTCTCGGCCACACCAAGGTATTTGGTAGCGGGTCCTTAGATGGTCAGTCAATATTGTGAGGCTACTAGATGCTACTGTGCTTTAACAATAAGTTCTAATTCGATCGAACCGGAGAAATAGTTGTATTTGCCTATAGATTTGTTTTTAATGATTGAAATTTCATAGGCGCCATTAGGAATGCATAAGCAGTTGAATGAAGAACTCTAGAACAGTGAGATTCATATATATATATATATATATATATATATATATATATATATATATATATATATATATATATATATATATATATATATATGTAAAAATTACCTTTATATTTGTTGGTGGATCGTCTACCAGTTTATTTTGTCCTGCAGAAATGCGTAATTCATCGATTTCCATGGGATCAGTCATATCACTGGCTTTAGAAGCATCATCTGCTATGCAGGATTCTTCGCCTGTTCCGTTAGCTTTACCGTTTACTGGTTTCTCTTTGGTTAAATTAGCGACATCGTTGATTATAGGCTGTTTGCTATCTGTTTCCTGGAATCCAGGACGACCAGCCGAGTCTTCACCACTTTTTGTACACCCTTCATCAGGATCTTCAGTTTTTGATAACTGGCCATCTATCATTTCAGGTTTTGGTTCTAAGTCGGGCATACTCCAGTGACCGTTAATCTTTTCAAATTCTTGAACCTATAATACGAGAAATGAAGGAAACCTACATAAATGTGAAGGTTGGAAAAACAGGAACCTAGATTCCACAGACATAGATACCTACTAAAACAGGACGTCGAATGTCTATGAACATAGCACTATTGTAATCTGTGGTATTATTAATCGGTAGAATCAGAAGACCTATACATCCAGAAGTTTCAAGTTCTTCATCACAAATGTCTTTTAACCATTGCTTACATGGCGCGCAAAAGCGGTAAGGAACAGTATGGTTGGGGTAGGACATTAAACAGATATGCCGAATTAATTGAGGTAGCCAGATGATATGAAGATTGAAGTATGGAAGCAATGACGAACAATAGAAGCTACTATTTGAAATAATGTTTCACTTAATCCAAGGTTTGTAAAATACTAACATGTAGTTTTGTCTGTTTCATTCCATGAAAAATAATTTCTTGTTTAATGTATAAACCAGTCACATAATTTTCTGTTTCTAAATTATTGTACTTTGAAACTGACATTTACTTCTATTTTTTTCTACTCGAATGCCCTAGTTTAGACACTATTGTGCGTTGTCGCCTTGCAAGTCATATATTTATTCATATATGCTTCAGAATCGGTAGCAGCGTCTTACATCCATTCAGTTTATCTTTCTCTAAGCTTTAACAGCTTCAATATTTTCCCATACTTTCTATCCATCGAATTCATTCTTTCTATCTGAACCGTATTCTTCCATGTTTGATCCTCCTCACTATGATTGATACTACATTATTTCCACTATTTTGCTATTCACTTTGTTGATCCCATCCGGTGATGTTGATGTATGGTAAGTTAGACTGACGCAAATTTGTCGCAGGCCCTATGATGATTGCGATTGAATGAATTATGGAGACTTACACAGTATCACATCCAGGAAAGCCAGATGATATTGTAGTGAACAAGAACACGGGTGGGGACAAACGGATGTATTTAGCACAACAATTACAGACTATCTCAACAAAATCCGAATACCATATAGTAAATCGTCAATTTGCAAAATATATGCATCAAATCAAACTGGGCTGTTTCTGTTGCAAACACAAATCCATTGTCTCCTATTCCATTGTTCATGCATTTTCTTACGAATTCCACTGTGTTCTCGCTCTACCTTTCTTGATCTTCGCCATCTGCTGCCAGACATCACATTCTTTTAACGCACGTTATATACTACTTATATCAATATAAGTAGCTCACACCATAATATAAGGTACGTGTAGACTAGTAGCAATTTCAGTACTGGTTTTACGAAAGTCAAAGGATTATTATGTAGAATGGAATGTCATAAAAAGGCATTTGAAAGGTCCGATAACCGTCAATTTGACTATCGGATGAGTTCAAGAGAAAACTAGGAGTGTGATATTTGAAAGATCAATTATTACAATAGTTTACCAACCAAAAGAGCATCACATTAGATGAATGGTGAAGATGTAACAAACAATATGACACATCTGCAGCTGAAAGTAAGTATACACACTTTACCAAATGTGAGATAAAAATATGCAAATCAGGTACTTGGCGAATGGTTTATCGCCAAAGAAATGCAATATGAACACTGAGTTAAACCTTTCAATAAGGGAATGGACCTTGTGTATGTCATTTTTTTATTACCACAGGGATGTTATGTAACATGACTTCGGAAATAAACTGTACTATATGAATGGTTATTATTAAATACATCAGTACATCAGTGATTACGATCAAACAACTGATATGCGGATATAGCTACACTTAAATAAACGTAAGTAACAGATTATTTGTCTGTCATTGTACTTCCTTCAACTGACTAATCAACCCAGTTAAACATTCGTTTGGTTAGAAATCGGTTCTCAATCCCGTGAGCGTTCATCTAATTGGTCACACTATTCAGTGCATGTTACTCACATCATTATTTTAATAATTAATATGTCTTAGCAAATTCAAATTCAGTCGTATAGTGAGCGAAAAAGTGTTAGTGCTGTTTAGATAAGACGTGGAAAGTTAGAAATATAAATTCGATATACTGAAAAGTAAAAAATACGAGGACGAAATAAAAGTATTGAATAATTTAAAAACTCCAGATTTAGAGAATAACAAACGTAACCACCCGAGCCACTGCAATTCACTTTCATACAAATCCCCTAAGTTCATACTTAATACTTTTAAATATTTAATTTGATAATGTACAGAAACTCAAGTGTTTATTATACTAAGACGACAACATATTAACACGTCCTAAACGAGTTAAAAGTCTACGCCACCACTTCGGAAAGTGACCTAAAGTTTACTGAACAAACTTAGTAGGATCAAATATGAAATGCAAAGCTGAAAGCGAGACTACAAGATAATAACTCAAACTATCAACACAATCATTTCTTAAATTTACAACACTATTTTTAAGCACACAAATGTTGATAAACTTACCTTTTTTCGAACAAGAACCATAATTCCGATACGGCTAAGAACATGTTGAGTAGATAATCCTTCTCGGGGAACCCCATCACTGAAACTATCAGAATTCTCTGTTTCAGGTTCACAAAGGTGACGCATAAATAAACAAATATAGGCTCGAAATACACGGTCTGGCTTACATCTTAAATCCCTGACCATCCAAGGTTGATCACTTGGAGGTAGTCCATACCTATATAGTGTTGTTAGGAGATACGTAAATTGAAGGTTTAAAGTAGGAAATAAATATTATATATATATTGGAATAAATTAAGAAATGCGTTCTCATTTGAATTATATATATAATGAAGAATTAGACTCAGTGTTTATGCGGGTGAAAGTCACTCAGTCAGTCAGTCAGTAACAACGTAGAACTTAGTACGTACGTACATCAGTTCGAGTTGCCATACCACATTAGCACAGAGATGCAGTGGTCGATTCAAATCCCGTAGTGGTAGAGGTAGCAAGAGTATAAGCAGTAATCGAGAAGATTAGGGTTTGGAGATGTTATTTAACGAGTATAATCCAGTGAAATAAATTTGGAAAGAGGAAAAAAAGGTGCATGAAGAATTCAGATAATTAGAATTTGGGAGAACATAGAGAGTGGATGCACCTGCGCCATTGCAATCGATTTTGAGCCATGTCATTCAGGGTCTCTAACCATCGGTTGCTATCATCTCGCGGTCCCCAACCAGGTAGTCTGCACCTACCAACATGACTCAGTCCACTTGTCAGTGACTTCATGGATTTGTGCCATGTTTTGGTCTGGCCGCCCCTAGCTTTCTTCCAACTTACTCCTATACCACTGAATATAGCACTGATATTACTCACAACTATAATTTGAAGGAAGTAGACATTTAAAGAAGGCATGAAATTTATTGTGACTTCGTAATAATGTAACAACTTTCGGGGTAAATAAAATTATTTTAATTAATGATGGGGCAAGACTAAATAGACAATAAAATACATATTAAATAACAGATAAGTAGCTGGAGATAAGATTGAAAAAAACTCAATTAGATGAAACATTCAAAATAAAGTAGCACAGCTTGTGGAATACTGACAAGTTCTAAAATAGTGTTGCTACGATGACTTACAATAAGGAAACGCAGTATAATGGATCATAGACAAATTACATATTCAAGCGGTTAACAACTAAAATTCACGAAACCAAATACGAAGCATGGACTAAGGATAATGAATGTCGGTTGAAGTCAGTATTTTTTCAAAAGCCCTCTAAATTTTAAGTCGTGTCAGTAGGTGATATTGCACTAAAAAGTACATTCGGGCCTGTCGACTGTTTACAACAAAGTTTCTACAACCACTAAATATTTAATGCCTTTTTCATGAATTTTAGGATAAAACAGTCACAAATAATGAAAGAGGTTTCTGCAATGTGTGAAACGTAGTATCGCCGTTAAGTTTTACGTTTTAATGCATTCCGATCACTTGAAGAGATCATTTTCTAGTCTGATCGTTCGTACCTGCTATTTCGTAAACAGGAAGTTTGCAATAATAAAAATATCCGGCAATAAATAGCTGAGCTACATTCTAACTAGCTCAACAAATACATGACCCTTAAAAAACTGGCCAATAAGTATTCAGAGAGGCAAATGCGGCAGATTTCATAAAATTAGATCAAACGCTGTGAAATTAGTTACCCTTTATGAAAATTTCATTAAAAAACTGCCGCTACTTTATTATGACCACTATTATGCGAAACTTAAGTACCGATTTGGTTCTGTAACTATAAATAGAGAGTAAAAAAAAGATTCCTTATTAGGCTTTAAGTTATGGTCACATCCACACAAAGCTAAGGACCTTCGCAAACACATAAAAGTAAGATGGTATTTGCATCTGAGTAACTAAATTAAAAACGAATAACATATAAGTAAGGCTTATTCTATATTTAAAAAGCACGAAACATATTTGAAATTTACACTCACCGC
This sequence comes from Schistosoma margrebowiei, assembly GCA_944470205.2. Classification (NCBI taxonomy): domain Eukaryota; kingdom Metazoa; phylum Platyhelminthes; class Trematoda; order Strigeidida; family Schistosomatidae; genus Schistosoma; species Schistosoma margrebowiei. The sequence goes on along the minus strand of OX104028.1, from coordinate 65,105,065 downwards.
ATTACTGCATTGAGAAATGAGCGACGCTGACGAGCATTAAAGCCTAGTACTTCAATCTGACCGTTAACACGAGACAGAAGTGGAGGCATTTTACCTTCACGTTCACGCCGAGTGCGACGACTCATAACGGGAACATCGCCGCCGGCTGCACCTGTACGCTCGTCATATTCGTCGTCATCTTCATCCTGAATTTCACAGCAAATAATTAGCAAGGAAAATATGGAATGATTTCTACATCAAAACACTGAAGGACGTATTTAAAAACATATGAATCTTTACTAGCATCCAGTATCATCGAACAGTATGTCACACTCGCCAACTGGTTAAAATGAGGTACGTTTTCGCGAATACTTACAGAGATGACGATGTTTTTACCAAAGCATTTTCTGTTGTGGTTAAAATTTTATTTAGTCGAAAACTAGACATTACGCTAATGCTTATGTAAAGCTGTGTTAGTTAGGTATTATACTACCACATAAAACTGTATCCAGCTACTATTACTTACTTACGCCTGTTACTCCTAATGGAACATAGGCCGCCGACCAGCATTCTCCAACCCACTCTGTCCTGGGCCTTCTTTTATAATTCCATCCAATTCTTGTTCATTTTTCTCAGGTCTATTTCCATTTCCCAGCGTAATGTGTTCTTTGGTCTTCCTCTCCTCCTTTGGCCTTGAGGATTTCATGTGAGGGCTTGTCTTGTGACGCAGTTGGGTGCTTTCCTCAATGTGTGTCCTATCCACTTCCAGCGCTTCTTCCTGATTTCTTCCTCCGCTGGGATCCGGTTTGTTCTCTCCCACAGTACGTTGTTGCTAATAATGTCCGGCCGACGGATCAGAAGTATTTTGCGTAGACAACTGTTAATAAACACCTGTATTTTCTGGATGATTGCTCTCGTAGTTCTCCAGGTTTTCGCCCCATACAGTAGAACTGTCTTGACATTTGTATTGAAAATCCTGACCTTGGTGTTGGTTGACAGTTGCTTTGAGTTCCAGACGTTCCTCGGTTGTAAATATGCTGCTCTTGATTTACCGATCCGCGCTAACCAGAAATTATTCCAATTCAGATACTATGACAGCTCATTATTATGGAAATACAGTTTAAGAAAGTAATTTGAACTAACTGATACTTAAGCTTTCCCAAATTGCTCCACCTTTGAGACAAGCAGGGTATTTGCTTATCTATTAAACGGCGATTCCATAGAGCGTTTGATTATATTGATTGACGATAGTTTAACAAGGTCGATGAAAGTGAAAGGAAATGTAGGTTGCTAGTATCTGGTCATACATTTTAGGTAAAGGTCGTGTTTTGATGAGTGTTGGGTTGGATGTTCGCTTAAGTAAGTAAAAGATAACTGAGACTAGCAAATACTTCATAATGAAGAGATAAAAAACTAACTTTGTTAGAAAAGTCACTATCATGATCAGTCATAGCCTGATTCCACTCCTCTTCTTCTTCTTGATTTGTTGAGTAATTAACCTGTTTTCGAACTCTTTTACCTTTTCCAAGAGCTCGAGCTTGATCTTCTTGAGCTTGTTCAAAGTGATGGCGCAACAACTTTTCCCAATACGTTGGATCTGCTGGATCAAGTTCCTGTTTGATAACCTGACAGAAACAATAGGAAGCAGCAATAACGAAATCAAAAATACGGATAACCAATACGAAAACGTGGTACTAAGTTACATCCATTAAGCTGATAATCATCTACCCACGTGGATATAAATAAACACCAAAAGCATGTTTTGGATACAAACGAAGCTGAAATAATGGTGGCTAAATAGTGCGTACTCTTCAATATGTAAACCAGTGACCAAATAATTCCATTAGTGATACATTCCGTGATTTAACCAATTTTTAAAATCCAGAACCACATTATATGAATAAAATGATTTGTTTCCTGTGAATGCATCAGTGAGAAAAGAATTAATATGGCCATTAAAAGCCAATGAGTTGGATTTACTTTTTTGTTTCATAAGATTCGTAAGCTAATGTTTGTTAGAAGTTCCATTCTGCTGCAATATATATATATATATATATATATATATATATATATATATATATATATATATATATATATATATATATATATATAAAAATCTATGGAAACGTACTATCCAAATATCGATCTTGCTACATTCCCGTTAAAATGTTGAAACTATATTTCAGTTTGAATTAGTAGTTCAACAGCATCAGGAAATTTTCTTGTCGAAATAATGAGCACCTACTACTTAGTAAGCACTTTTCAGTTTGGAAGTTGAATAGTCTCTTTGTGATATTAAACCTCCTACATTCAACATTTGGATCCGGAGGCAGGTTGATTTAACCAAGATATAAACGCTTTGATGTATTTCACAAGTTCAAATTTAATGTCACAGCGCAGTGATGTAAGGTACACTTATCATATGTTTAGTGTATCCAGATATTGACTTCAGTGTATCACGAAACATAAAGAGCCCAGAATGCAGCACCAGTTGGGATCTTTATTAAACAGTTGTATAAATAATATTACATCAGTGGATTCTCACAAACGAAACAACCTACAGTTATTTTTGCCAGTTATTTTTCCCATGAACAACTAGGTAGTTACCTTTAGCAAAACAAAATAAAGCTGGATGAGAAGAATATCAATCAGCTACAACGTAGGACTAGACACATATAAGCATCGGTCCAAGTTGCCACACCTCATTAACACAAGATTAACGCCGAATTCATAGAAATAATCACTTGAATAGTAGTAACGTATAAAAGATAGATTGTGAATAAGGATATAGTACAGGAAGAAATAATTAGTTTGTAGAAAGAAAGATCTAAAGCAATTTGAATATTATGGCTTAAGGGAAGACAGAGAGTGTATACACCGACGCCATTGTGATCGATGCTGAGCCACGTTACCCAGAGTCTCCAACCATATATTCTTTTCTCATGAGAATATATTAGGTTAAGGCTAGACGAAAAAGATTTTTCGGGTATTTATAGATAACCTGATGATCGCAGTGTACATAATGCAATGTTTGTACCTTTTTGCAGTCAGCAACCTACTTTATTTCGTGCTACATTTCGGTATAATAATTGATGTGACCTGATATCTTCCCAATGAAATACAAACATGAACCCAAATATCAGTTACATCGACGGCAGTACTTAACAGATAAGCTTCTATATAAGTGGATGTCGGGCTGTTGATTTCGGTCTACGTAGACCCGATTATAATATATTTTCCATATATGTGGAAATATAACCTGTTTTAAACAAAAAATATATATAATGTCATCTATTAATTATCGAAATGAATAAACTACATTACTTCACGATTTTCATCTTCATCTTCCGATTCATCATCTTCTTCTTCAATAACTCCTTTCTTTTCATAATGAGCAACTTTGAAGGAGGTTAGATAGTCGTTCATTTCTAAAGCTTTTTCTTCTAACCCCTGCTGGCTACGATCCAATAAACGCTCAATAGCAGCGTCATCATAAACAATAGTGTGTTCATCTTCCACTAACGCGGATAAATAACAAAAGTATTAACGAAGTGTAACTACGTGTGAATACAGTATTACGAAAGCTGATGGTTTAGTTTGAAAAGATTGCTGATTTTAGTAAAATATGTGAAAAGTTGCATACAGGATAAGCGTCAGGTTGGGTGGCGTGACCTAGAAACATTGCTAATGGGCGGATGCACTTATATTTTATTTATTAGTTCCTGATTTTCAAAATTATTTTATACTTTTTTTAATTTTGGAGTTCGCTTTTTCTACTCTGTTCATACTCATCCTGTGCTAGAGAGACATAGATAGGGTTAAAGCATGTTCCGTGTAGGATTGTGTTGCGGTCTTTCTCGGTCAATCAGCGCTAGCGGATACTAGGAGAAAGCTATAGAATCTTCTGGTGTAAACTATAAATATACCGAAGGTTTTCTTATTGTGATTTCTACTTCCGTTCAACCTTGTTTATTTAAAATATAATTGGGTTTCTGTTCAACTGTTTTCTGATTTGGAGACTTGATGAGTGAAATAGTGTCCAAGATTATTAGCTGGGTCGTAATAAGTGATCATAACATCTTAATAATTCTATCTCGCTGTCCCAACGTGGTGTGCAACATGGACCGATATACATCCATAGCAAGTTCTACGTTGGTTATAACTGATTGATTTCAGTAGAGACCACCATTAAGTTGGAGGTGCCAACTTGATTTATTGGCTTCTGAGACATAGCCCCTAACAGCTGCGATATCGGGCGTTACTTATTGAGTCTAGGAGTGGACGAGAATGAGAAACAGCTAGTTTACTTGACTTATTCCGATTACTTACTGGTTTATTAGAATAACAGAAAACTTACTGCTTTCCTCCCCTTCCTTGAACAGATCTTCAGTCCCAAATTTAAGAATATCATCCAGTTCTTTTTTGGACATTTGACACGAACCTTTACCGCCTAAACCAGGACGAACAACTAAATGAGTCAGCATCATTTTCTTTTTAGCAACTTGTGTAACACGTTCTTCAACTGTACCACGAGTGACGAACCGATAAATCATAACCTAGATAGAAAAATAAAGTTATTTTCACGGCTAATGGATTGAAAACAACAGTATACAGTGATCCGACAAGTGGTGAAATAATGTGCCCGAATATATAAACACAGTCCACTGAAAAAGTCAGCGAAAATGCTTCTAAATGTTGAATGATAACGTTGTAACCAACTAACCACGAAACATTGTGCATCAGCAGTCGAAAATGAACCATCATAATACAATTTTATACACATTAAAATTAATTGCTAAATATTTAAATCTACAAACATTTAGTAAATTTTTAACTTAAGAAGAAATGGGGAGTTTGTGACCCTGATGTGTTTTATTTCTTACTTAGTCCAAAACGCATATTTGCAGAATTATCTTACCAATTAGATAAAATGAGAAAATACACTTAGCATAACAATTTCAGTACAAAACATAACAGGTGTTGGAGATAGTTGGAAGAAAGTAAGGGGCGGCCAAACCAAAACATGGCATCAGTCCTTGAAGTCGCCAACTTGTAGTCTTATCCATGTTGGTAGATGCAGACTACTTGGGTGGGGTCCGCGTGACTTTCGTAACCAATGGTTGGAGACTCTTGGTGACATGGTTCAGAATCGATCACAATGGCGTAGGTGTATACACTCTTTGTCTTCCCTTAAACTAAGAGATTAAAATCACTTCATATCTTTCTTTCTACTAACTAATTCTTTCTTCGTGTACTATATCCTTATTGCAATTTTTCTCTTACATATTACCACCTTTGACCTAACCACTCCTATGAATCCGGTGTTCATCTTGCTGTGCTAATGAGGTATGGCAACCTGGACCGATGCACATATGTGCCTGGTCCTACGTTGTAACTGACTGACTGACAAAATGTACAAAAACTAGGTGTGGGCTGCAGGATACTATTAATCCAAAAAATATAACAGAGCTGTAACGAGAACAGATACAGATTACTAAGTGGAATGTGAGGGGTTTTAAATAGTTTTGAAATAGTAAGCTTACTTTATTGGACTGACCGATACGATGAGCACGAGAAAATGCTTGGATGTCATTATGTGGGTTCCAATCGGAATCATATATGATGACTGTATCTGCGGAAGCTAAATTTATGCCTAGACCTCCTGCCCTGGTGGATAATAAAAACGCGAAGGAAAGAGAATCAGGGGCATTAAAACGATCTATAGCATCTTGACGAAGCTGTCCTGTAACCGCACCATCGATCCTTTCAAATTTATAACCTTCAGAATCTAAGAAGTCCTCTAAGAGGTCTAACATCTTAGTCATTTGAGAGAAAATCAGCACACGATGTTTTGTTTCATACAGTTTGCGTAGCATTTTGCTCATAAGTTCCAGTTTTCCAGAGCCTTTCCGTAGTCCGACACCTTCATAAGCACCATTGGGCATACGCTGTGCCTCCTCAGCCGCAGAAGGAAAAAGGAAAGGGTGATTGCAACACTTCTTGAGGTCCATCATAATATTGATAAGAGAAACTTGAGAACCTCCACTGCGACAGCTCAGAGCCTCGAAGTTACGAGTAAGTATGAATTTATAGTAACGCCTTTTTATGTGAAAAGAGAACAATGTGTAATCCATTAATCTCATATATTGTTTCATTATCATCATAAGATAGATTAAATTAACGCTTTTTGGACGTCTGTGTTTTAGTATTCATATCAATTGCCACTATGCAATAAGATAAGAAAATGAGTAATTTTACAAACAATAGTGCTGCTTTTCGTTCTGGCATAAAAATTATAATATTAGTGACCTGAACTCATTGGCTATCTAACTTCAATTACAATCAATCCCAGCTTTTCCTAGACTAGGATATATAATATTAATACCTACCTAATAAAGTCAATATCGAACACTCATGCGGTTCGGCTCTGAACACAAAGAGCAAAGACAACCTGGACGCAGACTAAGAAAATTTCTACCTACAGATCGTGAGTAGTGGGGAGCTGAAACAAAAGCAATGGAAAAGGCGGTGGAGATAGGCAGCAGTGAACAACTTTTTAGACATCAAAGAAAGTTACTAAAAATCCGCTAGTGAGATTATTCTTTAAAAAATTGAAAGTGACTTACTCTAGACCCAGGAGACTGGGACGATAAGTAGAACACTTAGAGGAACAGTTTAACTGCTTTCCAGATACCCTTCAACATAAGTCACCGAAACTTAACAAAGTACGAAAATTTATAACCTAAAGTGAGGGAGGTCAGTGAGCCTTAATGGGATAACCAGTGATCTCTAAAGATGCTGGTCCACTTCTAGAAGTTCCATTAACTGAGATATTAGCTTGAATCTGGGAAAGGCATGTAATCTCATCTGAATGGTCTTGATCACTTACCGTCCCAGGTTATGAGGACAGAAATTCCCTTGCGACAATCACAGAAGAATCAGTTTAATTAACAGTGTTTAAAATATTACTCTCAATAATGCTCCAACGCCAAATTGGGGCTCGTGAAGAGCAGATCCGAGAAAACCAAGCTGATTTCAGAACTGGACTTGAATTTAGAAACAAAATATTCACTCTTCGTTAGGCTCTGGAACATAGACACACCTTCGGACGTCTGACTATAGTTGTGTTTCTTTACCTTAAGATAGTATTTGACTCCGTTGATTGTGATGTTTTGTAGCAGTATGTTATTGAAAAGCGTACCAAAGAACATTACCATTGTGCAGGCTCTTCACGAAGACTGCTGGCTGAGTCAGAGCTTATAAAGAACTGTCATAGGTTACATCGAGCGTTTTTTGTCAGAGTTGTTCACACAACTGGACGGAGCTAGAAAGGATTGCCCAGGACAGGGTTGGATGGAGAATGCTGGTGAGCGGCCTATGCTCCTTCACGAGGAGTAACAGGCGTAAGTAAGTTCACATTTCCCATTCTTATATAACTCTGTCATAGACATTCTTTTAGAAATAACGCTCATTGTTTAGCTTATCAATAACTGATCTTCCAGGAGATTTTATTGTTGACTTATAATATGCAGATGACATAGTCCTATTTGGTGAAGATGCTGAGAATATGCAATGTTCTAACCAAACTAAGTAATAATACTAGCATGCTTGTAACGGGTTTTTATCCCTCTAAATGTAAAAGAATACTTTAGGATTGGTCTGTCTCAATACCTGAAGTAATAATAGAGAGTGAAATAGTAGAGTGCGTTGACCGCTCCAATTATCTTCAGAGACTCATCAATCCCGATGACCTGGTTTTTGATGAAGTCTCAGCATGGACTCAGAAAGCCCAATTAGCCTTTGCCAACCTGCGTCATTTGTGGTGTAGAGATATCCGTTTACCAACAAAAGAATGATTTCATTAAACAGTAGTTCGCTCCGTTTAACTTTACAGGTGAAAAATGGGCTTTAAAAATACAGGATATTCACAGGTTACTACTACTAGATCATAGGTGTTTTCGGACCATTGCTGGTATATTTTAAAACCATCAACTTGGCGATTCTGAGGTTAAACCCAGAGTACAATGTGGGTATGGCAAATCGACTGACGAGGTAGTGAATTTTTATTACCTGAGCTACTTAGGATATGCATCACGTAGGCCCAACCATCAACTAGGCGTGTGATGACGTTTGGTGTACGAGTATGTTGAAAGAGACCAAGATATGTCATCAGTTCATGAGGACAGTGAGCATTGAACTGAGTCATATACGTGGGTGCAGATTACCTAGTTGGGGTCCGCGTGATTACTGTAACCAATGGTTGAAGACTGAATGATATGGTTTAAAATCGTCCGCAATGCTCCAAAACTAACTAATCAAATCGTTGCTTAAACGTCCACAACGTCAATCTGATTTGATGTGACTGTAGACTATGCCTGTTGCATGTAACCTGACGATTAAAGGACATTATTATCCTTTTATATTAATGTGACTCATAATTTTTTTTCATTTCGATGAGACACGTAATACTGATCGGTAGGTTTGTGCGTTCCGCTTAATGACTATAATTCCTTTAATTATTGTACTAATCTGATTGATATTTTTACGTTTAGAAACAGATAAAGTTTAAAGCTAAGTCATCCTTGTTCTGACTATAGCTTTCACATAAACTTTGGGGTCACCAGTATTGCGTTTACAGTTTTAGTAGAATATCTGTAGGACAAATTAAATCCTACATACCATTAGACTAGAAGTGATGAGACTTCCAATGTAAATGAACTGATCGATCCGGACTAAACACGAAGCACTATAATAAATTTAACTGGAGAGTAATGCTTGCACGGTTACTCAGGTCGCTTGGAAGGCTTCGGATCACCTAACAAAACTTTGTCATTAACATACTCTAAGTCGAAAAGCAAATCTCTGAATAAATCTATATGAATTTGGATGAATAGCGCATTATTTCGGAAACATTTAAGCATGATTTTAATTAATATAAATCATAACTAAATATATCCCATTTCCTGTGGTAGCGGCCCAACAGGTATAATTAAACTCTATTATAAGAACGTCCATTTGATTGTTCAATTGTATCACGTTAATGTGACCAAAGGGCTATAAGAGAAATCCAATAAGAAATCTGCAATACAGCTGTAGCTTTCGTAATGAAGTAAGGTTATTCAGGTTGATAACTACTAAACTCTTGATTTAAAGCCCACAGACCCTAGAATGCATAAAATGGCAACGAAAAAAGGATGGGAATGATAAAAAAACTAAACATACGATGTGACTCACTTTTGCATGGGACTAAGCTCTACTCTGACGATGAATTCACCTTTAGACGGCATATCCTGTAACACATCAGCCTTAAGACGCCTAAGTAAGTGTTGACCAAGCATATCATGAAGTTTCTTTACTTGTTCTTCTTTTGATATATCAGCGAACTCATCTAAGAATCCTTGCATATCGTTGAATTTTTCAGGGGTCATAAAATGTAGTAGGTGGAAAAGTTCTTCTAAATTATTTTGAAGAGGAGTTCCTGTTAACAATAACTTATATCCAATCTTATAGGTTGTTAAGATACGGAAAAACTTTGACTGGTTATTTTTTAGTCGATGAGCCTCATCTACGACAAGAACTTCCCAGTCTATGGAGCCTAGTAAAGCTTGGTCAATACTAATTAACTCATAACTTGTTAAAAGTACATGAAATCTGACTGAAGTGCCGGTTCTCATTTTCATAGCTTTAGCACCACCACGGACAGCACCCTCATCGAATGAGAATTCATGCTCTCTTATAACTGTTCGTGAGTCTTTATCGCCGATGTAAGAGACTACATAAAGATCTGGAGCCCAAAACTCGAATTCACGCTCCCAGTTAATAATTGTTGAGAGTGGAGCGGCAACAAGGAATGGGCCGCGACAATGACCTTCCTTGTAAAGGGAATAAAGGAAAGCAATTGTTTGGATCGTTTTTCCCAAACCCATCTCATCAGCTAAGATTGTGTCGATTTTGTTACCGAAGGAAAACCTAAGCCAATTGACACCTTCCAATTGGTATTCATGTAACTGTCCATCTGTTTCATCAAGAAAACTTGGTTGAGAAGTGTATTGTTTCTTTAAATCTGTCAAACATTTATCAGGTGGCAGTTTACGAAGTAATTCAGGACTTAAATTTTCAGCAGCCAGCTCTTTTGAAGAACGACGACCAGGTTTATGTCTTTTGCACAAACTGACAACCGACAATGAACCATCAGGACCCATGGTGCTACACAAATGTCCCATAAAGACCTTACGCATTGTACGATATTCTTCAATGAATTTATCCATATCAACAACTTCACCGTCTCGTGCTTCCCATGTGCACTCATCATATGGTAAATCACGCCATTTAACTAGATACCAGGTTTGACCTCCTCTACCAGTTCTATGGTCGATGATCCTTTGCGGTTGTAACCATTCCGGTCTAACACCCCACTTATAGAAGCGTTCTTCTAAATTATGGGGATCCGCAACCTTTTCACGAGCTCGACCCCTGTAAAGAGGAAAATGAACGATAAATATATGTAAGGAAATACTTAGATATCACAAATACAATTTGCGAATAACTATTCTACTGAGGGTTTATGAACATAAGATTTTAACTTAAAAAGTTTCCATGGTGTGTAATTCTGTTTGTTTCTTTACTCAATCGAAATTGCTTAAAACATCGTAAATTTAGTTGGAACTTACAATTGACATAAATGTATTTAGTGAAACCTAATTAGAATGGTATAAAAATAAATTTCGAAGTGTCATATTTAATCTCGAGATTCGGAGGCCTACACTGACTTCCTAAAGTTCAAATAGCTTATTCATTAAAAACACCGTGAAAGTTAACGATTTCAAGGGAGGACTAATACATCTGGGGTATTGAGACTAACTGAAAGCCAAAACTTAATTCTACATGCATAGATTAAGGTTTAAGCAAGAACGTAGTTGTAAAATCATATAGGATGAATTTGCATTAAATCCAACGTTTAGCTCAGCAATCTGGTCCAAGCTTTTTCAAGGAAATATAATCAAACATCAAAATGACCGAATGCAAATAGGTACATGGTTTTTCGGTTAACCGTATATTAAATAGGTCATTCAATCATGTTAAAAATGTTTAAAGTAGGTATTTGCTTTATTGTGTACAAGACATATGGTGTGTAACGAAAAGTATGTTAAGATAACATATTATGTGTATTCGTAAGTGGATCTGAGGTGTGAGGAATTTCATTCACTATTTATCGCCTCTAATCGGTGAATTTTTAAAGACAATATAGAGTTTTAATATATGATATCGACCAAATATGTCACAGCATGCATAAAATGAAGATAAGTAAACAAAATAAATGAAGGAATGTACGTGTTATTTCTGCTGTTCCAGTTAATTGCTTAACATATTCAGACAAGACAACTGATCAGAACAGTTGAATGTAATCGTTGTTTTACAGATAAATGATATATCAAGTGGAATAAAGAGTTCCTGTAGGTTCTACCATGCCAGGAAGGTCGATTGGAGAACGGTAAGACTAAAAGCAGCAACTCAAGGTCTGAGGGCAAAGTCGTACTGCTGACTGTAGAGGGGTGTGACAGCAGTAAGGTGTTGCCCTCGGACAACCAGCATCTGCAGCGATGCTGCCTTCCCACAATGAGGGGTGGGGTTAGAAAAGGTCGACCCTAAAATTGTCACACCTCACTTTACCTCACGGATTTCCGTCTCCAGCGGTAAGGCCCTTTGAAGAACGGAGCTAATACGTTAAAAATATCCCACGAAAAGGCCGTGCGCGACCGGCCTCAAGCAGTTGTCGTTTGGGCTCTGCAGTCACGCTCCCAGGTCGTTAAAACCAACACTAATCCAACTTCTTTTTCAGGTTCCTCAAGAAATACCCTTCCACGGTGTGGGCAGCCGGGAAGTGACACCAGCCCTCATACCCGTAACAGCACACAACATCAACTTGGTCACATTAAAATCCTTCCGACACCCCTAATACCTCTCTTATCTCCATGACTAGCCCTTCTCACGTTTCTTAATCACCTCGCACAGCTAGGGAAAACGATTCCAGTACGCGGAACGTTATTCCTGGTCTCCTGAAACCACGCTCTAAACTACACGTAGGGTCTTTTAACGTCCGAACACTGTGCCAAATAGGACAACAGGATTCCTTAGCTAGGACTTTAGAATCCCGCGCCATCGATGTGTGCTGCGTCTCCGAAACGCGCATACAGGATCCGAGTAGCGTCATTCACTTGACCTCACCATGCCAAAATAAAGAACCGACTCGATTCACACTTCGTGTATCTGGAAGCCCTGATTCTGCTTCCCGCGGCCTCGCCGGCGTAGGCATGACATTGAGTCCTAGGGCAGAACTAGCTCTCTTAGAGTGGATCCCAGTAGACAGTCGTTTGTGCGCTGTCCGACTAAACGGAACAGTAAGGATCCGAAAAGATAGGGAGACTCGTCGTCGACTCTTCGTCGTCTCTGCCTACTCTCCCACTGACTGCAGCGCAGATGATGTAAAAGATGAGTTTAACAGAAAGCTCTCCGACCTTCTCCGAAAAGCTAGGCACTCGGATGTAGTAGTAGTGGCCGGTGACTTTAATACCCAAGTAGGTAAACTAAGCGATAGGGAAAGATACCTGTGTGGATCTAATGGCGTCGTGGCTCAAAGAACAGATAATGGCGACCGTCTGTTGCAACCACCTGTTCCCTGCAAATACTAACTTTAAGCATAAGGAAAAACATCTTTTAACATGGAGACCCCCTAATTCGTCCCAACGTTGGACCCAAATAGATCACATCGCTATCAGCCACCGATGTAGGGGCTCGATAGAAGACTGTCGGTTATTCTGGAGCACATGCTTAGATTCAGATCATGCTCTAGTACGAGCGCGTATCTGTCTGCGTCTTACAGGATGTAGGAAAGACGCTGCAAATAAACCTCTTAGGGCCCTACTTAATGATAATCAAGCTAAGAGTATATTTCAGGAACAACTAGGAAAACAGTTAGGTAGCCATGTATGTGATGCCCACCCCGCGGCAGCATGGAATGATATCCGTAAAGCTGTGGAAACAGCAGTGATATCTGCTAGTACGGTAACCCATAAGGTTAGGGAACGACACTGGATCTCAGCAGCATCTATCGCACTGATAGATGATCGGAAACTCATTCCACCTGGCTCTGAACATGATGAAGAGCGGAGTCAGCTTAAGCGCAAGCTGAAAAGAAGTCTACGCAATGATCGTGAACAGTGGTGGGTAGCGAAAGCAAGAGCGATGGAAAAGGCAGCGGCAATATGTAATAGCAGACAATTGTTCAGACTTGTTAAGGAAACCGGTATTAGGAACTCGGCTGTTAGCGAAACAATCTCAGAGAGATGGACATATTATACATTCTCAATCCAGAAGATTGGATCGATGGGCAGAACACTTCAGGGATCAGTTCAACTGGCCTTCAGCCACAATTCGATCTCCAGTCAACCTGAATGGCAAGTTAATGTAGGCCCTCCGTCTCTTTACGAAGTTGAAAAAGCCATGGGAAATCTGAAACGTGGGAGAGCAGCAGGCCCTGACAGGTTTACTCCTGAGATTTTTAAGGATGGTGGTTCAGTATTAGAGTGAGATTAACAGACGTCTTAGGTAGAATTTGGGAACTCAACGTAATCCCATCTGACTGGTCTCAATCACTGATTGTGCCAGTTTTTAAGAAAGGACAAAAGTCCTCTTGTGACAATCACAGAGGAATTAGTTTGACAAATATTGTGTCTAAAATATTGGCTTCAATAATACTTCGGCGCCGAACGAAAGCCCGTGAAGAGCAAACTAGAGAAAATCAGGCCGGTTTTCGACCTGGACGTGGTTGTATAGACCAAATATTCACACTACGTCAGGTTTTAGAACACAAACACGTTTAGACGCCCCACAATCGTAGTATTTCTCGACCTTAAGGTGGCATTCGACTTTGTTGATTGTAAGGTTCTATGGCAGTGTTTGTCACTGAAAGGAGTATCAAAGAAGTACATTAACCTTATTCAGGCTCTCTACTCGAACACAACTGGTAGAGTGAGAGCTTATGGCGAACTGTCATCAGAATTGATTACCTCAAGTGGTGTTCGTCAGGGCTGTCCACTCTTTCCTTTCATGTTTAACTTTGTCGTTGACGTGCTTTTAGAGATAACCCTTTCCTCATCTAAATTTACAGGGGTTGGACTTCTACCAGGAGATTCACTTGTTGACTTAGAATATGCAGATGACATAGTTTTATTTGGTGAAGACGCTGACAAAATGCAGAGTCTTCTGACCACTCTAGGCAATAATGCAAGCATGTTCGGTATGCGATTCTCCCCCTCGAAATGCAAAATGTTGCTTCAGGATTGGGTTGCATTGACACCCGAACTAATGATAGGGAGTGAAGTAATTGAGCGTGTCGATCGCTTCACTTATCTTGGAAGTCTCATTAGCCCTTGTGGTCTGGTGTGTGTCGAAATCTCAGCACGGATACAGAAAGCTCGAGTAGCTTTTAACAACTTGCGTCAGTCATGGCGTAGGCGAGATATTCGTCTATCAACCAAAGGACGGGTTTACTGCGCAGCAGTTCGTTCCATCCTACTTTATGGCAGTGAAACATGGCCGGTAGGAGTAGAGGATATCCGTAGGTTACTAGTATTTGACCATAGGTGTCTTCGAAATATTGCTCGTATATCCTGGGTCCATCGAGTAAGTAACGCAGTTGTTAGAAAACGGGTACTAGGTAAGGATGGCAAATCAACTGGTGACGTAGTGAAACTTCATCAGTTCAGATGGCTGGGACACGTGTTACGTATGCCCAACGACCGACTGCCTCGACGTGCGATGTTCAGTGGTATAGGAATAGGTAGGAAGAAAGCTAGGGGCGGCCAAACCAAAACTTGGCACAAATCCATGAAGTCACTGACAAGTGGTCTGAGTCATGTTGGTAGGTGTAGACTACCTGGTTGGGGACCGCGAGATGATAGCAACCGATGGTTAGAGACCATGAATGACATGGCTCAAAATCGTTTTCAATGGCGCAGGTGCATCCACTTTTTGTGTTCTCCAAAATTTTGATCTCCTGATTCCCCCTTGTCTCTTTTTTTCTCTTCCCAAGTTTGTTTCAATGTATTATACTCTTTAAGTAACATCTCCAAACACTAATCTTTCCGATTACTGCTTATACTCTTATTACATCTACCACTACGGGATTTGAATCGACCACGGCATCTCTGTGCTAATGTGGTGTGGCAACTCGAACTGATGTACGTACGTACGAAGTTCTACGTTGTTACTGACTGACTCTCTTTGTATTGTCTTTGATTCTTACCAGTTTTGACCCTAGAGTATTGTTTCTTAGAAAGAATACACATATAATTCGAAGATTTAGGATCCTTCTGGAATCCCTTTGCGATATGGGGTCACCACCGTGTTAACTCATTGTTTTTGTTCATCTCTTATCTTTCTGGTCTTATTTCTTAATCATTCTTTTTATCAAATCCCTACAATAATTATTCATCATCAGAGTGGACATAACTAAATTTCTTTCAGTTTCTTTGTGACTTGGTTTTGGACTCTAGTTATCAAATTCTTGGCCACTGTCACTTTGGTGGAATGGGAATATGCTGACTCGTAATCTTGATATTTTCTAGAATATGTTAGCTTTAGAAATATATTTATTTTTAAACAATCATTACATTTCTTTCCAACCAAACAGTTCAGAATAGGTAATTTGTGGCCAGTGGATTTAACCTCCTTAGTGAATTTGACTTTGTCAGACACCGTTGAATTTTTTAAGCAGTTCGTCTAATCCATTTCGTTTTATAATGGCAGAAATCTCATCTACGTACTCCAACTAGATTTTAGGTGAAAGGGGGCAGTTTGAGATTGCACTTGTCTTCAATGAATGCATAAGTAAGTTAGCAGCAATTAGAGAAACCGGTGATCCCATAACCACATCTGTTTGTCTATACAAATCTCCACGAAAATTGGAAGAAGTTGAATGCAAACATAAATCCAGAACTTTGGTAATATCTGAGGGACCTAATGGACATTGTTGTTGTAGTGAAAGTGAAATCACTATCATCCACAGAGAAGATGAATTAATGGTAACTTTCGATTTTAGCTCCTCCACTAATGTTCCTACTAGGATGGCTTTAGATATTGTGTATAATCGCTTGAACACAACTAAAACAACGATGTCTATCAGGTGAGATTTTACAAATACGCCCTTCCTCCTCATTGTCTTACATCAATTTGGCCCCCATATACTATGAAAACTATTCGTTCAGATCTCGACGAAAGTTTTTACACGGATTAAGGTTATTTTATGGAACTTATCAAGAATAAATTACGTAATGCGATGCCGGTCTAACCACTCAGTCTTTTGCTTGATTCATATACTGGGCGGGTGTGATTGGGAATGTTTTATATGTACACGGTCAAATATTTGCAGCAATATGTTGACAGTTGTAATTAGGAATTCTCATATCACTGAAGATAAAAAGAATGTCTGTTTGTAAAGTGAAGCGACGTCTTTAATAATTGAGGGGATTCGCAACAAGTTCAAAATATCGTGCACTTTGTTTGGTTCATTGCAGATAAAATTATTGAATGTCGCCCCGTTGTTCGGTACTACATGTCCTGTATACGCGTGCTTTATTAGGAAGAAAAATTTACATTCGTAGACTAAAGTACTAATTCCAATTTGCAGATGTAATTTCTTAGGCATGTAATGAACGAAACAAGTGCATGATAAAGGGATACAACCTAGAAATCCACATGGGGTGAAAGCAACGTTAATTTAGTGAGTTATGAGGTTACCATGGACAGATCTGATCCTTGGTTTACCAAAAAACGACGAAAATCGAAATGAAATCAATACAAACCCTGGCGTTATTGTTCGAATAAAGCAATTAACAATACAGTTACATTATCATTATTATCAACTTAACTAAAAAGATTATGGTGTGTTACCGAGTAGACTGCATTTTAGTTATTTGGAAATATAAACCCACCTATAGGTGCTTCCATCTTCAGGAAGTGGAGGCTCTTCCATATCATTTTTCTTGAAATAATTTCGCAGCATGATTGGGTGGTGAACATCTATCTGTAGTTCAGTGAGCCATTCAGAATGCCAGTATGACAAATCTGAGTATTTGACGAAAAATTCTCTCGTGGGACGTCTTACGTGAAGTGGTTTAATTGAAACATGCTGTGGTTGAGTAGATAAAGAGTTATTTTTTTCTACAACAAGCTTTGATTCATTATCCGCTAAAACTTTAACAGCGGTTTTATCCGAGTCTATTGGTACTGAGATGACTGGGTTGACGTTATCTGATTTGGAATCTCGATCAAGAACAGTACAAACATTCCCCAACACCATTTCGGCATTTAACGTATTCTCATTATTTACTTCAGGGACCTGTTCTTGTGAACGCTGATGATAGTGTGTATGGACAAGTTCATCGGTAATTTTAGGAGGTTCAAACCATCTCCATGTGAGTATTCTTGACACCTTGGCTTTTAGTGGTTTACAGCCACAACGTGGACACAGCCAAACTCCTTCAGGAATATTGGCCAGAGGTGGAATTAAACAAGCTATGTGGTAACTAGCTGGACAGTTATCACAACAAATAAGATCACCACCATCTCTACATTCCGTACAAAATTCCTGATGTTCATCTTTATCAGGAGAGGTTGGGTGAACAGCAGACACTATTTTCCCATTCTTGTCTGATGTAACAGCTGGGTCAGATCCACTATCTTCACACTCTTTATTCGCTTTAGAAACGGACGTGATGCCTTCCTTTTCACAATGGGGACAAGACCAAGTTCCTTCTGGAGCTTCTTCTAACTCTGGATCTAAGCACACCAAATGATATGCACGTGGACATGTATCACACAACATTATTTCACCTCCCTAATAGAAAGAAAAGATATTCACTTAAAATACAATCTAAAAACAGACATTAATTATGTAAATTAACTGAATTGAGAGTATATAAGATACAGTGTCATCGGTCTTACCTGTTGACAAACTTCGCAATAATCCTGATGATCGGTCTCATAACCTTCTTCCTCTCCGATTTTCGTAAAAGTGCGAGCAACAACCAGGGGAAACCGAGCAGTTGTCTTCTGATGAGTATGGATTACTTTACTAGACAGGAAACTCGAATCGACCAGTTTGGACCCAGGCCCATTCCCACCAGTAGTAGGACGCCTAACTGCCCGTTGCTTGCGACGATCACGTTCTTCATCTTGAGCCAATTCGGCCTCTTCTAATTGTCGTTCGAATTCTTCATCGCTTGTGTTATGGCCTCCGACAGACCGCTCCTGTATATTTTTGTAAATATAAAAATGAAAGGACAAAATATAATATAATATTGTTGACTTATAATCCCATAAAGGGAATTAATCCTGGCTTAGCATTGTACGTTAAGCTACCCAAAAGACTACAATGAAAAAGTGCGAACCACAGAGGCAATGAATTAGTAAGAGGGCTGATAGTACTAATCGCAACTTTCATCTTTTACTTTAAACCTACCCAGAAAGTGTATTGATTGTTTGAATCTTCCCACTGATGTTTTAGAGTGAAACTGATCAGCCACTTAGGTGGATATGCACCCTCTAAAGACTGCCTAGGTATTCCCACTAAGTCACGGGTATTTTAAGCATATAAATGTTGGCCAGCAGTGGAATCTCAGACACACGTTTCTTCCTATTTGGAACCCGCCAGCTGGACATGCTTGCGTCCAAGAGTTAGTGTTCACTTCAGATCTCGAACTCTCTTTAAACGACAGAGCGTTATCCACTTAGAGTCGTGAGTCAGTAAATCGTGAAATCGAGCTAATTCTAATTCATTTGTATTGGTTGTCTGGACATTTTCCCTGATATTTAGGACTACAATTTTGCAAATAATAAGCATTAACCTACTCTTTACATTGTATGAAACAAAAGGAACTGAGTTCACGGAAGATTGTAGTTAATAAAATTGCATTTAATAAACTCTTTTGCATTTTTGTTACTAGTTTTGGTGATACTTTTAAGTATTTCAAAAGATACGCCTTAATTTCCACTTGGAAGCTTTTAGTATATACTTCTTAAAGATTAATGGAAAAATTTAACATCTATGTATGTGACATATGTGGTTATAATATTGAAATATCTACACAACCTTCCGATACAGTGCAGACTTTGAAGCCAAGTAAGTAGTTTACAATCCTTCGAGTCTGTTTTGTCCATGTAGTCAGTTGCTGCTTCTACATATTATGGTAGGAATGAGACGAATGAAAACAGCTTCATGAAGAGAGTTAATCAAAACCTGGACCGTTTTATCAGATTTCACTGTGTAAACCAATGAAATTGTTTGTTTATTATTATTTGACCATTGGTAAAAGGAGGCACCAAATAGATATGCGCCACATAAATCATTCGATTTATGTGAGGGCTGGGACACTGCCCAGGTGCCCAAACCGAAGCAAGTGGTTTTCTTGAGAGAGGGGCCACACCCCAAGCCTTTGACCTGACAGTCTAACCCAAAAGACAGTGAAGCATCGTAAGCAGATGCAGTCCCATGGTAGCCGGTGACCAACAATAGGTTCATACGCCATTTGTTCCTTCAGGATACTGGAGCCCAATGTACACTATTGGTTTGGAATTAGGGTTTTCCAACTCCCTGAGATGGACTCTCTGTGTCCACCAACCCAGTTAAAACGCCGAACATTCACTTTTTGTCCTCTCAATTTCGTAAACAACAGCCCCTCCACGAGAAGGCAGTGAGTAGGACTTCCCTAGCAGTGGTTGTATGCACATGGTCATGTAAGAGCATTTCGAGAGGGAGAGCTGACTCTCCACACCCGTGACCGTACCTGGGCATCTGCGGGCTGGTTGTTAGTCAAGATTGGTTCTTACACTCCGTAATAATAAGATACAATGAGTTATTCAGTATTTATTTATTTATTTATTTCAACACATAGATAATGGTACAAAGAGGCACCAAATACATATGCGCCACACAAATCTCATCCGATATGTGTGAGGGCTGTGATACTGCCCGGGTGCCCAAACCGAAGCAGTAGGTAAGACTACAAAAATTAATGTGATAAAATAATGGGCAAATATTATAAGTTCATGCTACCCATTACATTAATTATATGGGACAAAGTAACCCCGACATGATTGGTACTTTTTACAATTCTGGGTAATATCTAATAACGTCTCCGATCATTTGATCACGATTCCAAAAACATTGGATTTAGTGTACAAACAGATACTAGCTATACAGAACAATTCTCCATGTTTCTCGCAGCTAAATTCAATGATACCAAGCAATGATCGGTACAGCATTAACTAGAGCAGCACACGAAATTGTAACCTGGTAATTCAACCTTGAGACCATTTATATAGTGCGTTAAGCTCATAAGATCAACTTAAGGTAGAATAATACTCAGAAAACCACCGAGTCTACAACACCATTATGAATCATTTTAAACAGCAGGTTTCAGTTGCTTTTCATAAAACAAGAAATCCTTGTTTGCAAATTAGTGGAAGCAAGACTCTTTTATTACAGTCGACACAGCTGAGAAAGACCTTGCTCAAATTATCTGTAAAATTCTTAAATGTGGAACAAAGAATGACTCAAAAGTGTGGAACCTATATGTTTATAAGTAAAGCTTGTACTTACCTCAATCTTTTTACGACCACGCTTTTTCTTTTTCTTGCTTATCCGAATCTTTAGAGGGGGTGTTGCAGCTGGTACATGAGCAGGTGAAGGGGGAGGAGACTGGCTGGCAGCCTCGCTACCTGCCCCAGCAGAAAGTGGAGTTGCGTACCCTGCTGAAGATATTTGAACCATGTGCTTCCCCACAACGCCTTTACGTTTTTTAAATGACATGTTGTGAATACGGATGTCAGAAACTTCGTCCTCCTGGGTTTCTGTGTCAACATCATCGAAATCATCGTCTAAGTCTGAATTTGTCGATAAACGGGATTGTAATTAGGTACCTTCTTCTCCTTTTGGAATATAAGGATTCATTATAGCGAATTCTTTCCACTTAGCATCTAGTACTTTTTGAACATCTTCTTTCGATGCGTTTGGGTTTTTATTTGCTATCAGAGGACGAACGTACTGGTCAAATAGTTTTTGGATAGTCCAGTTTTCAAAATCTTCAGTTGAGTAAGTCATCTCTACGTCATCGATCCCTAACTCTTCACACAGCTGATCAACTGTTTTTTCCTTCTAGAACGGTAACGCAATGGCTAAAAACAAACCTTGGAAACACGATCTGAGCGTCTTTTCGGTAAGACTAGAGAATCATCCTACGGAATAAATGAACAATGTAATTCATACACCTACCCTGTGCTTTAACTTTGCACGCTTTTTAGAATCCCTTGCTTCAGTTTTAAGTCTACGTCGCTTACCTCTTTTACTGACAGAAGACTCATCGTAATCTGAAGTGAAAATTGGGGCTGAATACACACAAAAGAGAAACTAAAAACCCACCTTCCATAGTAAATTGAAATGGTGACCGAGACTAAGAAGCAATACAAAGTATACGATACAGTGTACAATATTCAAATGGTTCAAATGGTTGTGGACGGAATAGAAGAAGCTTTCGCTTAACAGTCTTCCGTGTCTAGTAGCAGGGGATTACCAAATCCTCCAGGCAGGAACCTAGGTATGTTAACAATAAAAGAGGAAAAGAAATTGTTAAATCATAGTGTGATGCTATCCTTAGTCCTTAAGAATAAATCAAGTTGCCTCTTAAAGGACTCCTGGGAAGTCGCTTGGACTAACTCGGCTGGCAGCGAATTCCAGCATCTGACAACTCTTAAGCAATAGAAGTTGTGTCTACAGTCCGTTCTGCTATGTTGTGTCTCCAGTTTTTGGGTGTTACCTCTTAGGTTAGTGTTGGAACTAAGCTTAAGTAGGTGTTTGAGAGGATGTCCAGGAGTGTTGAGGATACTATAAGCCATCAGAAGGTCACCTCTAAGACGTCTATACTCTAATGAGTATAGGTTAAGTGAACGGAGGTGTTTTTCGTAAGGTTTAAATTTGAGTCCTCGAACTGATTTCGTGGCTCGCCGTTGGATACGCTCCAGGGTGTCCTTATGCCTTAGGAGTGAGGGAGGAAACACTATGTTTCCGTACTCTAAATGAGGACGGATAAAAGTATTGAAGATTATATGGAAACTTCTTCCGTCAAACTGGCCAAAAATGCTCTTCAATGCTACCAGTACAAGGCTTGCTCGGAAGGCATTTTTGTCAAAGTTAGCATAAGACTTTAAATCGTAGGACACCAAGACTCCTAAATCTTTTTCGACTTATGATACTAATAGAGAGGATTTTCCTAAGTTATAACTGTAGTCTGCGACATGTCGCAGATGGACTACTTTACACTTTGAAGTGTTAAAGGTAAGTCCGTTATCGTCTGCCCAACTTTGAAGTCGAGTCAGATCCTCCTGAGGTGCCTGTATATCGTCTTGGTTGCGTATCTCTCTCCAAAGTTTCACGTCGTCGGCAAAAAGTAATAAGTCTGGAGTTACCTGTCGAGGGAGATCGTTTATGTAGATCAAGAATAGAAGAGGCCCTAGTACTGTGTCCTTGGGGACCCCACTAGGACATTCCATAGCCTGAGAGAAAGTGAAATTAACCCTGACCTTAAAATATCGGTTTTTCAGTTATGAAGTGAGCCAATCGATTAGAGGTGGTCTGATTCCCAATCGTTTGAGCTTATTGATAAGACATGTATGGTAAACCTTATCAAAAGCTTTTGAGAAATCTAGGTAGATGATATCAACCTTTCCCTTGTGATCAAGGATGCTTGTCCTTCTGTTCACCGCAGTCAGTAGGTTGGTAATACAAGAGTAACCCTTCCTGAAACCATGCTGTTGGAGTGAGAAGAAATTTAGGGACAGTAAATAGTCGTTTATACCATCACATATCAGGGACTCCATGATTTTTGAGGGTATGGAGAGAAGAGCCACCGGTCGGTAACTTGAAGGTTCGCTTCGTCGAATTCCTTTTGAAAATTGGCGTGATGTGAGCCAAATTCCAATTTTCCGGTAGTTTTCCTTGACTTAGCGAGTGTGAGAACATCATGCTAAGCGGCATTGCCAGGATTGAGGCTGCCTCCCTCAGCATGGCAGAACGGACCAAATCTGGGTCAGGTGAAGTGTCTAGTCTTAAGTGCTGCAATTTTCGGAACACCGAGTCAGCGATTAAGTTTACTTCGGAAAGTCCTGTGGAATTGCAGATGAAACTGCCATCAGTAAAGTTGGTGTCGGTCGGTTGAAATGTCTGAGAGTAATGTTCAGCCAGAAGGTTATTGGCGTCTCCATCGTTGTTGGTCGGGCCGTTAAGACCTTGAAGTTTGGAAACTCCAGTTTTGGCTTGACGCAGAGAGACTGCATAGCGGAATAAGCTTTTAGGATTAAAGGCAAACTTGTCCATAAGCTTTGTCTGGTACTGAAGTCTATCTTCTCTTATAGCCTTCGTGCATATGTTCCTGATATGTTTATATCGCCTGTACGCCAGCCAGTGCCTTTTGCGGCTTAGCAGGAGAAGGGTACGGTTCTTGATTATTGTAGGTGGCTTGTAGCTCTTGGGAACCGTTTGAGGAACTGAATGGTTTGTAGCACATAAGAGCGTGTGCAGTAAGAAGTCCCAATGAGCATCCACACCGAGTTGAGGGTGTTGTAGATAGACTTGTAGAGCTGATACATTCAATCGTTTGAAATTCCAGCGTAAGTTGTTGGTGGGACATCTTAACTCATTTTTGCTGAAGAAACTGGAAGCTATGACGGCGTGATCGCTTTTTCCAAGGGGAGCTAGGATTTATAGATTGTCAACTAGGAATTCTTCGTTTGTTAATATCCAGTCTAAGCGCGATGGTGTATGACTATTTCTCCAACGAGTTGCCAACCTCACGTTTTCGTACGTCATCGATGAGGTTGAAGAACCGAGCTTCAATTGAGTTGTCACCTCCAATGTACGTATGTTCCGCGAAGTTGACTCTCGGGAGATTAAAGTCTCCTCGAATCAAGATATGAGTGAAACCGAGACGAGTAGAACGGGATAGTCTTTCCAGCATACGACTGTCGTACTCGATCTGAGCGGTGGATTTCTATACATGACTCCGACTAGACACCTCGAAGTACTAGACAATCTTACAGAGCACCAAGTCGGTTCTTGAATATTGTTAAATTCGAGGTTATGAACTTGGTGTACCTCCGAGCAAGATCGTATGTAAACGGCTACTCCACCCTCAAGTCTTGATTTTCTGTCGTTGCGAAACAAAGACATCCCAGGCACTGCCAACTCTTGGTCCGAGAACTGAGGAATTAGCAGTACCTGGGATGTCTTTGTTTCGCAACGACAGAAAATCAGGAATCGGGGGTTGAGTAGCTGTGTACAGTGATTATTAATGACCAATGTATACTGTGGTAAATATTTACTTGATGTGAAAGTTGCAATGCCGAAATGTAATAATGTACATATTACCAAACCTGAAGGTAAAGTGAGAACTCAGTTTACGTATGTTCTCAGCCGTAAACTTCGGATACGGTAAATAAATTTATAAAATCAATTGTTGTATGCCTTCGACATAGATACTAACCTCATTGGTTTTACTGGAAACAGTTCTAGCTGAGAGTACTCGTGTGGAGATAGTTAAAATTTGTTTTTGTTATTATTTGTATTTTTTCTATTAATTCTCATAATTTGTATAATTATGATTATTGCTTGTAAAACTGTTGTCCAGAAAATCTGAACTTTGATCTTCCGTTCTGTTTTTTAATACCCCCTGGTATGACATTGATTATCACTCCCAAATACACTGCAGTTTACATATGCTTCTCGTTCTTAATAATCTTCTGTTACGATGACTTTAATATATTGGATGTCTATGTCTACGGATCACTGTGATATTCTTATTACATGCTTTATCTGTATATACATCTCGGGATATGGCAATTATATTTGGAGTTACCAACTATTCATAATTTTGGATTGCAAGACCCAAAGAAACTCGAGCACGCCTATTCCTGACAATTTAAGTAACATCCAGTATATTTTCTTTTGTGTACGAATTACATTCGATATATTGACACATTAATTTTCTGCTGTAGAATCCTCGTCATTATTTTGGGAATTGATGTACTTTAATCCATCGCATTCAATAGAACATCCTATACAAATCATATTAGTGAATGCCTTGCAGAGCATCTCTCACAACAACTAGTCAGATTAAATCACCTACTTCTCAGAACATTGAATCTTCTATTAATATACCTCTGAACCGCTCTCTTTTTGAATTTTGATTTGACTTTATTTATGATCCTCGGCTATAAATGGACTACGGGCAACAATGACATCAAACAGTTAATACCATTATCATATTTAGTAGTGGGCCCCGAAGTGCACCAAACAAACCGAGAGTCAGTCATTTGTAATATTAAATAAATAATTTTTATATGACGTGATATTGATTTTGTGTTATGGGATTTTTCCCCGTATTTATAGATTTTGTTTTTATTATATCGGGACATATCTAAATTCATAATAATGAAGTCATATACACATCACAGCTTACAATTTATGCCATTCTCGCTCGACAATATCGAGGCCTGGTTCTACTATGCAGAAAGCAATTTTTTACGAACACAGAAAGACAGATCCACTTCTTCGCAGTAGTGAAGACACTACAGTGGGGTTTCAAAATTTAAATCACAAATAGTATTTCCAATAGTGATCTTTCAGTACGTTATGGTACTCTGGGAAACGGAGTCCTTGACTCTCGTGATATAACCGATCAATGTGTGTTAGGCTGACCCTTTCACAACATTGAAGTGAGACGGGGCTCGTCAACAAAAGTATCGATATGGGTGTGAAGCGTTATTGCTCAGAAGACTTTCAATGAATGCATTTTTGGACAGCTATTTTAACCTAAGCTTTCCCAACAAGTATAATATGTTCGACGTTCATTTCCAAATAACACTGTGGGTTAATTAGATGAGGCTCCCAAGTAGATTATTTAGGCCACCAGATTTACTAGTATCGAGGTTGGTTCTGTCAAGCGAAATTCTCAATCGATTCACATTAATATTGAAGATCAACGTAATAATTATACTCGTTTTCTCACATTTCGTTTCATTAACTTTCAGTATAATGGCAGATTATCAAGAATTTTTCAGAGACGTTTCACGTGAGAGATCTGTTTTTGAACTGCAAGGAACAGAAAACTCTCGTTGGTGCTATCAGCATAACACCTTTGGTTCGGTAATCCCTCTAAAAGTTGCAGGGAACCATGCATTTCCCCGGACTTCAAACTTTCCCCAAACTCAAGTCTTCCGAGAAACCCTCCAGCTAGTACGCGTTAAGCGGAACCGTCGAATATAACTTTGTGCTGTCTGCCACTGACATAATGAAAAAGGTTTGTTTCCTCGTCACTGTTGATGGAAATTTAAGTGTTTCTCTCGTCTTGAAATCGCAGACCGTAAATTGAAAAATGACCCCCCGCTTACGGTATGAGAGTTTGTGGAGCTTCGTTGTTGCTAATCATTGACACAGACCTACCTCAAAACCACTGCCACTCGTTGAGGCAAGCGAACATAATTTGTTTGGCGGATATATTGAATTATCGACCTGTGATGTTTATTTTCTGTCTGGATCTTATGTCCTGTCATATTTACGCACATGATTGACCTGAACTTTCAACAGTCATTTGATAAATATCTTGTATTGTAGAAACCCCAACAGAAATTTCCGTCAGTCACCAGCAATATTACGTCTCACATAACTACCACAGGACCACCTCTATTCTCAAAAACACTCCGAGCGGCTTTTGTGAAGGCAAGATTAGCTAAAATCGAGTCAAGCGACACAACGAATTTGGGAACCCTCCGATCATCGAATAACCCATAGGGTACCACCGCGACGTACGGTCACTGGAAAGGATTGCAACGACGGAGTCTGAAGTTATTCTTCATGGGACTGGCATTTTCACACTACCGTCCTGTTTCTCACTGATAGTCTGCAGTGTTTATTAAACAAAAATATTGAATTGAGTTATCTTATGTGGCAAAAGTACGCCTTTTTTCTGAATTCTTGCACTCACAATAATTTATTTCGGTACTAACTCAGTTAATGTATAACAGTAGTTTTGTATTCAAACGTCTTTTGTATTCGGATGTTTACTCTTCTCACTTAGTTGTCATTCATAGTTAAAAATTCCACTAAGAAAGAAATTCTACTAACGTCTTTTCAACCAACCAACAGACTCAAAGTCGTGACCCCTGGTTCTGACGAATCTATACTTCATATTGATAAACTTAAATCTCCTGAATTTAGTGATTCTTATTCACAAACATTGCCATAAATATATCAGTAGATATGCTAAATATCCTCCATACTCTCATGTGTTATGAAGACTTTGTAACTATTTGATAAAGTGATGTGTTACCTAGTCTGAAGTTTAACCAACAATCTGAAGTAGTAAAATAAAAAAACGGAGTATGGGGCCAGTGAAATTCCATTGAGCCCTAGTCAAATCATCCTGCAGTTGAGTCACTGAATATCGAACAAATCATCGATCCACGTCAAGGCCAAGGAAAACCAACGTGCATCAGTTAATCGTACGCCATGAACTGGCCCATGCGTCTGTGGTCTTGCTTTCGCTTGTATCTACATTAACTGATATATTTCTATAATAACGTCTTCTGTGTTTTACAGTCTTCAAAGCATCTCTAGTACCTTGATACGTCATTGGGGCAGTCAACGTAAGGTGCTGACTTCGACGTTGGCTGGTTCGTCAAACCACTCCCGCCCTAAGATCATTTGACATAGATCATCTACGTTGGTGATCAACAGTAGGCATCCGATACTTTTTGTGATATTGTGATATTTAAAAGTATTCGAATTATTATACGAACTAGGAATCCCCGAAATAACCCAATTTAAGTTAGTCAGAACTGCATGAGCACAAACGAACGTATTGTATTTGGAATTAAAAATTAGGCACGCATTAAGTACAAGAGGATTACTAAATCAGACAAAAATCACAGACAAGCACCAAATTATTGATCGTAATGTCAGCTATATAAGGCTATTACAAAATAAATCAAAACATTTAGAACCCCTCAAGTATGTACGACCTTCGAATAATAGTAAAAAAGTCGAAAAACGAACTAAAGGGATAAAAAGGCATCCTAAAGTTTGTAGCTGAAAAGATGATAAAAAGTTTTGTATTCCTACACTATGGTTGCATATAATCTGTGACTGCACTCTTGCTAATAAGCTTATAGACATTTGTCTTCAAGCTTGCGGCATGTTGGACATCGACTCTTTACTTATCTCTTGGATATCACATCAATTAGCATGTCCCCTAATGTTTAGACTTGATTGTTGTTCAGAGGCTAAGAGACTTATTGATTCAAGTAAAAGTATTTACTCCTTGATTTCATGTACAAACGTGAGAATTGCCCACGACCTAACATCTTGCGAAGTTTTTGTGAGAAATCATGACGCAACAGGATGTTCAAACGACAGGGTAAGACCGGCTAACGACAAATAATGAAGTGAATAGTATCAAAAACATCTATCATGAGCAAGATGTGAGTCAAAATACGACAGACGTTGATCAAGAAAGTAGAAATTTCAAAGTGAAATGATAAACGCAACTGAAATGTGCAGTTTTAATCCGACTTCTTTGGACAATGAAGTACCTGAATATGAACCGCATGATGATACTCAGGCGACTAAACCAACAAAGTAGATAATAATCGTCCTAGAAATATTATACAAGATGACCTAATTGAACTTGGATTAATTTCATAAATCCACCTTTAGTCATAAAAACACTCTCCACCTCTCATAAAAGTGTGTACAGACTGAATCCTCGTCATCAGTCAAACGAATAGATAAAGAACAACTCAGTTTCTTCGTTACTGTTCCAGCAATCGTTGACAGATTCTCCTCTCTGATATCATTTAATCTACCTCCAACCTTTTAAGGTAGCGAGACATGATAAGTACGGAGTATATCAACCTTCGAAGACACTAAATAACAATAGGTATCAATGTACTAGAAACATTGTTCACTCACCAAACTTAATCCTCAGAGTTGCAATCGTAATTATTCTGAGAATGAAAATTTACTTCTCTGTACATTACAAAACCACCTAATAAAAGCGAACTTCAAGTATTAAAATCGTCATGGCAACTATCATATACATATTTCAGATCTTCTACAAGTTAACACTAATGCGGACAAATATAACCCAGGCTATGAGCTTTATTACTAAGGCAACATCATGTTTAGCGGTAGAGTGCATCACCATTCTGTGCAAGATCTTTTTGCAATGCAGACACTACTGAAACCTCTGGCAAGCCATCTAACCGTAGTCATTCCAAATCATATGCGGGTCCTATTTCTCCCATACACGTGCAATTAGACCATGCTCCCCTGCATATGCTTGGCTAACAACCTCTCCAAGTAAATTCACTAGGGCACTGAATATATGCCATATATTCATAACGAAATCCTTAAAGAACCATCAGCTCCTTCTCTTTTAACTAATATCAAACCTTTGAAGGTTGTAAAGTCTTTTTTTACCCAAAGTGCTCTGTCATGTTTCGACTTGGTTAGCCATTTGCTCAATATGCGTCTTATCAACATCTATGAGATGTGTCATAAGTAGACAGATTTAGTCTTTTATGCGTCTCATTACCGACCATCGCTTATTATGAAGATCGAGCCATGAACACCAAACAATATTTCCCGTTTAAGCATATTCCTTGACGTCTATAATCTATGTCGAACAAATAAGCTACACGAAGCCATAAGGTCAAGGTTGCCTTATGTTTGTCGACTCTTGAATGAACCTACTCTAACGTAATATATCTGGATTCTTCGTGCAGTGTTCTGAAATGTTCTAAATCAACTTCATTTTTGCCTTTATTTAACCACCAGCATAACTCATCGACAGGGTAAATGGCTATATTGACAGATACCTCCACGTTAGCTTCATCCCTACCAGTCACAGGCATGGTTTTTAAGGGTACTTCAACATGCAAGACATCCATTGGTTTTTATTCAAGGAAACTGAGCATTTGTTGAGTGCTTCGAGCTTGGAAAATGGACTGAGTATGTCAGTAGCTCTACCAGATACCGACTATTCTGAATTTGGTCTTATACAGTAACCTTACTCCTTATACTGTGAATATTTAAAAGTTCCTCAAATATTGACCATACTATCATCATCTTTAGTCTTGCTATAAAAGTCATACCACTACTGCACGCTCTGTTGAAGGTTTTAACTTTTTTCACGTGGTATTATTTTATTTTCCTACTGGTTTTTCCCTTAAATTAAAAAAAATTATCAGAGATAAATGATCTGTCACTGACAGGGTTCTATCAGCTTGACATCTCATTTTGGAACTTAACGTCTTACATTAATTTTCTAGTTTTCACGCTGTCTATCTCTTTTCACCAATCAACATTAATATATTTGCCCTGATCCTAACATAAAACTTTACACGTCTATTAAGTTAAATTATAACTCTCGCTGTTCACCAATTAAACCTTATATTCACATTACTTCCAATAATGTCCAGGCCATCTAAAAAACATATAATCTCTCCTGATGCCTATAGCACCTGCAAAAGATCTAGATCAGTCACTAAAGCGAACAATGTGAAACCTTATAAACTCACTGATCAGTCTGCAACCTACTCTGATCTTCCCTCAGCCACACTAAACGTACACCGTTTACTTGAACAAGACATATCACTACCTTGTATCTCGCTTGTAGATATAAATGAGAGCAGTCACATACCGTTAGAGTTGATATCATTTGTCAGTCCAAACAAAAGCATCACATGTGAGCAGTATTTAGACAGTGCGGCTGACCTCAAACACCCAACAATTTTACAATCGGCTATCCTGAGTAGCGGCTCACGGAGTACATGTAAGCCCGCCTGCTATAGCCAGCCCAATGATGTAGATCTTGACTATTCACTCAGATATATACTCCATCCCCCAGACAAGTATGCACGAGGTTACCACCTGATAGACACTTGCAACAGGTCTGTATGTAACCATATTTACCTCAAAAAATTTGATATAAATTTAAATAATCTCACCACTGGTAGTTCTAAAAGCAGCCAAACAGAATTTAGCCTCACCCAAACTATCCGTACACATATTTAATCAATGTTCTAGAAAATCTCGATCTCGAAATTATAAAAAACACTGAAATAGCAATTGGACATATATCATCTGAAGTGTTGAAAATACTTCAGTGCATGCAGAATGTCATTGTGTATGATATACCTGATAGTGCGAACGTAAAGATTGCTAAAAATACTCTACCGCAAGAATGTGGATTGTCGTAATCTCAGTGTGTGATAAGAAGATTACGTAAAGAACACATTAAAGCCTCCTGTCTCATTCTGTTTCAGTCTGGTAGTACCACTGAAGCTAATTACCTCCTCAAAAGTCAGTCATCACTGAGGTGTATTCCAACATTTAGAAAGATTAGAATCATCCATGACATGATTGCTATCCAGCTTCGAAGCTTCAACGGAACACAAACTAATCTACCAGGCCTACGTATCCGTGGCAGCTACAGAACTTGTCATTGCACAAATCTTAAAACACCATACACTGGCACTCCCAAAAACGGAGTTACGTCGGATGCTGCTATTAGTCCTAAGGACAAGACCGCACATAAAGCAGCTGCAACCATTCACCCTCAGCCCAAACATTCAGCTACCCCAAAATGCCAATCCACTTATGCCTCGATTGTGCCCCAGTATTGCATTAGCGGCTCCGATAAAAAGCCTAAAAACGATCCTCCCAGGAATTGTGCTTACAGCTACAGACACTCAGAAACCACCGTACGAAGGAATACTAAACACTACGTAAAAACTCACCAGTACTCCAGCACTCTTAAACCAAAACACGCACCTTTTTTTATGGCAATAGAATGCCTTACAACAAATATGGTGAACTGGCAGTACCCACTCATCCCATCGTGAAACGACACTCGACAGGAACCACACCTACACGTAATACCTGTAAGTCATATAGTGTGAGTCTTGCAAGCTCCATGAGCCAGCACACAACTACACACAACAGAAACACCTCTCTTGTCGATGATATCAGGCAATCCTTCATTGCGTACCAGAAACATAAAACCTCCCCAACTACCCATAAAAGGACTAAAATTACCCACCGCACGCAAGAAAGCTATAACGTTGGTCTATATGGGAACCTACCTACTGATTCTAGATGCTTTCTAAGTCAAGCCACCCTATACAACTCTTTAATCCTCCTAATTCGACACATACACCATCTCATCCTTTTTTATCTCTCCCCTCCTCAACACTGCTGCTATGGGGTCTCCAAATTTTGAGGGCGACAGTCCCACCATTCTGAGACCATCTATATACTCCGACCTAGTGAAGAGTGGCACATCTTTCTCAACGTCGATAACTATCTCTAGTCTTAAAAGATCCTAAAGTGAACCTACTGATCACTCCCCGAACACACTATCTAACCATTCAACTCTACCTTTCATTCTTAAACATAATTCTTTCACCAAACTAACCTCCAACTATCTTTCTCGCATTAACCCTATTGGTAATAAACTAAACGCTCATCAGTATGGAATCAACACTCCCAATTCTTTTCTTTTTCGTAGCAAAATAGACAACCCACTGGGTTTACATCATACCCTTCTACTAGACAAACAATCATCGTACCTGACACTTATGTTAATCAACTCACGATCTGTACGAAGTAAGATGATTAACCTATTACTTTTAAACAACCCCTCGCTTGTTTTGATAACGGAAAGTTGGCTGTCCTCCGAAACCACAGACACATATCTACAAAAAGACACCTATGAACTCTTCCGCTGTGATCGAGTCATCAAGAGGGGTGGTGGTTGCCTTGTTTATGTATCAAAAAATTTGAGAGCGGAAATCTATAGCGACCACGTCCTCAGTAAACATCGTGATTCGATATGGCTTACTGTGCATACTCATGAATGCAAAATACTAATCAGATGCATATATCGAGCTCCTAACACTATTAGTTCAACTGACACTATTATAAGTGAGTCATTTGCTGAGGGTGCCTTGCTTGCCTTCACTTAAAAAATTGTATGTGATGATTTCAACCTTCCCATCATCAACTGGACGACATGTTCTGGCCCATTGTGCTTTGAAAGCATACTTAGGTCCTTAGATATACACGGTTGGCAACAACATGTACATCTGTCTACACGAAATCACAACATTCTTGACCATCAATTGTAATTGGCGAAAAGTTTCACAACAGCGATCATAAAAATGTCCTCTTCACCCTTCCGATTCTTGCCACGTGCAACAAATTAAAGACATTAAATAATCGTTTCCAATATATAGACTATGCGAATGCTGACTGGGAAAACTTTCGATTTCCAATAAAGCACTCTGGCTGGAGCAGTTTCTTTACCAGTGATAACCTCTTAGAAACATTAGAAATATTCAATATCACCACCAAATCTGCACTAGACACTACTATACACTGTAAAATTGCTACTAAAACAACTAGTCCCTATATAAACCAAAATACTAGGTCTAAACTGCGAAAACTGAAAAGAACATACTATATATTAAAAGACTTTAGCGCCATGCATCAGGTATACTCTGAACTTGACGGAGTACAAAGTCAACACAACAAGCATAAACAGGTAGAGGAACGTACTGTGCTCACTGCTGCATACGAAGCCCAAGCCTTATGTCGTCTCCTAGCAAAACGCATAAGAAAGAACGCAGATCACAACATTCACTCCATACTGCACGATGAAGTGACGTATAATGACCAAACCGTCATATGTGAACTATTAAGTGAATGGTTTTCAGACAATCGAAATATATCTCATGCTCCAGATATTAACATAAAGTGCATCAGCAAAAGACTATCTCAGTACCATAAACTTCGACATTAGGAGTATACATACCGCCATTAAAACTCTGAAGTCAAATGCAAGTTCTGGTGCCGATAACACCTCTTCAATCCTTTATAAAATGTCAGGACCGGACATACAGACGCTATTACTCAAAATATACCCATTATCTTTAGAGACAGGTATATATCCGGAAACCTGGAAGGTAACGCATGTTTTTCCCAAACACAAATCCGGACCAAGAAACCTGGTCGAAAACTACAAACCCATAAATATCACTCAGGTTATATCACGCATAATGGAAAAAGTGATACAAAATCAACTATCCGATCACCTACTTAAGGAAGATCTAATAGACCCGTCACAACACGGCTCCATTAGAACAAAGTCGTGGAGTACATGACTGATAAACTTCTTTAACGAGGTTACTCGCATAGGTGATCAGAAGAAACTAGTGGTTATACTATATTTTGATATTAAGAAAGTCTTTGATAAAGTACCTCATAATCTTCTAATCAACATACTTAAGTCAGCCAGAATTAAAAATCCACTTCTGCAATGGACCAAGTCTTTTCTTACGGACAGATACCAAATAACCAAGATTAACTCTACAACATCGAAATTTCGACCAATAACCAGTGGTGTTGTGCAGGGTATTGTCTTGGGCCCATTGCTCTTTATAATCTACATCAACAATATATTCAAATGCTTGGGCACAAGTAAGACCTACCTCTATGCCGATAACTTGAAACTCATCTATAAAACTGACATTTGCGATGTACGTAGTACTATGCAAAAAATCCAACATGAATTAAATATGGTAGAAAACTGGTGCAAGCGCTGGAGGTTAAAGCTCAACATAGAGAAATGGGGCTGGTTGTGCTTGACGTATTGTGTTCTGTAAAATAAACGAGGTCAACAGAACTATCTATTTTGTAAATTTTTCAACCACTACAAGTAAACTCTGTTTTTGGGATAAACATTTTTATAGCTAACTTGCGTTATTTGTTACAATGGGTTGCGGTTCTTGCAGTGTTGCATCTGAAAAACGAAGGGTAAAGATACATGCTGGTTGCTTTTTTGTTCTAATAAATGAGTCCGTCCTCTTGTGGGCCAGAGAATGAAAGAATGTATTAGCTCTAAAATTATTACAGCTTTCCATGTGCAGTTTGTGATCTAAGGAACTATGACTGATTTGATGAACCATCCATGGTTACACCATTTTAATGTACTGTTGTGAACGGGAATACAGGTAGGGACAACCTATGTATTTTATTACAAAATTACAGAGTTCTCTGGTTAAATTTTAAAACCATACGTTCAATACTTCATTTGCGAATTCTCTATCAACTGTCTCAAACTTCATCGTTCTTTCATTGCCATAACAATTACTCTCTCTTTCCGTTCTTCCCAACCTTCTACTACCGAACATTCCATTTTTCATCAGTGTTATATACTACTTATTCCGACATAAGTAGCACGAACCACAATATTTACTTAGACATGCATGGTTTAATTTCTGAGACAAGCATATTTGATATACTAAAGGTGGAAGGAATACAACGAAACTTCAACCGCAAAATAATTAAAACTGACTCAGTCATTGACCGCAGTTCCCGATGCCAAATCTTAGGAATAGCACCCCTCTGGAAGAGAAGGCTTAAGTCTAATTTGATTCTCTACTTCAAACTACTGAAAAACCTTACTTATTAAACCTGTAAGATAGTTTTTGCCCGAGATTCACATGAATACAAACTTCGAAACAAAGTATCTACCATCAAAGTTGAGAAATACAGATCAAAAACTCGGGAAAACTTCTTCCTCATCAAGTATGCAATAATATGGAACAGTCTTCCCTCCGAAATACGCATGTCTGGTGAATCACATACGTTTGTAAAACTGTTTGATCAAGCTTGCACTTGCACACATTTGCGCTCCACTCAGACATCATAGGCTCTCTCCATGTCTAGACCAAAATGGACCTCAAGTTCAGTTTGCCTTATTTTTTTTACTTTGCAGTTGTATTAGTTACATTTTCCACCCTATTTCGTCACTTGAAGTAGACAGGTAACTCACTGGACCTATCGATACTGTTCAACTAAACTCGGTCGCTAGGGGACACTCACTACCACCCTAAAAAGTCAAGAGAACAGCACAAACCATTGTTTACTAGCAGCGGTCTTGCAACTATGGAACCTGTTACCAATCAACTGGTTAGGATAACACAAATTAACATCAGCACCAAGTTAATGTGAGTTTCTTCCTGTTTATTTTTTATTAGCTTTTTACTCTTCTGTACACTATGTCGACTAGCAATTAATATTATTTCCCCACTCTTTACCTTATCTACAACTCATATACTTGTGTACTTTTCCGCCTGCTTTAATAAACAACTATCCTACATTATACCCTTCTCAGTGCTTATACTCTAATTGGCAAACTACACTTTACACTATAGTCAATTAAAGCACTGCATCGATGCCTTACCCACAGTCCATAACTTGTAACAGTCTGATAAGCTTGTAAAGTGGTACTTATAGAAATAGTGTTTTCCAAAAGGATGCGAAACACAGATGACTGTTTGAGGTATGACATATATCCAAAAATAAGCTTAAATGAGCCTAAAATCACAAAAGGAAGGAGGGTGGAGTTACTAACCAGCAAGCATTGATGGTGAGGGCGATGACTTAAATCCACGCGTGTTTGTGGAGCAGAATATTTTGTATGTATCAGGCTCTTTATGATTGAGAATAAGTCGATCAATATGTGATATAAATTGTCTTCCTACGCTCATCACTCGTACTCATGTTCCCAATTTTTTGGGGAATTAGCTATTCTACTAAGACAACCTATAACATGCTAACTCGGACTTTTACACTAGGATTGTGTGGCTGACATCGGAAGTACAAAAAATGAAAAGAAAGAAGTTAGATGATAAAAGATATATTCATTAGTATTCTTAACACTTCACCCTCTATATGCGCACTCCCTTCTGATAAACCGCTTCCTTTGTACCGACCTTGACTTTCCTTCCTTCACGTGAGCTTACTCCAACTTGTTAAACATAACAACTCATTCTTTTTTATTACTACATTCTCTAATATGGAGCCTGTGACTTCATTTCACTCTAATACGAATTTAATCTAATTGATTATACCTCTGTCTGTCCTCCTATACAATGTTAAGCAACGTTTGCTGTTCATATCCAAGTTCTTGGCTGCTCTTTTCTGTCTCTTTTTTGCTCTTCAGGATCTTGGTCTGAGGGCACAGTTATGGAACTTCTGACGTCTTGAACAAACTTGACGTACGTAAAATATATTTGATAGGCTATCAATATATCGAGAATCGTCTGATCTAATCTGGCTAGCGATTGCAGGGGTTGTTGAGCACAGAGTTCCTACTTGTGATCTGGTGCGGATACATGACCGAGCGCCTTCAGCTAGGTGAGTCCATTAAAACTAATGTGATCAGCATCCAATGTCGAAAACTTACAGAGCTATTTATTTGGGGGACTAATTTACCGCTACAAATGTTTTAATATTTATATTTCGTACAATCGTTTATCCAGACAAACGGTCGAAGAAACGAAGCAATGAAAGCTAAGAGAAGGGAGCAAAGCTAAATGACGCTCAGTGAAGTCAAGTGAGTCAACTCACTTTAGCCAAGTGTGAATCGATATTTATAGTCGAACAAAGTAAGTTACGGACATATAGTGCGTAAGATAAGAAATGCACTAAATACCACCATATAAAAACAGAATTAGTAATCGAATAAGTGACAGGGACGATATATCCCGAAAACTCATAGTTTGTAATTTTATCTTTGTGAAGATGGTATGCAGATGTATGCGTGGGCATTTCTTACCACCCACACTCATAGTCGATTGATTAACTTATGGATGAAATGTTTAAATATATCAATGGCAATCATTTGACGAACTGATCAATTGAATGTTTAAAAGCTTCATGGAATATATATATGTTTTAAGTGTGTTTGTGGGCTCGCTCGTTTTCTGGCTGTTTGCAGAATATATTTTCCATACCAAGCTTGGTCTTCTAGATAGCGGGACTGGAACGCATCAATAGCTAGATTACTGGTCTTTAGTCACTGAGTCTTGTTCTCGTTCGCAGATTAAGTCACTCCCTACAACCATCGGGAACAATGCTGGCTTAACTTTGCCCTTGCTATGACGGATCTTTTATGATTTTAGTTCTATATGGACATTTAATCTTCAAGTGTTTTTATTCTAATTATACTTACTACTATTTGTAGTATGGTTTACTGCACTATGTGAGCTATTTTGCCGAGACCTAGTACAACCAATACTGCTACATTTACTGACATTATTAACTTCAGAACCGCGTAATAAGGGTGTATTAGAAGTGCAATAGGAAGGAAATCTTTAAGTTCATTCTTTTTGTCAACCAACTTAACTCGGACTGACTTGTTGTTTCATGATGAGAACATCCCAAAACAGGTTCTACAGTGAGCCAAAGTATAATGTTCAGTAATTTCCAACGAAACAGAAATATCTAGTAATAACACAATATTATCAACATGAACTAAGTGGTTCAGTAAAAATAATCAACATTTCCAACAGAGACGAATGTATTCAGTTATTCATAGCAACTTCTCATGTTCTTCCAGAGCCAAATCACTTTTTAATCAGCGCAATAACAATACATTAATTTAATCTTATTCCATTAAATATCTTGTGCTTCCTGTCATTAAAATTTTGATTTTAAAAATTGAACTAATCGAACTGTTTCGTATTGTAAATATATTAATCTGAGCATTTATCTGTATGATCATTTAGATATATTTGATATCGAAGTTATGTAAACTATAGGAAAACTTTTGTTTTCTTCTATTCTAAACTTTATTTCTCAAGCATATAATGAGTGACTGAAATTGGTAAAACATTTTAGTTGGAATCACTAGTAGGGTTAGACAGAATAATAACAAGATAGAGGGGTGGAATAAATAAGACAGACACGTACCACTATAATGACATATAAAGTTTATAAAGAAAAATATCAGGAGTACAAAACAAAGATCAAGAGAGAAAGAAAGTGATACAACTAAAATACGTTGTGAAGATTTATAACATTTGCTATGACAAAAGAAGAAGCAACATCTCAATTAACTCGAAGCATATTTCACACAATTTATGTGAAGTTTTCACGAGCCCGTATAAAACTGTATGGATGGCGTCATTTAGGATGGTTGGTTTTGTTGGTTGCTGCACTGAATGTTGTTTGCATAGGGGGAAAAAGAAGGGCATTCGGAATATTCGTTGCTGCTCTACATAAAGCTTATAATGACACGAGCATGACGGAATTGAATTGGGTCGGTGACAGTTATGCTGCAGTTGGATTCTTTCTAATGCCCTTTGCTACAACAGCAATAATTCGATGGAATCGGCCATATAGATGTACCATGCTTCTAGCCGGTTTATTAATTTTTATAAGTTGTATGACATCAGCAGTGGTGCCTAGTCCAGGGTATCTATTCCTGACTCATACACTAATACATGGCCTTGGATCTACGCTTATTTTATGTGGGACAAGTCTTGTAACAGAAGAGTATTTTGACAGATCTCATCGATTTCATGTTTTAGCAACTGCATTTGTTTCCGGTGGACCTTATGGTGTACTAATATTTGGTCCATTGTATTCAAACTTAATACAAAGCTACGGTTGGCAAGTGGCATTTCAACTAAGTGGATTACTCTTCTTACTCGTGACATCTTTAGCCGGGATTGTTTTTATTTCGCGTGATATATTTGAATATAACCAAGCTATGCTGGAGCTTTCTGATACTTTTGAAGAAAATACTATGAACAAAGCCTTACGAAAGGATTCCTTATTACTGCGTAATTCTCCGAAAGCCAGTGATGGACGTGGATGGGCTTTTTGCTCAGTTGAACATTTGAAAAATAATCCTCAAGTGTTCGTCTGGGGATTTGAACGCTTACTTCATAATCTCGTAATATATGGTTTACTAATGAATATGACAGCTTATGTAAGTCAGGCATTAAATGATCAACTGGTATTGGGTGCCCGAGTTAATTTATACTTTGGTATAGGAGAATCAGTCGTATTTACACTTGGAGCTTTAATTGGTGATCGTATACGAGGTTATTTAGCAGTCGCCTACTTTATTGGAGCACTATTTGCAGCTCTATTTTTGGTTATTATGCAAAATACATATGAAGATTTAAATGTTGTTTATGTACTGGCTGGATTTACTGGTGCTACTGTTGGTGTAGGCAATACATTTCTATATGCTACTTCAGAAGAGATAATGATGGTTCATGGATCAATTGCATTTCCTATGACAAAAATGATTGCTGGTATTGGTATGCTATTAGCACCATTATTCTCTGGTGCAATTATTGATGGATTTGGATATGGTGGATTTTTTATTAGTATGGCAATTTTAGTGTCAATAAGAGCTATTCTCCTAGGTCTCATATGTTATATATTAAATCTCAAGAAGAAATTGATTTTAGCTAGTGAAAAAGAACACATATCTACAAATGATAATCCTTTTAATCATTGTTGTCAAAATACTACTAAACAGTGTAACGAAAAATTAACAAAAATTAATAATGTAGAATCTGAAATTACAAATGGATTACATTCAACAGAACATGATTTAGAGAAACGTATTCAAACTTCTTCTGAATGGTATCATGAGAATGATCGCAGAATACCATAAACTTATTTATATAATAAAATAGTATAATTTAAACAATACATTGAAACTTATTATTGTTAACGAACCAAAAAACACCTCACCCCCCCCCTCAAAAAAACAATAATTTTATTTACATTTGATTGAATGAATTTGAATTTCCACGGTAGAAATTGTTTAAAAGCATGCGAAAAAATACTTGAATAAACAAACATTCATTGAAACCTTTCAGAGTAAGTAACGTTTATTTATAATGATGATTCTATGATTTTTTTAAAAATCATTCCAAGTGATTTAATCTTATTACATTATGTTTTCAAAATACAATAAAATGAATCCAATCAAATTTAAATTTAATGCTTATCATATATTCAAAAACGAAAGAGTCTTTTTGTGAATAATTCACTCAATGACTTCGTTATCAGGCTATATAATTCTAGATTCATAGTTACATAATATATGTTACAACTAGTGAACCTATGCTTCATTTATTGTTTGAATAAATATCTCAAATATATATACTTTGCATTATTCTTAACTCTCATTTCATTTGTTATAATCCATATGGATTTCTTATATAAATTATCATGATAATATTCTACAAAAATGTTTAAAGAAATTTTCTTAAAGATTGTTAGACTACTTTACACTTTTAAGTTAATTACTATGAATTCAAAGAAAAAAATTATTCAAAATCAGTACTCACAAAAGTACTAATTTTTTTAAAACTTCATGTTGATAAATTTAGCATTTGTTACTGTGTACTAAAACAGATCCTGATTGTTACTCAAGTTCAACGTGACCTAGGTGTTGCAAAATCAATTTTCTGTACATTGTGGGTGTATGGTGTCAAGGAGCCTAAAACTAAGACGAAAAATTTGTCCTTTGTTCTTTACAACTATCATTTCGTAATACAGATTGTATCAAATTGAAATAAATGATTTATGTTTGATAAAATATAGAGAATTCTTTAGTATTCATAATATTAGAACTGACACTTCTATGTCGTATATCTCTAATGACTATGAATTTTCAATCACAGAAAGCTTCCCGTTACTTTTGATACTGAACTTTTAAAGATTTTCAAGGGCCCTCATAATTAAAGACACTATTTAGAATTTCCTACCATGGGATTAATTACATCAACATCAACTTCTTATCATCTACACTATGTGGTGTCTTTGTTAAAATCAATGGATGCTAAAAGTTACAGGAATCCAAAGCTTTGGTCCCATTAGAAAACGTTCGTAGATGGTTAGAAATGGTTATTTTAACTTTTTGAATTATTAGGTGTACGATTACCCACAAAACTACAGTTTTGTTAACTTACGATTGGGAATTTTGATTTAGAGCAAATCTTGTGGTGAGGATTTAATGAAATTACTTTATAAGAAAATAAAAAGAAATCAAAATTTAATCAATAACATATTCTTGCTCTATCTCAATATGTTGTAGTTGAAATAAAAAGATTTTTA
Source organism: Schistosoma margrebowiei (assembly GCA_944470205.2). Taxonomy (NCBI): domain Eukaryota; kingdom Metazoa; phylum Platyhelminthes; class Trematoda; order Strigeidida; family Schistosomatidae; genus Schistosoma; species Schistosoma margrebowiei. The sequence continues at coordinate 65,062,983 of OX104028.1, read as the reverse complement.
AAAAGTTATAAGAGTATGAAAAGTATACTTATTAGTTAAAATGGTTGACAATATTCAGTAATTGTAGATGATTTCACAAAACACCTCTCAACAAGACTTGATGATTTATAGTCACATCAGATCGAAGCTGGATTATAGCAATTGACTTCACATTCGATCCAGTCTAAACAACCCGAAAACAGGAGAGAAATGTTAATGAGTAAAACAATGAGAACTTGAAAAAAGGGGTGCTAAATATTTTTTTAGAGGTACGACGCTTGTTAATGTAAAGAAGTGGGTACTTTTTACCGAGTGGATGATATCTATACTATGTATTCAACTAAGTATTTATGTAATGATACATTCATTCTATATGCACAAGACGAGTGCCTAATGTTAAATAGTGTATTTCATATGGACGATGTAATAACGTTTAGTGAAGTTCATGGAAATAGCTTTCAGGTCTAAGAACTAAATTGTATCTTAACACGAATGGGTGTCCATGTAAACACTTATACACATTGCTTGTCATTTTTAAACATTATGGAAATACCTGTTAACTTATTTGTTAATGAAATCTGATAGTATGTTATGAGTACCTTTAAAATATTTCGGCAAAACAACTGATTTTCTTAAATGGGTTCCCATCGTATTACAAAGAATCTAGAATCAACAAAAGACTCCACTTTTCATTTATCATATCTGTACTGTTTTAAGCTTGTTTATTTTAATAAATCATACTATTGTGTTGGCTATTCTACTTTGGAATAGTCATTATTATGAAAAAACAATTTTCATAAACTGAATCAAATGGGAAGTTAAAAGTTAAAAAAAATTGAATCATAATATTCAGTTATTTATCTACTGAGTATTTTCATTGTTTCAAAACATTAACAGAGGTCAAAGTACTTCATAATTTCCATTTGCATACTATAATCAAAACTATCAAGTAGTGTATGTTAGATTTGTATTCCTAGCTTACAGATTAAAATCGGTGAAAGAGGGAAAATTATAGCTAAATGTAACAAATTAATCTCTCATTAAAAAGTACATTTCTATAATAACATAACTCAAATATTCAATCTGTTATTTGATCAAGAATAATCCATTCTCTAATGAGTAACTGGCTTTGACAGTTGATAATTTTTGATGTTATAGGCAAACAGTGCAACACGTTTTAACTTCATAAAGATAGCTCTTCATCAGTTAAATCAAACAGTATCCAGCATGATATATAATATGAAAATTTTTAACCTCGCATTTAATCCATGTATAATGCTATAAACATTTCATCACGAAACGGATACTGTTTACTCTAAAAAAACGTATAATCTGGATAAAGAAATTATATGGAAGCATAAATTTAGTCAATGTCCAAAACAGTCATAATACATAACAGTCATAGCTATCGTAAACGTACTCTCACATCTGGATTAGGAGTCCAAGTGAATATAATCGGTTGTTCAGTTCCTGGTTCTAAAATCAGCTGTATAAGAAATATTTTAGAAAATAAAAAAAATAAAGTCAAAGTGAATGATTATTTAAAACCTTTTAAGAAATTCTTAGAATTTCAATAATCGAGATTATGAGTCATTTGAAGTCAGATCACTATCGAAAACCTGGAAGCACTGGACGACCATTTCGTCCTAATGTACGACTCCTCAGCAGTGCGCATCCACGAAAGTTCAGCCTCTAGACCACTGGGCTAGCGTCCATTGGTGTTAATATCTAACTTCAACTAATCCACGAAATTGAGCGACATATCCATCATCGTCTTCGATGAGTTACTATCTCACAATAGACCTAGCTGAACTCCACTGGTTACTACTTCGCACAAGAAGACATAGCAATACTCAACATGTAACAAAATAATAATCTACTATTCATTAAATTATATATATGGAACACTGTAGTTATGGAATAGATGCTGAAATATTTTAATTTCATTGATATAGTATCTAGATCTTATCAAGAAAAAATACTGTAAATAATCATTAAAAAAATATCATAGTAGATTAATAAATTGATTATTGAAATAGTATCAATCAAGTATAAATACTTGATCAGAATGGGTTTTGTGGAGAGTTTAAGAAATTTCACAAGTTGAAATCATGAGTCAGTCAAAGCTAGTGGTCTGGTGGTTAATTGCTCGCGCGCGAAGCCAGTAGGTTCTGGGTTCGAGCCCCGCGTGGTGCGGGATCGTGGATGCGCACTGCTGAGGAGTCCCATACCAGGACGAAACGGCCGTCCAGTGCTTCCAGGTTTTCAATGGTGGTCTAGCTTCAACTGACTCATAAATACTTGACTTAAAATAAATAAATAATATATTTGTTGCATCCCAATGAGTAGAAAAATTAGATTTTCTGACATTTCGTGACTTAGTGTAAGCCACTTTTTAGGAGAATAATAATAATTTATGATCAATACTAAATTGACCTTTATGACCAAAAATAATTTTCATGTAAAACTAGATTTTATTCAGAATATATAAATAAAACTATTCAAGAGTGTTAATTAATTAATTATTGTTAATTATTTTACTGTTAAAGTAATAAAATACTTACCTTTGTTGGACTAACAGTAAATCCAAGAGAGGATAATTCATTTAAATTTTCTATTGTACATTCACCACTCTGTTAGTTTAAACAAAATTTAAATTTAAAAAGTATTATGTTAGCATAGAATTAATAAAAGGTTAGTAATAGTAATAAAAAAAAAGAAAAGAAATTAATAAGAATCAATTTCAGTCTAGTGATTAGTTTTTCTAACGTTGTGTAATTAGGAATTGGTTCTTTGAACACCAATGTAAAGGAAGTTAGATTATATTGATACACTATAGTGGTTATGTAGTGAACAGAATACGGATGGGGACAATCGAATGTATTTGACTCAAAATTAAAAGAATTGTTAATAAAATCTAACAATCAAATAGTAAATACTTCTTAATTTGAGAAATGACTATCAATTGTCTCATAATGACTCAGACTTCATTGTTCTTGCATTTTCATACAAATTGCATCCTGTTCCCAGTCTTTACTGTTCGATCCTTTTGTCTCTTTGCTGACAGACCTTCTGTTCACAAGTAATGTCATATATTACTTACGTCAGTATAAGTAGCACACACCACAGTTATAGTAAATTTTATATAAAAAGTTACTAGAAATATCACAGTTTAGTCCATTTCAATTTATAGAAAATCTTTAGTGCATTTCAATATCAAACGAATAGTACTTTGATGAGGTTTTGTAAATAATCATTAGTAACTATGATGAAGTATATGATAGTGCTGTCCTGAGTTACAATAAAAGCTTTGCTTTTATTAGCTCAAAACGCACAACACTAACAGAACGTTTCTTGAGTAATTTCAAGTATCTAGGTAATAATAAAGTTGTGGGACAGATAATAGAAATCAAATAACAACATCTAGTTTGTATTTAAATAAATTACAACATATTTGTTGGTTCAGTGAGGTCTGGCATTAAAAGTAATATGGTGAGCCAATCAGAAGTAACAAAAGGATCAGTCGATGGCAATCAAAAGTCACCTAAAGATCAAGTGCAGTTGATTGGGTCAATGGGTCGATTTCTTGAGGAAAGAGTGGTATATATATGAATGAGTATTTGTGCAATTCACTCGGTAACCCAATACACATTCTCGCTCACTCTTGTGTACTCAATTAAATAGTCAGTTGATAGGGGTTAGCGCATAGCACACTGTGTATCAGTATCGGATTTCGGACATCGCATATGATAACAAAAAAGTAAGTCTTATTATGTAAATTCGTTTTCTTGAAAAAGTGATGGTTGAGAATTACAAGAATTCTAGTGCGTTTATCGACACTGAATATTAAAGCTCAAACGTTATCTTAGATTTGTGTTTATTGAGAACTAAAGTTATCGATTTATCATTTCAGTGAAATAATATGCTAACATCATATTGCTCTGCTGTACGTTTAGAGTTATACAAATTTTCGTTATAAAGTGGATCTTTTCCATGAATAATTGTCTAACTTTCTATTTATAATTAAGTTATTGATGTTTGACTAAACGTACTATCATTGCCAGTACAAATATATTCAGTTATGTAAACGAGCTTTTCATCATGTCAGTCAAATAGATGGATACATCTGAAAAATTTACAAACAATGTCCATTAGCAGTCAAATAGTCTTTGAATAAAGCTATTCGACATATTTTGCAGAGTTAGACTATTTATTTGGAACAGAAACTTTCCAGATACGTCAAACCATTTAATTTTAAAATAATAATTTTGTTACATTAAAATACTTTTGCAGTAAGTTCATGAATTTAGACCCATTCTAACTGTAATTTGAAAAGTCCTTTTTCATAACACAACTTAAACTGTTAACTAGACCAATAAAATATAATTTGCGGCATACAACAAATAAACAATCAATATACGAACCTTTTTTGTACCACTACTTGAAGAGTGAACATAACCAGCGTATAAAATTCTTCTAGCAGGAGTTTCTTTATGTTTTACTTCTTTTTTAGTAGGTAGATTATCTGTATCCTCCTTTTCAACTGGTTCCATCTCACTATTTGTATTCGAATCCTCTCTTACTAAAGAGGATTGTTGACCAGTTATTATTAGATAAGAGGTTGTTTCTAAATTATAGATATAAAAACATCTGATGACTATTCTGCTTATCAAAACTTGAGCCAAACAGACAGTATAGGATAAAATCAAAACTATTTAATTTTTCGAAATGTTTCATAATTTTGATGAATGGTAAAATTTACTTTCACTGGTTGTTTTAGTCATTTATGCCCAAAACAAAAACGATATGATTTGCAGAATGCTATGATTTCATTGTATTTTATTATTATCTACTCAGCTAAATACAAAGTAACATTCTTGGCAGTAAAGACTAAATTATTTATTACAGAACAATGAATTATTTGAAGAGCTGCATTCTGCAAGCGATATTTTAAAACATTTACTAATCTTAAACAGATTTTTTATGGATTGCTTGACACAATTTATTCCTGAAGTTCACAAAACGTAATGCTGCATTAGAGAACAGTGTATAAGTTTTTCTTAAAAAAAGACTTTGAATCTGTACAATTAACTTAAATGGTTTGCGGAATTTCTATTTTTATTTAACCATAACGTGTTTTTGAAATAAAATTCGTTAAGATGAATACGGATAGTTCACTCAGGGGAGTCGAAGAACTCTGATACCAAACTAATTGTACACATGGGCTTCAATGTTCTCGGAAAACTATTTGGCCACATATTTATTTTGGCTACCTGTTGCCATAAAAGTGTATCATACGGAGCCGTTCCATTGTCTTGTGAGCTAAACCCGATGGTGGAAGGCTGATATATAGAGTCCAGGTGCTATCTTACGATGATCAGGTACTGGAAAGAAGTAATTAGATTTTATCGACAAGAAATTTAATAATCATTATTCATGACAACTTACTGGATTCTTTTGTTTCAGTTAAAAATTGTGCACCAAGAAAATCATTTTGTACATTTGTAAAAAGTATATCATTAGTATTGTCCAGTCGGTCACCACCACGGATATACAAATTATGTTGTTTACATGCTCCAGTAAGAATTAATTTATGTGAGTTATATATCTAATAGTAGAGAATAAAAGTATTTTGAATTTTCATTACTAATAAAATTAGTCTAATTTATTGTTCTTTCGTATAAAATATAGACATGAACGAAGAATATACTTTTCAAGATGTTTCTATCAAGTTCTATAATTGAAAGTTTAGATTAATTGTTAAAAAAAATAGTTGATTATCAGGTTAATAAACCTTTGAAAAATGGAACACATACTAGTTATATTCTTTTAACAAATTTTAATCTCAGGTTCAATTTGTCTACAAGTTGATTCCGTTAAATATTACTTATAAGTCATTTCAACATAAACAGACTAACAAACTTCAAACTGTAAAAACAAGAATAAACGATAATAATCCAGGACGCGCGTTTCGTCCCATTTGGGACTCGTCAGCTGGATGTGCCTGCATAGCAGAGTTGACGTTCACTCCGGGACTCGAACCCAGTACCGTTCTCTCCAAACTCCATCGTGTTATCCGAGTGCCGGAGTGAACATCAACTCTGCGATGCAGGTACATTCAGCTGACGAACCCCAAATAGGACGAAACGTGTGTCCTGCATTCCACTGCTAGCCACTATTTGTCTTTGCTTAAAAAGCTTGTGACTTAAGGCTATATCGAGGCCATTAGCACAGGATACACATATGCCAACATGAGATTGATCAATTGTAGTCTTAAATAAAAATGGGAAGATACATGTAAAACAACACCAAGGGAAAACATAATAGATGTAAAAATGTAAAGTTTTTACAATTTCTTCATAATTTATGAACTTTTTTATTTCTATTTGGAGTATAATATGAATGAATAATGTCATCATTTCAGAGTAATGAAAAGATACTAATTGGTCAATTCATTGAGAGTAAAAACAAGGATGTTTCGCAATTTGGTGAACGAGAACACGGGTGGGGACAAACGGATGTATTTAGCACAACAATTACAGTCTATCCCAACAAAATCTGAATACCATATATTAAATCGTCAATTTGCAAAATATTCACGCATCAAACCAAACTGAATTGTTTCTGTTGCAAACACCAATCCCTTGTCTCCCATTCCATTGTTCATAGGTTTTCTTACAAATTCCATTATGTTCTCGCTCCACCTTTCTTGGTCTTCGCCATCTTTTGCTGCCGAGCATTACGTTCTTTTAACGCACGTTATATACTACTTATATCAATATAAGTAGCTCACACCACACTCGTCCCCCCCTTTAAAACAGTCGTCCTTGTGGTGGTTCATGCTCGCCGTGCAACATTCTCCGTCTCTGCAGTCTGTGCCACGTTCTCTGTCAAAATGTCGAGTCTGCGGCGCGCTGACTTCCATAGCTCCGTCGACCTGCCGGGGCAACAACAACCGACATCCACCCGGCACCTGGGACGCTTGACGCCCGTACTTCACCGGCCTGCTGAGCCATCTACATCCGATGTCTGCCCAGCAGCCGCGCGTCCCACCGCTCCTCTCCGTCGACAGCACCCGCTACAGCCAACGCCGCCCCGCCAGAACACTCCACCAGACGCCACCTCTCCGCACCAGACTGCCCCAACTGGCACCTCAGCTCCAGGCCCGCAGCGGCGTCCGCAGAACAGCACCCTCCTCCTCTCCCGGTTGGCAGCGACACCACCCTATCATATATACTTCACACATAATTTCATAATTATACAAAACTAATTAGTAGATTATTATTTATAAGGGTGTAAATCACTTTTAGAGAAGAGTATTGAAAGTATGAAAACTGATGTTAAATACCAAGAATTTAAATAATAGCAGTATAGTGCTTCCAGGTTTTCAATGATGGTCTAGCAACAATTGACTCATGTCGAGATCTAATGGAAAACATTTGGTCATTACCACGGGACAAATAACATGATACTGGTTCCTGTTAAACGACGAATTTAATAATTGGACTTAATCTTGTAAAGGATCAGTTACTGCTAGGAAAATAAAGTGGTATTGTGTCTGCTCTAGAAAATCAAGCCCTTGTAGTTGTCACTCTGAAATTACGGGTTGCTGGAAGGATGTAGATAAAATTTCATGACGAATTTCAACAACAAAAATAAAAGTGAATCCTGGAGCTTTCTATTCGATTAATGCTATTCATCTAACACTAAGAAATGTATCAGAAAATAAAATATATGTTAAGATACGTTAAGTAGTATTCGAAATATCTATCATCGTACCAATGAAGATAATAGGAATGAAATGTTACGATTAAACAGCGTTTATTATTTCTGTAAACTTAAAAAATGCACTGTGAGAAACGTATAAAAATGTAAACACAGAGATTACCATTGTCAAGATATAAATTAATCAACAAAAAGGTTTACTTGTGAATGAAGTGTTATCAAATAAGTTTGCTGGTATGCTTCACTATCATGGTCAGGTGAAAATGTGATAGAAACGACCTGTTTATCACCTATATTTTAAAATATAAAAAAGTAAACAGAATCGATTATTTGATATTGAGTAGTCTGAAAGAACTATGTCTTTTGGTTAGTCATTTTAGGTACCTAACACCAAAATGTATTTGGTCATGATAAATAATCATTCTATTAAGTTGCCGTTCTCCAGATCATAATCGATAGGTGCAAAAAGCTACTTAGAGCTAATAAGTAACATTCGTCACTAAATGATAAAGTGGTGGTGCAAAACAAGTTATTCAAAGATTCCCTCATCTATTCAGAAAAAGAATACCATGGAGTGATTATAAAACTTCTGCAACGTTTATACCATATGAATCTTTTTTTGAAGACTTCAGAAACTATCAGTATGGGCTTTTGTGGAGATTGTAGTATTTTTGCAGTTGAATTCATGAGCCGATCTAAGCTAGACCACCATTGAAGACCTGAAAACACTGGACGGCCGTTTTGTCCTAGTATAAAGCTTCTCAACAGTGAGCATGCAAGACCGGGGGTCTTGGGTCCGAGTCCTGCGTGCGGTTCGTGGATGCGCGCCTTAGAAAACACATTTATCCTACAATAGATAAATAAATAATATCTTACTTTTCGAAAAGTAAGTTTAGAAAAAAGGTATTTTTTGCTTACTGATACTTGGGTAAAATGAATATATTACATAAAGGAAGGAAATCATTTAAAATGTTTGCTAAAGTGTTGCGTTTTTTATGTTCATGAAAATGGTACTGTTGATAGGGTTCGTGTTCGATGTTTCAGTGAAAATAAACAGATCTTTTTGTTGAGTTTATTTGAGACCCATGAAATCGGACTATAAAACAGGAAATCAGTCTTATTGATTAACTCGGCTCGATTGTCTATTTAATAACAATGATCTTTGGCGAACCAATCACATGACAAATGTAAGATTACAGCCGAGAGTAACACTTAGTTACGATTAGTCCGGAATATAATTTCTCACGATTGCTTGTTTAATAACCAGAGTATAAAATGATTCAGTAAGTAGATAGCCTTTAATTATACAGTTCGAATTAAGGAACAAAATCGCACACAAATTAGAGTGAAATCCTGACCACACATCAACGGAATTAAAAATATACAATATGGGTACAGCCCTACCAGAAGTGGAAGAGGATTGAGTGAAAATTCCGTAATGGATTGGTAGCGATAAAACATAAAATAATAATTTTTTCCAAAGTTCACAAGTAGGGGAAATGTGAAAGTATAATAGTTTGAGTATTTAATAATTATACAACCAACATCAGACAGTCAGCCACAATGTAGGACCATCATTCCCTCATACCTTACGTCTAACCCCACTATTACTTACCCGGTGATCCCAGCAGATGCGTGTAGTATTTATAGGACATCTGTGGTCAAATACTAGTAGCTTACGAGTGTCTTCTACTCTTAATGGCCATGTTTCGCGGCCGTAATTTAAAACAGAACGGACTGCCGCGCAGTATACTCGCTCTTTTATTGGTAGACGAATATCTCGAGTTCGCCATAGGTGACGTAAGTTGTCAAAAGCCGAACGAGCCCTTCGGATCCGTTCGGAGGATTTGTCAGACACTAACCCATTAGGGCAGTTCCAAAAGCGCACTTTTGTTTTATATTTATCTTGACACAGTCATATTTCATAAGCTTTTATTACCATCAACAACATCATCGTCTACATAATCAACAACGTTAAATGGCTATTAAAGCATAACCATCTACCTTGATCAACTATTCTTTAATCAAAACAAATAAAACAAAAAAAATGAAGGGGTAGTTTTCTATCTTAACATGCATCTTTTCATGTTTTAGATAATACACTTTCCTGACAACACTTCAGTAAATCAAAACCAGCATTATAATTTTCATCTCATTTACTAACATTGTTTAATGGCTAGCATGTCGAAAACATAAGCTGAAAAACAACCAGAGAAAGCTAATTATATTGATAGTCATTAAAGGCGATACTATCTAAATGAGCAAAAATAAACAATAAGAAAATGAAGCGTATCAAAATTCTCTTTTAAATATTACCGTAATACAAACATTCGAACAACAACTTAATCAATGAAAGTCTTAATAAGAAATTTAGTGGAGTGTTATGGATGTAAATTAGTTACTATTTGATAAAAAATGGTTGAAAACCTGTCCATAATATAATACTTCAATCTAAAAGGAATGTAAATGATTAAACATAAAACATAAATGATATTAAACTTGATAAGTGTGTGTACTACTCAGTTGTTTTATAGAAGTGTTGATTTAACATGTAACTAAGATATGTAAAATAAACTGAGTCATAAATGAAAATGTTTCAATAAATCTACATAGCGTTTCATCTTATTTGAGACTCGTCATCTGGATTTACCATCATCACAGTGTTGAAGTCCACTCTGGGACTCGAACTCAATACCATTCGCTTCAAATGCCATCGCGTTATCCACTTAACTATTTACTGCTAGTTACTACCCATCTCTGCTTATTATGCTAATGAAATGATGCAACATCGAGGCAATACGCATAGTATGCACATATGTAAATAAGAGACTGACCAATCGCATCGCTAAACATCAATGAGAAGATTCAAGTAAACAATGCCAAGTGAATTCAAACATTTTTCTAGTGTACAAGCATATTTCAAAATATTTATTCTGAACTCGATGAAAAGATATGATAAAGGAGATCGATCATAAGTTTATCCAATTTCATGTGGACAGATGAGGAATATTTTTTGGTAACATCAAATGCTTAAAACACAAGAATAATTTGAATAAAAACGTCTTTATAGCTAAACAAGTAGATAAATATAATTAAAGCTAAAAGAATCAACTCACACTAATGAGTCACATGTTTGTGAAACTGTTTTCTATAGTATACTGTTAATACACAGTTACTACGTGGCATTTTATTATACTCAATATCTTAAGAGTAGAAAATATGCAAAAATTTATCAACACATTAGAAAGCGCACTTCCACTCTATATTCCTCAGAAATAATCAAAACATTTCAAACCAAACGGTATAGAGGATCTAGATATTTTTCATCGTCATGGATTAGAAAACATGGCTGTCGTTTCTGTTCTGTAGTAGATCAGAATTTATACTAATAATCTCTCTATTAGGTAATTAGACTGAAGTCATATAGACCTTATTTTGCAAAATGTAAGATACATCAGTTTCATGTTTAACAAAGTAATTTTTATTTATCAAAATGTAATAATCTCATTTATTTATGAGTTATTTAATATATCCTTGACTATCCTCAGAAGTCAAGTTTCTTGGCTACATCACAGTCCCCAGTGAAGATTCTTCTATGAAGGTTAAAAAGTTGAACAGAAGTTTTCTAATTGTGGAAACATTTTGTCCTACCTAGATTCTGACTGAGTTTCATCTACTTTGAGAGGAGTTTAACTCGATTTCTACAACTCAAAATGTTTAGTTGGGATCATGTGCATTGAAAACTTTGCCGAATTCAATTAATCAAAATTGAGCTGAAACTGTAAACACAGATAAGAGGCTCCACACCTTTTATACTTCCATCAGTTTCAAAGGTCAGTTACCATTTCATGATTAATAACTTTGGTAACTCGGCTGAAGTATTTATTAAACAGACCATGTACAGTAATTTTGTGTTGGTGGAGAAAATTTGTAGCTCAGGTGGATGATTTTGGTGGAGTTTTGTTCTCTGAGCTGGATGGTTTGGTCGTGGAGCTTTCATCGTTCTTCTGAACGACATCATCAGCACAAACTTCAGATAGAAGTGAAGTGTTTGAATTTCTCCATATGTGTCTCAAAGCTTGTTCTGTGCACCTCGACGTTGATTGGTTCTTATTGACCTTAAAATTGTCGTTGTTTATTTCTTTGTTTTGGTTGTGTCTCCCATTGTTTTGATTTTTGTTCTTATGTTTGTGCATGATTTTTCTGATTGGTTGATAAATTGGATTGATTTCAATATGCTTGTTGATTGCTGATTGACCTGAGTGACAGGCTTCTAAAAATTCTCTGGTGTTTTTGGAGTTTCCTCTGTCTAAGATTTCCACATTTTTCCAATCGAATGAGTGTCCGCAGTTGTCCACGTGTATTGATATAAGTGAAGAGATATCATGCCGTTTGACTGCTAATTGATGTTCATGTAGGCGAAGGTGAAGAGGGCGTCCGCTTTGTCCGATGTAGTGTTTTTCGCAGTTGGCACAATTTATTTTGTAGATGATGTTTGATTTGTTTTCCTTTGTTACTTCATCTTTTGGCTTGCATAGGATTGATTGTAGTGATTTTGTCGGTTTGTGTGCCACACCTATTCCGAAGGTTTTCAGCATTCTCGTCGCGGTTTCTGATATTCCTTGTATATATGGTAGGGTGATCCTTTTGTTGATTTTTGTGCTTGACTTGGGTTCTGATGCTGTGTGCCGTTGGTACTTTTTGATGAAGTTAATGGGGTATCCGTTCTTCTGAAATACATCCTTTAGGTATTTCTCTTCATTTCTTCGTGCTGCCAGTGTGCTGCAGTGTGTCATCGCCCTCTTGAACAGATTGTGTACGCAGTTGATTTTGTGAGCTCTGGGGTTGTTGCTATGGTAGTTGAGAATTTGATCCGTATGGGTCGGCTTCCTATATACTTGAGTTTCCAGTTTTCCTGTGTCGGTTCTAGTGATCAATATATCCAAGAATGCTAGTTGGTTGTTTGACTCCTGTTCCATGGTGAACTTGATGTCATCGAAGACGTTGTTGATCAGGTTGTAAGTGTTTTCTAGTTCATTCTTTTTGACGATGACGAAGGTGTCGTCTACGTAGCGAATCCAAATTTTTGGTTTGATCACTGGTAATATAGCGGCTTCTAGTCTTTGCATCACTGCCTCTGCGATCAATCCTGATATTGGTGTCCCTTTCGTTTGTTCGTAGATTTTGTTGTTGAATTGAAAGTATATTGTTAAGCATAAATCGATGAGTTCTTGTAGACTTTGAATTTGAAGCTTCGTGTGTTTAGTGAGGTTTGTGTCGTTGTTGAGCAGCAGGGATATCGTTTCTTTTGCTAATTTTGGTTCAATTGAGGTGAATAGTGCTGTCACGTCGAAGGATATCATCAGTTCGTCGTTGTTGATTTGGATGTCCTTAATTTGGTCCAGGAATTGTGTAGGGGATTTGATTGAGTGGTTGGCTGAATCTACACTCAATCTCCACTCAATCAAATCCCCTACACAATTCCTGGACCAAATTAAGGACATCCAAATCAACAACGACGAACTGATGATATCCTTCGACGTGACAGCACTATTCACCTCAATTGAACCAAAATTAGCAAAAGAAACGATATCCCTGCTGCTCAACAACGACACAAACCTCACTAAACACACGAAGCTTCAAATTCAAAGTCTACAAGAACTCATCGATTTATGCTTAACAATATACTTTCAATTCAACAACAAAATCTACGAACAAACGAAAGGGACACCAATATCAGGATTGATCGCAGAGGCAGTGATGCAAAGACTAGAAGCCGCTATATTACCAGTGATCAAACCAAAAATTTGGATTCGCTACGTAGACGACACCTTCGTCATCGTCAAAAAGAATGAACTAGAAAACACTTACAACCTGATCAACAACGTCTTCGATGACATCAAGTTCACCATGGAACAGGAGTCAAACAACCAACTAGCATTCTTGGATATATTGATCACTAGAACCGACACAGGAAAACTGGAAACTCAAGTATATAGGAAGCCGACCCATACGGATCAAATTCTCAACTACCATAGCAACAACCCCAGAGCTCACAAAATCAACTGCGTACACAATCTGTTCAAGAGGGCGATGACACACTGCAGCACACTGGCAGCACGAAGAAATGAAGAGAAATACCTAAAGGATGTATTTCAGAAGAACGGATACCCCATTAACTTCATCAAAAAGTACCAACGGCACACAGCATCAGAACCCAAGTCAAGCACAAAAATCAACAAAAGGATCACCCTACCATATATACAAGGAATATCAGAAACCGCGACGAGAATGCTGAAAACCTTCGGAATAGGTGTGGCACACAAACCGACAAAATCACTACAATCAATCCTATGCAAGCCAAAAGATGAAGTAACAAAGGAAAACAAATCAAACATCATCTACAAAATAAATTGTGCCAACTGCGAAAAACACTACATCGGACAAAGCGGACGCCCTCTTCACCTTCGCCTACATGAACATCAATTAGCAGTCAAACGGCATGATATCTCTTCACTTATATCAATACACGTGGACAACTGCGGACACTCATTCGATTGGAAAAATGTGGAAATCTTAGACAGAGGAAACTCCAAAAACACCAGAGAATTTTTAGAAGCCTGTCACTCAGGTCAATCAGCAATCAACAAGCATATTGAAATCAATCCAATTTATCAACCAATCAGAAAAATCATGCACAAACATAAGAACAAAAATCAAAACAATGGGAGACACAACCAAAACAAAGAAATAAACAACGACAATTTTAAGGTCAATAAGAACCAATCAACGTCGAGGTGCACAGAACAAGCTTTGAGACACATATGGAGAAATTCAAACACTTCACTTCTATCTGAAGTTTGTGCTGATGATGTCGTTCAGAAGAACGATGAAAGCTCCACGACCAAACCATCCAGCTCAGAGAACAAAACTCCACCAAATGTAATTTTGTGTCCTTAACTTTCTTTACGCTTCACTGTTGCATAATGTGGTGAGTTGCGCTAATGAACGTTGTTCTGAACTCCGTGACAAACCGGAATGACGATGACTGTTTGTAGATTAAAGATTTCAGAGGAATGTAGCATATATATTTGATCTTCATGCCAGTAAAATCTTTAATTTCGATAAGAAGACGAAGATTATGTGAACTATCTTCGTCTTCTAATTACGCTATCGAAATTTATCTAAGGAACTAATTGCTTTAAAATCTTCTAATTTACTTCGAGAAGAAATTGATTTTCCAACGATTCATCATATTCATAATTTGCTTTTACATTGTCTAAAGTTATTACTCATCATGTTTTGTGGTACCTCTTAAAATTAAAACATTTTTCCATATTACTTGGTTTAAATACACAGATTTAAGTAATCTTATTATATTTCTACTTTAGCATTTTATTTTTAAATGAAGATTTTCACAAATGCATACGACATACAAATATATATATTGGAATAAATTAAGAAATGCATTCTCATTTGAATGATTCTTTCGATTAGATCATTTCTGATATCATTACTATTGTTGTAACTGTCACTTCTAATCATGATTACTTTGTGGAATTCCAAATGATATGAAAAAGAATTTTAGAAAATTTCATGAGAAGGATCATCAGGCAACATGATTTTTTTATAGAAGCTGAATTTTGATTTCCATATTTGAAAATTATCCTCTTCAGTTATTCATATATATATATATATATATATATATATATATATATATCTGTATGCAAGTATACATGTATAAAGTGATGTATTTGTGGGATATAACATGAAGAGACAAACAAAACTAGTGAGTGAAAAAGGGAGGGAAAGAAAATTTACTATAAGACATCAATGTCATGTTATGACAAAATCATAACAAACAAACAAACAAACAAGAATTTATAGATGTCATAAGCCATTTCGGTATTCAACTTATTAAAAGGGAAACATCTCATGTATATCGATTATTTTTTTATTCAAAATAATCTCTATAACAATATGTTTAATGTTTATTTCTAAGATATAAAAATCGTTTCCGAAAACTAAAAGTTATATCTCTTTTTAAATCATTTTCCTATGCGTAGTAAGACGGTTTGAAACATGAAGTAAAATTTTTCATTTTAATACTGAAGAATAATATAAACATGTAAGCAGTTCGAACTTATACCAAATAAATTTAGTTTTTCCAGGAATTATATAATAGGAACAATAACGGGGCGGATTTCTATGCATATAGCATACAATTCTTTTTGATCCTAAAACATAACATTACTATCATGGACTGTCCAATCGCACTTGGCAGATCAGGCAACCTGAAAGTCACGAGAACACCATCAGGGCATATGACAGGTTAGGTAGTGCTTTAAATGGTGACCATTTGGACACATCTTAAATCTAAAACAATTAGTCCCTTTGATAAATTTCGATAATGCAATGAGAAGACGAAGATTATCAGAACTATGTGATATATTAGCGCAATACATTTCGAACAATCTGATCACACATATACTTGTTAAGAGCATTTATATATAAAAATAAAAGGTCGACTAGACAGGAAATGGGGTAAGAGGAGATAAGGATAATGATAAGAGTAATAATAATAATAATGTGAACACAAAGCTGACCTTTTATTTTTATATATAAATGCTCTTAACAAGTATATGTGTGATCAGATTGTTCGAAATGTATTGCGCTAATATATCACATAGTTCTGATAATCTTCGTCTTCTCATTGCATTATCGAAATTTATCAAAGGGACTAATTGTTTTAAATTTCTTAAAAGAAGACTCCCTGCACATACTATCAAAAGGTTAGATGAACTTGTCAACCTTAAATGTAAAATTGTATCGGAACGCGTGAAACTGAACTTCTATAAATCTTGTTTGACGAGTCACATATTCCCAAATCAACTATACAAGAATTTACGTTCAAGTAAATTACAACCAAATATTTCAAATCTTATTCGATTGTCGAAATCATATATAGATAAGTGCCAAGACAAACTGATCAATTTAATTGAATTACACACTCAAGCATTGCCTATATTAAATGAAATATCTATAGTCTGCCATATTAAATTCACAAACTTTTGCAGTAATGTCATTTCGATAACAAAGGAAAGGATCAGTAATAAGCTCGAAAAATCTTGTATTATTACTAATCAAGTTAATGTATTCCCAGTAAATCCTGAAAAGTATGTCACTAATTTATCCTCCATTATATTATCTGCTAATGAAAAGGAAGCCCTTTCTCTTGGTTTTAATTTCTCCGTCCCTATAACGCAAATGTCTGAATTGGAAATAAATGCCCAGTTTGAAAATCTATATGATCAACTGAGTACTTTAACCCCTACGTCTTCAAATAATCAAAGCTGGTGTAAAGCTAAACTAGTGGATATAGCACACCAATTTCATAGTGTTGGCCCGAAGCAGAGAAGCATATTAACTTCTCAGCATTTTAAATCAGTAAAAGAACTACGATCAAACCCTGATATTGTCTTGTTAAAACCTGATAAAGGATCAGGCGTAGTTATCATGAATAAATGTGAATATAAAAGTAAGATGTTATCTATCCTTAGTGATGAAAGTAAATTTATGCCTGATGTTGAATTTGGAGGTATCAGCAAACTAGAAAGAAGAGTAAATTCAAACCTGGAAAAATTGCTTCTCATGAATATTATTAATAAAGAGGAATTTAACTTTCTAAAACCTATGGGTTCCGAGTACCCTCATTTATATGGACTGCCTAAAACTCACAAACCTAATGTTCCTTTACGTCCAATTCTATCAATGTGCAGATCACCTACACATAATCTGGCTAACTGGTTAGCAAAGTTGTTGGATCCTATTCGAAGACATCTATGTAAGTTTTCTCTAAAGGATTCTTTTGAACTGGTTGATCATTTAGATGATATTAATATCAAGGAAAAGACAATGTGTTCATTTGATGTAAATTCCTTGTTTACAAATGTACCTTTAAAAAAAACCATTGATATATTATGTGATTACATATCTGAAAACAATTTTCAATCACGTGTACCTTTAAAACTTCTTAAAGATTTACTATTACCATGTACTGACAAAGTTCAGTTCACTTTTGAAGGTGAATACTTTCGTCAGATTGATGGAGTTGCTATGGGTAGTCCGCTAGGACCATTACTAGCAGATGTGTTCATGGCACATGTTGAAAATCAGACTGATGAATTAATCGGAAACATGTCACTTTATAAGAGATATGTGGACGATATCTTAGTTGTTTGTGAGAAAAAAGAGGATATGTACGGTTTATTAAATAAACTCAACACTCTCCAAAACCATATTAGTCTCTCATGTGAAGAGGAGAAAAACGATCAGCTTCCCTTCCTAGATATACTCCTGAGTAGACGAGAAGATGGTTCAGTAAAGCGATCTATCTTTAGAAAACCAACGTGGACAGGTCAATATCTTAGTTATTATAGTTATTGCCCTATGCAATACAAACGTGGTTTGATAAGGTGTCTTTTCAACAGACTCGACCGTATTTGTACCAATGACGCCATTGATGATGATGTTAAGTTGTTAAATAAAACGTTAATAGAAAATGGCTATCCTCTGAAATTCATAAATAGATGGAAAGTCCATGGTACAGCGAGACCTACTGTAGCCTCGGTAGAGAAAAAGCCTGTCTACATCACCTTACCATTCAGAGGTGATTCGAATAGCCTTTTACTGAAACAACGTCTTAAATCAGTCATCAATAAAACCTATTGCGCAGCAAAGGTCATCATCAAAGAAAGAACAAGGTGCATGCTTCATTCAAAACCTAAAGTACATGGAAACGATTACGTCACATCCCACTGTGTTTACCAATTTAAATGTGTGTGTGGTCACATATACATAGGGAGGAGTAATCGTGATCTCAACATTAGGGTGAGTGAACATGTACCCAAATGGCTTCAGAAACAAATACAATCAAGTGACCCAATGAGAGCAGAGGATAAACATCCATCATCCTCTATTGCTAAACATATAATTGAAACAGGTCACAAGATTGATCTAAATTCAGCTTTTGTAGTGCTGTATAAAAGTGTAAAAGGGCGTATACTAAGGTTCATTGAAGCCTTAGCCATACGAAAATTCAAACCCCCTTTATGTGTTCAAAAACAGTTTGTTCTTACCTTAAACCTACCCTGGTAATATTGACTTATTATCCAGAGTGATTAGGTTTCGCTTTGTGTTCACATTATCATTATTATTACTCTTATCATTATCCTTATCTCCTCTTACCCCATTTCCTGTCTAGTTGACCTTTTATTTTTATATATAAATGCTCTTAACAAGTATATGTGTGATCAGATTGTTCGAAATGTATTGCGCTAATATATCACATCTTAAATCTCCAAATTTTCTAATGAGTTGATATGTTAAGATATGAGTGAGCCTGATAATCGGAGCCTAATCTTGTAAGTCGATGAATGATCTATAAAATTAAAATTTCACAACTTATGCTTTGAACGGATTTTGATTATGCTTGTTTTGTTAAGGACATCACGTCTACAAGTGTGTTGTATTGCTCTATAAAATGACTCATTTTGATAATTAGTTTTCTGGCATTCACTATGGTTTTGCGTTAATAAATTGGATGTCATAGGTATATATCCAAAGACCACATCAATCTCATTAACTTAAGAGAATTTTCCGATGACGTTAGTGGAGTTATTAGGTAAAATTCATGATTAATTGGTTAGTTAGAATTATATGCTTGTAAGGGATACTAAAAAAATGAATATTTGATTTAGTTGAGGCAGTTTTGTGGAAATCGGTCTAATATGTAGGTTGCATTAGTCATAGAATGATATCAGTTAAGGAATCGATCGAAACTAGGGAGCGGTGAATAGCATTAAAGTGTACAATTTCAGCTTCAGTCAGTTTGTAATATAGGGTGTTGATCCTTCAGTGTATCGGCTGAGGTGTGTTTCACTCCCGACTTGTATGAACTCCATCTACGACAAATAAAACCTATAAATTAAACCACTCTCTAATTAAACTTTTAAACTAAACTATAATAATCAGCTTACTGGTGATTTCAAGGTTTTCTTAAAGTTATGGTAGGAAGTCGTTACTGGTGAATTTTAAACGTCGAAAGTGAAACAGTTCTCACCAATATGATTAAACGATCGTTACGCTATATTTACGAATCAATCGAATTTGAAACTGGATCTTTTTGACGCTGACCCAACAGTTCTACTGATTAAGTGTCTGGTGTGGAACCGGAGTTCCTGGGTTGGAGTCTTATTAATTTTTTTGTCAATCACAAACTTAGCACTAACGTTTTAAGAAAGTAGTGCACTTTCTTTTGTTAGTAAAAAAAATAACGATAATTCTAAACACAACATACAATAAAAACGTACCTGGCTTGATTTTCCCTTGATTTGGTAACACCATAAATACGGGTAAGCCATTTAAATTTCGTGACCCACCTGTTTGATTTTCATCAATCTGTATTTGAAAATTTAATGTTATATTTGTAGGGTTATAAAGAGTTATTTGTCTTTCAATGAATCCACCAAGTAAAATATAACCGAAGTTAAGATAATGAGTTGTCTGCTTTAGGTTACTTGTCAGGCTTTGTTGTTCTGTCTTTTGCAACGAATAAGGTATACTTGCTAGTTCAGGTGGATCAATAAGTTCTATTCTGAAAGGAAAGATGTCAATCAATAATTTTATATACTGACGTTTATAAGATGACATCATGATCAGTAAGGTGACAATAAAATTTAAATAGATTAATACATTTACCGGAAACTACTTCACACAACTGTAAATGTAAACACCAGATAAGGTTATTTCTAACATTGTCAATTTGACATAAAACCCATACCATGATTGTCTTGGTAGCTTCATAAAAATATGTTAAACCATAAGGTGTCATGAAACTTTAGAACTGTTCAAATTCATCTTGAATGTTATTGACATAAAACTTTGTAGCCAGACGATTTAGTTTGTTGGCCTTTTAAACACAGTCTTTTTATTTAATCCATAGAACGCAGAATAAACATTAATTTATTGAAGTGTTATACCCAGTATAACCTGGGTTTTCATATTTAAGTATTGGCTTATATTGAACTATTAGTAATGTAATGATTATTAGAAATCAGTTCTAGAACAGGTTTTCTATAGAGTAACATTTTTTATCCATAGATTGGTTTATCATCTAAAATTTGATCAGATTTTTGGATGAAAATATACTTAACTTTTCTATTTTTACAACTAGTTCAATCAGTCGGCTACAACGTAGAACCAGGCACGTATGTGCATCGGTCCAAGTTGCCATACCTCATTAACACAACAAGATGGACACCGGATTCATAAAAGTAGTTAATTCAGAGGTGGTAATATATAAAGGAAAGACTGCATATGATGATATAGCACAGGAAGAAAGAATTAGTTCGTACAAAGAAAAATATGAAGCGATTTTAATCTCATACTTTAAGGCAAGACAGAAAGTGTATACACCTACGCCAGTGTGATCGATTCTAAGCTATGTCACGCGAACCACAACCAAGTAGTCTGCATCTACCAACATGGATAAGACTACAAGTTGGCGACTTCAAGGACTGAATCCACATTTTGGTTTGGCCGCTCCTAACTTTCTTCCAACCATCTCCAACACTAATCTACATTGCGCGTCGTGGTAATCAGTGTTCAGGCATACGCAACACGTGACTCGATCATATCAGCTGGTGAAGATTCACAACCTCATCAACTGATTTATCATCATTCCCTAATGCCCTTCATCTGACCTCACCATCACTTACCTGGTGATCCCAGCAGACACCAGCAATATTTCTAAGGCATCTGTGGTCAAATACTAGTAGCTTACGAAAATCTACTCTTAATGACCACGTTAATATTTAAAAATTTGATTAAATTATACCAATAGTCTATTTAAAAAAAGCCGAGTTACGAAATTAATTGAAAATTGCCAAATATCAAACATACATTGGTGTCACGCAAATACCAGAGAATTTCACATGGATAGGACAAAATTTATTAACATTTATCTTCATAATTTTATTGTCTATTGGGTAGGCGTCTAATGTAAATATTTCTGTACAATAAGTTTGTTGTGGATTGGGTGTGAAAGCAAAACTTAAACTGCATATTTCACCTGATTTAATAGACTCTTTAAATTGGATGATTTCGAAGGCTCCTACTGGATTTAACGGTTTTGGTTTGAGCTGATATTTAAAAAGTAAGAAAAAAAACAGTTTCTTTTGGTGATAAAAAGTTATTATTGACAAAAATAATTGCATTACGTTGATATTTACAGCTAAATATAATACTTAACGACATATGGTGAATGTTATTTAAACTATTTGTTAAAAATATAATTAATTATTCCCTGTGCTTAATTTATTTATTAAACCTAATGAACCCTATTTGACCAACTTCTAGTGTATGTTAGAATATTTTAGATATAATCCATCGGTTTTGTATGTACTAATCTCCATTACCTAGTCATATATACAATTAAAGATGATTATATCTAGAAAAGTCTGTAGACTTCATGCGATATACCATTGAACGATCTTTCTATAACTATCTATCGATGATACCTATTCAACCGGCCAGACGAATGAGGAAACATATTTCAAGAATATCAACATGATTAGATGACTGAGAACATCTGAATGTGTAGTTTAATGGAGTTTTGTTCTCTGAGCTGGATGGTTTGGTCGTGGAGCTTCCCATCCCATAAATATTAATCCAAAATTTTATTCTCAATTCAAGTAATGATTACAATTAATGCTTCTAAAATAATAGTGATTCATAAATATGTTGAATTGCGATGATCTTTACGAGTTATTAAATAAAAAATTGAACTAAAAAACTATGGGGAAATAGTCTCAGTTCCTCCTCTAGTAAGTGCTCTTATCATCAAATAAATTGAGCCTAGAAAAAATTAACAATACTTAGGGACATGAAAAATCTTCGTTTTACCTTTAAGGAATACGGACTGATATTTTTAATTGTCAAAATACGAATATTACGCTGACCAGCACAGATCGCACCAAAATCAAGTTGATTATAATTTTTATTAGATTCAATAAGTAACGCTGGTCTTATTATCGGACATATCAGTTCAAAAAATAATGTATTTTCTTTCCTAAATAAGAAAAGATATTTTTAAAAACATAAATTAGCGCAAGGTAATTGAATAAAAAAATACAAAATATTACTTTATTTAATAAATCCGTTAAACCACATAGAGAAGTTGAAGGGTTTTCATTCGGGAAATTTACAACGTTTTATGGCGAAAGGCAAGATTCACGAAGTCAATGAACGTTCTGACAACCGGAGCAACAATTAGTGCAAGAAGATGTAATGTAATGACCAGCAGGGCCAGTCAAAAAGTAATATTAAGATAGAAATCTGATGGACCCAGGGTCACCGAAACATCGTTCAAAACCAAGAAGGAAGTTATTACAATGAATTTCATCTAGTGCTATTTACGCGCCAGACATAGCAGACTACAGATAAAGATCAGTTTTACGAGAGGCTGAAGTCAATTGTAGTGAAATATTCAACAAAAGACCTGACAATTCTGATGGGAAACCTGAACGTCACAGTCGGAATAGACAACACTGGGTATAAAGATATTATTGGACGACATGAAGATGAAAGAGCAAAAAAAGTGGTGCGAAATTTTCAAATCTATGTACTTTGATCTTACTAAAAGCTAGATAGAAATGTTTGATCATTTGAATTTAAGAACATACTTATAAACATTAATAACTGACATAAAGTTTTCAAGAGTGCTGTTTACTCAACTATCATGATATGGGTTGATTGCGTAGACACTTCTTTTCTAACTAATTGCTATCTAGCTCAAATAAAACAGGAACTACCTTATTTATCGAGGTAGGGATATGCATAAATCCTTCAAAATGAGTGTGGTTTATATACGCATGCTTGATTAGAAGACTGAATTTCCGTGATAAAATGCTTAACTTTGTAGTCACTAAATACGGGTAAATAATTTATATACATTGGTTATTTGCATCTTTCCGTTGATGTTTAGGACTGCAAGTGATCGGTTACGTTTGACATATCTGCATCCCTTGAGGACTGCCTAGATTTTCACACTAAGTCACGTGTATTTTAAGAAGAGATAAATGGTGGCTAGCAGTGTAATTCAAGATTTGTGTCTCGTCCTATTTGAGACTCATGATTTGGATATATTTGCATGCAAAAGTCGATATTCAAACCGGTACACAAGTTTGGGACCCAGGTAAATCCAGCTGACGAGTCCTGAATAGGATGTGATTGGATTCCATCTCTGCTTAATATAGGTAAGTGATGTTGTCTTTTAATCGAAACACAATTTAAACAATTGTATCACTTCTTAAAATGAATTTTTCAGGATAATGAAATACGTCAATACTTGTGTGATGAAGCTATCTACAGTTTAGATAGTGATACTTATGAATAACTATAAATGATGCAGAAATAAGTTATGGAATCAGCTAATGTTATAATCACTACTACTATGATAAAACGGTTTTATATAGCTTATCAGTATACGAGTGTAGGACAACACTGCATATAATTGTAAACTCAGGCTATTCTTAAACATTTTGATTTCAATAAATTTTAATGACAATCATTTATTGTAATTGCAGAAACTATCTCTCAGTCACTGCATAGCCGGAAATGAGTGATTATAACTTTAACCTAAATGTAAAATCACTTAAAAATGGTATTCTATTGGCAATAATTATTTTAATAGTTATTGTTAACTAATAACTGTGCGTAGACTAACGATTCTCCAGTGTGACATTATGGTAACATCATGATTCAGTATAAACATTATTTGGAATAAATTATTACGCCTGATTTCATTGATATATATAGTTGAAAAGAGTCATTCACCCTCATTTTTATGATAGTTTTGAGTTTGTATACTTAGTTTATTTTCTTCAGTGTACGATACGGCATAAATTTTGTGCGAATGAATGATCGATGGTAACTGATATTTGATGATAAATGACATCAGTAGCAACTATCATCTGATTTTTCAGAGTGATTACACGAAAAATAAAACACTTTGCATTTAGATGAAGATGTCAATTAAGGTTCAAGTGGTCCTCTTTATATTGGTATATTTTGTATGTGCTTGGAGATGAAGTTCTGGAGACACACGTCTTCCTACTTGAAACGCTTCAATTTTTAGTGCACTTGCACCCGAATGTCGTAGCTCCTACTTAAAGTCTCAACTTGTTGTGACTTGATCTCCTGCGTCCAGATAGCCCCTATCTTGTTCAGCATATATGATGTTTACATTCTTACTTTTCAGACTGTATCATTGTTGACATTCCTGACCGCAGTCGATTAGTGTTCATTTCGATATGTCAATCCCGAGTAGAATGTGTGAATATCGCTTCAATAGCCACAAAATCTCGCTCATACCTTCGTACCTGTTGAAAATGCTAGTGGCTATCTGAACTCAGTAGCTCTGCATATAACGTTTTAGATGTTCCAAGCGAAAGGCGTTACGTGAATAACAGCATTGAGATCCAGGTACATCTAACTAACGAGTTGTAAACGAAAAAGGTGCGAATTCTGGATTGTACTGGTAATCACATCAAATATGAAAAAATAAAGTGAAATAACGCAGTATCGAGGTGATTCACTTGAAGTGCATATAAGGTAACATAAATTGATCAATTAGAGTTTGAATATCACTAACGAGTAATTAAAAGCCCTGTTGATACCTTTAGTATGTTTAAAATCCACACGTTTCGAAGTATGATGTTCAGTTAACAACTGAATATTATCGCTGAATTCAACTCTTGTAAAGATTATCAAAACAATTATTAAGGTGAAAATCATATTATTATTTTCTTGTTGATTTAAATTATGGGAGTTCAGGGACGAACCTTCTGGTTTATTGTTGGACAGTACTGTTATTTTACAGATGAAGCTGTGTAACTGATCGATACAATTCACTGCTAATACAAATAATATATCTTACTTGTAAGTGGGAGAGGGTTTAGCTGCGGTATCTGAGCCAGGTCCATCACCAACAAAACATGCTACACGATAAACCACGTGAACTCCAGGCCATGTATACTCGCCTAATTTAATCACAGACAATTCATTCGCTTCTGTTAGTGGTTGAGAAAATTCCACTTCTTCTGATTCCTTTCGATTACTGGAGAAAGTAGGTGGATAATATGGGTAATAGGTCAGTAAAGAGTTAAATCCTTTAGTATATTCACCACTTCCTTCGTTTATTGATCCTGGATCTGTTGGGAGGATGAATGTATCAGCTTCCGAAGTTGTCTTTTCATCGGGAATTTTCAACGTCTTTTTGTCTGCAATCTTGTCTTTTTTACTAGGTGTAACCTGACCCGCTTTTGAGACAGGTTGATTTGCCTACAAAAATATTATTCTGGAGATTATTTCAGCAAATTGACAAAATCAATAATGAACGGTGTTCTAAAGCTATTCAAGGTGATATAAAGAATTCAGGAATGGAAAAGGGAGTTTTTTTATTAGTGCGATATGAACCCCCAGGTATTTCATGGTGAATACGAAGTTAGATAAATTCCGTAATTGTTGGTACTACACCGTAGAACTTGTGTTTTCATTTGTTTTAAAATACTCTTCTGAATTTAGATAAAGATCGGCCTTTTTAACACTATGAATATATGTTTTAGAAATGTTCAGATAGAGAAGGCTTCACCCATTGGACATTAGTTAGTATTAAGTTTGTTTTACATTGTTCCTACTTACTTTTCTTCCAGTCTTTTGTATATTGCTTATACTACTTATTTATATTCAGTAAGCAGTTGTATTACCAGCAAGTTTCAAACTTATGTTGTAACACAAGTTGTGTAATAATCTGAAATATTTACATATACTTATAAAGTCTATTGTATTTATCATTATAATTGCCTTACCTCCATCACTGTAGCGGTTATCTACAGTTTTGTGCGTCTGTTTAAACGCGAAAATTTTCATATTGTTTTGCTCTTAGTTTGGGTTTTGGTTGTTGATAAACTATTATCAAATTTAAACACAGTTATCGGATGTCCCTTGTCTATCATACGTTGTAATTATTCTTTACGTTACCGTTACAGAATGCCTTTTTATTTCATACAGAAGGATGCGTTTAAACACCTTAGACATCACACAAGTTGAGGTTTGTGACTAATTTTTGTGTATTATTTAATAAAGAACCGCTATTGTAGACAAATCGTTATTTTGAGAACTTCGGTTTAGCGTGTATCTCGGTCGGGTGATCTTGTCGCTTCGATAGATTTAACATTTGGCTTATATCAAGCACAACCGAACTTTCCTATCGATAAAAAACAAGTGACGAGAATACTATTACAAACATAAACATTCTTGTGCGTATAAAATACTCAAGTCAAGGGAACTTGTGGCATCTAGTAAATCAAATTGGATTATAAATTATAAAATAATATCAGTCAGCAGTTTTGAGGTTTGTGAAAGTATGACATAATAGCAATGAAAGGTTGAAAGTAAAATATTTACGAATATATCAATAGATTATTTCTATGGTAAAATTTATTGGCACAATGATTCAAACACAACTGTCGGACTGCCAGTTGGTCTTTTGAGCTAATTAGCTAATTTGCAAGGTCTTACAAAACGTTCTAAGTTAGTTTACAGCTCTTCAAATGAAGGTTATTCGACGAAACACATTGAAATATGCTTGAATTCTGAGCTTCGCATAAGATTTCAATTATTATCATTTTTATATTCACACATTCTGTTAGATTTTATTTCTCATGTTATTCGGAATGATAACGTTATCAATTAAATATTGTCAAAATAAGTTAAATTTTAGTGAAATCGAAATATCACTTATATCCAAAGGTTGATTTCTTGAACATAAGACTAGAAGCAACATATATCGTAGTGACGGGTTAATTATATGATATTATATTACATGTAAGGCTGGATGTTCGTAGTTGAACTGATTGTACTCTATTGTATTTGTGAAGTTTTTGTTGATAAATCCTTAAAATCAGGAGGAAAACGTTTAAACTAAAAACATGTTTCAGAAGATTCACAGTTTTAATCGTTCTTCTTCATTATTTATGATCATATCTAGGGTAGATTAGTGCTCACAACAGGTGTCATAAGTTTGGTTTGTTGTAAGCCATCATCTTAATTGCACGGAACATAGTAGCAAAACATTGTAAAGTGAGTAACATTTTACGATAAACAGCTTCTCACAGTAGTTGTATTTTAAGCGAGACTACCTGTAATTTCTGATCAGTAAATACAAGATTAGAAAGTCATTCATAAAAGGTTTGAATAGTTTGAAAGTGTTTAAAATGTATTAAGGTCACTAAAAATCTTGTGACATCAACCTGGTTCAAACAATTGAATTGGAGAGGGCATTCATAGGAATGAAAAATATGTATTCAGATAGCAATGCAATAAATGCTTGCAAATGGATTTTTTATCTACTGTAATGTGATAGAAGATATTTTAACCTGTAAGTTTTACATGAAAATAAATCTGATATTTGAAACATTGGACTTTGCATATGTCGATCCTGATGCTTTTTTATTTCAATACAGAACGTAAAACCGTTATATGCTTCATGTTTCAAAATTCAAAAACCAAATAAAGACATTTTAATCCTAAAACGACAGTCAGTCAGCAACAACGTAGAACTTCGTACGTACGTACATCAGTTCACGTTGCCATACCACATTAGCACAGAGATACAATTATCGATTCAAATCCTGTAGTGGTAGAAGTAGTAAGAGTACAAGCAGTAATAGGAAACATTAGAGTTTGACGATGTTATTCAAGGAGTATAATACAGTGAAGTAAATTTGGAAAGAAAAAAAAGTGACATGAAGAATTCAGAAGATTAGAATTTGGGGGAACACATAGAGTGGATGCACCTGCGCCATTGCAAACCATTTTGAGCCACATCATTCGGGGTCTCTAACCATCGGTTGTTACCATCTCGTGGATCCCAACCAGGTAGTCTACACCTACCAACATGGCTCAGTTCACTTGTCAATGACTTCATGAATTTGTGCCATGTTTTGGTCTGGCCGCCCCTAGCTTTCTTCCAACTTACACCCACACCATAAAGCATCGCACGTTGGGGCAGTCGGTGGTTGGGCATACGTAACACATGTCCCATCCATCTCAACTGGAGTTTCACTACATCATTTGATTTTCCATCCTTACCTAGTACCCGTTTTATAACAACTGCATCACTTACTCAGTGGTCTCAGGATATACGAGCAATGCTTCGAAAACACCTATGATCGAATACTAATAACCTACGAATATCCTCTACTCTTACCGTCCATGTTTTTTCAATTCTAAAAAAGTTTGTGGTAGTTTTCTCATTTTGAAGACAATATTCATTGGAGACCGAGATCATCAGAAGATAAATAATTTTGAAATGAATGTTAGTTTATTCTGAAAGTTTTTTCGAAAAAATGTTAGACTGTGGAGAAAAATATTTCTGACTAAAATTCAGGAAAATTTTCAACTATAATTAACAGTTATGTGTAAGGAAATAAATGAAATTTTTCATATTAAAAAAAACCCATTCTGAGATGGTGGATAAGATTTGTAGCACAGATAGAAAACTATTCACAACAAGAAATAAAATCGTATTATATGAGGAGTCCCACGATAGGACGAAACAGCCGTCCATTGCTCCTAGGTTTTCCATGGTCAGTCAGTCAGTCAGTCAGCTAAAACGTAGGACCAGGCACATATATGCATCGGTCCAAGTTGCCATACCTCATTAACACAACAAGATGGACACCGGATTCATAAAAGTAGTTAATTCAGAGGTGGTAATATATAAAAGAAAGACTGCAATAAAGATATAGTACAGGAAGAAAGAATTAGTTCGTATAAAGAAAAATATGAAGCGATTTTAATTTCATACTTTAAGGGAAGACAGAGAGTGTATACACCGACGCCATTGTGATCGATTCTAAGCCATGTCAAACAGAGTCTCCAACCACTGGTTACGATAGTCACGCGAACCACAACCAAGTAGTCTGCATCTACCAACATGGATAAGACTACAAGTTGGCGACTTCAAGGACTGATGCCACGTTTTGGTTTGGCCGCTCCTAACTTTCTTCCAACCATCTCCAACACTAGTCAACATTGCGCGTCGTGGTAATCAGTGTTCAGGCATACGCAACACGTGACTCGATCATATCAGCTGGTGAAGATGCACAACCTCATCAACTGATTTACCATCATTCCCTCATACCCTGCGTTGATCTAGTTTCAATGGACTCATGATTTCAATTATTGAAATTACTCAAGTCTCCACAAAACCCCTTCTGATATGTGTTTATTATTTAAACTTTATATAAATAATGATAGTATATCTATAATAAATCAAATATTACCTTATTAAGTTTTACACTTTTATCTTCTTCATTTACGAGGGATTGTTCTTTTTTTCGTTTTTGTTTATCTATATCACACAATCGACTTGCTTCTCTCTGTATACATTGTTTATTTAAGCACGGTGAAAAACGTATATTTATTTGTTGACTCTATATACAATACAAAAATGAATAGTATTTCGTGTTAAATAATAGTAACATAGAAATTAATATGAGTATACTTTTTAACATACATTTTATTGAGCATACTTAATTGTAAATAGTATTACTATAATAAACCAATCCACGAAATTGCACGACCATCTTTTATTGTACTGTGGTAAATACCTATCTCTACCCGACACGGAATAACTCCACTGGTCACTGCTTCTCACTAGAACTCCGAAAATTCCCTCAAGAAGTTAGTCACTAGTGAGCACATGGTAATTATCAGTATAGGGTTGTGGAGATCTCCGAGAGCGGGATTGTGGATGCGCACGGCTGAGGAGTCCCACAATAAGACGAAACGGCCCTCCAGAGGCTCCAGATTTACATTGGTGGTCTAACAACAATCGGTTCGAGATCTCAATCAATAACTTAATAATCTCCACAACCCTATACTGATAAAAACATTTTAAGACAAAAATTAACTTACTTCTCCAGGTTTTAGTGTTCCAGTAGCTGGATAAAAACTAATCAAGTTTGATAAAATTGATTCCAACAGATCATTTGACAGATTATCTTCTGCAACTAAACCATAAGAATTCGTGATTGTAGCTTTTACAACTTGGAGTTCAAATGCTCTAGGTCCTACTGGAACAGGTTTTGTATCTGTACCAATGCATGGTTGTACATGAGTAAAAGGATTAGCTGAAGTGTGGTGATTGTGAATTTTCAAATTGCTTGTATTTGATTCACTGATAGGTGTAGGATTGAAATAGAGCTGATTGGTAGATAAACTTAACGGTGAGTAAACCCCGACACCAGTACATTCTGTAGTAAAGATACTGATAAAAAAATCAAACAGTAAAACTGTAGTATATACACTACTTAAAACATGGTAGAATTAAAAATCGGAAGAAGTTTGGTGAAGATTATTAATTTTTTTAAATAAAAGAATCTTGTTTAGTATATGGTAAATTGTGGAAAGAGGATTATAATACTCTTGAATCTTCATTTATATTATAACAAGCGTTTACAATACAGGCGATCTAGTGGTATTTGTCAAAACAATTACTTAGTAATCTTTATGATAATAATTATAGTTAGGATAGCAACAGTAGTCCAGGGCGGTAACAAGTCTGAGTGCTATTTTGGAAGATAGTTATTCGACTCAAAATCTAGGACACGATTTAAAAATTTAATTTATTACGTCCATCTGATTGATTATGCAATTATTATGAGTGAATTCTAACCTAATTTTTAAATATTTACTTAATGTCATGAGCAGCGAAGGAATGCTTTGGATCCATTTTTCTCTCTATTAGATTTTTAGCAATGATTTGGACTTGCTCTAGATGAATACCTAGTTTAATCATAGATGTTAGAGTAGTCAACAAATTCACTTGTCATGAAGTCTTGCCAAATCCAATGTTATGAGATCTAGGTATTGATATTAAACGCCCTGTCATTTTCTACAACTTGTGACATCCATCTTTCCGTCTATAAAAAAGCAATCTATTTTACTATTCGGTTGTCAAATATTTAATCCAAAGGTATGTGTTTCGATAGAGCAGTTAGAAAACGAAATTGATCTGAAAAATATGATGTATTTGCACCATACAGTTCGAACAATCTGGTCATACATATACTTGTCAGGACATTTTATATGAAAATTAACCAAGGTCAATTAAATGAAAGTTCAAGTAAAAAATGTAACAAAGGGGAGAGAAACATTTTCTTATGTCATATAGAAAGAATAAGAAATTGTCGCATTATCTTAGACCATAAGAGGTTACGACAAGTTGTTTTTGTAGACATTAGGGGGGAGGGTAAATTTACGAATAGCCAAGGCTTCAATGAACCTAAGAATTCGACCTTGACAACTTTATACAACATTTTAAAAGCTGTATTAATGTAAATTTTGTGCCCCGTTTCAATTATATGTTTCGCTATCAATGAACATGGTTTTCTACCTTCCACGTTGATCGGATCATTTGACACTGGTTTTGAAGCTATCTAGGCACATGTTTAATGACACTTGATGACATCGTTCGATTACTCTTCCCTATGTGTGTGTCCTTTGTGGACATAGGTCATTATGAAACAGTGCTTTCGAATGATAGAACCACCGAATGAATAATGATTAAATCACACGTAAGTTTTCAGATAGGAGCTGTCAATAGCCTAATGAAACACTGAACCTTCGTCGACTGTTGTTACAGTTATTTGAGTTATTTTCATCATTACTGATTTCTATACCATACATTTTCTCATGTGTACAAAAATGGTAACAATCGTGTACATATCAAAGAAACAGTCTACACTTATTGAAAACTGTCTTATACGTATATTTCTTTTCTTTTCCAGATATTATAAACTTACAACTTACCGTCCAATACCTGATTTACAAACTAAAACGAAATGATATTCTTTAGCTTTTTTTGGTTGAAACAATACTTCCAATTCAATTGTTTCTTTTCCAAGTATAACACCAAAACCATCATTTGGTTGAATATCAACAAACTAAATCCCAATAGAAAAAAAACAAAAACATTTCATTAATGACTTAATTTATTCTCAATTATCTATTCAACTTAGACAAATCTGTGACATTGAATATCTATTGAATAATTTACACTATCAATAATTACTATTCTATCAGTTATATTCTGAAACTGTTCAACAAAAGAAGAAAACGTATTTATCATTCATTTGTCTTGAAAAGTCTTTTTATTATTATTATTTCATAATCCATATATATCTAACATGCATAAAGTTCCATTAAACATTAAACAGAATGTGAACAATGAATATACGTAACAGAAGTTAAGTGAATATATTTAGTTCAAATAAAACAAATTTGAAATGTTTTATTAAAACTTTCTTTGTTATTTACAAAATTGGCTATTCTAAATCCATGTTTTAATTGTTCTTATATAAATTTTCACAGATTGAAATCATGAGTCAGTTGAAGGTAGACCACCATTGAAAACCTGGAAGCACTGGACGGCCGTTTCGTCCTAGTATGGGACTCCTCAGCACTGCGCATCCACGATCCCGCATCACGCGGGATTTCGATGGTGGTCTACCTTCAACTGACTTATGATTTCAATCTGTGAAAATTTCTAAGAAAATCTCCACAAACCCCTTCTGTTCTTATATAAGTTAATATAACAATTTATGAATAACCTTTGATCAATGTTAAAATGACATCTACTTATTATAGTTAAATAACGGTTATAAATTAGTGTGAGAAACTAGGATTAGGATTTACAGTTGAATGTTAAAGTTAAAAATTGTATTTAATGTTTTCGTCACGAAATGATATCAGCTTAAATGCTGAAATGGTGCTTCCAGGTTTTTCATGGTGGTCCAGCTTTAATTAACTCATGATTTCAACTATTGAAATGGTATTTAGCTAAATGAGTAGATGAATCCCGCACAAAAATCAAAGACCTGCTATCTTAAATCTGATTGAATTTAATGATATTTGAGGAAAATAATAAATAGATTATATAAAACAGATATACTCATACCCTTTAATATTACACTATTTGATAAACCTTTTAATGGCCCGGGATCTGACTCCAATTAAATCGTATAAATGTTCGTTATTGAATGATTGATGTTGAAATATATATGTCACCTATCCTCGTATATAATCATCAACTTAAATCGTGTTAGTTAAATTAATCAAATTCGAGAATTAATTTTGAATACATATATTTCATGCAATTGGAGAAGCGAATAGAAGAGAGCGAGGTGAAATGACGCGCGGTGGAGAAGGCATGTGAGACAACTCCATTTAGTGAAGCATTATTCAACATTTATAGTCACACAAAATTATGCTACAAACATGTGATGAATGGGATAAGATCAAGATTGATAAGCAAATAATTAACAAGGTCAAAATGTGACTGAAGTAGAATCAATAGATTGACCTGTCTGAAAGCTAGAATAAGGTATATGGGCCTAACATAATAATCGACACTACAACCTAATGGCTAATAGTGAAAACTTAACTGTACATCTTTATCTGCAAACAAAATGAAACATTACTGGAATAAATCTTTTTCGGAATAAAGCAATTTAAAATTGCAATAAAATCTTCATCACATAGTAAAGATATATCATCCAACTACATTTACAGAGCGAATCCTTATAGTTATAATTTTATTGTAGGGAATTATCGGTTTTAATTATCTTCACGGCAATTTTTTTTAAAAAAAACCCACCTTTAAAAAAAAATTTTTTCAACCCCAAAATTACAATATTTTTCATCCCGTTCCGTCCAATGAAATAGCTAGTTTTAAAATCCGTTTTAATTGGTTAGTTATGTCTTGTCAAATCGTTATAAAACATCAGTACTTGTCGACGAAGTACATTTTAATCATCATTATGGAGGAGAGTAACGTGCCGAGTACAAGCGCTGTTGTTTCTCACGTAATAGCAATGGAGGAAGTCTTTTTGACAACGTTGTTTCTCGTTGCGTTCCCATCGCTTGAAGCGTTGAAGTCCGCTATCACAAATTATGAAAGATCGACTTACTGTCATTATGTAGTTCGAGATTCGCATTTATGCAGAGATGAAAACTCGTATATTAAATTTGTGTGCTGGAGACACGGCCGTATAACATCTAGGGGTTCGTCACAGCGGATCAGACGGAGGTAATTTGATTAATGCTATTAAACTTTTTTGTCATGTAGGGCTTCCATGAACACTCAATATCCGGCCTTCATGTATTGTAAGATTATAAACGGCTATTGGACTGTTGTACGTGGGAATGTCCATCACAATCACGAGTGCAATTCCCTGAGGTACCAAGGTAATTCATGGGTGCGCAGGTTAACGGATGGGGAGTTTGAAACTGTGAGACCGCTGCTGATATCTAATACCTCTGCATTCCACATAAAGAGTTTTGCTTACCAATCTTTTGGGAAACGTCTGACAGATAAAGATGCCCGTAATATGCGGTACAAAGTGTTCTCACACGCGAACCTTCCTGGTAAGCAAATCGCCAATTTATAATGTAAACCATTGGTGATTACGGAAAATTACAAGCTCACATAACATCCTTGGGTGAGCTTTGCGAATACGAATTAGACGATGATAACTGTCTATCGTATTTTTTCTTCATGACTGCTGAGAGGGTAAGTGTACCGTTCATTAACATTAACCCATTAACCGTAAATGTAGAGGGTACGATCAGAAATTATACAACTGTTTTTTGTCGCCTGATGTTCAGTCGAACGGTTGAAAGGTAAATCAAAATGTGCATAACATTATTTTGTAGTTTAAACAATGTACTATCGTTAATCGAAAATTCCGACGGAACGTTTGCCAGATATGTGAGAGACCACCTATTACCGAAAAAACACAAATGGTCTACTGCTTTTCGACCATCATCAACGCTGCTTGAACAAAATAATACCAACTTCGTGGAGACGAGTCATCGAATTTTGAAGATGTATCAGCTTCATCGAAAAACACCGTTGCTGAGATCCATTGTGTGACATCTGTAATCTTGCACAGCCGCCGTGTGAAACTGGTGATGCAGTTGGTTGGGTTTTCTGTCCTTGTGAAGCAATGTTTCATAGGTTCTGTGCTTATGACCCATTACCGAACGTACGAGAAGTCCACTGTCCAATATGTCGCGCCATTACCAACTAATAGTTACGACGTACGACCGCGATAACGAGAAAAGGCCCTTTTCAGGGTCACTCACAGTTTGATTACCATTATTTTTTTCTTCACTTCTGTTCCATGGCAAAGGTCAAGTGATTAAACACTTATTAATGTCTAATGAATTTAGATATCCCTTAGAGATCAATAATGGAAGAGCGATTATCACTCATGTATTCGTAAACTTGTTTCTAACGTTTATTAAATATAAAGGTTAGGAAAACTTAGGCAACATTTTGTCATCTAATGAACACTATTCTAGTAATTTAAAATAATGTGATTACCGTTCATGTTTGAGTAACACATTACGGTTAGCAATATCCACACATGACTGATTAAACACACTAGTTTTTATTACGACCAGAAAATTAATTTTAAAATACAGAACTACAAATAAATCACAAGTGAAAACAATAAACCGTTTCAATGGACTTTTAAAATTAACCGCATTGAAATCTAACGTTTTCTAATTCTCATTAAGAATGACCATTTACAAAATAAACGTTCACTAAATCTTAAGTGCCTATTTCGGAAAATTTATTACTACTGTCAAAGTCGGTTCATTAAATGATGGTCTACGGTTGCTTCACCTGAATTATACATATTGTAATCAGTAATTTATCATGATGAATTATTGATATGTTGATTTGTTTCTCCGATTAACAGACCATGTGTTACGAAAAAACTTATGTACACACTTCGGTAATAATTTTTTATTAATTGGGTATTCAACATTAGACAACCGACCGGATTCAGTAATAACTTTTATCAAATATTCAAACCGATTTTCAGTTCCTTTTTCAATAAACTTTCTTTTAATGTATTCGTGGCAACATAACTAACAACTTCAATTGAAGGTTGACATTAAATCACTTGATCAGAAAGCAAAAATTTATCCCAATACACATTCACTAACAGTAGGATTGCACTTAAGTTGGTGTCTTTTTCTCCAAAAGTCTAAATTGTTTTCAAGACTAAGATTACACAAAAAGAATTATTCATTATCGTAAAATTTCAAATGTAAAAATCAAAATTCTGACATCCAATCACAGCACTTGATGCTATTTCGATTTCAACTAATCAGATTACAAAGATGAACAGTTTACGACCAATCACAAAATTATTAAAGGTGACAAAATGTTTGTTTATTATCACTCGAGCACACACTTGCAAAACAAGTACACCAATCACCGATCGCTAAATTTTTCTTTCACACCCTACAATTTTTTAGAAATGGGTGATAGGGAATCTTAATTGCCGTGGGCTTAATGTCAACCGGAATAATCCATCAGAGCAACGTTAATATTTACCACATGTGAAGTAGAATTTGTCAGTGAGTCATTTTTTTCTCAAAACAAATGGAAAAAGCGGGTAACTTAAATAATATGATCAATTTGTTTATTTAAATTAAAATGTATGTGGGTAAAGAGTACTTATTTAAAAATGTAAAGTGAAATATGAAGTTGCGCTATGTATGATAATAGAAAATGTTGATTCCGACAATATAATTAACTAATCGTTCACCAATTATTTCATAACTCAACGAGAAAAATGGGGTATTTTTTATTACATGAAAAGCTGTCTATAAAACATAAGTTACAAAGTGATGAATGGTAAAATAACGATAATTACTCTTTTATTAGTAATGATATTTATTTATTTAAACACATGGCATTGGTACAAGGAGGCATCAAATATATATGCGCCACACTTCACTCAGTTTGTGGCTGAAATACTACTCAGGTGCCCAAACTGAAGGACTTGGAGCCACACCCCGAGCCTTTGACCTAAAGGTCTGATCCACAAGGCAGTGGAGTAACGTTAGGAGATGCAGTCCCATCGTAGCCCATGACAAACAACAGTTTCATATACCATCTGCTCCATCAGGATCCTGGAGCGAATATTCACTATAAGTTTAGAATCAGGATTTTTCAACTCCCCGTATCCACCAACTCGGTTGAAGCGCCAGACGTTCACTTTTCATCCTCTCAATTTCGTTAACAACAGGCTCTCCGCGAGGAGGCAGAGTGTAAGACTTTCCTGCCAGTGGTTGTATACGCGTGATCATATGAGAGCATTTCGAGAGGGAGATCGAACTCCTCCCATCCTCGACTGTACCAGGGGATTTGTGGGCATTATTGATACTAACAATAATAATAGTAATAAAGATGATAGTATTCCTGCCATAAATGATAATATTGCTTGGTAGTGGTTTTGAGGAAAATAATTTATATATCTAATTTGTGGTGATTTCGGTTTATTGTAAGTAGCTTCACTAAGGGTAAGTCACTGACAAAGATTCTAAAGTTTTCAATTTATACTAGTATGTGCGACATTTTATTTTATAAACGTTTTCCAATCCAGCTTGTTCAGTTATTAGCCAAAAAGTTGTTGTACATAAAGTTAGTTATCGAGAACTTCAGTTAAAAAACATACCATCAAGATATTGTGAATAGTTTTGTAGATTTTTATAATAATAACTAACTAATCTTTTTTAAAAAGTTGTATTTTATTGTGTCGTTAAAAATCTCTATTATTATTTAAAAGGAATTTTATTTTCACAGTTTGTACATTCTCTTTAAAAAAAAAAGGAAATATTATATGATCACATGAGTTAAACGAACACTCACCTCAGGAAGTTCAACAATTCCAAAATTCTGGGGCAACAAACTATTATTTGTTATTGATAATCGTGTTATTACAGTTTCATGAATTTCAGCAAAACCAAAGTTGATTGGATTGGGAGAAAGGACTAAATCTGTTGTTGTAATTACAGCATCAACTATTAACTGTAGTTTGTTAGTTTGGCCTATAACATGAACAGTAACTGGTACTTGAAGTACACCTGTTTGGGAATCATATGATAACTTTGAGAGACAACTTTCGTTCTCACTTTCTGCATGAGAATGACTGTTATCTGAATCACAGAAGTGTGCAAGGTCATCGGGTAAGCTGAGTTTTGGCAACAGTTTTACTTGAGCCAATAATCGACTCTCAGCCTGCAAAGCCAAATTATATAGATATATATATGGATGACTTAAGCAATAGTTAATCGCGACAAATATGGTTTATTAATTTTCTAAGTTTCAAATGAAGCTGTTAATATTTAGAACTAGACATCATCAATTTTAAGCAATTGTGTAAACTGGATTAAGAATCAAAGAAACAGTGTTACAGAAAAACGCTATGGGAACAACATTTCTGACTAGTCTAATTATTCAGCATACATATCCTTTCTAAATATCTAATATTAATCTAAAGAATAATAAAATCATTTGTTCAATATTTTATTTTGAACGAATACAAATGTAATCGGTTCTTATCGATTGACTCTGCCATCACA
Source organism: Schistosoma margrebowiei (assembly GCA_944470205.2). NCBI lineage: Eukaryota > Metazoa > Platyhelminthes > Trematoda > Strigeidida > Schistosomatidae > Schistosoma > Schistosoma margrebowiei. The sequence continues at coordinate 65,023,704 of OX104028.1, read as the reverse complement.
AAATAGATGAATACGAACAGGGAGTTACTAATTATTACGATTCTTAGGATGCTATTTCAACTTCAAAAGAGGTTTTCTATCATCAAATTATAACTTCTTAAACCTTCCTTGTAAACAATTTTTTTGAGATAATGTTAACTAATTTTGATTCACGAATGTACCAGCTCATACTTAATGGATTACTGTACACTAAGAATTTGTTTTAATATTGAGAGAAAAACAATCTATATATCTTCTTATTTTCTGTATTCAATTCAGTTTCAATAATTTAATTTGAGTTTAATAGAGCTTACTTGAACAAAACCAGTTTTTGGTAAAATTTTTAAATGATTTGAAATTTCTTTATCAACTTCAAATATAACTTTAAGAGCAGATTTTGTTCTATTATGTACAGCGAAACATTCTTGATATAATCGATTAAACCAACATATTCCCATAGATAAATTAGTTGTTGATAACCATACAGGAATATTTTTAGGATAACCAATAGCATGTATATAAATATCTGAACTATCAGGATCATCAAAATGAATAATAAATTTTTCTTCTTCCATAATAGATTCATTAATATTGACAGAAATATTATTAGGATTCCAAATAATTTTTAAATTCACTGAATTGAATGGTTCTAAATATCCAGATTTTAATTCACCAGTTATAAAGTTAGATGAAAATTTGTTAAAAGTAAAATGATATTTTTCATTTTTATCTTGATTATTGTTTTGATGTTCTTCCACTGGAAAAAGAAAGTTAAATATAATAAACCTTTCTAGTTGATCTATAAAATATTTCATTACAAATTTCTTCAGAAAAACAATAATAAAATATCAGGATATATATATCCTCCGAATCTAACTGAAGTTCTTTGAACTATATTTAGTCTGAAACAAGGAAGGGCAGCTGGTCTAGATGGATTGGCTGCAGAGATCTTTAAGGACGGTAGTTCAATTTTAGAGATTAGGTTGACTAATATTTCAGCTAAAATCTGGGAGTTGGACATAATCCCATATGACTGATCACAATCAATGATCGTCCCAATATATAAGAGAGGGTTAAAATCATCCTGTGACAATCATAGAGGGATTATTTTGATTAACATGGCATCTAAAATACTTGCGTCAATAATTATCGGTTACCTAACTAAGACTCGTGAACTGCAAACACTAGAAAATCAGGTTGGCTTCAGACCTGGTCGACCACATATTCACCATTCGTCAGGTCCTGGAACACAGGCATACTTATCGGCGTCCAACAATGGTGGTCTTTCTTGACTTAAAAGCAGCATTTGACTCGGTAGACTGCGAGATTCTGTGGCAGTGTCTGTCATTGAAAGGCGTACCCCAGAAGTACATAAACCTTGTAAAGGCTCTTTACTCGAACACTACTAGTCGAGTGAGAGCTTATGGCGGACTGTCATCTAGTTTTGCAACCTCAAGTGGTGTCCGTCAAGGATGTCCACTTTCCCCATTTTTGTTTAACTTCATCATAGACCTTTGATGGAAATAATATTCTCGTCGACTGAATTCTCAGGTATTGATCTCCTTTCAGGAGGTCCACTTATCAACTTAGACTACGCAGATGATATAGTCCTGTTTGGTGGAAACGCTGACAAAATGCAGAGTCTTCTGGTAGCACTAAGCAACAATGCCAGAATGTTTGGAATGAACTTCTCTTCCTCTAAATGCAAGTTGTTGGTTCAGGACTGGTCTGCGTCAACATAATTTTTCTCAATAAAATGTACATTTAATCAACTAGTAGTATGATGTGATTAAAATGGTAACCAAATTTCGATATTAAATAAGTTTAACCACAGTGAAGTACCATTTGAAGTTTTCTGATTGTTTCTTTTATAGTTAGTAAATCTTTACAGTGCATACATGTAATAAATTACATTAAGTCTTTTGGAGTACATGGAAGATGAGGCATTACTATTTCATGCCTGGGTAATAAATTCAATGTTTGACAGTGAGGAAACTTGTATAACCTATAACCGTTAATATTTTCTACTTAAAGCCATGTAATTTATGACAAAATAGAAAATCATTAATTAATTACTCTCAGTTTTGTCAGAAACATTGTTATAATATTTCGAAGATATTGGTCCTCATAGATATGCTTCTCCAAGTCATTAAAGTGTCATGGTTGCTGCGAAGCAACGAATTTTTTTGTTAGTTTAAACCGTAGAACTTGTGAAATATGTCGATGAATCTATAATAGGTCAAAATCCCCTGTAATGCATTGAGACGTTACGTGGTCATTTAGTGTGGATTATTGTAAGCACTTTCCTAGTTTCTGGAGGCCAAATATTGTATGCGATGATATATTGTTTGGTCCAAGGAAGTGAGTGAAAATTATATAATACAAACAGACTTCGACCATCCATTTACATTTTGCAGTGTGTTTTGGAATCTAGTTTATTCCAAACTGTCTTCTATTCTAGTCTTTAAGAGCTTTGACTACACTGTGCTTTTCGACGTACTGAAACTCTTCTCTCCCTATGCTAACTGTGATAGCTTCCACAGCAATTCCGTTACATAATACTTACAAGCAATCTTGTCAGTATTTTTCACCACAGTAAAACTGATAATTTATATTCCAGGGTTGATTTATATTCAGAAGTCCAATTATACAGAAAGAAGGACTTTCATTTCGCCTATTTGAAGTTAAACAGATACTGCTGAGCTTAAAACGAATAATTACCGTAAGTAGTTGGTGTCTTTTACGAAATAACATTTGACGTTTTCTTAGTTTGATGATGTTTCATTAGATCACTGATATTCATAATGCTACAATTTGCTATAGTTTCATGTACTAGGGATATTTGTTGACGATGCAAATTATCGTTTACTCAGAATTTTATTTGTGTAATTTATTAACTAATAATCTACATGAAGTCATCAGAATAACAAATACAACATTATCATTTAAAATAGATTAGTAGAATAAACAATAATCTGAAAAGACCAATCTTGTTTATGTATTAGTTAATGAGACGTATAGAAACAGTTAATACAAATTTACATAAAATTACTCACTTTCACACAGAATGTTTTCAGATTCTCTTTCCTGAGTATTAGGTTCATTCTTTAAAAAGTAGGAAAATTATATATATATATATATATATATATATATATATATATATATATATATATATATATATATATATATATATATATATATATATATATATAGTCTAATAGAAACACTCTAAATTAACAGATTTTGCTGTGGTTAAGCAAATTATAACCAATTTAATGACTAATAGATGCTTTTAGTTAGTGTGTAAATGAGAACTATGGGATAAGCTTCAAAGTAGCTACTCAGTCTACTCTTTTTATCTGAATGTATTGCATAGCTAAAATAACCTTTGTGATTTATTTACTTGCAAAAAACTTTAACAAATATTTTCAAGCTTCTACTGTAAATCTTAATGGCTCTCTTTTCGAATGGAATATTAACTTATTCTAATTGATTTCACTCCACGACCCTTATAGTTTTTTCTATCATTGAGCCAACTAGATGGAAATTTTATATTGAATGAATATGAATCTCATTCGGTAAATCACTGATAGATATTTGAACGTATGCATTCATATCTTCTTTTAAAATCATTAAAAAAATTGAGTTTTACAGTCTTAATATGTTTATAAAGTTTGTAAAGAATATCACACCTTCCTTCAAAATATAGATATCAAACATATTTTTACAATAAACAGTGGTATAAAAGATTATCAACTACAAATAAGAAGTGGAAAACGTCCTACATACTTTGGGATTCGGCATTCCTACTTTCTAATATCTCATCGCATAAAAATATTACTGAAGTCTGCTAAATACATTTCTGAACATATTAAAAATATTTACTGATATCACTTACAAGCAGTGGAAACCAAAACACATGTTTTGCCCTATTCGGGACTCGTCATCTGGATGTATCTGCATCACAGAATTAATGTTCACTCTGAGACTTGAACCCAGCACGTTTGCTTCAAACGCCATCGCGTTATTCACTTAACTACTGAGTTTTGATAGCTGCCTGCTCATGCAATGGGGTAAAGTTTGCTTGTATATTCCCATTGTTGTTTAAGACTTCAATTGAGCAGTCTATTATTTGCATATGTGCATCCTGTGAACATCAACTCTGGGATGCAGGGAAATCTAGCTGACGACTCCCAAATAGGACGAAACGCGCGTCCTGGATTCCGCTGCTAGCCACCATCCATCTTTGCTATAATACTTGTGACTTAAGATAATATAGAGGCAGTCCACACAGGATGCACATATGCCAAAAAGAAATTAATCAATTGCAGTCCTAAACAACAATGGGAAGATACAAGTAAAGAATACCAAGTATTGGATATTGCTAGCATAAATAAGTAGAACAAGTCAGAAATTAACTATGAGAGGTGTTGCATCCATGAATCATTAAACATTTATAATAATTTGAAACAACATAGTTCACAAACATCAAGTCCTCACATCATTTTGAAATCACTTTTGTACGTAGATTCAATGCAGTTTTGTTAATAGGCACACAGGAAATAATGTATATGTATACGTAAGACTTGAGAATCTCTTTTATGATTTCCGGTATAAAGATAGTCAAAAGTTTCAGTGTGATGCTAGATAAACAAATATACTCATCCACATAAGAAGTCAGTAAATACTTTATGATTGGTTTTCATGAGATTGGACTTAACATTTTGAAGATTATCATGAAAGATGGGTTAACATCTGTTCATTGAAATGTAATGAATGGAGCTTGGTATTCAATTTCAAGAATTCTTGGTTATATTTCATCATTCACTATTAAAAAACTGTGGTTAGACTACTTTATTCGCATTCCTTTTGGGAATAATATGAATAATCTGATACAAGTCATCGAAAATACAACAGAACAACTTCTAATAGAATTCCTTGATACACAAATAGAACTACTTTTGTAAGTAAAATTTCAAAACTAATGTACAAATACATAACTTTAGGAAATTTATCCGTCGGAAATCATTACTGACAACTTCAAACTGGTCACCCAAAATAGGTGAGTTCTGTCAATAAACGATGGTATTCTCTGTTAATGTGAAACATTTTCAAAGTATAAACGTTTGGTGATTATTAGGAGAGTGAATTACTGCTGTTAGTTCACTTAGTCCATTTATGCCTGTGGATATCACATGGATAATTCTCGGTAATATTCACACAGAAAATACTTCGAAACCTCTTGAAACATGAGACAACTCTAACCAAAATGCTATATTATGCGATTTTTAAAAATAATACACATCATTTAAATCAAATTCCATCACGGAATTTACCAACATACAACGTCCTACTGTTTTAGGAAATAAGTAGTATGAAATACCTAACAAAATAACGTTTGAAATGACTTGAATTATTATTATTATTATTATTATTATTATTATTATTATTATTATTATTAAGGAAAGACATAATAATTGAAAAAAGGTTGAAGATTGAGTAGAATGTTGACGACAAAATAATAGCATATTTGCGTCATATTTAAATGTATAGAAATTGTGTGCGTAGGAGTATTAGTGGTGTGAGGAATTAACAGAACTAAATACAGTCGTTTGGATAGGCTATGCAAGTCGAGTGAATAATCAGGCCTTTAATTCTATCGAGAGTACAGAGATTTAGGAATATATGGAACATCGCAACTACTCACATTGCTTTATAATTGCAAAAGCTGTTTTAACCATTTTGATATTACTAAAATCGATTTGATGGTTGCTAAAAATAGCTCATTCTGTTATTGTTGGTTTGGTTTACAGATTTTCCAGTTCTAGAGTACTTTTAGGAGGCCTTTTTCGTAGCTTAAGCATTGATCGGCTTGAGCCAAGATTTCACGAAACGACTCTTCAACACATAGAACATCACAGATGACAAAATCTACTCTATAGATGAATGGATCTGTGTGGATGTATGGATACAAAAGGGATCTTTTCCTTTTTCTGAGCTAAAGTTTTGACTGTTTCAAAGGAAGCTTCAATTTTGTTTGGTTTCAAAACCCTTTACAGTTCTTCCACCATACATTTGTGGAGAGATATAACTACGATAGTGGGCCATGTTATTTATTTATGATTGTAATTTATAGATGCAGCGTTTCATCTCAATATTTTTCTAGTAATATTCATAGCAAATTATCGAATTGCAAGATATTTATTATGTGAAGCGGATGTATAGTCTGATGGCAATGGCACTTCTAGAATTATTTATTGCGATAACACTTTTTCAATGATACATTTTTATTTACAATGGTATTACTAAAATACGACCGATGATGGTTAAGAAAATGAAAAACAAAGAGACAGTTTCCTAAAACTGTGACTGAATTGAAAGTAAGTAGTATGTTTCTATACTAAAAATGTACCTTTACATCGATTTTCGGTTCATCAGTCTTAATTGATTCATCGATACACTTCTCTGCATTGATAGTCTCTTGTGAACTTTCTTTGATGTTATCACTATCTTTTTCCTTGTAACTTTCGGACAATGCTTTGAAGGTAAATCTAGCACCCTTTGCACCAGAGTTACACAGTTTTACAGTTCGAAAGACAGTTTCACCAACAACAACTTCACCAAAATTCACCACATTACAGTCTATGGAGAACTGATAAAAAAACAATAAAATGCGTCAAACAACTGGATGCAAAATACAGTGAAGAAAACAAATGAATTAAGTAGTATAATGTTCGAATCCATTAAGATTATGTCAACCTTTATTTCGGCTGATAAAAAAAGGCAACATTTCGACACGGTTAACGCAATCTAATTGCCAAAATATATGACAAGTCACTTTTTACGAAAAACAGTGAAATTTACAATGATAAGTGGGCTATGAGATTATGGATCACAGTTATTGTATGTGAAACAGTTTTTTTTACGGTATGCTATGAGTTGCACTATACTTCAGACATAGCTAAACTGAAGAATAACATGATTTTAAACTAATATCAGATTACTAAAAAACTTGAAATAACCACATGGTTTGTGATAACGCTCATATGTATTTACTAAAAGTTCCGAATCGAAAACATGAATTACTTTTATTGAGGAATCATGGTTTGGATTCAGTTGGAGCTGTTCAAATATATTTAATATTTATTTTGAATCGATCGATTGATTAATTTTTGCTACGATTTAGATTCTCATTTTGACTTATGGATTCGCATCATACTAACTTCTACTCTTATTTGTATTTAATTTGTGTTGTGATAAGTTGGATCAATATTTTGATACCAAGTTCAACGTTTTTCAATTTATCTCATCTGAATTAATAGGAGTGTGAAGTGAAGAAAATGAATATTTAATTAGAGAGGGATTTCGTGGATACTATAGTAATTTCATGAATCAGTCGAAGTCAGACCACCATGAAAAACCTGTAAGCACCGGACTGTCATTTCGTCCTAATATGGAACTCCTCAGCAGTGCGCGTCCACGATCCCGCCTCAAGAGATTCAAACCCAGGAACTATCAGTTTCGAGCGCGAACGCTTAACCTCCAAACCACTGAGCCGGCCAACATCCAACGGTATTAATATCTAGCTTCAACTAATCCATGAAGTTGCGCCACCGTCCACCAATGTCATCAGTGACTTACTATCTCATAACAGACCCGGTTGTACTCCACTGGTCACGGCTTTTCACTAAAACTCCAGGAAGTACCTCTTGGAGACCGTCATTGGTAAGCATATGATGATTATAATCAGAGAGGGGTCTTGTGGATATTATAGTAATTTTAAGAGTTGGATTCATCAATCAATTGATGATAGACCACTATGGAAAACCTGGAAGCACTGGACGACCGTTTCGTTCTAGTATGGGACTCCTAAACAGTGCGCATCCACAGCCATTCAGTGCTTCCAGGTTTTTCATGGTGGTCTAGCTTCAAGTGACTCATCAATTCAACTATTAGAATATTTAATTATGGACTGGCTTCACGTTTAAAATAAGTGACATCTTTATATTAGAAATTGTTATTTTTAATGTTAATTCTATTAAATAAAGTTTGTTTATTTATGCGAAAGCGAAATAACAAAAGTTGTCAAGCAGAAACTATCTAAGGCGGGAATCATTTATACTTGTTCTTTGCAAAAAAATATCTAATTTTGTAATAATTTGGAAAATAAACGTAAATTCAAGTGTTTATGTAAAAGTTGCGTACCGAGTAATCTTGATTGTATGTGTAGTAGAAGGATTTGAAATATCGATGAATAATATCCTGGTAAAGTTAAACTTATCTAAAACAATACCCAAGTTTAAAATAAAAATGAACGTGTTTATCATCCCTGTGTCTCAATCTTGAATGTACTAGAAAACGTCCTAGAAGCATAATTTTGACGGCTTTTGTTTCCATGAATAAATAGCTTATTTAAAAGGTTTTATTATTAAAGTTTTCGTCATTCGTACTGTCCAGAGAGAATACGTGAACCAGGCAGATCACTAAACGAAAATCAATTCTGAGACAGTGTAGATACAGACTGGTTGAATGTTCTAGAATTCTAGAGGAATGATCTTTCTTTTTTATTTATAAACAAAAGTTTATGATATCCCAAAAATCGTTAGTTTTTTTTACCCGTGAAATATTGTGTCTCCGTATCCCTGGAAGTCTTTTTAAAACATTTTACTAAACGTCAACATTTTTACTCATTTAGATATCGGTTTTGTATTACACTATAAGCCATAAACATTACTTACAAACTGATTTTTCATGTGTGGTAGATATCTATTATCCAGTATTATATTACAGAATGACATGTTGCATAAAATAACTGACTTTATGAACGTGGGTATGCTGTAAGCTCTCAGTAACTTCAAGTAAGGGATGGTCACTATCATGCTATAATTGATCGTCAGGATAGTTAGTTATAGTTAGATAAGTTGTTGCTTATAAGAAACTGAAAAATGCTTGTATGTATAATTCTAGCTGTTTATTTTGAAAATGTAATGTAAAGTTAAACTTACCTCGCATTTTTTTACAGTTGCTTTAAACGGAATAAAGAATGGTCCAGTTGGAGATAAAAATTCTAGCTCACCAGTTAAATTTTTATTCAGTTTTGGAGTAAATTTAATCTGAAGCCAACAATTCATCCCAGGCGAAAGCATACCTGGTGGAATAAACCTAAAATACCATACATCGTGAAGTTAAAACAGATTTGGGTATATCTTTGTAAAAATAAGTATCTGAATTTTCTTCAAAATGTTTCTGAATTTATAACTTTGAAAATGATTTATGAGATCTGACTTCAGTGAGAACGGACAAATGATCGTTATCGGGATATACATGCTGAAATATATATATGGAGACTATCCTCGTATATAATTATTGACTTAATCCGTGTTAGTGAATAACAGAATTAAATAAGCCAACTACGAGAAAAGATTTCAAATATATATATATATATTGTACACTCATTGATCTGGGCAGACAATCGGAGGTACGAAGCGAAATGGTTGGCAGTGGTTTAGTCAAGCGTTAATCGATATTTACAGTCACACAAAAATAAGCTACGGATATGTTATGAATAGGATAAAATGTGCATACATATGCTTATATAAAAACAGTCAGGTTAGTAAGTCAATAATTAACAAGATCAAAATGTGACTCAAGAAGAATAAGTAGATCGACCTGTTTAGAAGCTAGAATAAGCTGTGTGGGCATAACATAGTCACCGAAATTACAAGAACATCAAAATGCCTGAAGTGAAAAACTGATTTCTGATGCATTAATTTCATAAAATTCGATAACGAATAGTAAGTTTATCTATGGTTCGAAATTCCATAGGATATGGCAATATGAATTGTTAATATTTTTTACCAACTGTAAAGCTCTTCAAGAGAAAGAAAATTATCGGATCAATTTGTCTATGAACACTTTCCCATAAAAGTTAATTAGAATAATTAGCAAGTAATCAGGTTTAACTAATAAGAAACGTTATAGATATGAAAGTGCTGTATGAATAACTTTATGTGAAAGAAAACTAAGAAATCAAGTGAAAATAACTTACTTCACATCTACAAAATCCATAAGGGTTGATGTTATTCCAATATATCTACATGTACTAATAGCATATGAAGCATTAGTTAGCGTAACTTTAATTTTTTGAGTTTTGTCTACTTCGATATTCTAAATTTAGTAAAAAGTAAATGAATTTTGTTTAAAATGAGTTTGAAAATGAAGGATCATTATTGATAGGTGATTAATAGAAAAGTAAACAACTGGAAATTCATCAAATATTTTCACTGAAAAATTGGAGTTACATTATTAGGGTGTAAGTATATATTAGATCAAGAAATATGATCATATGACTAGTAGTTTTTCAACTAAACTAGCAAATCTGATGAATGCACTGTAAAAATTTTGCAAAGTGTTTAGATATGTGTAACTGGATAAGACCAGTCAATTGTAAATGTTTAAAACTGAAATACATATTAAGTTCTCTGAGATAAGAACTTCCATCTAATGTGATTGTTCACGAAGCTATTAACATTTAATATTTTTGCTTTGATGAAAATTAAGAAACTTATTCCAAAAATGTTGGAAGATTCCTAAAGAACCCAAACCACCAGACAAAAAATTATTTCGACCGTCATAATTCAGTGCTAGGAAAATAAACTATGATATTGTTTCCCTGATTTATGACATGAATTCACTGTACATACAGTTCCAAAGTAGCATATTTTATACTGTCATCTTTGTTATAATGATTAATTATTAATGGAAACGATTCTAACATTTTCATAACTAATTTTAGGCGATCTTCTGATGCCACAAAAGTTACCGTTTGGTGTTTCAAACAACCAAAAAGACAACTAGCTTTTATCACGATTTCGTAGGTTTTTCAATAAATGACATTCATATAGATACAGTGATTTTTAACTATTGAGTCTAAATTTGACTTTTTCTATTTCAGTGACTAGTTATCAAATCTATACTACAACTAGTCATACAGTGTGTATAAGCTGGAAGAGCTCTTGCCGACAACTGATAAAAGTCATTTTTGGTAGTAATAAATTTATTTCAACGTGATTTATTTGTACTTCTTGTCGGTAAGTTTTCCTTTGAGTCTCTTCATGAAGAACTGCTTTTAGGACTTCAGATCGACAAATATACTTGTTAATAAGTAGTTTAATAGCTAACAAAAATGAACTTTGCGGTAAAGGTTCACACGTAAATATATCCTATGAAATATACTAACTTGAAACCATATTTCAGCTGGCTTGGCTATAAAACTTGGACCATCAAATTTTTTCCCCGCCACAATTTGAGGTTGTACAATGTTTTCACGAGTTTGCTGTAGGACACGTTGTAAAATTTCCTAGTGTTAGATTATAAGCAAACAAATTCAAATCATGAGAATACACAGAATTGAACTTAGTTTAAAATGGGGTAACTTTATTTATAACTACATACAGAAATGGCTTTATTTAATTCATCATTAAGAAGAATGAAGCACTAATTATGTAACAATATGTTTCCTATAAACTTAACAGTATAGATTAAATGTGTGGTTTAGTAAAAATATCGAAAAACCTGTTTCCACACCCCACCTATGTTTAAATAACTCTCAGTATATAATAATTTAATATTTGATGAATGCAATACGAGGCAGTTGTGAGTATGATGAGTAGGTACACATTTATCTATATATAAATGGTAGAATATTGAAAAACTTTGCAATGCATTAAAACGTTGGTACTGATCGATTCTAAGTAAATTAATCAAGAAGCAACGACTTTTAATATAACGAGTAAGTCTATTAAGCAAATACTTTCAAAATCCAATTCTTGCTCAACTACATATGATAATGATTAAACAGCCATAAAATATAGCCCCTTATGAACCAATTCAGTGATTGTAAAGAACAAATCATAGAAAATTTCAATATGATTATGTAGTTATTTCGCGATTCAACTAAACTATAATTCAACTTCCAGGTTTCCAAAGGTGGTGGTTCATGATCGCAATCAAAAACTTAATAATCTCCACAACCCCTATACTAGTATTCAACATGTGCTCACTAGTGACTAGCTTCGTGAGAAAATTCTCGGAGTTCTAGTGAGAAGCCGTGATCAGTGGAGCTGATCCATGTCGGGTAGAGACAGGTATCTACCTCAGTACAATGGAAGTTGGTCGCACGATTTCGTGGATTGGTTGATGTTAGGCACTATCACCGTTGGATGCCGGCTCAGTGGTCCAGTTGGTTAAGCGTTCGCGCACGAGACCAAAGGCCCTGGGTTCAAATCCCGCCAGCGGGATCGTGGATACACAATGCTGAAGAGTCCCACAATAGGACGAAACGGCCGTCCAGTGCTTCCAGGTTTCCAAAGATGGTAGTCTAACATCAATCGGTTCATGATCTCAGTCAAAAATACTTCAACTGATTTATATAAAATAAAATTTATTGCATTGATAATCATCAACCACACTAATCTACATCTTGAACAGTTTAGTGACGTAAGTAAAACTCTATGTAATAGTACGATAAAATATAAATAAACGTTTATGTTATAGTTTCATTTAAAATCTGAATGATAAAACAATTGAATGATGATATAAGTTCAGCCAGAAACCTTTTTTTATAAGCAATTATTTCAACTGTATTTTTATTTACCTTTTCAGCTTTAGAACATCTTTCCGTATGATATGTATTACAGTGAGTATATTCTTTTTCCTTGTCGTATATTGCATTACCTGTTTCCGATAATTTTGTAGATGATCTGTTAGGTAACTTCTGTAAGACACGATCCGTTGAAATAGTCAGTATATTACTTTTAGTAGATGACGACTTCATGGTATCACGAGAAACTAAAATTTATAAAATCACAAGTGATTAGTTTTTCGTTGGATATAACTTATAGTAATTTAATATTGAAATTATTTTATTATTTTTGTAATTTAATCACAAACTTAAAATACATAAATAAATTTTTACTTTAATAGTTGAATTCATGAGTGAATTAAAGCTAGACTATCATGGAAAATCTGGAAGAATTGGGTGGCTGTTTCGTCCTAGTCTGGGACTCCTCCCGCGGGTGAGATCGTGGATGTGCATTACTGAGGAGTTTCATACTAGGATGAAACGGCCATCCAGTGCTTCTAGGTTTTCCATAGTGGTCTAGCTTTAATTATCGTACGAATTGAACTATTAAATTACTAAAATCTCAAAATCCCCCTTGTGTAAAAACGTTCACTATAACTGATAGCTTTAGAAATTCGGTTTCGCGTTCACATCTTAAGCAGATCAAAGCTATTAAAAATAGAATAATCAATATTTTATTTCAACATGTACTAAATAGTGTTTCATGAGAAAAGCTATTTGGATTGAATTTCTGCAAAATCAATGTGTTATATTGTATTAAAGATTAAATTACGGGTAACTTCTAAGAACTGTTAATGGACTAATATTCTATATATATTCTTATTGTATCTTATTGTATTGTAACTATATTATGTATATTTATATTTCACTTATTATAAGCTTTATTTTGACCTATAAACTATTTTGATACAATTTACTATTCTTAAGTTATACTCAGTTTATTAATTACAGTCCCCCACAATAACAGCCACTTTTTGGCTTGTTCTCGTACAAATGCTATGTTATATTTTATAGTGTGATGTGGTCTGTTTGGTTTGTATATAAACCAAGTGTGATTGAAATAAATTATTTGTATAGTGGAAGATGTTATTGGTGTCATGGTCTTAACTGGCAGGGCTAGGAGAAAAAAGGACCAATAAGGACGCTAGGCTGCTCATACCGGTCGAACGACATTGATTTGTCTAAATGCTAAGATTGTATAAGTCGTATTCCGATTGGCAAATAAGTCACGTGATGATGATTAGCCGGGCTTAAAGTTATAACACAGTGGATGATATCGTATGAATAAGTATGAAATTTTTTGTATTTTTACTGTCCTCATGTTATTTGAAATTTTAAGCATATTATCATAACTATTAATCTATCAAGATATTGGAAGTTTGGTTTTATTTCGAGACAGCATTACAAACTGACTTTGATGAAACCAACGAGTTAAAATGGATGACTTTCTTTTTTTACCTTATGGACACTACTTTTTGTTTAAAATGATGAAATAAAATCAATGTTTTACTTAGAATGTCAGATGAAACAGAAAATATTTAAACATCAAACCCTAGCTACAATGGTTTCAAAGAGTAACTAGTGGAAAAGTTATAGAGTCCTGGTGTACGAACCAATTTAATTATTATTTACATAAGCTAGTTTCACTGTTCAAAGATCAGAAAAAATTGCATTGCAGAAAGGTTGTCGATGACACCATTCAGTGTGTGAATTATAAGTTCTCTGTACTGCAGTATGATAGAAAGAGCATTTCAATAATCTAGAGGTGGAGGCTTCTTTGATGATACCTAAAGCTTATTTGTTAACTTCGACTTCAAAGACAACGTAAACTAACTTATTTTCAGTAAACTTCTACAATGTATGGCTCTAATTTAATATACTGTAAGTTTTACTTTAAAAAACTTTGAAAAATCAAAAATTGGATTATTATCTCCTTCAAACATTTAGGATGGATTTATGTTCCAGTGAACACCACACTGGAAGGTGAACTATAGCACGTGAAGAGGAAAACCACATTCAAAGAAGTAAATTTACTGAGCTTAAGTTCTCAAAGACAGAGCTAACAACTTAGCTTTCTGCAGTAATATCTACAAATTATCAATAAATTTACTTAAAACGTCTTCGTCACGGCTAAATAACTCCAAAGAACTTCAACTGTTTAGCATATTGGGAACAACAAACTGATAACACTAACATCTGAATAATTTCTTGAAAAATCTTCAATATATCAGGTGGAATCATCTGTTGACCTCTGAGCGTTTTTAAAGGCCTTGTCGGTTCATTCTTTATCTTGTTATTGAAATCTTTTTGGTTATTCAGTATCTGAAAAGTTTGGTAATTATTCAAGATATTATTCATCTTGTCAAGGTAGTCTTTTTTGTTAAGTGGGACAGCTCATGTTCCTTTATCAGGTTTAGACCAAAAAACACAAGGAGGCTATCAATCAACTAATTAATGACGAGAATCTGATTATCGCAAAACCTGATAAAGGAACAGGAACTGTCCTGCTTAACAAAAAGACTACATTGAAAAGATGAATAATATCTTGAATAATTACCAAAAATTTCAGAAACTGAATAACCATCACGTTACAGATTATCAATAATCTGTAACACAAGATGCTCTTTTTAATGTGAAGAAACTTCAGGTATGTTTTGACAGATCTTTTAGTAAACTAGTGACTAATGAAAGCTGTGTTCAGCCATTCCTATCAAACTGAACATTATCTGATTTTGGTAATGTTTCACAGAAATGATATAGATTTTTTCAAGCCAATTGATGAAAATTCACAACATACCAAAACTGCAAATCGCTTGATTTACATTGTCCTCCGTAACTATGTTCTGCTGCTTCGAAAAAGAATCTAATAAACCAGATACTGAGTCATAGGACTGTGATAAATATTTTTCATATTCAGCATCATTTTCATCATTTTGTTCCGTTTCTACAGAAAAATTATTCTCCAGTGACTGGGAGTAAAAAAAGTGTATGATAAAAAAGATTTTGAATGGGGCACTGACACGTATTGATTATAAAAAGTGAACGACACTTTTATAACTGGGTACGGTAATACATTGTATGGTTAGACATAAGTTTTAGAAGTGCTATGTCCACTGAGCTCATTCACGATAACATCCACAAAATCATTTTCCTGAGCTACAAATACTCTTTATTATACTTAAATGCAGCTTGTAGTAGAAGGTGAAGTGAAAATGCGACCTTTTTATACTAACTTGATGAATAAAAAATCCTAAACAAATAATGGATTCCTTTGTCTTAGACCTTCAATATTTTCCGATAAAACCAATTGACAGTATCATAGTAAGTCTGATTTCGCAAAGCGGTATTGTTTCCTTTTAAAAACAAAATGGACGAAACGTTTTAGAAAGTGAGTGACATGTTTTAAACCAATATCCATTACCAGTAGATCTTCATGTGATGATCAGAGTTCGAGCACTTTATTCTTTGTTCCTTCAGAATACTATTCTGTAATAACTTTACCAAACCTTACTTTTACAGAAATTAATCAGTTACTTGAATGTCTGAGTAATATCTTTGATTCTTCGTAGGAGACCTGCAATCATATCTCCGAGTAGGACATAAAAAACGTTGGAAGGATAATTTACTTCTATAGTATAAAAGTTCTATGATTGAATGTTTCATGGTTCAACAAGTCGTACTATCAAGGATTTACCAGAGTTATTCTGCTGTTAGATAATTTTCAGGTATAGCCCATTCAGTAATCAGTCATCGAATCCCGCTGATGTATTAGTAAAAAAGATATCATTTTATAAAAACTCTCTCAAAAATGGATATGAATTAGATCATTAATAATATACAATTGAGGTGAGTCACTGGGATAAGAAATGAAAAATCAGTGAATAAAAGAAAACCATACGATAATAATTTCGCTTACAACTAATGGTTATATACCGTGTACTCAGTATGAAATTTTCAACGGAATTGATCACTTTCTTAATTTAGTCAAACGAAATGAAAATGTCCTAAAATCGCTAAGCACAATAAAATCAAAACTGTTAGTGCAGCTAAGATATTTCAGACCAATAAGAACCAATCAACGTCGAGGTACACGGAACAAGCTGTGAAACGCATTTGGAGAAATTCTAACACTTCACTGCTATCTGAAGTTTGTGTTGATGATGTCGTTTAGAAGAATGATTAATGATCCACGACCAAACCATTCAGCTCAGAGAACAAAACTCCATCAAAATCATCCACCTGAGCTAAAAATCTTCTACATCATCTCAGATATTAGGCGTATTTCAGAAAAAAATATATAAGTGCTGATTAACTGTGTTGTTTAGTTATCCATCTTGACAAAATATCTATGCTGTAACTTACATTTATTACCGCTTCATCTTTTCTCTGATGTTTTACAAATTCATCAATCATATTTTGTTCAAGTTTCGATGGTTGTTCAATATTCTCTAAGTACTTATTGCTTTAAATACTAAAAAATACATTTTAACATACTTGAGGACATTTATAATTTTCATTTTCTCCGGAGGTCAATGTGAGTCGTTTCACTTTCTCCTTTTGCAGATATTCTTCACGTAAAAGTTTAGCTATAATTTCCCTATACTTCCTATTTTGTGACTCTTTGAAAGCTCTGTAGATAATAAATTAAAAATGAAGTTTTAACTAGAATTGAATCCTGTGTAAATGTTTTATTTAAATAGATAAAAATCATTTGTTGTTAAGATCTGAAAACTATTGGAGCGAACATGGAAATGTTTATCGATTAGCGAGTTTTAGATGAGGCTTCTCAGGTTGCAATTTCTGACATTCTATATATGATAGAATGATTCGTTTTGG
This sequence comes from Schistosoma margrebowiei, assembly GCA_944470205.2. NCBI lineage: Eukaryota > Metazoa > Platyhelminthes > Trematoda > Strigeidida > Schistosomatidae > Schistosoma > Schistosoma margrebowiei. Next base: position 65,006,246 of record OX104028.1, on the reverse strand, counting down.
TTTCTGTATCTGATTTTGTTTCTGCTGATGAATTTAATTGGGTAGCTGTTTTTTTCTGAAAAATAGTCTTGATATATTTTTCTTCATTCTTCCTTGTTGCAAATGTGTTACAGTGTGTTCTCGCCCTTTTGAACAAAGTTTGTACGCAGTTGATTTTGTGAGTTCTTTAGTTGTTGCTCTGTAATTGAGAATTTGATTTATTTAGGTCAGCATACAATAGACTTGAGTCTCCAGTTTTCCTGTGTCGATTCTGGTGATTAATACATCTAAGAATGGTGGTTTGTTGTTTGACTCCTGTTCCATTTTAAACTTGATGTTATCAGAAACTGTGTAGTTTCTAAGGTTTTGTAGAATCAGTTGGGGTGTAATGGAAAGATTTTGATTGCGTTCTATCATTTAAATTAAATTGTTCAAAAAAGCTGAATCGGTACCGTATAATTATGTACCTTGTAACCCTGGGACCAAACTTTCTCAAATTACTTGAGGTGAATATAATCCCATGTAACCAATCAAATGCTTACGTCTGGTGAGCTTCAATATTAGCTAATCTACGATGCAATGCCAGTTCGAGTTTTTCGTTCTTTAGATTTTGTTCTGCTTGGATACATAGGCCTTTTTCTTCCATTAACAAGGAATTTCGGTGTGCTCTGTGTTTGGCTTGAACAATAGCCATGATGGTCTGAAATAGACAAAATAAAATACAAGATTTTATGATATCGTTTAGTGATGTAACTTTTAGTTTCTTTTTATCGCTGCTTCAGTAATCTGTGTAGGTAAGGAAACGTACTTACTTAATTTACGGTTTTAATGTTATATTTACACTATTCGATGGACTAAATCAAGGGAATACTATTTGACTTTTTAAAAAAATCTTATGTAGTCATTTAGTTGAAATAAACTGACGCAAAATTACCTGAGGATTAAAAAAAATCTTTTTAGTCTATTTTTATTTACTTCACGGTTTCTTTTAGTCACACATTACAAACAGTCATAATCAACTTAAGTGTTTCATTATTACTACTTTGCACAGCACTAATCAAGAACAAATTCACCAGCAAAAGAACTTTTATGAACAAATCGGATTTTAGTTGCTAATCTGAAAACAACCTAGCAGTATCATGATTTTTCTGCATGTCATAACTTATCGAAGTATGAATACAGGAAAAAAAGGAGAAAATAGATTTCAAGCTCACTAATCAATCAACAAGTGATACTTTGACAAAATGGAATTACTTCAGGTGACTATTGTTCCATAGTATACTTCTGTAAGTATGCCAATAGTCTATCAAAATCACACGTGTATAACCAATGCAATGTAATTAATCTGTCCTTGGTTTTTATAAGTAACGTTCTTCAGTCACAATAAAATGCAAAATACGTTTTTGCCAAAGATTTTTTAAAGTTGTTTAGTTACCTGTAAACTTGAGAGTCACTGACCGAAAAATATGAAGATTTAAATTCTCATCACTTCAATGAATAGAACATAATAAACAATGTATGACACAATACGAAGTGACAACACAAGTTGTATAAGTACTTATTGGTACAAATAATGAGGATCAACAGAAGAAAAACAGAGGTATTTTCGGAGTTTTGTAAACAAATGCTTAAAAAGAGTAACTGGTCCTTTATTTTAAAAATTTTTCGGGTTATACGTTCTCTAGATTAAATTTTAAACATTCAAGTCAGGTACAAACTATAACCGAAGACTTCTTGAATATAAATATCACTACGAGCTAATAAGTTTAGATTTTGAAAAATATATAGCTTTGCAAATCAGATTACGTGAGTAACATTGATTATAATCACCTACAATGCGTATCAAACATAACAAACTAATATTTTTTACATAGAAACTAATTCATATTTTCCATAAGACTTTGTTTCTGGTTTCATTAATGTAAGTATGAAGCCAGAAACTTTAGGTAGTAATCATTACCTAGGTCCAACTGGATAATTTCAAATAAACCGAACATTGACTTGATTGATATTGATAAAATTGTTGATGTATTTGTAACATCTCAATGACATTCCCTAAATTAGTGTAAGCTGCATCTTCGAACTAAAAAATATATCAGTGAATTTAATTAATGCATGTTTAAATTATACAAAAGAAAGAAACAGAAATACTCAGTACAATCAAAAGTAAATCTAATGAAACTAATGTAATGTTAATGTCAAAGCCGTTTTGTGAGACAAGCTTGTGCTTTTGCGTTCCTGCTAGTGGATGAGAACGAATTCACAAATAAACAAATTTACTGGAGAAATACTGTAGATAGACCAAAAACATGGATAGTTTAATAAAAATGATTTCTATTGAATTTCATGCATCCTTATTCACTGTTCAATTTAAATAGATCGAAAACAACCAGATTTGCTAAAAGAAACGAATTAATAATGTTGAAAGGCTTCTAATCAGCTACAAAAGACCTACATTAAAATCAATTATAATAGTATTATTGAGGATTTTACACACTGTAACCGCTGAAGTTTCTTTCAAAACGACATATGAAACTAGAAGATGGAATAATGTATTTAACTTAGCAGTTAAAATCGATTATTTTTTATATGTTGAAGATGAAATCATACATAGAAGGGGTCGCAGTAGTAAATAATAATTAATGGACAATGTATAGAACTAGTTGTCAACAAACAAATGGTAGTTGAGGCACCTAGTTGAGATAAATTTCAAGTTTTCGAATGAACGTTAATGGAGTTTGTTTTGCTTCAAGTTATAAAGGTAAATAAAAAAACAGCTTAACTAAAAAACAATGCCAATTATGAAGTTGATCACACTTACGTTCTGTATACAAAGCTAGGGTAAAAACGTTTTTGATGGTAGTAACCTATGCGAAGCAGAGTTAAAGTAATATTTGTCACTGATTACTTGTTTTGAACCCCTTTATTCCGTTCACTCTGTGTCTATTATCCCCTAGACGTCTATTGATTGTACTTATATGTGTTTTACCTTCTTTAAAGCAAAACTATCTAGAAACATGTTCAAAAATCTTACAGATATCCTTCATTGGCCTCTCTTGTATAATTTTTTTCACATGTAAGTGTAAATTCGCAAATCCACTTTTATGTGGCATCGAAAACATATTGGTGTACGTTTAGCTGGTTTGATAAACATCAGTTGTTAAATACTAAATATTCTCAGGCTATGGCGAAATTTCGTTTTGTGTGGCTATTGATCCCTTTACAGGTTTCGCCTTAAATCTACCGTTGGAGTACGAGATCGATAAGAACAGGCATTTCGTTAACAGATGATTATTTTTGACTCTCCTTGACCATTTTTCCGTACCTTGTAATACATTTTGGGTTGCGCTTTTCGAAAAACATTCTTTAATGTATGCTACTGAATTACAGATGCTTAGTTTTAACCTTTTCATCAAAAGAGAACAACAATACTAGAATTCTCTGAGATCCCAAAAATCAAAAGCATGAGGAAAAGAGAACGAAAGGAAACCTTAATAGTTGAATCCAGTTCTGATGATTTAATAGTCATTCATAATCTCTCAGACAGAAATCTAAGTACCCATGAAATTAATCCAACGGAGATTGAGCCGTATTTTAATTTGCATCGGAAAATATTTGTGATTTTACAAATCATTCCAACTCAGAAACCATTAATTGGACAACTGTCTGACAAAAAAACTCATGTAACACGTCAAGGAACTCATATTTTAGCAAACAAACACCTTGTCTGTTTAACATTTCAAAAAAAGAATCAAAAGCTTTATAATTACCACAAAATGACAGAGTAACGGAGATTAATAGAGCTAACAAAGGCAGTGCAACATTATTCAAAAATAAAAAAATATGGCGGAAAAGCTTTCAAACATTTATTTACGGGGTCATTTCAAATGACTGACCAGAATGATCTTCACATCGCTAAATTAGAACATAAATAATTCACAATTCGGTAGAACAAAGATCTCTTTACGGTTTAGTTTATGTATTGAATCATAAGATATGTCAGTCCTTTCAAGGTATACCTAGAATATATACCACGAGAACCTGTAATTGACTTTACAGAGACGTTTACATGTTCGCAATACAAATTCCTGCCCGCCCTATTGAAGACACCTAAATACGGATTACGTAATGTGACTGGAGATCAGTTACCAAACAGAATGGAATAGTGGAATGTTGTGACTTCATATCTCTCTTTATGTAATTGTATTTCGGCTAATAAATGCTTATAGTTTATTGTCGGTTTACCGCACAATAATCATACTCTGACTAGCAAGTGTCATTCAAGCACTAATTTAATTATTTAACCCCCAAAACTGTGCCCAAATTCAACCTGATTTACAGCCCGTGGAGTATTATAAAAGTAAACAGATATTATGACAATAAAATTCTTCAGTGGTCGATTGCAGTCAATCTATTTATCTTTTATACTGAATCAAATATTTTTTTTCAGTGATGTCAGACAATGAATTAAGCTCAGTTGTATGGCTGATAACTTTGGTATCTCTGAAAACTCATTACTATAAATTTCTAAACTGATTACCATGCTCTTACTCCGCATAAAGTTTGCATTCGAAGGGCGTCTTTCAAAATAACCGACCAAAGCTTGTTCTCATGATTTGTTATGTATAAGTCTAAAAATGCCACATGGGTTTTTGAAAGCATAATTTTATGACTTTTTGACAGAATTAACTCACATAAATATAAGAGATATTAAACTTACGTATCACTAACAAAGTAAAATGGTTCCAGTTTCATTGTCATGATACAAGGTCGTTTCAACTACGATGCATGGAAATTATAATTTTTAGTCAGCAATTAAAAATAATCCAGAGGCGGCTAATTTGCGTGCACACATATATAAAAAGTCTATTGTGTGTTTTAGCACGCTTTTCACCTAATGTTAGTACTCTATAAAAGAAGTGTTAGATAAACCAACTCCATACATTTACATAAATCCTGTAAATTTTATCGTTCTTAAGAGATATTTAGACGCTAAACGATCTCATTATTACATATATATTATCTAAAATGCAAAGTAAGGCGAAAAGTTAATCTGATTTCATTAATTAAGTAATTAGGACGGTTGGGAATCTGTGAGTGCCTCATCATAAAAAAATACTATAGATAACTTCTAGGTATACTGACTTTAGAATCCTCAATCGATGCCTTCAGAGATGCTGCTGACCTCATCCTCGTTTCAATGTCGCTACTTTGAGGTAAAAGGAACAGTGAAGTGCTTCTAAAAGTATAAGTAAAGTTTAGGAACCTTACCTGTTAATTGTCAGATTATGCTTAAATCTGTCTTGATCTGAGTGTTTAAAAAAGCCATTATTGTTTTCGTTTGTACGGCCGTGCAAATGTACATGTACATCTGATTTTTTTACTTTTTGAGTTTGACGAGCAGATTTTTTAGATTTTTCCTTCACATAAGGCCTGAAGGAAATTGGGGTCTCATGGAGATGATTCTGACTTTTTCTTATATCGGAAGACTCCTTAATCTGTAAAAGGGACACATTATATCTAGAAAAATGGTGACAGAATTAGCAAGTTACTCAAGATTATTGAGATCTTTCTCAATTTCACATTTTAATGAATGTACATGTTGAAGTTCCGAGTTCAAGCAGCTAATTCGACTTTCGATGAGCTTGTGATCGGCTTTTGAGCTTTCATTTAGTTTTCCTGACAACTGCTTTTCCTCTTCAGTTAGTTTAGTTATCTGAAATTTTGAAATATTCAGTTCATTTCTTATTATACTGATTAAGAACATAATTATCACGTACTGAAGTCTGCATCTTGTTGCGTTTGCTTTTTCAATCGTAATGTCTACAACTATTTATTATTCAAGAAAAAGAGATTACTTTTTATATCTTCGTCATGGATCATGACTAATCTTTAAATACGTCCTGTTTTGTTGTTATAACGTGAAGTATTTAAACAACTTCACAAGGTCTAATTACTTAGTCCGAAATACAATATTTGTTCTGTAGTTTGTAAGTTAAATATGATGGTCAAAACCGCTCATGTTACGGATAAATTTATGAAATGCAAATATATAGTGGTTCATATTAAGTTTGAGGATAATATGTTTGTTGAGGGAGTATATGAGATCGAGGATAGAGGAGGACAAGAGAAAACGTCGACGACGCAGTAAGCACATAGGACGTACTTAAATTTATTAATTGTATGGAATGTTATCGTGGTGTTTGAATTGACTAATGATACCTTTGTACATGTTGAATGCCCGATTTCGAATTCCAAATACAGTACATTCGTTTGTGCTTGTGTCTCCTGAATTCAATTGCGTTATTTCTTGGACTCTTAGTTCGTGCTATAATTCAAATAATTCGAAACATTATAGTTATACATCTGAAGTAAGTAAAGCATCATAAAAGTACTTGATAAGCTGCCGATAAATGGAACACTCTTGAAGCTGGGGACACTAGGGATTGTCGAACCTCTCCTAAAATTGACTAAAATTTATTGGTATTAGAAGAACGGACGACAGCAAACCCCTAAATATTTCTTAGCTGCACCAAAGTCATCGGTCCGGGTGATAAATCATATTCTAATGATCATACTTTTGTTGCTTAATGATCCGAAAATATTCCAGACTATCGAAGACCGTTTTATGGAAACTTTCTTTCTTCCTCTGATCATTTTAGCCTGGGCAAGTTACACATGATAGTTGACATTACCTAGCCGACTTCTATCTCTGTTCAAAGGAAACCCATAAGTTGATGCTGTTCCTTAATACTTTCCTTAACAGATTTTCTTGATTTGTGAACTGGTACTTTTGAACAATGAACATATATTTGTTCTCGTCTGACGAGTTGACTGCAAAGCATTTACTTTCTGAGCCTACAAACGTGATCCTGCCCATCATTTTGATTACCATCATAAAATCTTTGAATGACAGTCGCAACAGTCGTAAATAATATGTCTTGACAAAAGTCTGATCTGAATAATTGTCTAAAAGGTTTATCCAAATTCCCATTTTCTACGTCTGTAAAAAAGTACTGGAAGTAGATCTATGAGCACGCTCTCGACTGAGTACTCTGTTTTCATCATCCACCCAAACGACTGCGGAACCTCACGGATTTGTGCAGCAATGTGTCGTTGTGATCCTGCATTATATTTGTTTTCAGACTCTTGAAGGTTCCCGTGATTTGAACGTAATAAAGCGCTTGAATAATGGTAACATCAAGGTAACTGCTCCGACCGCATATATCTAAAAAGAAAATGTTCCAAATGATCAAGTTACTATTGGGTATGTTTTTATTTGTCATCCAAATTCGACTGACTGTTTACTATAAATTTGTTTCCTTACGCCTGTTACTCCTATTGGAGCATGGACCAACAATCATCATTATCCATTGCACTCTGTCCTTGGCCTTCCTTTCTTAATCTATCCAGTTGTTGTTAAGTATGCTCATGCCTGTCTCGATTTCCCGGCGTAATTACTCTCTGGTCTTCCTCTTCTCATTTGTCTCTGAAGATTCCAATTGTGGATTTGCTTTGTGACGCAGTTGGGAGTTTTCCTCAATGTATGTCTTATCTACTTCCAGATCTTCCTTTTTTCATCCTCCGCTGGAATTTGTTTTGTCCTGTCCAACACTAGGTTGTTGCCGATTGTGTCTAGTCGATGGATCCGAAGTTTTCTTCTCATAAAACTGTTAAAAAACACATGTATTCTGAGTGATGGCATTCATGGTTCTTCATGTTTCTACCCCATACAGTAGAACTAGCTGGTAATGTATGTGATTTATTTAGGTAAATTCAAAATATTGTGTCCACTTGCTTCTTCTCACAAACAGTGAGAAACTGTGTGACCACTAGTGAATGACTAGTTTGGAATGACAAACAAGGTTTGCGTCCTGAATGGTTTTTAGTGTGAATAAAAAGGAATTATGAATAGGCGTCTAGAACAGAAATAATATGGAGTGGTATTTCGGATTTAAATTTATAAAAATGTCAACCGAACAGAAGTGGAGCTAGCGTTAGGCAATTTAAGAGTAGTTATTCACTTGACTCATAGTACAGCAAAATCTGTACGAAGCATGTTCATGACTAACAAGTCGTCAGGATTTGAGTCGGTCAGTACATTCTAGAGAACAACAAGGAACATTGATGAAAATGTCAGGTAGTTAAAATGCTTATCGATTATTCAAATTCGTATATCAAGTGAATAAAAAATTATTCGAAAAATGCCAAAGGATGCTCACTTACTTACACTTATCGCCCTCCATGTCGTGAAGGAGCATAGGTCGTCTAGAAAGATTCCTCATCGAAATCTGCCAAGAGAAACCCTTTTCAGTTGTTATTCATCCTTTTGATGCCTACTTTCATTTCCCGGCGCGCTGTGTTTTTTGGTCTTTTTCTTTACTTTTATCTTTCTATTTTCCCGGTTGGGCCTTGCCCCATGCTGAACATTGCTGATATACATATTCATCGTCTTTTCCTAATTTCTTGGGATGTGATTTCACTTATTAGGCTATTTCTTAGGACATCTAGCCAACGAATGTAGTATATCTCACGTAGAAAACTATTTAATAATACCTATACATTTCTGATGATGACTGTAGCTCTTCACCATATCTCGGCACCTTACAATAAACCACCTCGACTTTGGGCTCAAAAGTCTGACTTTAATGTTGTCTGAAAGTTGTTTTTCAGTTAAAGTTGGCCTTCAGTTGAAGGGATGTTGTTCTTGCTTTGTGATTCCATGTCTTTACATCTGTAAGAGCTTAGGTTGATTGGTTAGGAGCTGAGATCGAATAACTAAGCATATGTCAAAATAATAGAGTTAAAGTATTTATTCAGTTGCTTATTTTGTATGGGCGTTATATTTCCTGTTGTCTTATATTAAATGTCAAAAGGCTTTGTTTGTCTGAACAGGTAATTCCAGGCTCCACTGTGACTGAGCGAAGACATAAATAAAGACCTATTCACTACTAGTCTGGTTTCTTCTACCAATAGCACGAATGTTACCTACAGGCACGAAATATCTGCATCCGATGCCCTATGTTATCAATGATACTGCCCGGATTAGCAAAACTGTCAATTTCTTCAGAGCTTCTAAATCAAGTGTGTTTTGGTTGCTGCTCACTGTGCTGCATTTTGAGATGCTGCTTTTTTCCTTGTGTATGTTGTGTTATATTACTGTAGAGGTTGCTTCTAGATTGGCTGTCTTCACCTGCATTTATTGCTGTGTGTGAGGTAGAAGATTTAGGTCATCAGTGAAGTTAAAATCATCCAGATTCAATGAAGCTTTACACAGTATTGTTTCTTCTCCTGAGATGTCAGGGTTTCAATAATCCTGTTAATCATCAGAAGAAAGAGAAAAGGAAAATTTTGCAACCTTGTCAGACTCTGTTCTTTACCTGGAATGCATCTCCCAAGCACGACTTTGCGGTATTGTCCATCTTATGAATTGTAGATGATGGTGACAATTATGTCGAAGAAAGTTTCATAAGATTCTCCTATCCGATCTGTCAATCATTTGCTCATAGTCAAGGATGTTTGTCTTTAATGATGATTTTCATGCAACAGATGACTAAACAGTACACACTCGTGCCTAAAAAGCAAGCTAACATTTCAATATGTCTCCTTTGTATAACATGCTTTGAAACAATCTACTGTAAGTCAAATAATTCATGAAAGAATTTATTCGAAATGGTCTCTTGAATTCTTTATTGAACCTGTACATTCATTTACCTACTTGTCGTTGTTTCCATGATCTTTTTTATACTTATAATATATTCCAGCTGTTGATGCTTTGTGTGTAGTCAGTTAATAAAATCCGAATTACTTTTCTCAAGTTTTCTTGAAATAAATTTTACTATTTGAGCAAGATAATTTCTTGTAGAATGAAAACGTTTGATAGTCAGAAATATTCGAATTAATGTACTAACTTGGAATTCCCGAGATAATGCATTTTACAACAAGTAAGACTAGATGAACACTAGATGACCATATTATATTTGGAATTCGTAATCAGCGGACCATCAAGTACAAGAGAATCATTAGTTCCAACAAATACCACCAATTGTTACAGATGAACTCAAAAGATTAGGAATTTAATTTGAAAAAAGTTGCATATTTTAATGTATAAACAAAAATACATATCAGTAGTGCTGGTGTACTTAATTAAAATTTAGTAATCGAATTTCAAAAATATTTAAAGGTTTACACCAAGTACATATACTGAAAACACTAGCAGTTTTGATATTATAACTTTCCCGTAGAAATATTTGCTTATAGTCAATCAGTAGGGTTCTATTACGTTTTTGTTTTCACTGAACCACTGATATAAGTGTTCATCACTCATAATAAACTGAACTGGACCTCCAACTAAGACTCCGCACTAAACACTGCAATACTTTCTAAAACAGTAAAACTGTGACGAAATTATAATTTACACTTTGATTCCTATTTATTTTTGGAATTAAATATAATAACATGATAGAGATAATCAGAATTTAACAATAATTTTTATTTCACAAGTTGAAATCATGAGTCAGTTGAAGCTAGACCACCATTGAAAACCTGGAAGCACTGGACGGCCGTTTCGTCCTAGTATGGGACTCCTCAGCAGTGCGCATCCACGACCCCGCACCACCCGGGGCTCGAACCCAGGACCTACTGGCTTCGCGCGCGAGCACTTAACCATTAGACCACTGAGCCGGCATCCAACGGTGTTAATGTCTAACTTCAACCAATTCACGAAGTTGCGCTACCGTACACCATTGTCCTCAGTGAGTTCCTATCTCACAACAGACCTGGTTGAACTCCACTGGTAACGACTTCTCACTAGAACTCCAGAAGTGTCTCCTGAAGTCAGTCACTAGTGAGCAGGTGATTATTATTATCAGAATGGGTTTTTGTGGAGATTTTAGAAATTTCACAAGTTGAAATCATTAACACCGTTGGATGCCGGCTCAGTGGTCTAATGGTTAAGTGCTCGCGCGCAAAGCCAGTAGGTCCTGGGTTCGAGCCCCGGGTGGTGCGGAGTCGTGGATGCGCACTGCTGAGGAGTCCCATACTAGGACGAAACGGCCGTCCAGTGGTTCCAGGTTTTCAATGGTGGTCTAGCTTCAACTGACTCATGATTTCAACTTGTGAAATTTCTAAAATCTCCACAAAACCCATTCTGATAATAATAATTTTTATTCTGAAGATAATAATTACAGAATTCACACCAGTTTACAGGCATGATCAATTTGATATAAATAGTAACATTAGATGTACAGAACAAACATATGATAGAAGAAGGTTTTAAGTATACTAGTTCAGTAGTTGTTTAGGTAGTACATGTGTAACAGCGATCTAATGCATCAGCTGCGAATTTTTAATATTTCTTAAATGGATAGCCTGTTGATTTATGAACGAAGTAATTAAGGTCATTTCGTTTGCCAGATCGAATTAATGATGATTATCTACAACTAGAGAAATTAAAACGAAAACAGGATAATACTTTATACTAATCACTGAAGATAATTACTTGTTGGTTGAGTACCAAGAATAAATGAATTTTATGAAAAAAGTGTTTTAACAATAAATGCCTAATATAATTATCTGTCATTATAATATCCGATCACCTTTCATTGTGAAAACAAATAACAGTATGATTGCATAACACCTGTCATATGATATATCAATTATGTCAATTATGATATTTAGATTTGTAGGAGAAATGCATATATTAACTGATCACACTTGAGTGTGTAACTAAGGTCATATGAAACTACTATAAATTAGTACTGATCTCTTAATAAGCAAATGAAATACATATAATGCTAAACTATATGGTAATTGAAATAATTTCTAATGTGTTCAATGATTAAATTATAATGAAGTTCGATTATTTTGTGTTTGGACTAATTTTATTATGTTCAGATTCTATTTACGGACAAATAGGTAAGTCTCTATGTATTGCATGATGTAATTTATTATTTTTGATCAAATTTTCCAATCTTTTTAAAGATATGGAAATAGGTAAACTTTAAAATTGACCATGTTCATAATATTGTGAAAGCGTTTGTTATCAAAAGTACTGTGCAAACAAAATATAACAGTACTTTCCCATTTTTTGACTAAAGATACAAGAAAAAAAATCTGTTTATTCTTGTGAGTTTGTGGGTTCTATTGATGTAGTTATTGACGAATAAAATTTTAAGATGTATCACTATTGAATAAAATAAACTTAATAAGTAGTATCGCTATCTGTTTTAATGAATAGCAAGCATTTTTGGACATTAAAAGTCGTGTCATTTGCATTTGCATTAAAAAAAAACTAAAATTCCTGAATGACTTATCATATTATTTAAACTTTTTAGAAAATGCTCGAATTAACTTCATAAGGACCACGGTTATTTGGTTTTTAATAACTATAAGAGTTTGATTAACTAAATCATACTTCGACTCAACTTTTTAATTTACCATGTTCTATTTTACAGAAACGACCAAAGGAGAGTCTGTAACCGATCAAGGATGGGTACGATTTAGTAAGTTCGTATGTTATTTTTTTATAGTATTGTAGTTATTTCAGTATATGATGTTTTCAAGTACTGATAAAATCACTTCTGTCTTTTTAAATCATATACATGAATCAACACCAATTTTAACAATAATAGATATCTCAACTGAATACTTTTATTATATCAGCTAACAACATCATCTAATGCAAATAAATGGAAGTAATTTCCTGTTGACTGAATCCTAATTACTTTGAATTTTTGTTTATTTGTCTGAGTTTTGATTCATTGTTCACCACAGAATTTCATTTGTTTTTTTAAACTTACAAAGCTATGAATCATAATCCACTCATAGTGAGCCCAAGAAGGTTGCCACAAAGTAAGTGATCCTTCTGAAACAGTGATTTGTAATTTTATTAACTTACGATTTCTAAATGCAATCAACAAGTATATGTTAGATTAGAACTAAGTATGAAGAACAAATGACATGAATTGGTCTTTATTATGTGGGTTCTCTTCAGCTGCTTTCAAGTGTATATGTATTAAAATGTTCTATTCGCATTGTTCTCCTAGCAAATACGTAAGATTATCTGAAGAGAGATACAATCAGATAGTAGTTATCCAGAATTCGAAAACTGATAAGATCGATTATGTAACACTTAAAGAAGATCTGAAAAGCATTTAAGGATAAAATGAATGTAAACCACGGTGTGGGAAAATGATTTTAAAGTGGATGAAACAACGACTAGCTAAATATTGGATTGCATAAAAAAATACATACAGTAAGAATCATAATTACATGCTGTTTTATTCAAAAAAAAATTACCTGGGTAAGTTAGTGATACGTCTATCTTTTACTGATCATGTAAATCCGTTTTGAGTTTTTCGTTCGCTTGTGCTTCGGCAAACAGTAAAGAATTTAGGTTTATTTTGGCCGGTCGATAGTCTTGAAATATTGATGAGAGGTGAATATACACTGGGTATTGATGAAATATCGAGTCATTGAACTATTAAGGTCTTCAGCATGTTCAGTTCCTAATTTCTTCTGAATGTGCTCGTAGATATGAACGTATGGTAATTCTTCTGTAGTGTATATACTGTGATATGTATGTGTAAACTAACAACTTTAACCAGAAGTACTGAGAAGAGAGTTTTTGTCAATGTTTATATTCTTTCATAAAGCAGTTTGCTTTATGTAAGCTATCATGGGTAGGTAATCTGCATTGTAGTGTTTGTTACCTAATAAATAAGTGTAATGAAATTGAATCCATATTTTTAGTTGTCGATTTTTGTTCATGCTTTTTCACAACTCTTAAAGAGGACTTATTGCGTGATATTATTATTAATAAATTGCTAAATGGATAGTAATATAGTATTGTGGTGTGAGCTACTTATATTGATATAAGTAGTATATAACGTGCGTTAAAAGAACGTAATGTCTGGCAGCGGGAGATGGCGAAGATCAAGAAAAGTAGAGCGAAAACACAATGGAATTTGTAAGAAAATGCATGAACAATGGATTGGTGTTTGCAACAGAAACAGTCCAGTTTGGTTTGATGCATGAATATTTTGCAAATTGACGATTGACTATATGGTATTCAGATTTTATTGAGATAGACTGTAATTGTTGTGCTAAATACATTCGTTTATCCCCACCCGTGTTCTTGTTCACTACAGTATAACTGAATTTCAAACAACAGACCATTTAACAAAACTTACTTTATATCTGAATGGATGAAGCTTATTGAAAACCTTCTGTTACTGAAACATTTATGATAATAGCCAGATGAATATAATATCGTCAATGATAATTATGAAAAAACGTAAACTTGATATTTCACATACTAAATTTGAGTTAAAATAGCTTGATTTTGGATATGGAAAAATATACTAAATGGGCTTATACACTGATTCAGGAGATTCATGATTTCATGTAACGTTTCTATCATGTATGTCCACAATTTTCAATACTGATGACGAAAGTAATTACGAATATCATTTGACCTAATGTAGATGAATAATAATTCATTTTACTTAGCTGAAAAGTATGTTTCTAAAACTTTTACAAATTTTCTTTAGCTGTTTGTTACGAATTAGATAACTGACAAAATGGAATTGTAATTTTAATAAATAGTCAAGTTTATTAAATAGAAAAAAATATTAGAAGCGGTTTTTGTGGGTGTTATATTAATTTTAATAGTTAAGATCATGAGTTGATTGAAGCTAGATCATCATAGAAAACCTGGAAGCACTAAACAGCCGTTTCGCCTTATTGTAAAACTTCTCAACAATGCGCATCCACGATCCCAATTCGAGTGATTCGAATCCAGGAGCTATCGGTCTCGAGCGAGAACGTTTAACTTCCAGACCACTAAGCCGGCATCCAACGGTATTAAAAAATAGTTTACAATATTATAACAGTTTTATTAGTGTTTTTTGTCTTCTCAATTAGTTATTTAAACATAAGGAATAAGATTTCCATAGGAAACGTTTTTCAAATTAGACATCTTTTGATAAATCATCAATGCATTATATTCTTTTGAACTAAAAAAGTTATTTAAAAAAATATTTTGTATCCATCAGAATATGTGAAGTATCCTAATTCGAAAGTGAGTTTACCGTATGAATGAAATCATAATGATAATAACTGTATTATGATAATGTATATTTAAAAATATGTATTCGTTTGAATTTTGCTACATTGAATTCGAATTTTGTGCTTATTATAAAGATATAACTATTTGTTTGTTTAGAGAATTTATTACAGTATGAACGTAATCTTATATAGACTATATTCTATATAGGATTTCTTAATTACTGATCAAGTTTAATACATAATTGATTACTATAGAAACGTTCTTACGGCAAATCATTTTGTTCACGAATGCGTACTGTTGAAGAGTTTCATACTAAGATGAAACGGCCGTTCAGTAGTTCTAGGTTTTTCATGGTAGTTTAGCTATAATCGATTCATGAATTCAACCATTAAATTGTCCATATTAATTTATCGAATAATTTAGGTCACTTCACATAATGAAAAGATACTTAGATATTTTATCACATGTGAATTTTACAACATAAATAAACATCTGAAGCATCTCGTTAAGTTGTGAGGAATATTTGTTTGATGAAATAAATGTTCATATCCTATTCAAAATGCTTATGAATAAAACAAAGATGTTTATGATAAATGTCCTGATTTTGCATAAAAATAAGTAAGATCAGTTAACGGAGTGCGGATCATAGATATCACTAGTAACTGGCTTCAAGAGGTGTTTCCTGGATTTCTAGTGAGAACCAGTGACCAGTGGAGTTTAACCAGGTTTGCTATGAGATAGTAACTCACTGATGACAATGGTGGATGTGTCACTTAATTTCGTGGATTAGTTGAAGTTAAACATTAACACCGTTAGATGCCGGCCAGTCCAGTGGTCCAGAGACTAAGCGTTCGCGCGCCAGACTGATAGGCGCTGAGTCCAAATTTCTTGAGGCGGGATCGTGGATGCGCACTGTTGAGATGTTCCACAATAAAACGAAACGGCCGTCCAGTGCTTTCAGGTTTTGCATGGTGGTCTAGCCTCAATCGACTTATGATCTTAACAATTAAAATTAGTATAATATCTACAAAAACCTTTCTGAATTTGAAATATTTCTTTAATCAATGATCACGTCAACTGAAACAAAAGTAAGTTTGTCTGGAATGTACTGTTTAAATTCTTTGTTATAATTGATTTTAACACATAAGAGATAGCCAGTTTATGTGATTAAAAACCACTTCATCAAGATATAATTCTACTAAGTAGCTTACTAAACAAATTTCTTCTTAACTTTGTTAAAAAAAATGTAAAGAGTTAGATGGTGGTTGGAGGTAGTCGACAGAAAACCCTGAACCCGGGTTTCGTGCTGTTTGGCATTCGTCAGGAAGGTGTACCTGTAATCTTGATGGAATTGGTGCTCTTTGACGGATTCGATCCCGTGTCACCCAGCTTCACAGTCAGAGACGTTACCACTGAGCTTGAAACTACTGAGTTGAAACCAAGGACTATCTGATAAAAACTTAACTATTAATCGATCACTTAAGCAGTTTCATAAATGAACTGTCATACTCCAAAGAAATTCTCATCTAATAACACTAATAAATTATATAATCATATTTCCGATCAATAAAAATTTCAGCAAAATATACATTATATATTCTAGTCTCATAATTTTTATGGTAGTTCAGTTCTTACACTGAGTTCGCTAATGTTACAGTTAGTTCAGATTGAATATTTTACTTCTTCTTCTTCTTTACTTTTAGGTCAAATGAAGACTTCAGACGTGAAATCCTTAAAAAAAGAAATAAACTTTGTTAAATAACATCAATTCTAAAGAAATATATCAACTTGTGTGAATTACTTGGAATATTGAAACAAACATTACATAAATTTTCTTTCCAGAACTTAAGAATATCGATTGTTTAAAACGTATTGTCTTTTATGAATGATTTACGCGTAACTAATATTCCAAATCACTACTACTTTACATAGTATTGTTCATATGGATGAAAAATATGACATTTTAATGGGACTAGTTAAAGAACCAGTTATTCACAGTTTTATTATAGATAAAAGATATAGAACTATCATTTTTGACATAAAGTACAAAATGAAGAAATGAGTGTTATTAAACAATACACTATGGTAGTACTCAGATTTATTCTCAAATTTTGGGTCACCTTTATCTTTAATTAAAATGAATGAATTTCGGAATTCTTTCTCAATAGACTGAGTTTTAAATATATCATGGGTTGGTGTTTAATAAAAGGCAGCTAATATATTTGAAAGTGGTTTTTGATGCTAATAGTAAAACTTGATAAACGCAAACACATAACAGATTATGGCTTTAAGTTTAGTTATTTTTTTGTTCGTTTATAGATTTGTTTGGATCGTGTACCTGAATACCAGGTTGTTGTTCTTTGGTTAACTTAAGAGTTATTCTTATTGTTATTCTTTTAGTATATTTGTTTAAGATCGAGGTCTTTTCCGTCTGTTGTTCAGCTTATAGTTTATTAGTTGTTAAAGTAACTTATACGAACCTAAGCTAATAAAATTAACATTAAAAGGCATAAAGGATTTCAAGCTGGTAATATTCAATGTCAGTTACAACAAACGTTTGTCAATGTTAAACGGTAATCGACGTAATGTGCTTACTTATGCCATCGAAATAATCGTTTCTATCCATTCAACTCACGCAGAATGATGTGACTGCTTAACTTGCATGATCTTAAGTCAAACTTACTCATTGTTCAAAAAATTTATTACCAGGCCTACCTTAAGATGGTTACCAGTATATCCTGCTTCTTGAGTATATGAATAGCAAACAAATCTTGACAGAAAAGAGTGTAGTTGTACACAAAGCGATTAAAACTGTAGTGTTGACAGAAAGCAACAATACTGTCACGTCCTCCAGCGTTTCAGCATTGACTAGCTAATCCATGTTAGTTATCCCTGACCTTAAGGCCATTTGGCTAACGACTTAACATCTAGTGATATGTTTTCTATGCGAAGAATAATTTGGGTAAAGTTCATCGTGATTTTGTTGACACTATACCTCAAGGGCTAGGTGATTAGTGACCTATTCATGCATATTTAAAATATTATTTATCTTTAAGTACTCTAAGCTGGTACAAAACTATCAAGCCATTTGGCTGGATCATTACGTGGTTAATGAAACCAAGGAGAGACGTGGCAGACTATCAAATTAATGTGCCATAACATGTGGCTATGAAGAGTACTGATGTTAATGTTTGAGAATTTCAACTAAAATGTGGGAAACAGACGACAAATAAGGGTTATTCCTTAGTTAAAAAAATAACCTAAGCCAATTCAGTAAATATTCATGAATAATGTTTATGTAGCTGTTCCGGGGCTAACATAACACTTATTCTCCTATTAATGTAACAAGAAGTTGTGAATCGAATAAATTTTATCACAGGATTATATACCCTCATTTTTTAATCAAGGATGAAGTAAATTATATTTGAATTACGAGTAAATGTATAGTTGGCAAATTATTTTTAAGAATGACAGCTGATGGTAAGACTGGCTGTAAAGATACACAACAGACCTCAACAAGGGAAAAACAGACAACAGTTAACTTTCCAAAGTCATCGACATGTTATATGTCATCAACATTTCTTTAAAGCTTCAGTGGTAAGAAAATCTTAATGTTGTATTTCAAATCTCTAAGTATTTACGGATAAGACTGCAAAAAAAGTATCGTCTTTTGCTGATTGTGAAAGTAATCTATGCGGATTGATAAGAATATACTTTGAAAACGTGCTCTCTGTTACATAAGGTTACAAACAAAATTCAGTATTATACTGTTTAATGTGTTTTGAGAAGTGGGTTATTTAAATCACATTAGCAATATGGTTATTATCTTAAGAAACTCATCAATACAACCAAACTAATTGAAACTATAAGAGTAGGAAACAATTTTGTATTGTGGACTTCTCTGTAGTGGTTCATCAACTTGATATTTGACCAACTTTCCAAGTAATTCTTTAATGTTCGTAGTTATTTTCCCGTAGATATAAGTGTCCAGCATTTCTTGCTTATCACTTTCTGTCAGTGAATATGTAAATATTGTTCATGGGTTTATTGGACTTAAATATAAATCGAAATTGTAACTCGTTCAACTTTACTTTTGGTGTGAACTTTGATTAAAAGTATCTATTTAAAAACTGTTAATGATATGAAAATGATTCATAGGTCATTGAGGAAATTTTTAGATTTTCGAAAGAAATCTCTTTAGGTACCAACATAATTTGATTTTCATCGGAAATAATAATAATTTGTTGTGGTTGGTATTCAATATAATCCTTAAACTTTGTATACAGTTCGTCTTGATAACCGTTACTAGATAACGCCCCAACAGTGTATTAATCAAAAGGTGAATACGAAGTGCTGATCATGTTTATTATGGGACTACACACAGATATCCGAAATTACAGGTACGTCAAACAAACATGAAAGAGTTGTGCCGAAAGACAAGCAGGCAAGCGAATATGAGTACAATTAAACGAGAGAGAGCAGTGAACATGAATTACATGGACATATATATACACAGTGAAATGAATGAATCATCGAATCAATTGAGCGGTTAGTAGTAAGGCCAGCAGCGTGAATAAATGAGTGTGAAGTTAGCAATGCTCAAGCATACATGTTCATACATTCGCAACATTAATAAAGATACAATGATATAGATAAGTTGTTGTTGTACGGATGACTCAGTTCGTTAATAAGTTAACAAAATGACCTAACCGAATTAAATGTGAACCAACTCAATTGCGCGTGAGTTGCTATAACTTTATGATTTTGAAATGCTAGCCTTTTAGGAATTGAAACCGATGTATCACATTAAGATTGATAGAAATGCTACAAAAAATAGTCAGTGAATATTATATAGAGGAATTTATGGTAGTCTATAGGTGGGTACTGAAAATTGAACTGAATATAAGCTTACTACTCAATATATATATGAAATAAACTACAGTAAACCTCATACCTTAAAAGTAATGCACATTAATGACACTTGCTAATGAAAACACTAAAAATACCATTAATAGTAGGATTTCGAAATTCTGTTCTGTTAATACTTTAAATTGAAGTAAAAAGTGAAGTAGAATGTCCTATATAATGCAATTATCCGAAATATAGTAAAAAAATAATTGATTTTACGTTTAGAGAAGAGGCTCATCTAAAACAAACCTTCACGATAAATACATAGATACTTATCGATTAGTGGTATCATGATGCTTCGCATAACTGTGAGCAGTCATATCAGATTCTATTCATTTGTACAGGTGTAGTGAACACGAACACTGATGGGGAACAATCGAATGTAATTGACACGAAATTACAGAACTTGTTAATAAAATCTAACAATCATAAAGTAAATGCTCAATTTGCAAAATGTCCACCAGTTGTCTCAAAATGACTTAGACTTCATCGTTCTCGCATTTTCATACAAATTGCATTGTGTTTCCATTCTTTACTGTTTAATCCTGTTGTCTTTCTGCTGCCAGACCTGTTCACGAGTAACGTCATATACTACTGATGTCAATATAAGTAGCACACACCATACAGGAAGTTGATGAATGAAGGATATAATAAAAAAACTAACATGCATTCTAAAGAATGATTCATGTTAATAGATCAATGTAACAGATATTTGAATTATTTTAGAATGGTACACTCCATTTTTACAGGAAAACAGTAAGAACTTATGGTAAAGTCGAGAGCAGTAATGCTATTGTATAGAGACAGACGATATTTGTTAGAAATTGCATGCACATTACATATTTTTGTACGACTGAAGAAGCCACAGTTTGTCCAGAAGTATATTATGCTTCAGAGCCATGATAATGAGGTAACATAACAGAAACAAGATGAAATATATGTTTTAATCCCTAATGAGTTTCAGTCGTGATATTATCTTTCTTCCTAATGTAATTTCAGCGCTTTAGAAGATTGTAGGAATCGTTGATATTGACCTGTTTCCTGATGGTTGACTCAAGCAAATCAACCGAGGGTCGAGTTTTGAAAAATCGAAGGTGGGACTATAAATTACGGACGACATTTCAGCGGCTCCAAAATAACCATGAGGCAATGCGGCTACTTCCCAATGTTAAAAAAGAGTAATAAGTTAATATGAGGAATTAGGAATTGGATTTAGAGTTAGAACTCAAGGTTACGAATTAATGTAGAGGTTTTAAAACAATGCTTGGTTTCATTGTTACGCAAATAGGACATTAATTTACCTTAGACGACTATCTACACTAGATACCATCTCAGTGTCTGTTCTATGACGTCAACAGCAACCAAAACGTAAGTATTTTTCCACGCCAACAACCAATAATGATCACAATTATAATAATTGTAGGAAAATATATAACTTATCCTATACCTTTCAAAGTATCTTCTACTAGTCTGACAAAGCAATCAACCAATCATTATTTTCCTCGTCCATACATCAATTTTTTTATCACGAACTGAACTGTAATGATAACTATATGGATAAATGAATTTAGTGCCCATATCCAAGATTTGCTGTTCATAAGTCCATTCGTTCATCTATAAGTCATAGTCTCAGCAAACCAAAAATATAGGGTCGTATGCTGTTACAACATATCTTCAGACTTTTCTTTTTCAACAGTGAGAATTCGTGTGTGTTTTCTAATGACTAATCTCTAGCGTATTATGGAATTTGGTGTTATTTTGTAAATGTCGTATTTACTGTTGAGTCAGTTCATAGATGTTAGACATTCCCTCTAAACGATCTTTTCCGCTACCAGATAAGGATCAACATCACTTTACAGGATCAAAAAATATTATCAGGACTGATAAGCAGTTATACGACTTCTAAAAGATAAATCATTAAACAGTTGAATACAGTAATTTCATTTTTATATATCATGAAAATTAGCTATTACTCATAGATTGTGTAGGCTGAGTATGAATGACTTTAACTAGGTGATGATGAGAATCATCACAATGAACAATTGATCCATTTAAGATATGAGAATAATGTATACATAGATCCTAGTAATAAATATGCTTTCATTCCATCAAGTGCATGGACGTTATCAATTCTTGATCTAAAACTATCAATGATAAAAGTGAATTACAATAGGATTGACATGAAAATAGAACAAAAAGTATGAGAAGTATTATGATTGTTAAGAAAAATCAACTCTGATTATTCATTTGATCAATGAAGTATTGACATATTTATCGGCTTTTAACACCATTAATAATGATCATTAAGGGTGTGACAATTATATGATATTGATAAATTGACACATATTTTATGAACAATCTATAGGAGATTTTATGAATACAATGTCATAATTGAAAATAAAGACACTTGTTTTATATTAAATCGATGGTATTTTAAACAAATAAATGTCAGTTCCGATAAAAAAAATATCAAAGAGAACAATGAATACACTTTATGTAAGTTCAAATATTATAACCATATAACTTAATGAAAATTATCATGTTTTATAGTGTAGTATATTTATTGTGGTAATTATATATGCCTATTTCGATATGGTAAATGGTGTACCGGGTATGTTAAAAGAATTTCATTTTATTGCAAAACTTATTTTAATGAATAGAATTGTTCAATTATAACTAAAGTAATATTAGTGAAGATTTATCTTTATCACATAAAACAAACGATTTCGATTTATTTAATATAAAATCTATTAAATAAGACGAAAGTGAAAAAAGAATAAGTGTAGTATTTTGTTTCATTTCTATCTTTTTAATTGAATCTCATGAATTGAAAACATTTTTGAATGAAATCATGAACCGATTGGTGTTAGACAACCGTTGAAAACCTTGAAGGACAGGACGGCCTTTTGGTCCTATTGTGGGACTCCTCAGGGGTGTGCATTTACGATCCCGCGCGCGAACTCTTAACCTACTGGACCGGTGAGCCGGCATGCAATGTTTTTAGTGTCTAACATCAATCGGTTCATGAACTCAATCAAAAACTGAATACTCTCCACAACCCTTATACTTGCAGAAAACATTTTTCTCAGAGTGCATCAGTGCATTACATAATATACGGTGAGATGAACAGCAAAAATAGTACTGTAATGAATAAGAACACAAGTAGGGGAAATTTGTATTTGAGCACAAAGTTACAGAACATCTCACCGAAATCTGAGAACCACATAGTAAATAGTTAATTTGCAAAATATCAATCCATTGTCTCAAACTTGACTATTTCATTTGCGAATAGCAGTCCATCGTCTACGACTTCATTGTTCATGCATTTCATACCATTTGCTCTCGGTTCCCGTTCTTTCGTTCAAGATCTTCTACTGAAATACATTCTATTCCTGACTATCGTTATATATTACTTATATGTATATAGGTAGCGCACGTCAGAATACTACTATTCATGCTTTCAAATGCTTCTGTACTAAATTATTCACTTATTTGCTATACATGAAACTTAAACAAAATCGCTTTATTTCTTTTACTTTGATTATATTTCAGAGCCTAATAAATTTGTCGATGAAGGTGAGTATAACGTTTAGCTTAAATATGTTGAATGACATTGAAAAAATGTTTTGACTGCTTAGTTGAATGATAATTGCATAAGTCACAGAGTAAATATCAATTATAAGATGCAAGTACATCCAGTTGATGAATCCTAAATATGACAAAATGTGCGTCCTAGATTCCGCAGCTAACCACCATCCATCTTTGCTTATAATGTTTGTAATTTAAAGTATTATCAAAGCAATCCGTACTGAATGTACATGTGCCACCAAGAGACTAATCAATTTCAGTCCTAAACATCTATGAGAAGATTCAAGTTAACAATACGAAGTGAATTTATAAGTTGTAATTGTTTTATAAACAAATAAAATGTCTAGCAGCATGTATCATTACGATTGTAGATTGAAATATACATGGCGTTTATTAAATTTAGAATAAATTCACCTTATTATATTTTGTATCAGATGTGTTTAAATGAAGTATGGTAATATTTGAAAATGTTTATTTATCCTCAATGATGAAAACCATATGTATGGTTTTTGCTAAGATTATATGATGGATTAGTCTGTAAGACTTCATGGGGACTAATATGTTGTAAGAACAGTTTGAAATATTTAACAAAGATTCTTAACTTATTGAATCTGTTTGATTCAAGTGTTTAGATAAACATGTTGCTACTAATTAAGTAAGATAATTAGATAAAAGGTAATAATAATAGAATGATACATTCACTCAGTTTAAGTCTTTGTACCTCTTTTTCATAGATGGAGTACCGGTGAGAGGAAAACCTGGTGAGTTAACAGTTTCATCAGGATATTTCATTAAATTTAGAGTACATAATGTTTGAATATTAGTTCATTTTGTTCTTATTAGTGTCACTGGTATATAAACTAAATTTATATAATACATACACTAAGAGACAACTAAATTTTCGGTTTGCTAGATAGAATTAATTACAAGTGTTTGTTCGATTACGCTTGGAACACTTATTCCCAAATTAATATACATCAATAATTTGAAAGTATATAGAGAAATTTAACAAGGCATCTATTAACTGTGAAATGTAATATAAGATAATCAAAGTATGTTCCTGTTTTATGTAGATTTTAGACGAATCTAACAGAACACCACTTTATTACTTACTAACTAACACCTGTTACCCCTCATGGAGGAGCATAGGTTACTCACCAGTATTCTCTATCCAAATTCTGTTTTGAGCAATCTTTTCTAGTTCTTTCCAGTCGCTATTCATCCCTTTTTATATCTGCTTCCAATCCTCGACGCAGTGTATTCTTTAGCCTACCACTTTTCCGTTTCCCTTCAGGACTCCAAGTTAGCGCTTGCCTCATCATGCAATTCGAAGATTTCCTCAATATATATTCTATCCACTTTCAACGTTTTTTCCTAATTTCCTCTTCGGCTGGAAAATAATTTCTGATATTTCAAGAAAAGTACATTAATAATTTCTATACATAAACAAAATTGTTTGGAATAAAGTAACATGTCAAATAATTTAAGTTATAAATTACATTCATTTTCTTAACTGTAGATTTTATGGTAAATTGTCATCTTAATTGTAAAACATAATAACATCCTAACTTATTTATAAACAGAGGAAAGAAATTTATCACATTTAATAAAATCAATTTGTTTTAAAATTATAATTAAAGTAAAATAAGTGATTTCGGCTGTTGAGATCATGAGTCAATTGAAACTAGACCACCATGAAAAACCCCGAAGCACTGGATGACCGTTTCGTTCTATTGTGTGAATCTTGAGCAGCGCGCATCCACGATCCCGCCTCAAGAGATTCGAACCCACGACCTATCAGTCTGGCGCGCGAACGCTTAATCTCTGGACTACTGGACTGATCGGCATCCAACGGTGTTAATACCTAACTTCAACTAATCCACGAAATTGTGTGACACATCCACCATTGTCATCAGTGAGTTACTATCTCACGACTGACCCAGTTGAACTCCACTGGTCACTACTTTTCACTAGAATTCCAGGATAAACATTTTAAAGCTAGTGCTTCCAGGTTTTCCATGGTGGTCTAGCTTCAATTAACTCATGATCTCATTTATTGAAATGACTAACATTTCGACAAAATCCTTTCTGATACCAAAATAAGTGAACTGAATGATAAACAATTGATAAGAATTCACTATGATGGGCAGCTTATGCTCCTACACGAGGAGTAATAGGCGTAAGTAAGTAAATTCACTTGATAATATCATTTAATAAGATTTCCAATAGACATTTGAAGTACATTAAAGTGAACAATAAAGCCATAATTTAAAAAAATAATTGTATTGTGATTCTGTCATATAATAATAAATGATGTTGTTTTGATACTGTATTTTTCTTATAATGTTCATTACTACTTTTCTTTTTTATAGCTACTCCAATCAAAGTATCTGCTGTTAAGATACCAGTGAATAAAACAATGAACGTACAAAGTGAGAATTTGTATGATTGAGCTATAGTTCATAAATACTTATATATAATTCAAATGAAATGAATAATTTCTAGTAATTTATAAAAAAAGTTAAATGCTACTAGCAATTCATAAGATACTTTCATTTATCATAAAGAAGAAGATTCTATTAATTCAATGAAAGTAAATATTATGATAGAAGAAAGTAATTTATGACATAAATAAAGATTATGATCTATGTAAATAGAGTTTCTGTAATAGCCAAATGTAATTCGATTGAACATTGTTTATTACTTTAACATAAGACAAAATGACTTAATGTTTGGTTTCAAACAGAAAATATTGTTCATTTACTGAACTTTTTGTAAATTTAATCGAAAGTATTTGGGATGTTAATTTATCAGTTTATTAATTAAATACAAGTCATTACTTTAATCACAGAACGTAATACAAATTTACTATTATAGACAGAAAATCAAATCCTGTGGAATTGATGAAATGATTATTTGCCTTAACGTACGTAGATGGATGTGAAAAATGAAACAACAAAATGAATTCACATGATCTAACTAATTCTTTGAACAAATGTTCAAAATCATTTCATAACTATCATTATTTTGAGTTGTCATTCTGTCAAATTACCACGTTTTAACTAGTGAGAGTTAAAATTATGTTTTATAAGCAGTGTTATAAATTCAGTGTTATTTTTCTTAATGTTAACCTTTTAAACAGCCACACCATCTAAAGAAAAGAAGCAAAAAAGTAAGAAATTAAATCATTTCATTTAAAACGTTTTATGACATTCTTACCTGAACTCTAATTCTGTAACCCAACAGATATCTAATATGTTCCGAGCTGAAGGAATACACAATATATAAATCAATCTACGGTGACCAATAACTAATGTGAATACCACTCCCCCCCAAAAAAACTTGTATTTTAATTTCTAGCTAGAACCTGAAAATTACCATTTGTGTATATGTTGACCACTTGACAATTGTTTAATACTTACATTTAAGATGTGGATCGTTTTCGTAGGAAAATGTTTCACTTTGACTGTATTTGGCATATACATAGAATTAAACAATCAGTAAAGACATATTTATAATCACTAGTTGTGCTAACAGATTATACTTTAGAGATCGGATTTTTTAAAAACCATGTAAATTTCACGTCGGAATGTAATTTATCATTAAGGATATTCGTAGTGTATTGTATTTGATGCATATTTTTTTCATGACTGAATTGTTTCCTGTGTAACAAAATAGAATAATTGCCATTAGCACAACATTTTCATTTTATCTGAGTGATAGAAATAATTGCAGAAAATGCAATTTGTTTCCCAGTAGATAATTTTCAGCCTTGAATGTAAATTATATTCTTACAGTTTTATTTGTAGAATTTACAGTCTATTCTTTATCCTATATTCTAAGCACATATACCGAAACATTGCTCCAACAATATAATGGAATCATTGAGTGTTTGTACATAAATTTCGTCAGATGATGTCTTGAAGTCTGTATATGTGCACTTGATTTAATATACTGAAAACATAGTGATTTCATGATCTATCCTAATTTCCAAGTGGTATTTCTTATACTCATCATAAGTATACATTTAGAAAGTGGTCAACAAGAACCAATCAACATCGAAGTGTACAGGACAAGCTGAGAACCACATGTGGAGAAATTCGAACAGTTCACCTCTACGTGAAATCTGTGTTGATGATGTCGTTCAAAATAACGATGAAAGCTCCACCACCAAATTATCCAGCTCAGAAAACAAAACTCCATAAAAATCATCCACCATAGCTACAAATTTTCTCCACCATCTCATTCGCATTATTGTAAACAGAATACCTGCAAATTCTTTTCTTAATTAATTTCCACGTTGTACTTTATTTAAAATAATTCAAAGATGAACCGAAAAGGCATAAAAGATGTGAGTTCGAAATAAACTATTATGCAATTAACAACGTTATAGCATTATGGAACATTATGTTATATTATATTATAAGAAATTTATTTTGAAATCCTGCTTAATTGACCGATAGTTCTAGTGCATACTGGAAACATTGTGAAGCGTCATTAATTAAAACAATGAACTAAGTTTTCCTAAGGGTATGAGTTTTTGTAAACACGTTGTCACATGGGGATAAATGCAGCTGAAAAATACATTTATTAATAGTATGAATTCGAATTCATATAACGATTGTTATCAGTTACGAAGATCGTTGGTTTGAACTCTCCTTATGTTGAATTATCAGAAGAAATAGTATGTTATTCATCACATATAATCTCTTTATTACCAAAGATAAACACAATCAGATGAATATTAGTGTAAAATAGATGTTAAGTTAGTTTATTTGTAAATCTATGTGCAACAGGATTATTAATTTTAATGGCCAAACGTATTAAGTTAGCCAAATAAAAAGGTGAAATACTACCAGAAATTATCCCAACCAATTCAGTTTTTATTAGTTTCATAGAGATTTATAAGTTACCATTAAACGTTATCAAATTACTGTCAACTAGGTGAAATTTATGATAAAAATGGTTGTTAAATTCACAAGTCAATTTAAGCTTGACCACCACTGAAAACCGAGAAGCACTGGACGGCCATTTCGTTCCAGTGCGGGACTCTTCAGCAGCGCACGCGGAACTCGAACCCAAGACCATTAGTCTCGTTTGCGAACGCGAAAACTCTAAATCAAGGAACCAGCATCCAATGGTACTGTTGTCTAGCTTCGATTGATCCGTGATATTGCTCAAATTTTCATCCGTTGTACGAGGTGGCTAACTGGATAACCGAGATCAGTCAAGTTCAATCCGTGTCCGCTTCCAGGTTTCAATGGTGGTTTAGCTTATATTGACTCGTGATTACAACTTTGAAAATACTACAACTGCCACAAATCCCAAAAGCTGAATAAAATGGTTGTGTTTGATGATCTTTATTTTTTGTTTTGAACAGCATCACAAAAGAAAGATAAGAAGGCCAAATGTAAGAAATTGGATAATTAGTTGCAATTTTTGTAACTCCTAAATTTAACGATGTTTTCTCGGTTTTTCATACACAGAATATCGAATCGAAGAGATCTTGCAGACAAAAAACCGTATTTAGGATTGTGGTGGATAAGATTTATTAGCTTGGTTTATTATTCATCAGTTTTCTGGTAGTGCTCTCAACAGGGCTTTCTTCACAGAAGCGGCTGAATTCGTAGATAGACGTGAATGTAGCACAACCAGGTAACTTATTCATTAGTTGAGGAGTCACCATAGATCCAGTCGAGAATGTTAGACAAAGGTTAGCTGTATCAAACATTTCCTTCACTGCTCTACTCTGTCTATCTCATAGCACGTCACCAGCTGTATCTCCGATGAAGTGCAATTTCTGGATGAGAAATTTCATGCTAGGTGTTGATATCGCTTCCTTCCTGTTTAATAAATGAAAGGTTTTTTCCAGAAAACCTTGTGGATAATCCATTTCAATCTACATATCATGAATAAGCTCTTGTTCCTCGTTTAGGGTATCGTCTGAGAATATGTTACTAGCTTTATTTCTAAGAAATCTTAGTTTTTCTTATAATGAATGGGTTCAATGCTCAAAGAAGGTGAGTACTGTCGAACTGTAGAACTTTTCCTTATGTCTGTGATGAAACCTATCATGGAAGGGAAGTTCTAATTCCTACCGAACTCATCCACTGCAATCTGTAATCCAGTGATCAATCAGCAAAATTCAGTGACTGTGAATTCATCGTTGTTGTTATCTATAAGGAGATAATCAACTACAGCTACAAAATGTAGTCGACCGAGTTCCAACTCAGTGGCTGAATACATGGCTGTTATATATGGTTATTGACACTCTACCATAAACGTTTCAAAACTAAATTAATGATTGTATTTATTTGTTTCCGCCTTTCAGTGATCGTATAGATTAGGGCAGTTAACGATATAGGCTTTTAAATATCATAACAATATGGTGATATTTTATATTTTATCAAGTGTTCATTGTTGGTTGTATAACCTTTTATTTGTTTGATTCATCCAATATCATATATGTTGTTAATTTTATATTTTATTGATAATTTTGTTTAACAGCGTCATCATCAACTTTGACCATCGGTATGTTTTAATCCATAAATTTTACATCATTAATTTCATTTCATTATGCTATTAATAGTCGACTGATTTGTGTACAAGTGTCAAGGAAACAACCAGGAATAAATCATATCGGTATACGAAAACCATGTCAATTTATAAATAATCTTGGATTATATTAACGGACTAAAAGTCTTCTTCATAATAATAGAACTTGGAATCAACCAGAGTTTTCATAACAGCAGAGTTTCCTTAACAGCATAAAATGACAAAAACTTAGACGGATTGGATTAATATTCTTTTGAAAGAAGACACTAAATGTTTTGTACTACATAATTGAACTGAATGACTAATTAAGATTATGAAACAATAGAAAAAGTTGGAGTTATAATATTTCATTAATTATTTGATTGGAATAATTATTAATCTTTTGTTATTTGTTGACTTTTAGGATGTCCAATCGTCTTCATACTTACGCCATTTGTCATTTCAAAGTTCCTTCTTTGAAATTTACAGCTATTTTGAAATATTACTATCAACTGGAATAGTTTTCACTTTCATGTACTCTTCTTCTATTCAATAAATAAATGACTTTGCGTAACAATATATTTTGATTTCTAAGCGAAGATGGATAGTGGCTAGCAACGGAATCTAGGACGCACGTTTCGTCCTATTTGGGACTCGTCAGCTGGAAGTACCTGCATCTCAGAGTTGATGTTCACTCTGGGACTGATCAATTGCAGTCTTAAACCTCAATGGGAAGATACAAGCAAAACAATACCAAGTGTTTTTATTTCTGTTTACCTTATTTCGTCGTCCTATACCATTTAAGCAGAGCGAGAGAGTGTTCATTTGAAATTCTTTCAAAGGTAACTGACGTCAAGTAATAACTAAAACATTAGTGAGTCACAAAAGTTAATCTATTTAACTAGTGAGGCTAGTAGATCAATTAATAGTCATACACTTAGGATTATGTTTTGTACTTACTGAATTGTGGGATCTTTTCATCTCTTGTTCTTTTATCTTCTGGATACTGCCCTTCAAACTTCAACGACTAAACGCGAAGCTTCCGATTCCCTTCCTTCCTTACTTATGCCTGTTACTCCCAGTGTAGCATGGGCCATCAACCAGCATTCTCCAACCCATTCTGTTCTGGGCCTTCTTTTCTAGTTTTATCCAATTGTTGTTTATTCTTCTCATATCTGTCTTCATTTCTTGGCATAATGTGTTCATTGGTCTTCCTCTTTTCACCCGGCCTTGAGGATTCCAAGTAAGAGCTTGCCTTGTGACGCTACCAAATAACTTTTGTTTTTTAAATTTTTATTGTTAACACTTTGCCCTGAAATCATTTTTAAAGCAAAACTTTGTCCCTTATTCATTCAACAGCTACTTTTGAAATCAGTATTACGTAATTTGTTAATAAATGATTGACTAAATATCCGTCACCCAAGTATTTCGAGCACGTTAGGTTTATCCAGGCGATAAATATACAACTATGAACTAAAGTTTTGAGTAATTGTAGTTACCTTAATTGTCGAAATGGATATTTTGGTCATGAATATTTAATCAATCTATTTAAGATCAATTCTAAGAAACAAGAGCAATATATTCAAACTTGTTGACGAAAAAATAAATATCAGTATCGGGTTGTGTTTCGATTAACATCATGAATGAATCAATGTTAGACCTGGGTTTGAATCCTGCATGTGGTATTATGGATGAGCAATCCTAGGATGAAACGGCCTTCAATGCTTCCAGGAAAAAGATATCTGACATATATTGTCATGGAAAGCATTCAATAAGATTACGTTTCTTAATCACATTTCTGAATAGCCTATAGTGATTCATCAACTAAAGGATAAGTTACCCGGTTCTGCTACATCCACGTCTATCTACGAATTCAGCTGCTCCTGTGATGAAAGCTATATTGAGAGTACTGCAAGACAACTGAACCAACAAGTTAGTGAACACCTCCATTCGTGGTTAAAAAAGAGTACCGTCAAAACATTATGCAACTCTGCTCTATCACACTTGATCGATAGCGGTAATGTGGTAAGTAGAAATAAGTCCACTGTGATCTCTGACTGATAAACTGCCTTGATTGGTTTGCAAATTTCATATATGCATATGAATATTACCGTGTCTTAAAATAAATCCTGATGAGGATCTAGTTAAAAATAATATTGTTCGCTATTATATGATACTCTGATTCAGGATATCGTAGTTTTGAATATCCTAAAAACACACTTATATACGAAAATTAATAAAGCAAACATTTATTTAAGATGTTTGGGGAAAGAAAATAATTATAGAAATCTGGTGAAAATGTGTTTGATAAATGACGCGAAATATTCTAAGAAATACAACTTACTTGCTGTTTTTAGGATTTGTAACTGGGAGCAGATCTACAAAATATACTGGTAGTAGAATTTTAGTTGTGTTCGATCAAACATAATACTATACTAGGAATGAGATATTTGACATAAGGTTATTCAGTTTTAGTCAAAGACGAACAACTATAGACTCCAAATGATCGATTTGACATATCAATCATTTAAAATGTATTGATAATTTTATGTAGGATCAGAACTTTAGAAAGTTATACTATAAATACCTAAGATTTGACAGATAAACTCCGTTTCCATTTATTATGTCAAGATGTATTAAACGGACTAATTATTTTAAGCTTATAAAAAAAAAGATTTCCGCCGTCTTTCAGTAAAAGAGTCAGATATATTTGCCAGTCCAAAGTACATCGTTAAAGCAAAGGTAAATCTGGAGTTAAAGAAATCTTACATCACGTAACGTAGATTTTTGATTGAGGTCATGAACCGATTGATGTTAGACCACCATTGAAAACTTGGAAGCACTGGATGGCCGTTTCGTTCTATTGTGGGACTCCTCAGAAGTGCGTATCCACGATCTCACTCGCGGGATTAGAACCCAAGGCCTTCAGTCTCGCACTCGAACGCTTAACCTACTGAAACATTGAGCCGGCATCAATAGTGTTAATGTCTAACCTCAACCAATCCACGAAATTGCGCGACCATCTTCCATTGTACTGGGGTAGACAACTGTTTCTACCCGACACGGATTAGCTCCACTGGTCACGGCTTCCTACCAGAACTCTGAGAATTTTCTCACGAAGCCAGTCATTAGTGAGCACACGGTAATTATTAGTATGGTGGTTGTGGACATTAACACCATTGGATGCCGGCTCAATGTTTCAGTAGGTTAAGCGTTCGAGTGCGAGACTGAAGGCCTTGGGATCGAATCGCGCTAGTGGGATCGTGAATGCGCACAGCTGAGGAGTCCCACAATAGGACAAAACAGCCATCCAGTGCTACCAAGTTTTCAATGGTGGTCTAACATCAATCGGTTCATGACCTCAATCAAAAATCTACGTTACGTGATGTAAGATTTCTTTAACTCCAGATTTACCTTTGCTTTAACGATGTACTTTGGACTGGCAAATATATCTGACTCTTTTACTGAAAGACGGCGGAAATCTTTTTTTTTATAAGCTTAAAATAATTAGTCCGTTTAATACATCTTGACATAATAAATGGAAACGGAGTTTATCTGTCAAATCTTAGGTATTTATAGTATAACTTTCTAAAGTTCTGATCCTACATAAAATTATCAATACATTTTAAATTATTGATATGTCAAATCGATCATTTGGAGTCTTTACAACCACTATAATGATAACATAGATTTTCCAGACAATTTCATGAATCCTTGCGGTCCGATAAACTTCATTTAAATGTTTCTTACCGTCCTTGTCTAATGAAATCTCACATGCAAAAACTGTGATGACGTGATAAATGAACTAATTAAACTTCACTTTCGTGCATCATGTGTATTGTTGAATATTTCTCCATTATTTAATATTGGATTTATTCGAAAAGAAGCTTAATTAGTCTGTTGCCTATGCCAAATTTTTTGATTTATCGATCAAAAATCTCTACAGTCAATTGAATACATTTGTTCCAATCAAGATGAGCAAGTCAAATTGTTTGAAGACGAAATTGGTGGGTAATGCTCGCCATTTTCACAGTTCTAAAATAAGATACATGATTATCTTGGTGTCTAAGCATTTTAATGCCTTTAAAAGTTCCAATGTAGACCAGATAATGTGATCCTCACACATGACAATGGTCATGAGATGGTTGTTATGAACCGATATGACTATAAGGTAAAATACCTATTCTTACTGACAAACGTTTTTGGTGGACGTTCATCTAATTATGATGTTAAAAAATTTGAATCTGGGGTAAATCGCAGTCTACTGAAGCTCTTTACTATAAAAAGTATGAACAAAGAGAATAATAATATGTTACATTTTACCGGTTCTGAACCCCGAATTTACGTAGAATACTTAAAAATCCTAAGCCTAATAATCCATTACGAGCAATATTATCGATGTGAGGTTCACCTACACATGAGCTGGCCAAATAATTAATTAAATTGTTAAATCCTGTCTGCACCAAAATATGTAAGTTTTAGTTAAAAAATACATTTTAACTGATTGATTTTCTTGATAACATTAATATTCAGGAAAAGACTATGCACTTTTTTGATGTAAACTCCCTTTTGACAATGTATCTTTAAGTAAAACTGTTGATTACCTTCGTGATCATATATCGAACAATTTCTCTCTTGTCCTCATGGAGTCAACACTAATGATAGAGCTACTTTTGCTGCATAGTGAAAAAGTTCAATTCACGTTTGAAGGTGAACATTTTCTTCAGTTTGAATGTGTTGCTATGGATATAACTTTAGGATCTATCTTAGCTGATGTATATAAGTCATACGTTGAAAATATGACGAGTGAGTTCAACCACAAATTAACTTTATATAGGATACACATGGGTGACATATTAGTCACATGTGATAAAGCCTTCGTTGCTAATTAATTATTACGTAAACTCAATAGAATGATAACGTACTGACCTATGAAGAAAGTAATGACCGATTACTAGTTTTAAGACATAGTTTTGATCATAATAAGCTGAGATGATGGTAGCTAGCAGTAGAATCCAGGTCGCTTTTGACTGAAGGCAATGTCGAGGCAACGCGCACAGGATGAACGTATGTCATTAAGAGACTGATCGATTGCAGTCTCAAACATCAATCGGCAGATTCAAGCAACCAATACAAAATTAAATAGTTTTGATCAGTTTGTAGGAGACTAACCTGAATTGAAAAATATTCAAATTTTTAGTTTCTGTCCACTGCGACACACACGAGGCTTGGTAAAGTGCCTTTTAAACAAGACTCAAAGAATATGCACTGTAGATACGTTTGAAGAAGATGCGAAACTGCTATCTAACATAATGATATCAAGCAGTTATCCATTAGTGTTCGTCAATAGATGCAAAATTTAGTCTACATCGTAACGTCTAATTCTGTTCCGGAGAAAACTGTTTATATCTCCCTAACATATAGTGGTCAATCAAGCCGTATGATTTTAAGACAGACTAAAAGTACCCATTGAGAAAAAAATAATACACTGTTTGGAATTACAAAGCTCATGATTCCAAATAGACTTAGTGCCTAAACGATTACGTCACACACAATGCATTTACCAATTGAATGTTAATGTGGACACAAATGCATAAGGAGGAGGAATCAGACAATGGAATCAGAGGTTATGGAATGTGTGTCGAGATGGCTTCGAAACCAATTAGTATCAAATGTTCTGGTAAATGTTGGAAGTAGAAAAAAATGTTCATTAACAGCAAAACATATAACTAAAACGGGGCATAGGATTGTAATCAACACAGTTTTTAAAACGTTCTATAGAAATTATCAGTGATAAATCCTTAGGTTTATAGAAGCTTTGGCTATTCTCAAATTCAAACATTCCTTATATGCATAGAAAACGTTTGCTATAACTTTGAGTTTGGCCTGATAATCTTAAAATCATTATATGGCTCAAGATAATACGACTTTACATTATTTTTTCCATAGATCGATTATGACTTTATTTACCAGAGCTTTTATTTAATTGACCTTTATTAATTTTCTGTGGAATGCGTTGACAACTATATGTGTGACCAGATCATTAGAAGTGTATACCCTAAATATATAACATTTTTTCAGATAACATCCGTCTTCTCTCTTTTTTATCAAAATTTGATAACGTGTCAAATCTTAGCAAACCTGCTGTTTTACAAAATAACTTTTTACTTTATCAACTGTACATTGCCACTTAAGACTTTTGATACTGTTATTATCTTTCCTTATATTAGAAACACATAATGTTAAAACAACACATTTTTATAAATGACTCTTATCTGTTACAATAAATTGTGACATCCATATTATTATTCGATCCATAATGTGATGGATAATTTTGTAGCTCTAAATCTGACCCCAGATGGATTGCGGGATGATTGATATTGAAATGTACAAGTCACCAATCTTCGTATATAATCATCGACTTAACTCGCGTCAGTAAATAACGGAATTAAATAAGTCAAATACGACAGGTGATTTTTGAATAAGTATATTTTGTACATCGGAAAGCAAAGCAAAACAAAATGATGTGCAATATAGAAGGTGAGTGAGCCAACTCAATTTAACCAAGAATAAATCTAATATTTATAGTCGAACAAAAATAAGCTACAAACATGTGATGATTAAGATAAGAAAAACACATACATTCGCTTATTTAAAAACAGTCAAGGTTGATAAGTACATAATTAACAAGGTCAAAATTTTGACTCAAGTACGATGAATAAATTGGCTTGTCCGGAAGTTAGAATAAATTATATGGGTTTGACATAACAAATGACACTACATTAAGCACTAAGATCAATGATTATCAAGTAACAATTATGAATTGCATAGAATATTTAAGTATATATTCAGAAATTCACCTAATTGAAAGTAGTTTATATGAGTCCATGTTGAAAAGTCCTACAACAGGACGAAATGGTCATCCAGTACTTCCAATTTTCCCATGGTGGTCTAACTTCAATTGAATCATGATCTCACCTATTGAAATGATCTAGATTTGTTAAACTTATAATAAGAAATAAACGCCCATATTTAATCAGTATTAAATATATAAATAATAAATAAATACGATTTGTCTTTTAATTGTTATCAACATTCAATCTAAAAAAAAAAGAAAGAATATTATGTCAATATTTGTTTATAATTATTTATTTCCTATAATATTTTAAGGATCATTACATTAAAATGGTTACTTATATTGATTCTTATTTAATTAGAATATATAAACTAGAATAACTTCATAATTGAACTTTCTTTATTCAAATGAAAGAAAACATGATCAGCATGAATGTAGATGATCTAATTTATTATATAATTTCCTTTTTTTTGAATCATATATTTTGTAGGTATTTAAGTGTATTTTAATTTCAATGTGCATTTTTACATCTTTTGTTTATAATTTAGAAGGTAAGTGTTTGTTTAATTATCAACTTTTTAATAAAAAAAATATGTATCAATTTACAGTTAAATATGTTGCTATGGTAATCATATTTTTTTGTTTGTTTTAAATAGAAGATTTAAAAGATGTTGATTATTATTGAAATTTAAGTTTTGAATTGAATATCAATTTTGGGATGTAGATACATCCAGTTGATGAGTTTCAAATAATCATTTCCTGGATTCCATGACTAGCCATTATGCATATTTGCTTAAAAACGCTTGTGACTTAAAGTAATATTGAGACAATTCGAATAGGATACACATATGCCAACATGAGACTGATCAATTGGAGTTCTAAACAACAATGGGGAAGATAAGAGCATACAACGTTTAAGAATTGACACTTCAAATAATGAAATCTATGATAATATTTTGTTTTTACGGATCTCATGTTATTAAAATTCCGTCATATACTACATGTGTAATATTTTTATTATTATTATTTCTGTAATAACATATTCAAATTATTATTATAAATCCACCATAATTAAAACGAAATTTGTTTGATGAAGTATAATTCTGACTGAGTTATTGTTAGATGTTTGGCGGTAAGATATACTACAGTTTAATGTATTAGATGGTCACATCTCAAAAATAGTCATAATGTTTCAATTTTTTAAAGTTTGAATAAAAAACGTCTGCGGATAAGCTTCCACTTCAGTTTGTAACGAAGAGTGGGATATTGAATAGCACAGAGATTTTGTTTTACTAACACAGATCTGAGTGTTTTAGAACGCTAATGGACTTACTGCATGTGTCTAAAATTTAATGCTTGAAATTCTCAAATCATGATCATTAAAAGTTTTTTACAGTTAAAATTAATACTCATACTCAGTCATAGTATAGTTGTAACTAACCAAATACTTTTAACCTAGTCATAATTTCTTCAATAAATTTACTTACAATCAGATGGGCAATCAAAATTTTATCTGCAGAGTTTCTGTTATGAACCAAAAGACCCATTCAAAGTCAACTGTAGTAAATGAATTGCTCTCACTAAACAAGTTTATTATGGATATACTTTTTTTTGTAATCTTTTCTTTCCAATTTTGAAAAGAACTAAATATCTAACACCGAACATGTTCCTTAGAGTTTCTTCATAGTGTATAAAACGTGACAGTATATATTAAGGTTATAACATTTTTTTTAAAAATCATGTGAAAAGTTGTTCGAATAGACAAATAGGTTTAAGAACATAGTTGTAAGTTGAATAAACAATACCACCTACACTTAATGTCACTTTGTCTATGGTAATCTCCAGTCTAACATTTATTTATTATATGTGTTATGATTTATTTCTATTTGTGTTATAATTTATTCTGGAAATTAATTCAAGTATATCATTTGGCTTAAAATCTGATTCCAGTATATACCTCATATTAATTATTTCAACATATAGAAATAATACAAAAATTCATAAAATCGGTTATGATAACTCCATTTACCATGTAACTACCTATGCCTTTTAATTACTAATTTAAATTTATTATTATAGAATCTGATGATCATTTATTGTAAAGAGATTTGTTGTTATATATCTTGATCATCATAAAATGTATGTCAAGAAGAAAAACAGAGGGAATTTACACTGACGTGCAGTGTTTCCTACTTTAAAAATGTTGCAAATTAAATAGGATACTGATGCATATAATATCGAATCTTTTAGTGACTGTTTGTCTGTATAATATAAAAAAGAACTATAAAACACTAGAAATTTTGTTCTACCTCATTGTGATACTCGATGACAGTAGGTTGTGTTCTTATTCTCACTTTGATTTCTATAAAGCAACATAGTAGGTATATAAATTTTGTTTTGATGACTTAATTTGAATAAGAAATATAATTAATAGTTACAGGTTCTATTTCTTTTTAATTCTTTCAAATTTTTAGTAACCAGTCAGCCGGAGCCTCTTAAAAATATAAGTCGGAGATCCGGTCAGTAAAATTATTGATTTACTTAACTGTTTTATAAGTGCCAGTCAATTATATGTTTATCTAGTAAATAATTTGTGCATTTGAGAATTTAGGCGTTTTGTTTTTTTATGACAAGCATTTCTTTTATGTGTCCAGATGCTTAAATGTTCGACACTAGATAACTTAAACCTCTGCTAAGAAAGACTGTATGAGTAGAGGCTCTTAAAACTTCAAGGTAAAGCAACACGAATGATGAATGAAATGGACATAAAATATAGATTATTTGAACTGGAAAGGTCAATCTCGTTCTAACGTTATTTATTTCATAATAATTTTCTACGGTTGTATTTTACTTCATGTAAAATTTGTTAGTTCATATCTCTTGGGTTTAAAAGTTTACTTACATCCATACTCTCTAGTTCTCTGGCAAATAACAATCATTAGCTTTAATAAAGTAGTTACTATCTCTTAAAAACTTAAAGTTGTGGTGAGAAGATAGAGACGTTATACAATATTTAGTGCATTCGAGAAATACATTTTAACAATCTAACCACTTAAACTTACCAGGACATTTTTATGAAAACTAAGAAAGACCAATAACATGCGAAATGAATATTGAAAAAATATGAGTGCAAAATAAATTAATATAATAATTATGTGAGGTTTTTACCCCACTTCACTGTACATATAAGTGTAGAAAACTACACATTGGAAAGTCAACTAAATATACAATCGCCGTCGATAATATATGTACCCAAACGGCTTCAGGATCAGTTCGCTTCAAATGCTTAGACTAATGAAGCGATTGAAATACTTTCCTATTTGACGGTAAAGTTCATCCATTCTCACTTGAACCTGGTATGAAAATCGTCCGTTCAATTTTATGCCAAAGGTTCTGTGCAATTATTTTCTAAATTATACTAGCTTTAACTCTTATATTTTTAATATTTCATTATCTAAGCCTTTCTTTTAAGTGAATTTCTTTAGTGTTTATGCAAAAGTTATTTTCTTATTAAAAAAGGTGTATGATAAGATGACTTGGAAAAATCTTGGAAAAATTTAGCCAATTATGTAATCACTATATCTATGTATAAAAGTTCATTTATACTTCCATGAGTTTCCTTAATTCTGAATGTTTTATATAGATATTACTAGAAAACTACATATAGTACTGAATAATTAGAAGTATTATTTCTTCACAGTCTTATAAATTATAACCGGTAGAAGGTATAACTAAATGCCTCTAAAATATTAGCAGATTATATATGAGATCATGTTTGAACTCCATTTTTGTGTTCTTCAAGTTATTAATTATTTTTCTTGACAGGTTGACAGTCAGTATGACGATAAATTTCTGTTTTTTAACAATTAGTTTCCTCCTTGGAGTGAAATATGTAGTGCATAACAATTAGATGACATGAAAGACATACGTTTATCTATTTTTGAAAGACTAAGTATTTAGCATAACTGATTAATGGAATACTATTTTATATACAATAATAATTTACATTATACATGCTATACTTATGTCATGTTACGCAGTTTTTTTAGTTAAGCGCTTCAAATGTAAGGTGCGAAGTATTTAGAAGTCCATCAAATACAACGCGCTTAGTATTTATACCTTTCCATTTATATTCAAGTGAAGACTAAAGAACATGGCCTTTTATGAATGAATGTATATTTCAGAGCTGAAATAATTTGAGCAAGTTAGAAGCAAAATTATTTAAAGCTTTAGCACAAGGAGTTTTACAATTGAATTTTGTCGTTCATTTCAAACCTCAGACAGATAATGCGAATGATTGCAATGTTATTTATAATTTGTGAA
Source organism: Schistosoma margrebowiei (assembly GCA_944470205.2). Lineage (NCBI taxonomy): Eukaryota > Metazoa > Platyhelminthes > Trematoda > Strigeidida > Schistosomatidae > Schistosoma > Schistosoma margrebowiei. The sequence goes on along the minus strand of OX104028.1, from coordinate 64,964,988 downwards.
CGATAGCACGCTTCTTCACTGCCATGATGAATATCTATACATCAAGGTGATCATTGTCTGTAAATTGGCATAAATTCTGAAGTTGACATTTTCAGAATATATATTATTTTTATTAATGTAAGCCCAAATAATCTAATATTTTTTAAACAGTTGGAGTTTACGATAGCTTTCTAACAACGAAGGTGTGACAAACATAAAAGTTGTGACTAGCTCACTTCAGTTCTGATATCATCAATGTAATGTGAATACAAATTCATTTGAAAGTTTTAAGTGATACAAAAATTAACAAAACATTTTTTTCATTTATTCACAGATTTTATACCAAAATCCAGAATAGAGGCAGCAATAAATCAGAATTTCAGTAAGTTCACTTTAAATTAGTCTGTTAGGCTATTAAATTCTAAAAACAAAAGTATTTGAACATGTAAATTTCTGCCATAAAGAATTTGAAATTAATACCTCACTCTATAGTATGGATTAAAATTTATTATTATTAGATAATATTAGAAACAATGATGGATAGTGGCTAGCATTGGAATCCAGGACGCGCATTTCGTCCTCTTTGGGGCTCGAACCAAGTACTATTCGCTTCAAACCCTATCGCATTTTCCACCCAGCTACTGAGTCCTGATAGCCACTTGCATGTGCAATAGGGTGAATTTAAATTCACTTGGTATTGTTTGGCCAATAGCAGATTGATCAATTGCAGTCTTTAAAAAAATACTCAATCGGAAAATACAAGCCAAACAATACCAAATGAATATTAGAAACATTTTTCACAATTTACAATAACCTCAAAGTAAAGTAATAATTATAACATAACAGACAAATCTCTTATCTTTTACTATTTTACAGAACATATTTAATTTGTGTACATTTTAATTAATTCATGTCACTGAAAAGCTAACATTATTAAGATTTTGTATTACATGAGCTGACTTTTCATAATAGAAAAAATGCAGAGAATATTAGTTTGAAACCCTATATTCAGCTTACTGTCACAAGGTAGAAATATAAATACATTTAAAAAAAAATGATATATTGTTGCTATAAATGAATGAAGTTTGTAAGAAAACCAGAAACTCTGTGTCAGGCTAATATAATAACAATAATAAAACTAAGTATATATCTAGTATTGTATAAAACTAATATTAGTCAAAACATTCTCCTGAATATAAACAGAAAACAGTATTCTGTGTAAATTCACATTATAACTGATTAAATTTCATTTTTTGGATGTTTCTTATAGACAGCGATTCAAGAAAACAAAACTCAACCAAAATAAGGCGTCGATTAGGTTAGTAACTATTAAGACCTTGTTAAAATAATTACTGTTGTTTTTTTATTAAAACAATAGACCTGCTCATTTAACTCTGTCAGAATTAATAAACGATTAAATGATTCCCTTTTTTTTAGGATCATTATACAGTGAGACGGATATTAAAGACGTGAAAAAAGGTAAGCGTTTGATAAACATCTAGTAAGTTGTAGGATTAATTAAAGGCACATTTAAAAAAACATAAAACATCACTCATGTATATTAGATAATAGGTGATGTTTCCAGTTGAGTAATTAAATGAAATACAATTTGTGGATAAAGAGACATATGTTTTACTAAATAACATCAATTTGCTATACAGATTGAAAATAGTTTTCATTATTGTAAGATTCTTTTTTGAACTATGAAACAAATGTTTGAATGATTATAATCATATATAATAATTTTTCAGCATTCAAGACATTTCGTAGAGGCAGAAGTAAGTTAATATTAGTCATTGTTTATAATTTCTTAAAACTTGTAATGTATACAGTTACCTATAATTATATATACATAAAATAGAGTCAAACTAACTACATTTATGTAAGAAATAAGTGGGTATAGAACAAAACGATTGATCTGAAAATTATTTAGGAAGTTATTTAAAAAAAAATTAATTTATTGATTTAATTGACACTAATCCGATTTCAAAGAAGTTAATCAATCATTTGGTAGTGTTCTTTAAAAAGAAGTGGTGATATAACTTTCTGAGAACGCTTGTGAGATGACGAGAAGGTTAACTGGCAAACCGTGATATTTCGTCAAACACACTGTTGATTAACAGATTTAAATTGCGGTTCAATCTCTAAAATGTATATTAAATGTTATTTAATGAAATAGTAAATAGTTATAGAAAATATTGACTTGAATCATACTGAAACTTTAGATAATCGTGCTTCTAATTAAACATTTGATATAGAGAACGTGAATTGTTTCAAAGATATCTGAAGTACTGTTCGATACAGTATCATAAAATTAAAAAGAAGAAATCTAATATACGTAAAGCGTGAATAAAGAAGTTAGGTCGCTTAAAATCACTAAATAATGTATGGACAATGCAACGGATACGGAAATCGATCACAGTGTTAGTTATGTCTATAAGTGACCACAACGTCAATCTGGTCTGATGTAACAGTAGACTATCCCTGTTGCGTGTAACCTACAAACTGAAGGATATTACTATCCTGTTGTATTAGCGTGACTCATAGTTTTTATTCATTCCAATAAAACACGCAATAGTGATTGAAAGAGATACAGTTTGAAGCCAAGTTGTCCTTGTTCTGAATATAACTTTCATATAGACTCTGGAACCATCAGTATCTCATTTATAGCTCCAGTAGAATATCTGTAAGATAAACTAAATCCCATACATAAGGCAAAACTTTGATTCAAATAATTGACAGATAAATTATGTCATGGTAAGATCGCTTTTATATCTAATATTACCTCAATTATCTTTAATAAATAAAAAGAAAGTGGAACTGAAAACAAAATAAAAGATATGTCTAGAAGATGATTAGAAGATATGGGGATGACTCACATTCCATAAACTCATTCCTAGATAGTCTGCTAACAAAAAGAAATTATGGAATTCTATGCAGGTTTATCCATCAGAACAGATAGACTATCAGATTCTATAGATTTGACTTGATGAAGAGAAGATAAAATTTCATCCATTACCTCATTCAAGTCACATCAAAAATAAACAAAGTAGGTAGCATAGAAAAACATTTCGTCTCATATAACAGGAATAAGTGGCAGTTATCATTGTCAAACGTTTGCTTTGTGCTATCTGATATTATCCAGGAAAAAAAGTATTAAATTTGATAAATCTGGTGCTGACAATGCATGTGTCGCAGTATAGAAGTTGGTACAATTTAGCCATAAAATATTAATGACGCAATAACAACAAGGCGATTATTTTAAAAAACATTAAATTCAAAATTAAACAATATTTCAAAAGAAGTTAACGAAAATAGTAAAGTTGAAGAATATAGAAAAAACTGACAAAAAATGAAAAATGCAATCACAAAAACAAAAAAAAAACATCAAAATAGGAGTAGAAAAAAAAAGATGAAAAAAAGTAACATTGAAATAGAACTTAACACAACATGCAGAAAAATATAACTAACATTAAAAAACAAAAAATTTCTCGAAAAAGTCGAGCTCACAAACACACAGACACACGATGACGAGAGCACTGATTTGTCTCGACATGGAAAACCATGAGACATTACATTCGGGTGACGAATATCCACTACAGAAGACTGGTACTATTTTGGAAATAATATACTGTAGGAAGAGCGCTCAATGACGCCAATGTCTGGTCTCATTTTGCAGAATTGTGCTGAGGCTTTCTCGACTTCCACATTTTCTAACGTTTGTCTCGTATCCATACTGCTTCATTTGACCATCATTTTGTTGCTTTCCTATCCAGGTCCTTCGATCGCTAGTTCAACTCCCGGTAAGTTCATGATCAATAGTCATGTAATATGCATATATTATTGACTTGGTACTGGTCACGAACAAACACGGCATTCCAGTATGACGGACACACACACACGCACACATACACACACACACAGAGAGAGAGAGAGAATGCTTGATTAGTGTTTCACAGTCTCACAATCCAACTCGCGTTCGTGACATCAAGTGGTAGTGTGAGTTGTACACAATCTAAATGACCACGCGTTCAATCACCGATTCTCAACACTTGTGAAAGATACTGTAGAGACGCAATCAGTTTGGGCAGAGGAGACAGACGGTTGGTTACGCAAGAGCAAAGTTGGCATGAAATATGCAGTGAAACTGCTCTGACTATCCTTCGATCAGTGGAAACAATTCCATGCAATCACGATCCACATCCAGTTGTGTAGAACTGGAACCGTAACTCTCATCTCCATGTCAGTCTCATCGTTCAAATATGTTGTTAGTGTCAGTTTTCAGTGTTAATGATTAGTCGCAGTTGTTGTACATTGAGCGGCATGTTGGATGGCACAAGCTTACTGAGGGAGTCTAACACCATCGGTGTTATGACGCTGCAGAATTTCAGCACAGCATCACTGATGTTGATGCTTGATCCACAAATATTGGTGTTGTCGAAGATCCTGTCATTCTCCTCACTGCGCGTGTTTGTGTGCTCATCGAATTTGGCACTGCTTTCTCAGGGTTACTGACAATTCCTTCCACAAACCTGTCACAAGACTGATAATGTTGCTCAGAATGTCATCAGCATTCATGTTGCCTGAACCACATACCCAATTGCGACCTGACTTGCTTAGTCTGTTGTGAGCGGCTGTTGTAGGGTGTGTGCACGCTTCCTGAAGCCGCTCGTTGCATCTATCATACTGCACACCACAGGTGATAGAGAAATGGCAGCCAGTTCACTTACACGTGTTCCTGGTGACCATGGTGAGAAAAGGGTTTATAACTATGAGGAAAATCAACATATTCGAAACGGATAGAACGAATTAAAGTCGGGTAGTACAACCACTCAAAACATACCAAGAGTGGCCTCCTCACGTGAAAAACCGTAAAACTCGGACGGTGAGCTGAGGCGAAACCTCAAAATAAATATTAATCGGAATGAAATTCAAAATGAAAATCAATCTAAGGAACGTGAATTTGAGGACAGATTGTTTGCATACTTTTTTAATTTATGCCTCCGTTGTGTCAGAACACAGTGTGAGCTTGAGTAGTGAAAATCACGTTCACATAACACTTCCCGTTCGTAAGGCACGTGTGCCGAAAGCTTCTTGTCCCACACTGAGATCAGTCAGTTTTGTTATTGAAACTTCAATTCTAGACATTGTCGAGCTCACAAACACACAGACACACGATGACGAGAGCACTGATTTGTCTCGACGTGGAAAACCATGAGACATTACATTCGGGTGACGAATATCCACTACAGAAGACTGGTACTATTTTGGAAATAATATACTGTAGGAAGAGCGCTCAATGACGCCAATGTCTGGTCTCATTTTGCAGAATTGTGCTGAGGCTTTCTCGACTTCCACATTTTCTAACGTTTGTCTCGTATCCATACTGCTTCATTTTCACCATCATTTTGTTGCTTTCCTATCCAGGTCCTTCGTTCGCTAGTTCAACTCCCGGTAAGTTCATGATCAATAGTCATGTAATATGCATATATTATTGACTTGGTACTGGTCACGAACAAACACGGCATTCCAGTATGACGGACACACACACACGCACACATACACACACACAGAGAGAGAGAGAGAGAGAGAATGCTTGATTAGTGTTTCACAGTCTCACAATCCAACTCGCGTTCGTGACATCAAGTGGTAGTGTGAGTTGTACACAATCTAAATGACCACGCGTTCAATCACCGATTCTCAACACTTGTGAAAGATACTGTGGAGACGCAATCAGTTTGGGCAGAGGAGACAGACGGTTGGTTACGCAAGAGCAAAGTTGTCATGAAATATGCAGTGAAACTGCTCTGACTATCCTTCGATCAGTGGAAACAATTCCATGCAATCACGATCCACATCCAGTTGTGTAGAACTGGGACCGTAACTCTCATCTCCATGTCAGTCTCATCGTTCAAATATGTTGTTAGTGTCAGTTTTCAGTGTTAATGATTAGTCGCAGTTGTTGTACATTGAGCGGCATGTTGGATGGCACAAGCTTACTGAGGGAGTCTAACACCATCGGTGTTATGACGCTGCAGAATTTCAGCACAGCATCACTGATGTTGATGCCTGATCCACAAATATTGGTGTTGTCGAAGATCCTGTCATTCTCCTCACTGCGCGTGTTTGTGTGCTCATCGAATTTGGCACTGCTTTCTCAGGGTTACTGACAATTCCTTCCACAAACCTGTCACAAGACTGATAATGTTGCTCAGAATGACATCAGCATTCATGTTGCCTGAACCACATACCCAATTGCGACCTGACTTGTTTAGTCTGTTGTGAGCGGCTGTTGTAGGGTGTGTGCACGCTTCCTGAAGCCGCTCGTTGCATCTATCATACTGCACACCACAGGTGATAGAGAAATGGCAGCCAGTTCACTTACACGTGTTCCTGGTGACCATGGTGAGAAAAGGGTTTATAACTATGAGGAAAATCAACATATTCGAAACGGATAGAACGAATAAAAGTCGGGTAGTACAACCACTCAAAACATACCAAGAGTGGCCTCCTCAGGTGAAAAACCGTAAAAGGCGGACGGTGAGCTGAGGCGAAACCTCAAAATAAATATTAATCAGAATGAAATTCAAAATGAAAATCAATCCAAGGAACGTGAATTTGAGGACAGATTGTTTGCATACTTTTATACTTTATGCCTCCCTTGTGTCAGAACACAGTGTGAGCTTGAGTAGTGAAAATCACGTTCACATAACACTTCCCGTTCGTAAGGCACGTGTGCCGAAAGCTTCTTGTCCCACACTGAGATCAGTCAGTTTTGTTATTGAAACTTCAATTCTAGACATTGTCGAGCTCACAAACACACAGACACACGATGACGAGAGCACTGATTTGTCTCGACGTGGAAAACCATGAGATATTACATTCGGGTGACGAATATCCACTACAGAAGACTGGTACTATTTTGGAAATAATATACTGTAGGAAGAGCGCTCAATGACGCCAATGTCTGGTCTCATTTTGCAGAATTGTGCTGAGGCTTTCTCGACTTCCACATTTTCTAACGTTTGTCTCGTATCCATACTGCTTCATTTGACCATCATTTTGTTGCTTTCCTATCCAGGTCCTTCGTTCGCTAGTTCAACTCCCGGTAAGTTCATGATCAATAGTCATGTAATATGCATATATTATTGACTTGGTACTGGTCACGAACAAACACGGCATTCCAGTATGACGGACACACACACACGCACACATACACACACACAGAGAGAGAGAGAGAATGCTTGATTAGTGTTTCACAGTCTCACAATCCAACTCGCGTTCGTGACATCAAGTGGTAGTGTGAGTTGTACACAATCTAAATGACCACGCGTTCAATCACCGATTCTCAACACTTGTGAAAGATACTGTGGAGACGCAATCAGTTTGGGCAGAGGAGACAGACGGTTGGTTACGCAAGAGCAAAGTTGTCATGAAATATGCAGTGAAACTGCTCTGACTATCCTTCGATCAGTGGAAACAATTCCATGCAATCACGATCCACATCCAGTTGTGTAGAACTGGGACCGTAACTCTCATCTCCATGTCAGTCTCATCGTTCAAATATGTTGTTAGTGTCAGTTTTCAGTGTTAATGATTAGTCGCAGTTGTTGTACATTGAGCGGCATGTTGGATGGCACAAGCTTACTGAGGGAGTCTAACACCATCGGTGTTATGACGCTGCAGAATTTCAGCACAGCATCACTGATGTTGATGCTTGATCCACAAATATTGGTGTTGTCGAAGATCCTGTCATTCTCCTCACTGCGCGTGTTTGTGTGCTCATCGAATTTGGCACTGCTTTCTCAGGGTTACTGACAATTCCTTCCACAAACCTGTCACAAGACTGATAATGTTGCTCAGAATGTCATCAGCATTCATGTTGCCTGAACCACATACCCAATTGCGACCTGACTTGCTTAGTCTGTTGTGAGCGGCTGTTGTAGGGTGTGTGCACGCTTCCTGAAGCCGCTCGTTGCATCTATCATACTGCACACCACAGGTGATAGAGAAATGGCAGCCAGTTCACTTACACGTGTTCCTGGTGACCATGGTGAGAAAAGGGTTTATAACTATGAGGAAAATCAACATATTCGAAACGGATAGAACGAATAAAAGTCGGGTAGTACAACCACTCAAAACATACCAAGAGTGGCCTCCTCACGTGAAAAACCGTAAAAGACGGACGGTGAGCTGAGTCGAAACCTCAAAATAAATATTAATCAGAATGAAATTCAAAATGAAAATCAATCTAAGGAACGTGAATTTGAGGACAGATTGTTTGCATACTTTTTTAATTTATGCCTCCGTTGTGTCAGAACACAGTGTGAGCTTGAGTAGTGAAAATCACGTTCACATAACACTTCCCGTTCGTAAGGCACGTGTGTCGAAAGCTTCTTGTCCCACACTGAGATCAGTCAGTTTTGTTATTGAAACTTCAATTCTAGACATCGTCGAGCTCACAAACACACAGACACACGATGACGAGAGCACTGATTTGTCTCGACGTGGAAAACCATGAGACATTACATTCGGGTGACGAATATCCACTACAGAAGACTGGTACTATTTTGGAAATAATATACTGTAGGAAGAGCGCTCAATGACGCCAATGTCTGGTCTTATTTTGCAGAATTGTGCTGAGGCTTTCTCGACTTCCACATTTTCTAACGTTTGTCTCGTATCCATACTGCTTCATTTTGACCATCATTTTGTTGCTTTCCTATCCAGGTCCTTCGTTCGCTAGTTCAACTCCCGGTAAGTTCATGATCAATAGTCATGTTTTCTGCATATATTATTGACTTGGTACTGGTCACGGACAAACACGGCATTCCAGTATGACGGACAAACACACACACACAGTGAGAATGCTTGATTAGTGTTTCACAGTCTCACAATCCAACTCGCGTTCGTGACATCAAGTGGTAGTGTGAGTTGTACACAATCTAAATGACCACGCGTTCAATCACCGATTCTCAACACTTGTGAAAGATACTGTAGAGACGCAATCAGTTTGGGCAGAGGAGACAGACGGTTGGTTACGCAAGAGCAAAGTTGGCATGAAATATGCAGTGAAACTGCTCTGACTATCCTTCGATCAGTGGAAACAATTCCATGCAATCACGATCCACATCCAGTTGTGTAGAACTGGGACCGTAACTCTCATCTCCATGTCAGTCTCATCGTTCAAATATGTTGTTAGTGTCAGTTTTCAGTGTTAATGATTAGTCGCAGTTGTTGTACATTGAGCGGCATGTTGGATGGCACAAGCTTACTGAGGGAGTCTAACACCATCGGTGTTATGACGCTGCAGAATTTCAGCACAGCATCACTGATGTTGATGCCTGATCCACAAATATTGGTGTTGTCGAAGATCCTGTCATTCTCCTCACTGCGCGTGTTTGTGTGCTCATCGAATTCGGCACTGCTTTCTCAGGGTTACTGACAATTCCTTCCACAAACCTGTCACAAGACTGATAATGTTGCTCAGAATGACATCAGCATTCATGTTGCCTGAACCACATACCCAATTGCGACCTGACTTGCTTAGTCTGTTGTGAGCGGCTGTTGTAGGGTGTGTGCACGCTTCCTGAAGCCGCTCGTTGCATCTATCATACTGCACACCACAGGTGATAGAGAAATGGCAGCCAGTTCACTTACACGTGTTCCTGGTGACCATGGTGAGAAAAGGGTTTATAACTATGAGGAAAATCAACATATTCGAAACGGATAGAACGAATTAAAGTCGGGTAGTACAACCACTCAAAACATACCAAGAGTGGCCTCCTCACGTGAAAAACCGTAAAACTCGGACGGTGAGCTGAGGCGAAACCTCAAAATAAATATTAATCGGAATGAAATTCAAAATGAAAATCAATCTAAGGAACGTGAATTTGAGGACAGATTGTTTGCATACTTTTTTAATTTATGCCTCCGTTGTGTCAGAACACAGTGTGAGCTTGAGTAGTGAAAATCACGTTCACATAACACTTCCCGTTCGTAAGGCACGTGTGTCGAAAGCTTCTTGTCCCACACTGAGATCAGTCAGTTTTGTTATTGAAACTTCAATTCTAGACATTGTCGAGCTCACAAACACACAGACACACGATGACGAGAGCACTGATTTGTCTCGACGTGGAAAACCATGAGACATTACATTCGGGTGACGAATACCCACTACAGAAGACTGGTACTATTTTGGAAATAATATACTGTAGGAAGAGCGCTCAATGACGCCAATGTCTGGTCTTATTTTGCAGAATTGTGCTGAGGCTTTCTCGACTTCCACATTTTCTAACGTTTGTCTCGTATCCATACTGCTTCATTTGACCATCATTTTGTTGCTTTCCTATCCAGGTCCTTCGTTCGCTAGTTCAACTCCCGGTAAGTTCATGATCAATAGTCATGTAATATGCATATATTATTGACTTGGTACTGGTCACGAACAAACACGGCATTCCAGTATGACGGACACACACACACGCACACATACACACACACACAGAGAGAGAGAATGCTTGATTAGTGTTTCAGTCTCACAATCCAACTCGCGTTCGTGACATCAAGTGGTAGTGTGAGTTGTACACAATCTAAATGACCACGCGTTCAATCACCGATTCTCAACACTTGTGAAAGATACTGTGGAGACGCAATCAGTTTGGGCAGAGGAGACAGACGGTTGGTTACGCAAGAGCAAAGTTGGCATGAAATATGCAGTGAAACTGCTCTGACTATCCTTCGATCAGTGGAAACAATTCCATGCAATCACGATCCACATCCAGTTGTGTAGAACTGGAACCGTAACTCTCATCTCCATGTCAGTCTCATCGTTCAAATATGTTGTTAGTGTCAGTTTTCAGTGTTAATGATTAGTCGCAGTTGTTGTACATTGAGCGGCATGTTGGATGGCACAAGCTTACTGAGGGAGTCTTACACCATCGGTGTTATGACGCTGCAGAATTTCAGCACAGCATCACTGATGTTGATGCTTGATCCACAAATATTGGTGTTGTCGAAGATCCTGTCATTCTCCTCACTGCGCGTGTTTGTGTGCTCATCGAATTCGGCACTGCTTTCTCAGGGTTACTGACAATTCCTTCCACAAACCTGTCACAAGACTGATAATGTTGCTCAGAATGTCATCAGCATTCATGTTGCCTGAACCACATACCCAATTGCGACCTGACTTGCTTAGTCTGTTGTGAGCGGCTGTTGTAGGGTGTGTGCACGCTTCCTGAAGCCGCTCGTTGCATCTATCATACTGCACACCACAGGTGATAGAGAAATGGCAGCCAGTTCACTTACACGTGTTCCTGGTGACCATGGTGAGAAAAGGGTTTATAACTATGAGGAAAATCAACATATTCGAAACGGATAGAACGAATAAAAGTCGGGTAGTACAACCACTCAAAACATACCAAGAGTGGCCTCCTCACGTGAAAAACCGTAAAAGACGGACGGTGAGCTGAGGCGAAACCTCAAAATAAATATTAATCAGAATGAAATTCAAAATGAAAATCAATCTAAGGAACGTGAATTTGAGGACAGATTGTTTGCATACTTTTATACTTTATGCCTCCCTTGTGTCAGAACACAGTGTGAGCTTGAGTAGTGAAAATCACGTTCACATAACACTTCCCGTTCGTAAGGCACGTGTGCCGAAAGCTTCTTGTCCCACACTGAGATCAGTCAGTTTTGTTATTGAAACTTCAATTCTAGACATTGTCGAGCTCACAAACACACAGACACACGATGACGAGAGCACTGATTTGTCTCGACGTGGAAAACCATGAGACATTACATTCGGGTGACGAATATCCACTACAGAAGACTGGTACTATTTTGGAAATAATATACTGTAGGAAGAGCGCTCAATGACGCCAATGTCTGGTCTCATTTTGCAGAATTGTGCTGAGGCTTTCTCGACTTCCACATTTTCTAACGTTTGTCTCGTATCCATACTGCTTCATTTGACCATCATTTTGTTGCTTTCCTATCCAGGTCCTTCGTTCGCTAGTTCAACTCCCGGTAAGTTCATGATCAATAGTCATGTAATATGCATATATTATTGACTTGGTACTGGTCACGAACAAACACGGCATTCCAGTATGACGGACACACACACACGCACACATACACACACACACACAGAGAGAGAGAATGCTTGATTAGTGTTTCACAGTCTCACAATCCAACTCGCGTTCGTGACATCAAGTGGTAGTGTGAGTTGTACACAATCTAAATGACCACGCGTTCAATCACCGATTCTCAACACTTGTGAAAGATACTGTGGAGACGCAATCAGTTTGGGCAGAGGAGACAGACGGTTGGTTACGCAAGAGCAAAGTTGGCATGAAATATGCAGTGAAACTGCTCTGACTATCCTTCGATCAGTGGAAACAATTCCATGCAATCACGATCCACATCCAGTTGTGTAGAACTGGAACCGTAACTCTCATCTCCATGTCAGTCTCATCGTTCAAATATGTTGTTAGTGTCAGTTTTCAGTGTTAATGATTAGTCGCAGTTGTTGTACATTGAGCGGCATGTTGGATGGCACAAGCTTACTGAGGGAGTCTAACACCATCGGTGTTATGACGCTGCAGAATTTCAGCACAGCATCGCTGATGTTGATGCCTGATCCACAAATTATTTTGAACTTCTTCAGGCATCATCAGTTACATACAAGTGTTTATTCAAAATTTTCTATACATTTTACTGAATTTTTGTTTGTTGTATATTATGAGCAACATGCTATTTTGACAGGGAACAATTCAGCATTTCACTGAAATGGAAATAATAAAAGATTCCAAATGCGGATGTGATATTCTTTATTGAAGCAGATATGAAAACGTCGAATAGAAACGGGAAAGAATTTAGAAGGATTTCTGATGATATATTTTGATTGAGAATGCTTGTTGGTGGCCTATATTCTTCCACGATTGACAATTGACGTAATTACGTATCTATGATCGCTTTGTATTTATCTAGTTGTTGATTCGTCTTAAGAAAGCTATAATGGAGCCAACAGAGAATCTTGAGTAGCCGAAGAGTTTCAGTCAATCTGAACATGATAGAGCTTTTTGAAATATCAACGTGGTATTGTAATGTTGGTCAGTAACATAATATGTGATTTAACCGACTGGCAAAAATATAATGTTGATTTAACAAATGCATGTGTCTATAAATACCCGTGATTTTGTGTACACTTTGATCCTTGGCAAATAAACTCTTCTACAGCTTTTCTTCTGTTTTCTGAGTTGCGACGGTTTGGTTCAACGTTCGAGTGTTGTAGTCGTAAACCGTATTCTGCGTTAATCAAGTAGAAAACTTTACACTACTATTCAACATTTCGTCCACGGTTACGATGTTTCTGTTATTCTGCATTTTTATCTTTACCCTATTTAATTTGCAGTTATTCGCTTATGTTTTTGTCAAACACCTATGATTTTGTGGCGCTGCGGTGCGATTTTTACTAGTGTTCCTGATGGCCATTTAAACTATTATTATGATTGCCTGTATTTTTTTCATTCAATTTCACTGACATTTTTTTCCTTTTGCAGTTTCATCATCTACATACTCACCTTTCAGTAAGTCGATCGCTAGTTTATTTTCATAAAACGTGTGGAAGTTTTTTACATGTCAGTACATTTCCATAATAATTCATATACTTCTACATCGTAGAATAACGGTACAAACGTTTAGTTGCTGTATTTTTAGACTTCACTTAATCTTTGTTAAACAACATGACTTGGGATTCGTTTATTTTACAATCACTGATAAGATTTAGGTAATGTCTGTCTTTTCAATCACTCCTCTGCCGCTTATATTTTCGATTCTACACTTTGATGTAGATAAGCTTGGATTCGCAAAGGTTTATAAATCATCTTTCATTGCCGTGTTTCTTAATTTCTTCAGTGTGGTTTTCAGTAAATAGTATCGAGTAATGGCTATTGTTTAGGATTCTGTGCACTCATATTGCTGGTACGCATTATATTTTATATGTAACTGAATAGGTTGATTATTGTTTATTTATTTCAATTTTCAGGATCCTACTCATACAAATATTCATCCACGAAGATAGAACATATGATTACTGTGTTTCTGCCCATTATCTTTTCACGCATTCTCTTTTCCTAATGAGCAATCGTGCTTTATCACGAAAGTCTGGATTTCTCAATAACTTATAGAATATATTTATGTAAAACACTTTAAACAATGTAGTCCGTTTTGGTCAGTATATGACTATAGATATGTCGTGATCCATACTATGATTTTGAACCTATATCTTGTTTAATTTGCATATTTGAAAATTCGGTAGTAACTTAGTTAATTTTGGTCATCATTTTGAGACACGTATTAAACGTCCATCACTGACTTCTCATTTGTTTTCTTCATTGTTCAATAAGTCCAAGGTTTGATAACATTTGGTAAAACATGAAGAACGACATACGTTTTGTGTAAAAATTAAAACGTAGTTAATTGAAACGTCTTCAGTTTCTAAGTCTTATAACATTTATATAACGCAGAATAATACTAAATATTTAGCGAGATGTGAGTCACTCATACATTTGTTTTCATTTAAACCCTACTGCGGGACGTTATTTAAACGTTATTAACTGGTATGATACCAGGAGGACATTTAAATATTTTTTATGAACTTGGAAGTTAAAAACGCTTTGATCTATCGCAACGATTCACTACAGACTTCATTTCGTTATGATTTATAACATAAAAAATACAGGCCACTTTTAGTAAGTCAAAAGGTTTCGCGATCCTTAACATAACTGGGCTGAAATTTCTAAATAAATCCAAATCTACAGATAATAACAGGAAATATGGCTGTCGTCTTACCAAAAAAATATTATGACGTGTGATTGTTAGATATGAAAGTAAATTATTTGAAAAGATCTGAGTTTTAGTTAGCTGATGAAAGATGGGTTGCGTCTCGAATACTGAACTACCCATTTTACACCACCTATGTTGACTGAAAAGCTTTCATGCTAACTTTCAACGGAAATGACATTTTTGATATAATAGATCACTTTTGTGTCTCAGTAGATGTAGCCGAAACAGACAACGAGTAATTTTGTTAACTGGGTTAACAGTCAGTAAAAAAATGATAGGCATACACACACAACAAATGCAAACGTAATAGCATACATATATATATAGGTAACTAGGATGTTATAAATAAAAGTAAATAATAGGTCACGATGATTTATGAAAAGTATAGAATTATTGAGAAAGTAAAAGTGATGGATTACCATTTGATTTCGAATATATGTATACACACACCCTACAGCTGGAGTTGTTTCAGAATGTGTTTCGTCAGAATCGTCATAGGTCAACACGTTTGTCGAGAAAATGTGTCATGAAGATCATGCTAACATGAGAAGGCAGTTCCTAAACGGTGGATTGCGATTTTGCTTGCGAATATTAATAATATAAAGAAATGCGCATGTACCGCTGTCACTTGTAAGACATTGATACCTATCATGCAGTAAACAAATCTCCTATTCAGGAATAATACGTATCTAATAACAATGAAACAATCACAAATAAATAAGCTTTTAAAGAAGACCAGAAGAAAGAGCAATATATTGTAGAATTGAGCTTGATGGGCTTACTGATAATTCCTTGAGTCTTTAAATGAGTACTCTAGCAACCATTAAGGAAGCGATAACAAAAGTTTATCACTGAAAGCAATCAAAGACAATAAGCATTAAGTTAAACATAAGATTAAGATAATCTAATATTTGACACTGAACTGATACAATTCGATATCCAATGGGATGTAAATTCGAAAATAGGATCCAGACCATTGTGTAGTAAAAAGAGATCGTCGCTACGTACAAGGGCTACAACGATATATGGAAGCTTATATAAAATACTTGCAACAAGACAATCGGACCCCAAAATGGTAGCAAGGATAGAGAATTTAATGAACGGTGAACGGATGAAGCGCATATTTTGAATAGTTCAGTAACATAAATCATAGCTGCCGGAAAGCGAAAATATAAAGCACCAACAACTGAAGCTCTAAAGAAAGGAAAATACAACTGTGTGTATATAAAAGCAATAATGAAATTATTATGCAGGTTTTTTTGTCGCTATGTCTCAGATTGATTATATATCCCTGGAACCAAAGAGTTTATCCCCCAAACTACTGGAGCAAAATATCTGGTAGATCGGAAGTTGAGTATGTAAGACCACCATTACCGGTGAAGTAATATTAAATTACCGACCAGATAATTTTAAAGACAATTTCAGAGGTTGATATTTAGTATAAAACGAGGGCATTGAATTTTTTGAGGCCACAATGAGGCAAAATATTACAAGGTCTAGAGTATTTATTTCCAAAACAATTCTTATAGAAATTAGGGTCTGAAGAATATCTTTTCACTCCAACAAAATCCCTGTTAAGCCAAAGTATTGCTATTCTGTATACTGGTGTGGTTTTCAAATGGTATTATGAGCTGCTAGTAATTTTAAATATAGTAGAATGGTCGTAACGTCCAGATCGATAATTAAGAACTGATTGAATTTAAATAATTCCTCTGACGACGAAAATTTCATCATTCCTTCTGAATGCAGAGTTGATGAACCAGAGTTTGTTTGAATCACGTTTTTATGTAATGTGCAGAATGCCTTTTTGAGTAACTCACACTGGAGTTTATATACAAACATTTTGCATAATATAAGGGATTCTGGTTTATTAAAGAAGGAAAAGTATACAGAAATTACAAAGTAATTCAAATGGTATGGCATGTGTTACGGGAGAACTGAAGACATTTGGCAAATTAAAACCTTTTTATTGTACATTAATAATTTACTGTGTTTTTGGATGTGATTGTTTTACTTAACTTTGAACTTGTTTGTTTATATCATTATTTCGGACATTTTGGTATTATGGTGCTCTCTCTATCTTTGGTTCGGTATTTGGGAGTTTTGCTCCGGGAACCTACAAAATTGAAGGTTTGTTTTGTAATTATTATAATTATTGTTGTTAGAACGACATTTGGTCGATTATTTGTGAATTACGAATAAATTTGGTATCCAAATCGGAGTTTGGTTGTGTTATTAATTTGGGTTCGTAATTTGCAAGTAGATCGATAGTCCGTACTTCAATAACTAGAACGAGCAAAACTTGGACGTAACATAAGTTCTTCAATTATTGGTTCTGTGTTTATACCTTGGATTTCCTGGATATTTGGATTCAATTTCCTGATCTCATTGGTCGGTTTCGTGTGGATTAACTCATAATTGTTTTGGTAATCGATTTCCTTGGAACAATCAATACGATGGAAACGCCGAGCAAAAGGCTGAAGGAAAATGACGAAATGGATTGTAAAATTTCTAAAGCTGTTTGTGGTATGTCTGATGTTAATGATGATAAATGTGATGATGTTAGTATTAATAGTATGTCCTCTAGCCAGCTAAGTACTCCTAGATTAAAGTTAGATAAGGCATTACTGAGGAAAAGGAATTTAGAAAAGAGACTTGAATTGGAACGGCAACTTAAGATGTTAGATCTTCAAGAAGAGATTGATATCGCCGAACTAGAATGCAAGGCCGTCGAGGACGAAGAACGATTACCTGTAGATAAATGTGAAATAAATGCTAAAGTGGAAAATTATTTGGATTGTGATACTGGGTGTAATAGTCACTCAGGGAACGTATGTAACATCTCAAAGGTGGACTGGGTTGGCGAACTGAAGGACACGTTACATACAATGGTTAGTAACATGGTTTTACCTAAGATCGATATGATGTATTTTGATGGGCAACCGGGTCAGTATTACCGTTTCATCAGTCAGTTTAATAGCCTTATACAGCGTAAACTGTCAGATAAGAGCCAATTGCTGTCGTATTTATTATATTATTGCAAAGGAAAGGCTAGAACAGCAATCGAATCTTGCGTTTCTTTGCCCAGTCATTTAGGCTATGATAGGGCTAAACGAATTTTATATGATTTATTTGGTAAAGAGCATCTTGTTGCACGAGAACTAATCACTGAATTATTAAACCATAAATCTGTCGGAGGATCAGCTGACGTATTAACTGACTTTGCGATTAAGTTACGTAATGTATGTATAACGTTGAAGGAAATGGGATACATGTCTGACGTCAATTCTACGGCTAATTTGGAGATAATAGTTTCATGCCTACCACTAGAATTGCAGAATAAGTGGGTGGAAGTCGCCGATAAGATTATGATGCATGGGAAGGAGCCGAGCTTTGAAGAATTTGTGGTCTTCGTAGAAGAGAGGGCCAGAATTGCCCGAACCCGTTATGGTAGATTAGTACAGTGTAACTCAAGGTTCGGTAAAAGGAATTCTGAAGGCCAAGTGGATAGGAGATCACGCTTTCATGCAATTAGACGAGACCCAAATAACTCTGTCAAGGTACCACATTGTGAAATCTGCGTAGGTGATCATGAGGCGACAGATTGTCCAAGGTTATCAAAAATGAATGTAAGGGAAAGGAGGCAGGAGGTAAGAAAACGTTGTCTATGTTACTTATGTTTTAGGAAAGGTCACATAGCTCTGTCATGCAACTCAGGCTTCAAGTGCCACGTTGAGAATTGCAAGGTTAGGCATAATTCATTATTGCATATTGATAGTATTGATGGCCATATGGTGAATTTAGCTAAGGATTGGAACTCCTCAAGGGTTTGTTTGGGTATTGTTCCAGTCAGACTGTACGGTCCCAAAGGATGTTTGGAAACATATGCACTTCTAGATAGTGGTTCGGACACTTCTCTTGTATGTGAAGAATTAATTAATCAGTTGGGTATTAAAGGTAAAGAGACTTCGATAAAGGTGGCAACTGTGAACGGGACTACCAATTGTGAATGTTTGGAGGTAAATTTAGAGGTATTTTCATTAGATGAACGGGGTTCTATAAAGATCAACAAAGTTTACACGACCAAGAAACTTCCGATAGATCATGCAGCACCTTTAAACGAACTCCAACTGAATCGATGGAAACACCTAAGGGACATAACCCTCCCGAGGTTGCGAAGTAATTTTGTATGAATATTGATTGGGTGTGATGCTCCGGATGCACATTGGGTCTTGAAACAACGTCTGGGGGACAGGAAGCATCCGTTTGCTGTGCGTACTCATCTCGGTTGGATGATTATAGGTCTTAAGGGAGTATCAAGGTCTCTACATCAAGTTCAATGGTGTCATTGTTCCGCTAATGATATTTTGCGAGATTTAGAAAGATTATATAATCATGAGTTCGAAGATACAGATACGATTCGTAATGGATATTCTGTCGAGGATAAAAAGGCTCTAGAAATAGTTAGCAATTCGTTTAAATTGGAGGGTGGTCATTTCCAAGTTGGTCCACCATGGAAGTATGATAAGCCAAAGCTACCGAATAATTTGGAACTAGCTGAACGCAGACTAGAATGCTTAAGAAAGAGGTTTATGAAAGATAACAGTCTTTTGGAGAAATATAAAGTTGTGATGAATAAACATTTAAGTAAGGGCTACATCACTGAAGCTAGTAAAGAAGAATTTGACCATGATGCTCTTTGTTGGTATATTCCTCATCATCCTGTTATCAACCCTAAAAAGCCTGGAAAATTGAGAATTGTTTTTGATTGTGCGGCTGTCTATCAAGGTTCTCTTAACGACCAGCTTTTCAGAGGACCAAATACTATAAATAGTTTGATCGGTGTACTTCTACGATTTAGATTAGGTAACGTAGCATTAGCTGCTGATATTGAAGAGATGTTTCTTCAAGTAAAGATTCCGAGACAAGACAGGGGAGCGTTTCGTCTATTGTGGTGGGAAGACGGTGATATAAGACGAAAGCCTAAGGAATATTGTTTAACAGTTCATCCGTTTGGAGCCGTGTCGTCCCCTTTTTGCGCTAATTTCGCTCTTAAGAAGACGGTAGATATATTCGGTAAGGAATTTAATGAAGATATCCAGGACGTCGTAGATAAGAAATTTCTATGTCGACGACTATTTAGCCTCCATTGACAACGTGCGAAAATAAAAAATTCACCGTTACGGATCTTAAATCCAATGATGTTAAACGGATTATTATGTGTTGGTGGCCGATTTCAAATTAGTTCCTGGCCCGAGTCGAGAAAGCATCCTATAATATTACCATCAAAGCATAGAATTACAAATTTGATTCTACAGTATTATCATATTTTGGAAGGGCATGTTGGAGCCACACAGGTAATGGCAACAGTTCGAGAAAAATTTTGGGTGCTGAGGGGTGGTGTGACCATGAGGAGAGTGATTAAGGATTGTGTTTATTGTAAAAGGAGGAACGCCTGCCCCATCCAACAACTGATGGCACCACTACCTCCGAGCAGAATAGAAGATGGTGAGTATCCATTATTATCAGTCAGTGTAGATTATTTTGGACAAATTATGGTCAAACATGGTAGACGTACCGAGAAGAGATATGGTTGTGTATTCACATGTTTAAGGTTGAGAGCTGTGCATCTGGAAGTTGCATATAGTTTTACCACAGACTCATTTATCATGACATTGATGAGGTTTATCGGCAGGAGAGGCTATCCAAAAGAGATATACAGTGATAATGGATCAAATCTGGTGGGGGCTGAACGTGAGCTAAGAAAATGTCTTTAGGATTGGGTGCAGGAGCGTATACACTCTGATTTGCTAAGAAAAGGGATTGACTGGCATTTCAGTCCTCCGGCTGCTAGTCATTGGGGAGGAGTTTGGGAGCGCATGATTCGCTCTGTACGTAGGGTATTGGGTGCTCTTGTAAAGGAACAATCTTTAACAGATGAATGCCTTGAAACTTTCATGATAGAGGCTGAGCGTATAATTAACAATAGACCCTTGGTTCCGGTTACGGACGACTCTAATGATCTCGATGCAATAACACCAGCGAAACTATTACTATTGAGAGAGAACGTCGCCGAACTCACTATCTAATGACAGGTATTCTAAGAGATGGAAGCAAGCGAATTACTTGGCACAAGTATTTTGGAGACGTTGGTCTAAGGAATATGTTTCGTTGTTACAGCGTAGATACAAGTGGACCCAACTAGAGAGAAACATACGAGAGGGTGACTTAGTAATGATATGTTCCGAGTTCTCCGAGAAAAACAAATGGCCCTTGGGTCTAGTGCAGAGAGTGT
Source organism: Schistosoma margrebowiei (assembly GCA_944470205.2). Lineage (NCBI taxonomy): Eukaryota > Metazoa > Platyhelminthes > Trematoda > Strigeidida > Schistosomatidae > Schistosoma > Schistosoma margrebowiei. The sequence continues at coordinate 64,943,867 of OX104028.1, read as the reverse complement.
TACCAAGTAAGGATAGATTAGTGAGGCAGGTAGAATTGAGGACAAGAAAGGGGATCCTAGTGAGAGATATAAGAAAACTGTGTCTTCTTGAAGCCGTAGATGGTAGGTAGCTACTCGGGTCCCTAGGCGTACTGGTGTAAGTCCTAGGGATCATGAAATTGTTGGTATATTGAGTGTTTGTTGTTGATTGTTTGTGATGCATATATTTGGATTCTTGTTACTTATTTGTTTGTCTGTGAAAAGAACCAAGGTTCTTTTGGTCGGGAGTGTTACGGGAGAACTGAAGACATTTGGCAAATTAAAACCTTTTTATTGTACATTAATAATTTACTGTGTTTTTGGATGTAATTGTTTTACTTAACTTTGAACTTGTTTGTTTATATCATTATTTCGGACATTTTGGTTTGTCCTTGGTTTGGTATTTTGGTGCTCTCTCTATCTTTGGTTTGGTATTTGAGAGTTTTGCTCCGGGAACCTACAAAATTGAAGGTTTGTTTTGTAATTATTATAATTATTGTTGTTAGAACGACATTTGGTCGATTATTTGTGAATTACGAATAAATTTGGTATCCAAATTGGAGTTTGGTTCTGTTATTAATTTGGGTTCGTAATTTGCAAGTAGATCGATAGTCCGTACTTCAATAACTAGAACGAGCAAAACTTGGACGTAACAGCATGTGCTGAACGTTCACCTGGCGCAAAATAGCATGATGATTTGAAAATTCAGTGATTTTGATATGTTTCGATACATGAGATTCGGTTGAAGTACTCCAAATAAGATGAGATCAAACACTCATCTACAAAGATTTGAGTAATCATGTTCAGCAGTGTGGTAAAGGTCGAAAGTCGTCAACCGGATCAAGGATCACGCTTGAGTTTGGTCAATTCGTACCGTACTATCGATACTTGTGGAAGGTGCAGCAGCAAAATTATATGTTAAAAGTGAATACTAACCAAGGTAAAAAAACATAGGCCTAGCTAAAGTAGAACATAAAATATGATCAAACGTTATGAGTAAACTTAAAACATAATACACAGCGAAGTAAAAAGAAAGCGGTGAGACTCTAGATTACGGATGAGGCAATCAGAAGTGTTTGAGAGATTTCAGGGTTACGATCGGTTCACAGTGAATTCATTTAAAAAACGTGATAATTGAGCAGCTAGAAAAAATAAAATGGCGAGACCATTATTTGTGGACGAATCAATCAGGTACAAGATGACAGATCTCGGATTTTGGCGCAAAGGCCTTTCAAAAGTTTGGCTAAATAGATTTCAAGCGTTATAGCTGATGACACTTTATTGTTACGTCCAAGTCTTGCTCGTTCTAGTTATTGAAGTACGGACTATCGATCTACTTGCAAATTACGAACCCAAATTAATAACAGAACCAAACTCCAATTTGGATACCAAATTTATTCGTAATTCACAAATAATCGACCAAATGTCGTTCTAACAACAATAATTATAATAATTACAAAACAAACCTTCAATTTTGTAGGTTCCCGGAGCAAAACTCTCAAATACCAAACCAAAGATAGAGAGAGCACCAAAATACCAAACCAAGGACAAACCAAAATGTCCGAAATAATGATATAAACAAACAAGTTCAAAGTTAAGTAAAACAATTACATCCAAAAACACAGTAAATTATTAATGTACAATAAAAAGGTTTTAATTTGCCAAATGTCTTCAGTTCTCCCGTAACACTCCCGACCAAAAGAACCTTGGTTCTTTTCACAGACAAACAAATAAGTAACAAGAATCCAAATATATGCATCACAAACAATCAACAACAAACACTCAATATACCAACAATTTCGTGATCCCTAGGACTTACACCAGTACGCCTAGGGACCCGAGAAGCTACCTACCATCTACGGCTTCAAGAAGACACAGTTTTCTAATATCTCTCACTAGGATCCCCTTTTTTGTCCTCAATTCTACCTGCCTCACTAATCTATCCTTACTTGGTAACACTCTCTGCACTAGACCCAAGGGCCATTTGTTTTTCTCGGAGAACTCGGAACATATCATTACTAAGTCACCCTCTCGTATGTTACTCTCTAGTTGGGTCCACTTGTATCTACGCTGTAACAACGAAACATATTCCTTAGACCAACGTCTTCAAAATACTTGTGCCAAGTAATTCGCTTGCTTCCATCTCTTAGAATACCTTTCATTAGATAGTGAGTTCGGCGACCTTCTCTCTCAATAGTAATAGTTTCGCTGGTGTTATTGCATCGAGATCATTAGAGTCGTCCGTAACCGGAACCAAAGGTCTATTGTTAATTATACGCTCAGCCTCTATCATGAAAGTTTCAAGGCATTCATCTGTTAAAGATTGTTCCTTTACAAGAGCACCCAATACCCTACGTACAGAGCGAATCATGCGCTCCCAAACTCCTCCCCAATGACTAGCAGCCGGAGGACTGAAATGCCAGTCAATCCCTTTTCTTAGCAAATCAGAGTGTATACGCTCCTGCACCCAATCCTGAAGACATTTTCTTAGCTCACGTTCAGCCCCCACCAGATTTGATCCATTATCACTGTATATCTCTTTTGGATAGCCTCTCCTGCCGATAAACCTCATCAATGTCATGATAAATGAGTCTGTGGTAAAACTATATGCAACTTCCAGATGCACAGCTCTCAACCTTAAACATGTGAATACACAACCATATCTCTTCTCGGTACGTCTACCATGTTTGACCATAATTTGTCCAAAATAATCTACACTGACTGATAATAATGGATACTCACCATCTTCTATTCTGCTCGGAGGTAGTGGTGCCATCAGTTGTTGGATGGGGCAGGCGTTCCTCCTTTTACAATAAACACAATCCTTAATCACTCTCCTCATGGTCACACCACCCCTCAGCACCCAAAATTTTTCTCGAACTGTTGCCATTACCTGTGTGGCTCCAACATGCCCTTCCAAAATATGATAATACTGTAGAATCAAATTTGTAATTCTATGCTTTGATGGTAATATTATAGGATGCTTTCTCGACTCGGGCCAGGAACTAATTTGAAATCGGCCACCAACACATAATAATCCGTTTAACATCATTGGATTTAAGATCCGCAACGGTGAATTTTTTATTTTCGCCTTGCTAATGGTATCAGACGACAATATTTCAATCTCTTTCCGAAATACTCTGCGTTGGACATATCGAATTAAATCTAAACAGGCTAAATTTAATTCATCAACTCTGAGCATACCCACCTGTAGAGACAGATCTGTTCTACCAGAGCGCATGATCAATAGATATCGCTTGAATCGGGTTAACCATGCAACAGCCTTAAGTAATTTAGTCCAATCTGAATAGTAATTAATAAGTAAATCGACGGAGGATTCTTCAATTAATACATGCGTGGACATAGCTTTCTTTAATTCCAAGAGATGGGGATCAGGAATTCGTATATCAGCAGCAGGCCAAAAGTCCTTTGGCTTCCTCAGAAAATGTGGACCCTCCTCCCATAACTTGACGTCATTGATGTTAAACTTGACCCCTCTGGATGTGAAGTCTGCTATGTTTTCATTAGAGGGTACGAATCTCCATTGGTCCACTTTAGTAAGACTATGAATAGTCGAAATCCGGTTTGCTATGAATGTTTTAAACTGGCTTTTCTCATTTCTAATATAATGTAAGACAATCATAGAATCCGTCCAAAATCTAACCTCTGCAAACTTAACATCTAACTCGAACTGCAGCTGGGACCCCATGCGAGCTGCTAACACTGCAGCCGTAAGTTCCAAACGCGGTATAGTTTGAACTTTCAAAGGGGTTACTCTTGCCTTAGCCATAATAAGACGAGAACATACTTCAGTGTCATGGGTGTGAGAGCGGACGTATGCCACTGCACCATATCCAGTTTCCGAGGCATCGCTGAAAATGTGAAGTTCCAGGAGCGAGCGATCTGACTGCATAGGCAATACGCAACGTGGAAAACTAACGTCCTCAACCCCCTGAAATTCACTTAAAATCCGTAACCAATGTCTGCTTTCCTCATTCGGAATCTCTTCGTCCCATGCTAGTCCCAATTTACCTAAACGTTGGAGTAACTGCTTCATTGGAAGTATAAACGGTGCTAACAATCCCAAGGGATCGTAAAGTGAGGCTACACTCGACAATATACCTCGCCTAGTGAGGGGACGTTTCGGTATGCGAACTTTAAATTCAAACGAATCAACCATAGTATTCCAGAATAATCCCAATGTGCGTTCCGTAGGAAGCCTTTCAAAGTCAATCTCTCTTACGGCTTCTGCTCTTTCCTCTGGATGAATTGATTCGAGAACTTGTAAACAGTTACTTATCCACTTCGTAAGTCTAAACCCACCTTTTCTGAGGAGTAAAGCAAGGGTTTTTGCTAGCTCAATTGCATCCTGCACGTTGTCAATGGAGGCTAAATAGTCGTCGACATAGAAACTCTTATCTACGACGTCCTGGATATCTTCATTAAATTCCTTACCGAATATATCTACCGTCTTCTTAAGAGCGAAATTAGCGCAAAAAGGGGACGACACGGCTCCAAACGGATGAACTGTTAAACAATATTCCTTAGGCTTTCGTCTTATATCACCGTCTTCCCACCACAATAGACGAAACGCTCCCCTGTCTTGTCTCGGAATCTTTACTTGAAGAAACATCTCTTCAATATCAGCAGCTAATGCTACGTTACCTAATCTAAATCGTAGAAGTACACCGATCAAACTATTTATAGTATTTGGTCCTCTGAAAAGCTGGTCGTTAAGAGAACCTTGATAGACAGCCGCACAATCAAAAACAATTCTCAATTTTCCAGGCTTTTTAGGGTTGATAACAGGATGATGAGGAATATACCAACAAAGAGCATCATGGTCAAATTCTTCTTTACTAGCTTCAGTGATGTAGCCCTTACTTAAATGTTTATTCATCACAACTTTATATTTCTCCAAAAGACTGTTATCTTTCATAAACCTCTTTCTTAAGCATTCTAGTCTGCGTTCAGGTAGTTCCAAATTATTCGGTAGCTTTGGCTTATCATACTTCCATGGTGGACCAACTTGGAAATGACCACCCTCCAATTTAAACGAATTGCTAACTATTTCTAGAGCCTTTTTATCCTCGACAGAATATCCATTACGAATCGTATCTGTATCTTCGAACTCATGATTATATAATCTTTCTAAATCTCGCAAAATATCATTAGCGGAACAATGACACCATTGAACTTGATGTAGAGACCTTGATACTCCCTTAAGACCTATAATCATCCAACCGAGATGAGTACGCACAGCAAACGGATGCTTCCTGTCCCCCAGACGTTGTTTCAAGACCCAATGTGCATCCGGAGCATCACACCCAATCAATATTCATACAAAATTACTTCGCAACCTCGGGAGGGTTATGTCCCTTAGGTGTTTCCATCGATTCAGTTGGAGTTCGTTTAAAGGTGCTGCATGATCTATCGGAAGTTTCTTGGTCGTGTAAACTTTGTTGATCTTTATAGAACCCCGTTCATCTAATGAAAATACCTCTAAATTTACCTCCAAACATTCACAATTGGTAGTCCCGTTCACAGTTGCCACCTTTATCGAAGTCTCTTTACCTTTAATACCCAACTGATTAATTAATTCTTCACATACAAGAGAAGTGTCCGAACCACTATCTAGAAGTGCATATGTTTCCAAACATCCTTTGGGACCGTACAGTCTGACTGGAACAATACCCAAACAAACCCTTGAGGAGTTCCAATCCTTAGCTAAATTCACCATATGGCCATCAATACTATCAATATGCAATAATGAATTATGCCTAACCTTGCAATTCTCAACGTGGCACTTGAAGCCTGAGTTGCATGACAGAGCTATGTGACCTTTCCTAAAACATAAGTAACATAGACAACGTTTTCTTACCTCCTGCCTCCTTTCCCTTACATTCATTTTTGATAACCTTGGACAATCTGTCGCCTCATGATCACCTACGCAGATTTCACAATGTGGTACCTTGACAGAGTTATTTGGGTCTCGTCTAATTGCATGAAAGCGTGATCTCCTATCCACTTGGCCTTCAGAATTCCTTTTACCGAACCTTGAGTTACACTGTACTAATCTACCATAACGGGTTCGGGCAATTCTGGCCCTCTCTTCTACGAAGACCACAAATTCTTCAAAGCTCGGCTCCTTCCCATGCATCATAATCTTATCGGCGACTTCCACCCACTTATTCTGCAATTCTAGTGGTAGGCATGAAACTATTATCTCCAAATTAGCCGTAGAATTGACGTCAGACATGTATCCCATTTCCTTCAACGTTATACATACATTACGTAACTTAATCGCAAAATCAGTTAATACGTCAGCTGATCCTCCGACAGATTTATGGTTTAATAATTCAGTGATTAGTTCTCGTGCAACAAGATGCTCTTTACCAAATAAATCATATAAAATTCGTTTAGCCCTATCATAGCCTAAATGACTGGGCAAAGAAACGCAAGATTCGATTGCTGTTCTAGCCTTTCCTTTGCAATAATATAATAAATACGACAGCAATTGGCTCTTATCTGACAGTTTACGCTGTATAAGGCTATTAAACTGACTGATGAAACGGTAATACTGACCCGGTTGCCCATCAAAATACATCATATCGATCTTAGGTAAAACCATGTTACTAACCATTGTATGTAACGTGTCCTTCAGTTCGCCAACCCAGTCCACCTTTGAGATGTTACATACGTTCCCTGAGTGACTATTACACCCAGTATCACAATCCAAATAATTTTCCACTTTAGCATTTATCTTACATTTATCTACAGGTAACCATTCTTCCTCCTCGACGGCCTTGCATTCTATTTCAGCGATATCAATCTCTTCTTGAAGATCTAACATCTTAAGTTGCCGTTCCAATTCAAGTCTCTTTTCTAAATTCCTTTTCCTCAGTAATGCCTTATCTAACCTTAACCTAGAAGCACTTAGTTGGCTAAAGGACATACTATTAATACTAACATCATCACATTTATCATCATTAACATCAGACATACCACAAACAGCTTTAGAAATTTTACTATCCATTTCGTCATTTTCCTTCAGCCTTTTGCTCCGCGTTTCCATCGTATTGATTGTTCCAAGGAAATCGATTACCAAAACAATTATGAGTTAATCCACACGAAACCGACCAATAAGATCAGGAAATTGAATCCAAATATCCAGGAAATCCAAGGTATAAAAACAGAACCAATAATTGAAGAACTTATGTTACGTCCAAGTTTTGCTCGTTCTAGTTATTGAAGTACGGACTATCGATCTACTTGCAAATTACGAACCCAAATTAATAACAGAACCAAACTCCAATTTGGATACCAAATTTATTCGTAATTCACAAATAATCGACCAAATGTCGTTCTAACAACAATAATTATAATAATTACAAAACAAACCTTCAATTTTGTAGGTTCCCGGAGCAAAACTCTCAAATACCAAACCAAAGATAGAGAGAGCACCAAAATACCAAACCAAGGACAAACCAAAATGTCCGAAATAATGATATAAACAAACAAGTTCAAAGTTAAGTAAAACAATTACATCCAAAAACACAGTAAATTATTAATGTACAATAAAAAGGTTTTAATTTGCCAAATGTCTTCAGTTCTCCCGTAACATTATGATGAAAACCCTATATATAATTCCTAACTAGGGCGAATTGTGATAATTATTGCGAACGAGATAATAAAACACCAATAACACTGGCTGTAGCTAGGTACTGCAATCCATACGGATGTTTTGAGAGCATACAAACTCCTGCATAGGCTTGGATATGTGCATCGTGTCGTTATGCACAAGTGGAATTTTGTTTACTGAACAACAGGAGTGCGCACAAAGAATATTAAAGCTATGTGGTCGTGGCTGAAAGAGGTTTCTAGACTTTATCATCGCTCCGGAGGCCCACTATTCTGTAGCCATATGGATAATTTTCTCTACTGCGTGCACTACCATTTTAGAACATTCGAACGTCTTTCAAATCATGAAAAGTTTTTAAACCATGTATATAAAGTGTATCTATTTCATTTCTTTGGTGTTGTATAACACATTTTTACTCTATGCATGTTTTTGCTGATTGGCTAATATTTCTCAAGACCACTTAAGGTTCGTTCAAGGGTCGTCCACAAATTATAGTCTCGCCAAGAAACCTGGACATTAACACTTCTGAAAGCAGGCTCAGTGGTCTAAATGTTAACTGTTCGAGCACAGTACCGAAGGTCCTGAATTTGAATTGCCTTTGAGCGACTGTCGATGCTCACTTTCAAAAATAGTCTCAAACTGGGACGAAACATACACCTATTGCCTACAGATTCTCAGCTGAGGTTGACAGATAGTTGGTTTATGATCTCAGTAAAAGCTCAACAATCTTCACAATCCTGTACCGATAAAAAAGAAATAGAAATACTGTTTAAAAGCTGTTTGAAAAGATTTTCACTCTAATCTTTCTGCTGTAATTAGCACGAACTTTAAGCGCTGAAGAAGTCGACCTTACTGTAAATGTATACTTTTTTCCATGAACGGCAATCTGCTCAGAGAAACTGAAGTAGAAAGCAAATATGCAATTGACCACACGACAAACATATATGAAGTCAAATTTGAAGTAATTTACGAAATCATCTTTTATCTGGATTTTTCAAAATGGTTTCTGTTATTATGTTTTCACGGTATGATTGATCATCTTTTGTTCATCTCTGTGACGGTTATTGACAGCATCGCTGAGATCATTGTCACCATTACAAAAAAAAGCAGAAACATTAAGCTATCTGTATAACTAAGTACATAATTTGTTTACGTTATTTGTCTTGTTTAAGGTATTTTATGCTAAAAATTATGCAGTTGTGAAGTTGGAATTGCCTCACAATCTGTGATTTTAACCTCTAGTATTTATTATATGGACGTTTGGCTATTAACAGGAACGGAATTACTAAAATGTGCCGGTGTTTTTAACGTCACTTGAAAATATCATGTTCAAATCTTTTCAGTTTGCCAGACGGAAATAAAGTAGATCTACAACTAGATGCAAGATTCTTCAACAGTCTGTATCTATTTTAATAGCAGTGATGCAATTATCCAGAATGCTATCTTTCTTAGAGTTGTGTGGTAAACACCAAGTTTCAATTTATTCTGATTATCTTTTTCCTTCCCACCGTGATGCGGTGATAAAATATATAGCAAAGCTTTGATAATCAAAGTAACCGACGTTTCCAAATTCAGATTTGATATGGTTTACCGGACTGCTAACAATGTCAAATGGCCTTTCACTTTGACAATACGTCAAGAATTCGATTTTGACACCAGTAAAATGAGACTGCGTCACATCGTTTGAAGTTTCTATTTTACTTTTTTGATATGAAGTGAGTAAAGAATTAAGCCAAACAAGCGAGTGATATCTGGTAGCATGAAATATGAGTCTGGCAGATAAACGGGCTTTGAAAATTTCAAAGTACAACACTATTACTTGATGCCTAAATCTACCTTCAGTAATGACTACGTTGTAGAATTCAAAGTGTTCATATTGAACATACTTTCATGTTAGGTGTAAACGTGAGGTGTAATGTTTCTAAATGTCAGGAGTTATTTCTTGAAACGCACAAAAGTGATAACACATGACTTTATTTCTCAATGAATAGATTAATTGATATTCTTTACACCCTACTATAACTATCGTAGTCTACTTCATAATAAAACAAGAAACCTTATCAAAAATAAGTATATACCGGTATTTCTTGTCCAACCGATAAAGGATAATGTTATTTTTAAAATCAAGCTACTGTAAAAACAAGCCAGTTCAGCAATTTCTGAATACGTCAATCACTTATTTTGTAGTTTCGCATTGTAACGTGTTTCGTATCAAAAGAAAACTTTAGAAAACAACTTAAACGCTCAAAACGAGTAATTACTGAAGAGTAAGACTTCATTTCATGAGTAGTTTAGTTTGTCGTATCTAGTCTTACATCCAACCCGCATTAAATTGTAGTGTGGCGTCGAGTCGCGGTTGACTATGATCACCACTACAGGAAGACTGCGTTCTAGTTAACCGATAAGATCCCCCATAAGCCAAATACCAGATGGCAGTTGATGGCCGTAGTCGAGATGTATTCGTTGGTGATCTTGTGGTATCAAAATAATACCGAGATCCTGACAGGTTACAAGCATAGTTACTGAGCTTAACCGAATTCGTTCAACGTTACAATCAACGGAAGGAAGAATGTCTGTAGTACAGTTAAACATACAAGTACAGTAAAACAATCACTGGTACAATTGGTTATAATAATAATTGTTTCCATTAAATCAATCTCTTGATAAAGGCACGCCACTACATATTACTGTAACCTCCAGGGAGAGACCAATTTATTTATTCTTCCCGAATCACATTTGGCCACGCCGATCGTTAACATATTCACTCTGTCTGTTTTGTTGTGACAGTGTGTGTATCGCTTACAGTTGTAGCGTGGCGTCGAGTCGAACTTGGCTATGAACACCGCTACAGAGAAACACGTTCCAAATAAATCCATAAAATCCCCCAGGAAGCCAAATATCAGAAGGCAGTTAATGGACCAAGTCAAGATATATTTGCTGGCGATCTCTTGGTATCGAAAGGATACCAAGATCGTGCCAGGACACAAGCTTGATTACAGAACGTAACCGAATTCGCGCAAAGTCACAATCAAAAAGTGTAAGAATAATGGATGCTTTTTAGCACAGTTAAACAAAAGCACATTGAAACAGTCACCGGTACAATTGGTTATAATAATAATTGATTTCAATAAACCAATCGTGTTCTCTTGATAAAAGTGAGTCACTACACAATATTCATCACAAGTCTTTAGCTTTTTTTGTCTGGCTTGAAATATTGGCTGATGGTCTATCAAATGGAATTGACATACATGCCTTCTTTGGTTCGCTTCTCCATATCGCTCTCCCACTTTTCATTTTTTCAATGTCTTCCTGAAATAAAATCACACAACTTCACATTTTATTACCACTATTGTGCAATCGGCCTTAGCCGAGGTATGATACATGGAGTTAAGATAGAAAGTATTTTCATGATGTTTTCATTTCGACTTTCAAATTACGGTCAGAACAGTGGGTCATTAAGAGTTTCCTGCTGTTACGAGATAACCAAAGCAATTAATTCAGATTTCAAGTATTCGGCAATGTCTAATCAAACATCAAGTTGATTTGTGACCAAAATGAGAATAGTCAAAAATTATGTTATGTGAATATGTACAAGCCACGAAAAATTTATTAATGATTACAGAAAGCACCTAGCGAAATTAAGAAATATCTATTTTATTACTGGATTTCCTTGAAAATGGACAACAGATCAATCGAAAAATATCGATATCTTCTTTCTATATAAAGAAACGAACACAATACTATCTCACTGGCGCCATTTCTGTAAAACAAAATATGTTCAAAATTTCTGTACGTTACATATTGATAATTATTAATAATTGTTATTTATTCTATAGCTAATTTTGTTAGCTGTTTTCATCCACTGTGTTTATGCTGAAATTCTTTACACCGATGGTAAGTTTCTTTAAGTAACTTAGTTGAAGTATTATGAACACAATCAAGCTTATCAGTCATTGTCTTGTCATTTAGATAAATGTTTTATATTTCTATACCTTCAGTAAGATAGAGGTTTACTGATCACATTCAAATTCCAAATATCATATTAATCACTACCCGTAGTATACACTCTTTGAAAAATAACATAATGGCGAATTTGATACAAATACTTACTTAACTACTTACGCCTGTTATTCCTCGCGAGGGAGCAAAGACCGCTCACCAGCATTCTTCACTCAACCCTGTCCTGAACAATTCTTTCCAGCTCCTTCCATTTCCCATTCATCCTTTTCATACCTGCTTCTATTTGAAAAAGTCATGTGTTCTTTGACCTTCCTCTTTCTGGATGAAGATTGTAGTAGTTCACGGAGTTTCAGCTTTGTACAGTAGAACTGTCTTGACGTTCATACTGAAGATTGTAACTTTGATATTGATTGATAGACAGTTGTTTTAAGCTCCATATGTTTTTCAATTGTAGGAGTACGACCCTTGCTTTTCCGATCATTGTTTTTACGCTAACCATCAAAAAATAATTCGATACAAATAACTTTACTGAATCTCCAATACTATATGTTATTGTAAACAGCACGTTAATAATTAAAAAGAAAACATTATGAACAAGTTTTCAAATCTAATAATTATTACAATCACCATATTAGGCTAAATGTTTTTAGAAGTCAGTATTAGATGCATCCACATATTAATCATACACTACGATCGTTTGCATAAGTTGAATGTTTTATTTAAAAGTATTTACGTTATGAACATTTGAAAATCATTCACTTATACTCCTAATTCATAATGTTTTAAGAATAAGTTTAAAAATCTGTCTCATGAATATTATTTCCTGAAAAACTGTTCATCAAAATGTTTGTTTCTTTATTTAAGTGACCTAATACTTTTTAAGGTTAATGTGCATTGAACAAGATTCCCATGGTTCGAATACTATCATTTAAATTTTCAATTGTTGGCTCTGAAAGGTTGTATGTTTGACTGAATGTACTAGACAAGAGATTGATGATGACGTCATTGTTGGGATTTGGAATATATATTCAAACGTCTCAGATACATTAAGTAAAATAAATGATGGTCGAAGACTGATAAGTTAAGTGTTAGGTTATATTCTTCTGATGACAATCTTACATTTAGGCTCCATGATCAAGTCAATATGAGATAATTATGCGTTCAAATTTCTACCTTAATAAATTATTATCATATTTCTTATTCTGAAAGATCTTTCTCTCAGCTTTCATTAAAACTGAGTAATTGTCTCGTATATAAGTATCCTGGTTTATGCATTGAAAGCAAAGACGTGCTGATGGAAATTTCAACTTTTGAAAGTAAACGGAAAGAGCAATATATTATTTCCAGTAATAATAAAATTGCTATTTAAAACTAACCAGCATCCCAACGGCTTTGATTGTTACAATGGAAATAACTTTAATGTAAAAAAATTACTTGAGAATCAGCTTCATTATATGCTTATAATTTTTATTTGAATGTTAATCTCACTCACTTTGGTATCAAGGAAGTTAATAATCAGATACCGATCAGAAGTCAGTCAATTTGAATTGCTTAATTTTATATGACTAACTTTATCTTGTACGAAGAGAAATAAATAAAATTCAAATAAAAGACGGTTTTATCATGAGAAAAAAAAGAAAGAAAGATGAAGTGAAAACAAAAAGATTCATGGTATCCATGTTTAATCAATAACAGGAAAATGAAGTGAACTAAAGAATTAAGAATGAAAAAACTACTTATCTTCAATTTTGACCAAAAGAGACCATAATGCTAAGCAATATATGAATCTGGTAATTGTTTTCCAGTCTTTCTACACTGAAATAATAATGTAAATTCATAGTACATAACTTGGTGAAGTACAATATTCTTCTTTTGAATTTGAAAAGCAGAAAATATTCATCATTTTTTGTGATAATTCAATGAGTATTGAAGGTTTTTTTAATTTTAAGCTGTAACGATATACACATAGTGAATATCAAATATTGGAACATGAACGGCTAATAAGTTCTTAATGTTAACTTAGTCTATTTTCTAAACCATAATTTACTATACCTGTTCATTTTTTAGTGTGTAGAAGATAATTTTTAACTGAATCATTCATACATTTAAGCATGATAACTTTAGATATATATTCCATTAGTTTGTTCTATTCAACACACTATTATATGTGTTTTAATGAAGTAGATTTCAATTGATAAAATATATGATCTACGACTTTTTATATTTATAGTTTATGAAGATTATCAAACAGACCCTGTAGTGGTAAAAAAAGGTACGGTTATGAATAAGAACTTCAGGCTTTCTTACTTTTTAAATAACGCTCCGAATGAGATTTCATGTTTAATTATATAAAAAATTAGTAAATGATCAATTTTATTTAAACGGAAGGGGTTATGTGGAAATTTTGAAAATTTCACTGATTAAAATCAAGCGGTAATTGAAGCTAGACAACCACGGAAAACCTGGAAGCACTGGACGGCCGTTTCGTCCTAGTATGGGACTCCTCAGCAGTGCACATCCACGATCCCGCACTCTGCAAGATTCTAACCCAGTTTTCGTAGTTTATAATTTACGAATAGATGATAAATATAGCCGTCTAATATAGACTGTCATTTTCATAAATGTGAATTAAATGATAGAGGAACATTAGTTTAGTAAATACCATCTAAGTATACTAGAAGAAAACATAATCTCAGACTGTCACACAATTATTTGTCGTCTGATAGTAAAAGCTTTTCAGAATCTCATCACGAACTACTGAATTCGAAGAGTTATCTTGATCAAGCAAAATACATGGTATTTTTTTCAATTATAGATAATTATTCATTTAAACTACAAAACGTCAGTCGGCTAAACTTCAGTTTTAAAACACGTCAATCTATTAGCAATGACAAGAAGTGAACAGAGATATCTCACGTCCAATAAGTAATGTATATTATGATGATACAATAACTATACCATGCAAAACATGATTGTTGAGTCAGATTCTATCCAACAAAGAGACTTTGTGAAGAAATATCCAGAATTATTCTAAACATGATAAGCAATAGTGATGTAATAACACAGAAAGACCTACGAAAAATTACAGTGAATCGTCGTTTGACGAATGTAATAAAGTGCTACGAATATTTCACAAACATACTTTGAAATAAAGATGAAATAATGAACTTTCAAGTTGTTTCATCAAATTTTCTTGAGTTTGAAACGAAATTCCACATTTAATGAAAGGAATGGGATATTAAGGATCATGTGAATTAATAGCATTTGCATAACATCTAGTCGTGTTTGTGCTTATTTTAAATTTTCACAGCGTTCAAAATAATCGGCAGACGTTCACGTAAGTACTATCGGAATAAATATTTTTGAAAGAGATGGCTATTTTGTGCAAATTATAGAGAAACATATATTCACATATCATCTCCCTTCATATGTTTTCTTAATAAGCTATATCTGTTTCAAATAGACCACACAATTATAATCGAAAACCACTCCTTTCGTTATTGTTATTTACATTTCTAGTGTTTTTGAAAGCTTACTCGTATTGATTTGTTACGTTAACTGAGGATAAGAAACAATAAAAGATATATTACTTATGCCATTTTCCTTATATACAAAATTAGCCAGACATGGGTTTTTCAACCAACACCATCCTGAGCTGTCCTTTTGAATTGTTTACAAATGCTATTCGCTGCTTTAATGTTTGCTTTTGATCCTTTTTTTATTTTTACCTTCAAAATTCTAAGTTTGGGTTAACCCCTTTATCGTTTATGCAGTGTATGTTCTATTCGCCTCAAGCGTCTATTTCTAATCTCCTCTTGATTTGTTCTCTGCTGCAGTAGGTTGCTGCTCACGGTATCCGTGGAAAAAATTTGGATTGTCTTGAAATAACATTTACATACTCAAACCAAATATTAGCTAAATATAAAATTTCGATGTTTAATCAACTATCACTAGTGTGCATCTGTTAACCTTGTAACATCATGCAATTGTGACCAGTGATAACTTGAAAAGCAAAATATAATTTTATATCAAATAGAAAAAATACATTACGAAGATTTATTATGTAAAGAAACTCTTTCCAGGAATGATGTGTGAATTTCTAAAATACCTTCAAAAGTGTCTCCATCAGTTATTACAATGTTGGTGTAAAAACTACAACCGCGCATCAATTAATCATAAGTGTTTGACAGAAGCACAAACGAATGAATACGAAATAAATAACGGAAAGACAACAATGCAGAAAGGCAAAAAAATCGTAATCGCTGAAGAAATATTTATTAGTAGATGGATGAAAAATGATCATATATACGTAATTACGTCAGTCATCAGTCGTGGAGAAGCATAGGTCACCAACCAGCATTCTCCATCTAACTATGTCTTCAGCAATCCTTTCCACTTCTTTCCTGTTGCTATTCAATGTTCTCATATCTGCTTCCTATTTTGGGCACAATATGTTGTGCCTCTTTTCCATTCCCTTTCAGGATTCCAAGTTAGTGCTTTTCTCATGATGTTGTTCGATGATTTTATTAAAAAGTGTCACATCCACTTCTAGCATCTTTTCTAATTTCCACCTCAGTGATATGCTGGATTGTTCTCTGCCACAGTAGGATGTTGCTCATAGTATCCAACCAACGGACATTCAGTATATTGGGTATAAAATTGTTAAGCAATACCGGTAATTACTTGATGATGACTGTGTTAGTCCATCAAGTTTCAGCTCTGTACATTAGAACTGTGTTGATGTTTTCATTGAAGATTCTGACTTTGGTGTCTGGCTGCAGAAAAGTGATTTGAGTACCAAATGTTGTTCACCAGTAGTAATGCTGTTGTTGCTTTGCCCATTTTCGTCCATACAATTGCATCAGATCTTCCTTGTTCATCGATGATGCTGCTCAGCCACGTGAACGTTTTAACTTCTTATATAGTTTCGTCATCAAGTGTGGTTGTGTTGGAGCTCTCCATGTCGTACTGAAGGATCATGACGTTTCTCATTTATATGCTGAGGTCTGCTGATGCTAATGCTACGGCCATACTAATTGCCTTAATTTTCTTTGTTATAAAGTATCTGATAAACAGCTGTGTAATCTGCAAAGCTGAAATCGTCTAGTTACGTGTTAGCTGTCCTTTGCATTCCGTGCTTCCGTTCAGGTGTGGAGATCTTCATAGTCCAGTCATTCAACAGTTGAAAAAGAAAGAAGGAAAGTAAATAATCTTGTTTCACACTGGTTTTCCTCTCAGTCCCACCTGACTTGGACGTGATGCAGCTTCGAAATTACTTCTATGTCCAACCTTAGTGCTTCAGCTGGTATATTTTTGGGTCCTGCTGCTTTTTTAAACCTCTTTTTTCTGGTGGCCATTTCGATATCCTCAACTGTGTTCAGAGTAACGTCTATAGAAAGGTCTGTAATTTCTGCTTCGATATCCTATGGATTAAATGAAGTTGGCATAATCTAGGGTTCATTGAAGTGTTCCACCCATCTGTTCCCCCGCCCTTGAATTTCAGTGATTGGCTCGCCTTAACTGTTGTTATTTTCTGATCTCTTGGCCTATATTTTTGGTTCTGATCCAGGGTTTTGATAGAGATCCATTTTTTTATTATTGTGCTTTTGATACCAAGCACCTCCTCACACTTTGAAGATAGTGCTTCTTTGATACCTTTCCAGTTTTCCTCCATAGTAGATTCTTCTTCTCTCAGTAGAGCCTGCAAGGCTTGAAAGTAGTTGTTGAGAGTAACATTGAAGTCTTAGTGCTTGTTAGGATCTCTAAACTAGGCTGTATTGAGCATTTGTAGTGCCGTTTATCCAGTTTTACGGTGTTTTTTTAACTTCAGTTTGATCCTTGCAACAACCAGGTTGATGATTGTCTGAAGCTACATCAGCTCCTCCCTTAATTCTTTCATCTATTGTGAAGGAACAGAATGCCACCTACAACAATTTTTGTTGAATGCACCCAAATTTTCTTATATCTCAACATTTTTTTCTTTAGTCAAGTTCATATCTTTCGATATTTTCAAATCCGTTTATATGTATATCAAGAGTTTTAGGTCCTTTCCTGTGCACTTTGCCATGTTCGATTACAGCCTCACAAAGGGCTGATATTTGTCAGCGTCATTGATATCATTGATGGGTGCATAACATTGGATCACATTCATTATGATTTCCTCCTTGTTTATTTTGAAGGTCGCTATGATGATCTTGGGTCCATGAGATTCATACCCTAAAAGTGCATTACGTGCCTCTTGAGACTGCATTAGAGCAACTCCCCGAGTGTCTGAAGCATTTTCTCCTTTGTGATCAGAGTGCAGCAGCAACTGTCTTTTTCTGTTCAACTGAAGTTCAATGGGATTCACTTATGTCGTGCACCGTCAAGGTTATATCTCCCCATCTCTTTTTCTGTTTGATTGGTTCTCCCGGTCTATCACACTGTTCGGACATTCCATGTACCCATAAGATTTGTTGCTCGGGCTGTTAGAAGAGGCATCTTCCTAACGAATCTCGAATAATCTTGTTTTTCAATATGAGGCATCATAATTCATTCTTGAACTCGTAGCACAAGATCAAAATTGTTTAACGTTTAATTGTGGTTATCGTTTACGTATTTCTTGCTTCACGCTCATCGTTTACCTATTTCGAAAGACAGAAAGTTTAGTCACTTATAGTTGTTTCTTGATCGTTGTAATAAATCATAAGACTGAAACTCTTTAAAATTCCAACGATAGTTTTAAAGTTCGTTGATTAGTAGGAGGACAGTCATGTGCTTAATGTGAGTCTTTTAAAAATTCATTAACATATTCTCAATAACTTAATTTTAAATACCTTTGGATTGGTTTAAGACCAAAGAAAGAAAATCCCAAAATGTAAGTCAATATTTCAATAAATATACTTTTTATTTTTTAACAACTGGAAAAATAATTGAAAACGGAAAAAACGAAAAAAATACAGCAAACTATAATAAAGCGAACAATTAAAAACATTTGGAAAACAAAAAGATAAAGAAAATTAAAAAGATTGAAAACGGAAAACGAAAAAAAGACAAAAAATAAACACAAAAATAAGAGAAAAAAGATAAATTTAAAGGACAGAAAAATAGAAAAAGACGGATGCCAGATATACCAAATGACACTTAAATAAATATAAGTGACTTCATGTAGTTTGTCGGCAGACAAATTAGGACTGAAAGCTTATGATGATTAGGAGTATTTGGATCATAGTATGAACTAAGAATCCTAGAAATAATGTAATTGGATCAAGAAGTACTAGATAATCACAAACTTATGTGCCGTATTTAGAATTCGGAATCAAGCATTCAACAAGTACAATGGTATAATCAGTTCATTCAGACACCACATCCGTCATGGCTTAAATAAGAGTCTTAGTGTCTGTAATCTGTACTTCTTCTTACGTTCATACTGTGTCTGTCCGACATTGTATTGGATAAAAACTCTGTATTATCTAGAGTGTGCTCATTAGTATTGGAATTAACAACCGAATTCGGAACAGACTCGCTTGATTCATGGGATTGTATACAATCGCCGTGTCGGTTGTGTACCTGAACTACTATCTACAATTTATAGCACAGACATCCAAAAACTAAGGTAAACATTAGAAGTGACTTCCTGATAAGGGTAAAGAGCAGCTGACATGAAATCATCCGAATTGTAATCAGACTCGAGCTTATTTAGTACATGTGCGTTGCATTGAACAAGTTTTCCACAAGAAACAAATGCATTATGAGGACAAATAATATTTGATATGACATCGAAATTCAATTCTCCTGAAGTAGTTTCCTCACATTTACGAAGAATTTAATCGCAGAGTAAAGGATCATTAGAAAAATCAGCATCGATCAAAATTACACCAGGTTTTTGATCATGACTAAGTTAATTCAACATATTTTCCTCAGATTTGCCAGAAATTTCGTCACAAATGAGTGAATCGTTAGGAAAAACCATATCTGGTACAATATGACTAGAAATCTGATAAGTCGACTGATGAGAAACTGTTGTCTTACAAGAATTCTGAGTTTCATTTGACTCTGAACTGCTATATGACTCTAAACTGTCTTTTAAAATCGTTGATAAGGATAAATGATCATTATAAATACTCATTTTCATGGAATAAAAATTACAAGACTTGATACTATTTGCAGCGAGATGAACAACATGATTACGAACTGAATGAATTTGTCTAATATCACCACATTTAAAGCACTTAGAATTACAAAATTTACATGTATTAAAAAAGTGGAACCTCCCATAGGACAAACATCGACGAAACTTGTGCCCATCTCCGTAAAATGCATCGCAACCCCTCAATGAATTATATGCATAAACTAGAGTATGAACTGGGTTGGGATGACGTAATGTAGTGGAATTTTTTATGTACTCGTAAATCATTTAACGAAATCTTCCTCATTTACGATATTTGAAATTCATATACTTAAAATAGTCCAGCAGTAGTTCCTTGAGAGAATTTCATGAAACGTCAGAGCATTTTTAAGGCTGTATGCTTTTTTCGGATGGATGTGAAGAACTGTCCTGCAATATTAAAAAACTCATCATCTTCCTTGGTCACAGCTCAGATTTTGAAACTCTCAAAGTAATCCTTGAAAGTTTCAGAAGATAAATGAATATCAAACTGTTCCATCACACGCTCAATCGCGAAGCCGATAAGATGATGAGAAGTAATTGAACTACAGGACGAACTGAGATTCCAAGGAATAACGTCATTGGATGAAGAAGTAATCGATACGTACAAAGAAAGATATATTGTCTAGATTAAGGCATCAAGTATTCAACAAGAACTAAGGTATAATGAGTTCATACAAACAACAAAAACAGAAATTGATAAACTGCTTATTAAAGAATCCTGTGCGGACAGTGATTCATCTCATGTTGCATAAATAAGATTTTGTTTGATTATAGGGCTGTTCAGGAGTTCATGACTGTCAATGTAACTTAAAGCACTGACAATAGTATTAGTATGTATGGGAGATTTCCAAATCGGAGAGACAATGCTCATTTTAATTGTTTGAACAGTAGCAGACGGCGAATGCCAGTTATGCAGATTGACACCATAACTTATATACATGTACAATATACGTCAGGTGTAGGGGAAACTAAGTATAAAACCACAGACGGTGATTACATCAAATGATGATAAATATTGTCCATGTGGAAGTCCACATCGATAAACAGGAACAATGTGGAAACCATAATTTCAACTAGACGCAATTAAACCAAATCAATATCATTGTTGATGTGTTTCAACCTTCTTTTGACAGCTACCACAAGAACACCGGAAACCATATCGATCACTACTACGACCGCCAATGGAAAACCGAAACCACGTAAGTTCAGTGTCATAAAATGAAAAAGCACACACCGCTACAGAGCGGAACGCAGACAGCATTAATCATAATTAAATCACCTCAAAGCGATACTGAAACACTCATGCACAACAATGAATTTGAAATCGTGTTCATAATGCTTGGTATACACAATAACTGATGTCAGACAAGTGATGTACATGCACTAATCAGATATTATTACACCTGTGTCCGCTGTGATTTACGTCGTTTACTTCCTGTCCTATCATCATCCGATTGCAAAACGTCACCAGATCACCTTTGCATGGACGATGACTAGCTTTGAAGCCGATCAGTACAAACGCATCAAAAATCGGTTAAACATGAGACAGCTATACATTTGTCACCCATGATACTTGATTCGTTTGTGACCTTATCGTTAATCTAGTGTGTGGGTTTGTGAAAATTTTGGTTAAACCCGTGTTTCTTGTTGGCCCGCTTCAATTTTCAGAAAAACATGCACTCATCTACTAATGGCAATTTTTATTACCTCTCAACCACTTCATTAATGTTCACCTGAATACTCATTCGCATTTTTCCGCCAGATGAGCTTTTAAAGTAACTATCATTGTCTATTGTTCAGATTGTTTGTTTCGCATTGATTTCAGCAAATGCGACAACTTATAGACCTAGACCAGCCAAAAGACGTGAGTTTACAACATATACCGATTGATGTTTAAGGCTTTTTTCAAATTTTTTATTCAAGACTTTCGTTATCGTCTTGGTTGTTTGTGGGAATCTGCAGCACGTTAGTGGACAATTACTACACGCTGCATAGTAATGGTTCATTAAATCAAGAACCATAATTTTGTCCTCATCTTAATGTTATGGAATATATATGCTTTTAACCTACCCGTTTTTTAATTCTTACCATGACAAACACAAATCTTATATTTAAAACGCTTCACTCGAAACATGTTTTAAATGAATACTGTTAGTTTAATGCTTCACAAACTAAGCAAGTACAAATATTTTTCGTTGAATGGATCTATCAAACCTTCAATAATTTATTAACAATGAAACCTCTAATTTCTAAAATGGTTGCCTAGATGATTATATGCGTTTCAAAACTGTTGGCAGGGAGTTGTCATTGTGTAAACAGTGTTTCACACATACTATTTACAGTTTTAACGTACGTATCAAATACATAGTATTAAAGAGTAACGTCTTTATTAAGCTGTTGAAATCTGCCACAGCACTACACGTTTTTTGAAACTCATTTATATTTTCGTTCACTTTGTATTTTTCTGCTTTCAGGATATGCTAGACGCACAAGCCCAACTACCTCAAAAAGAAAAAGACGAAGTAAGTCTTACAACATTTTTTCTACTTATATTGTTGCGAAATATCACACGATTATGGTTCGTGGGAGAAGTAAAGCTGATAAATCTGAAGCGGATAAGTCGCTTGGACTGTGAATACCAAATTATGAGCAATCCCGTTCACGCGTCAAAAGCATCATCCCAAGTATACTTTCGCTCATCAAGTATAAGGAAAGAAAAAGGATGTCTGAGGATATCTGATTTAGGAGTAGTACTTTGACTTCAATATGTCATCTTGTTTAAAAATCCCAACTGACTTTGGTTTATCACTTTTATTCACATGACTATAGGGACTTTAAATTAACGCACATCATACGATTCGCAAATATAACTTAGTTTTTCACATCTTCAGGACAGAACGCGTGCAAGCAAATGACGGTGATTAATATCTTATGTAAAGGTGATGCGATAAATGATATGTGAAACAGAAAATTCGCTAGCAGTGTAGGCTTGTCGATTAACTACCTTTAGTGTTTGATTTCAGTTTACCAAGCAATCCATAAATCCTTACAAAATGTGAGAGGTGGACTTCAATCACGGAAGCCAAGCTGTAAGATTTACAGAAATCAGGTGAAAAACTATATGCATGGGGACAACCAAATTGATCGATTAATGTAAAATTCAAATGAACTACAACAGCGTATATAAATTTGTATATAACCAATTAAACAAAACAAAAGTTCCATTATGTTTCGGTAAAACAATGAGCTGTTTACAATTATCACGTCAACCATTGCTTTGCGTTTGATTTCACCTCAGATAACAAACAAGTGTCTTTTCATATTAGTCACAGAATAGTTGTTTCGTGGTGCTAGAAGCGACGTGCATAATAGAAATTCTCAAGTATGTCCACATAGTACTCTAGTAGCCACAAATGAGTTAATGGACGAGTAAGTGGAAGGATCGTGGACAGCGATGAAGTGTTATATTGTAGTTAGAATAATGCATGCAAGAATGTACAGCGCATTTGTCATTTCATATAAACACCACATATCCGAAGAAAATCTGCAACTGAATATCAATATTCATCACAAAGATGCTCAGCCTTATTGTAGTTCTAAACTCAGTCTGCTGAGTTACGCACCAGTATACTTACAGTGTATGTAACCACTCTTCCTTAGACATGGTAAGCTTTATCTTGTTACAGTAAATAAGGGAACTGTGATAAGTAATTGTCATGGTAGTAGTTTCCGGAAAGGTTGATACAAATCATACGTTTGTGTGTCTCAAAGTTCAAGGCACCATGCTTTATAATAATCTTGATCTTTTGGACATAACTTAAAAACGTTAAACTTAATACCCTTAGAATATCCTTTTGAAACCCAACTCACCCAAATAACCATCTTTTCAAATTCCTATTTCGAGCGACATAACAAATATAAGAGCTTGCAAACATTTGAATGAGTCAACAGTAGTAAAATAACTCAGACTTAAAAGTGCTACTGTTTTTGGCATGCGTTGAATAGGGCACGCAATAAGTAACAAAACATTTGAGCATCATAATCATCAACACACGAAAATCAATATTTAGCAACAAAAACGAATATGAAAACTTTTCAATTATACACAAGATTCCTTGTAGACTATTTATAATTATCCATGTAACGACTAGAAGACATCACAACTCGTGAAAACGTGAAATAGCTGGTTGAACCAGATCAGACAGTATCACTGATATTGCTTCAACATGCACAAGTGGGAGGGACATCAAGAATAAAATACGTGCATGCAAAATCCAAGCAATCCTGTCAACATGTTTTCCATTTACAAACAAACTTTGACTCTTAATCCATTCAGATTGTCATCGTACACGATTCCTTAACCTAAGCATTGACCGTAAAACAGTCTTCTATATATGTTTGTTGTTTGGTGGTGATTTCTATACACAAATTGAAGCTGATCAGTTGTCTTACGTACAGATGACTGAGTGACACTATTCTACCCGTGATCACTCTTCATTGAATCCCACTGAACAATATGTAAGTAACTTCTTGTAGTTTATCGGCATTCAAAATGGGACTGAAAGCCACCCGGTTAAATTGCCTATTATAGAATCAAGTGCGGACAGTGTTTCATCTCACGTTGCATAAATAAGATTTTGTTTGATTATTGGGCTGTTCAGGAGTTCATGACTGTCAATGTAACTTAAAGCACTGACAATAGTATTAGTATGTATGGGAGATTTCCAAATCGGAGAGACAATGCTCATTTTAATTGTCTGAACAGTAGCAGACGGCGAATAACAGTTATGCAGATTGACACCATAACTTTACTTTATATACATGTACAATATACGTCAGGTGTAGGGGGAACTAAGTATAAAACCACAGACGGTGATTACATCAAATGATGATGAATATTGTCCATGTGGAAGTCCACATCGATAAACAGGAACAATGTGGAAACCATAATTTCAACTAGACGCAATTAAACCAAATCAATATCATTGTTGATGTGTTTCAACCTTCTTTTGACAGCTACAACAAGAACACCGGAAACCATATCGATCACTACTACGACCGTCAATGGAAAACCGAAACCACGTAAGTTCAGTGTCACAAAATGAAAAAGCACACACCGCTACAGAGCGGAACGCAGACAGCATTATTCATAATTAATACACCTCAAAGCGACACTGAAACACTCATGCACAACAATGAATTTGAAATCGTGTTCATAATGTTTGGTATACACAATAACTGATGTCAGACAAGTGATGTACATGCACTAATCAGATATTATTACACTTGTGTCCGCTGTGATTTACGTTGTTTACTTCCTGCCCTATCATCATCCGATTGCATAACGTCACCAGATCACCTTTGCATGGACGATGACTAGCTTTGAAGCCTATCAGTACAAACGCATCAAAAATCGGTTAAGTATGAGACAGCTATACATTTATCACCCATGATAATTCATTCGTTTGTGACCTTATCGTTAATATAGCGTGTGGTTTTGTGAAAATTGTGGTTAAACCCGTGTTTGTTGTTGGCCCGCTTCAATTTTCAGAAAAACATGCACTCATCTACTAATGGCAATTTTTATTACCACTCAACCACTTCATTAATGTTCACCTGAATACTCATTCGCATTTTTCCGCCAGATGAGCTTTTAAAGTAACTATCATTGTCTATTGTTCAGATTATTTGTTTCGCATTGATTTCAGCAAATGCGACAACTTATAGACCTAGACCAGCCAAAAGACGTGAGTTTACGACATATACCGATTGATGTTTACGGCTTTTTTCAAATTTTTTATTCAACACTTTCGTTATCGTCTTGGTTGTTTGTGGGAATCTGCAGCACGTTAGTGGACAATTACTACACGCTGCATAGTAATGGTTCATTATATCAAGAACCATAATTTTGTCCTCATCTTAATGTTATGGAACATATGCTTTTAACCTACCCGTTTTTTAATTCTTACCATGTACAAACACAAATCTTATACTTAAAACGCTTCACTCGAAACATGTTTTGAATGAATACTGTTAGTTTAACACTTCACAAACTAGGCAAGTACAAATAGTTTTCGTTGAATGGATCTATCAAACCTTCAATAATTTATTAACAATGAAACCTCTAATTTCTAAAATGGTTGCCTAGGTGATTATATGCGTTTCAAAACTGTTGGCAGGAAGTTGTCATTGTGTAAACAGTGTTTCACACATACTATTAACAGTTTTAACGTACGTATCAAATACATAGTATTAAAGAGTAACGTCTTTATTAAGCTGTTGAAATCTTCCACAGCACTACACGTTTTTTGAAACTCATTTATATTTTCGTTCACTTTGTATTTCTCTGCTTGCAGGATATGATAGACGCACAAGCCCAACTACCTCAAAAAGAAAAAGGCGAAGTAAGTCTTACAACATTTTTTCTACTTATATTGTTGCGAAATATCACACGATTATGGTTCGTGGGAGAAGTAAAGCTGATAAATCTGAAGCGGATAAGTCGCTTGGACTGTGAATACCAAATTATGAGCAATCCAGTTTACGCGTCAAAAGCATCATCCCAAGTATACTTTCGCTCATCAAGTATAAGGAAAGAAAAAGGATGTCTGAGGATATCTGATTTAGGAGTAGTACTTTGACTTCAATATGTCATCTTGTTTAAAAATCCCAACTGACTTTGGTTTATCACTTTTATTCACATGACTATAGGGACTTTAAATTAACGCACATCATACGATTCGCAAATATAACTTAGTTTTTCACATCTTCAGGACAGAACGCGTGCAAGCAAATGACGGTGATTAATATCTTATGTAAAGGTGATGCGATAAATGATATGTGAAACAGAAAATTCGCTAGCAGTGTAGGCTTGTCGATTAACTACCTTTAGTGTTTGATTTCAGTTTACCAAGCAATCCATAAATCCTTACAAAATGTGAGAGGTGGACTTCAATCACGGAAGCCAAGCTGTAAGATTTACAGAAATCAGGTGAAAAACTATATGCATGGGGAAAACCAAATTGATCGATTAATGTAAAATTCAAATGAACTACAACAGCGTATATAAATTTGTATATAACCAATTAAACAAAACAATAGTTCCATTATGTTTCGGTAAAACAATGAGCTGTTTACAATTATCACGTCAACCATTGCTTTGCGTTTGATTTCACCTCAGATAACAAACAAGTGTCTTTTCATATTAGTCACAGAATAGTTGTTTCGTGGTGCTAGAAGCGACGTGCATAATAAAAATTCTCAAGTCTGTCCACATAGTACTCTAGTAGCCACAAATGAGTCAATGGACGAGTAAGTGGAAGGATCGTGGACAGCGGTGAAGTGTTATATTGTAGTTAGAATAATGCATGCAATAATGTACAGCGCATTTGTCATTTCATATAAACACCACATTTCCGAGGAAAATCTGCAAATGAATATCAATATTCATCACAAAGATGCTCAGCCTTATTGTAGTTCTAAACTCAGTCTGCTGAGTTACGTACCAGTATACTAACAGTGTATGTGACCACTCTTCCGTAGACATGTTAAGCTTTATTTTGTTACAGTAAATAAGGAAACTGTGATAAGTAATTGTCATGGTAGTAGTTTCCGGAAAGGTTGATACAAATCATACGTTTGTGTGTCTCGAAGTTTAAGGCACCATGCTTTATAATAATCTTGATCTTTTGGACATAACTTAAAAACGTTGAACTTAATACCCTTAGAATATCCTTTTGAAACCCAACTCACCCAAATAACCATCTTTTCAAATTCCTATTTC
Source organism: Schistosoma margrebowiei (assembly GCA_944470205.2). Taxonomy (NCBI): domain Eukaryota; kingdom Metazoa; phylum Platyhelminthes; class Trematoda; order Strigeidida; family Schistosomatidae; genus Schistosoma; species Schistosoma margrebowiei. The sequence continues at coordinate 64,916,315 of OX104028.1, read as the reverse complement.
GAGCGACATAACAAATATAAGAGCTTGCAAACATTTGAATGAGTCAACAGTAGTAAAATAACTCAGACTTAAAAGTGCTACTGTTTTTGGCATGCGTTGAATAGGGCACGCAATAGGGAACAAAACATTTGAGCATCATAATCATCAACACACGAAAATCAATATTTACCAACGAAAACGAATATGAAAACTTTTCAATTAGACACAAGATTCCTTGTAGACTATTTATAATTATCCATGTAACGACTAGTAGACATCACAACTCGTGAAAACGTGAATTAGCTGGTTGAACCAGATCAAACAATATCACTGACATTACTTCAACATGCACAAGTGGGAGGGAAATCAAGAGTAAAATACGTGCATGCAAAATCCAAGCAATCCTGTCAACATGTTTTTCATTTACAAATAAACTTTGACTCTTAATTCATTCAGATTGTCATCGTACACGATTCCTCAACCTAAGCATTCACCGTAAAACAGTCTTCTATATACGTTTGTTGTTTGGTGGTGAATTCTATACACAACTTGAAGCTGATCAGTTGTCTTACGTACAGATGACTGAGTGACACTATTCTACCCGTGATCAATCTTCATTGAATCTCACTGAAAAATATGTAAGTAACTTCTTGTAGTTTATCGGCATTCAAATTGGGACTGAAAGCCACCCTGTTAAATTGCCTATTATAGAATCATGTGCGGACAGTGTTTCATCTCATGTTGCATAAATAAGATTTTGTTTGATTATAGGGCTGTTCAGGAGTTCATGACTGTCAATGTAACTTAAAGCACTGACAATAGTATTAGTATGTATGGGAGATTTCCAAATCGGAGAGACAATGCTCATTTTAATTGTTTGAACAGTAGCAGACGGCGAATGCCAGTTATGCAGATTGACACCATAACTTATATACATGTACAATATACGTCAGGTGTAGGGGAAACTAAGTATAAAACCACAGACGGTGATTACATCAAATGATGATAAATATTGTCCATGTGGAAGTCCACATCGATAAACAGGAACAATGTGGAAACCATAATTTCAACTAGACGCAATTAAACCAAATCAATATCATTGTTGATGTGTTTCAACCTTCTTTTGACAGCTACCACAAGAACACCGGAAACCATATCGATCACTACTACGACCGCCAATGGAAAACCGAAACCACGTAAGTTCAGTGTCATAAAATGAAAAAGCACACACCGCTACAGAGCGGAACGCAGACAGCATTAATCATAATTAAATCACCTCAAAGCGATACTGAAACACTCATGCACAACAATGAATTTGAAATCGTGTTCATAATGCTTGGTATACACAATAACTGATGTCAGACAAGTGATGTACATGCACTAATCAGATATTATTACACCTGTGTCCGCTGTGATTTACGTCGTTTACTTCCTGCCCTATCATCATCCGATTGCAAAACGTCACCAGATCACCTTTGCATGGACGATGACTAGCTTTGAAGCCGATCAGTACAAACGCATCAAAAATCGGTTAAACATGAGACAGCTATACATTTGTCACCCATGATACTTGATTCGTTTGTGACCTTATCGTTAATCTAGTGTGTGGGTTTGTGAAAATTTTGGTTAAACCCGTGTTTCTTGTTGGCCCGCTTCAATTTTCAGAAAAACATGCACTCATCTACTAATGGCAATTTTTATTACCTCTCAACCACTTCATTAATGTTCACCTGAATACTCATTCGCATTTTTCCGCCAGATGAGCTTTTAAAGTAACTATCATTGTCTATTGTTCAGATTGTTTGTTTCGCATTGATTTCAGCAAATGCGACAACTTATAGACCTAGACCAGCCAAAAGACGTGAGTTTACAACATATACCGATTGATGTTTAAGGCTTTTTTCAAATTTTTTATTCAAGACTTTCGTTATCGTCTTGGTTGTTTGTGGGAATCTGCAGCACGTTAGTGGACAATTACTACACGCTGCATAGTAATGGTTCATTAAATCAAGAACCATAATTTTGTCCTCATCTTAATGTTATGGAATATATATGCTTTTAACCTACCCGTTTTTTAATTCTTACCATGACAAACACAAATCTTATATTTAAAACGCTTCACTCGAAACATGTTTTAAATGAATACTGTTAGTTTAATGCTTCACAAACTAAGCAAGTACAAATATTTTTCGTTGAATGGATCTATCAAACCTTCAATAATTTATTAACAATGAAACCTCTAATTTCTAAAATGGTTGCCTAGATGATTATATGCGTTTCAAAACTGTTGGCAGGGAGTTGTCATTGTGTAAACAGTGTTTCACACATACTATTTACAGTTTTAACGTACGTATCAAATACATAGTATTAAAGAGTAACGTCTTTATTAAGCTGTTGAAATCTGCCACAGCACTACACGTTTTTTGAAACTCATTTATATTTTCGTTCACTTTGTATTTTTCTGCTTTCAGGATATGCTAGACGCACAAGCCCAACTACCTCAAAAAGAAAAAGACGAAGTAAGTCTTACAACATTTTTTCTACTTATATTGTTGCGAAATATCACACGATTATGGTTCGTGGGAGAAGTAAAGCTGATAAATCTGAAGCGGATAAGTCGCTTGGACTGTGAATACCAAATTATGAGCAATCCCGTTCACGCGTCAAAAGCATCATCCCAAGTATACTTTCGCTCATCAAGTATAAGGAAAGAAAAAGGATGTCTGAGGATATCTGATTTAGGAGTAGTACTTTGACTTCAATATGTCATCTTGTTTAAAAATCCCAACTGACTTTGGTTTATCACTTTTATTCACATGACTATAGGGACTTTAAATTAACGCACATCATACGATTCGCAAATATAACTTAGTTTTTCACATCTTCAGGACAGAACGCGTGCAAGCAAATGACGGTGATTAATATCTTATGTAAAGGTGATGCGATAAATGATATGTGAAACAGAAAATTCGCTAGCAGTGTAGGCTTGTCGATTAACTACCTTTAGTGTTTGATTTCAGTTTACCAAGCAATCCATAAATCCTTACAAAATGTGAGAGGTGGACTTCAATCACGGAAGCCAAGCTGTAAGATTTACAGAAATCAGGTGAAAAACTATATGCATGGGGAAAACCAAATTGATCGATTAATGTAAAATTCAAATGAACTACAACAGCGTATATAAATTTGTATATAACCAATTAAACAAAACAATAGTTCCATTATGTTTCGGTAAAACAATGAGCTGTTTACAATTATCACGTCAACCATTGCTTTGCGTTTGATTTCACCTCAGATAACAAACAAGTGTCTTTTCATATTAGTCACAGAATAGTTGTTTCGTGGTGCTAGAAGCGACGTGCATAATAAAAATTCTCAAGTCTGTCCACATAGTACTCTAGTAGCCACAAATGAGTCAATGGACGAGTAAGTGGAAGGATCGTGGACAGCGGTGAAGTGTTATATTGTAGTTAGAATAATGCATGCAATAATGTACAGCGCATTTGTCATTTCATATAAACACCACATTTCCGAGGAAAATCTGCAAATGAATATCAATATTCATCACAAAGATGCTCAGCCTTATTGTAGTTCTAAACTCAGTCTGCTGAGTTACGTACCAGTATACTAACAGTGTATGTGACCACTCTTCCGTAGACATGTTAAGCTTTATTTTGTTACAGTAAATAAGGAAACTGTGATAAGTAATTGTCATGGTAGTAGTTTCCGGAAAGGTTGATACAAATCATACGTTTGTGTGTCTCGAAGTTTAAGGCACCATGCTTTATAATAATCTTGATCTTTTGGACATAACTTAAAAACGTTGAACTTAATACCCTTAGAATATCCTTTTGAAACCCAACTCACCCAAATAACCATCTTTTCAAATTCCTATTTCGAGCGACATAACAAATATAAGAGCTTGCAAACATTTGAATGAGTCAACAGTAGTAAAATAACTCAGACTTAAAAGTGCTACTGTTTTTGGCATGCGTTGAATAGGGCACGCAATAGGGAACAAAACATTTGAGCATCATAATCATCAACACACGAAAATCAATATTTACCAACGAAAACGAATATGAAAACTTTTCAATTAGACACAAGATTCCTTGTAGACTATTTATAATTATCCATGTAACGACTAGTAGACATCACAACTCGTGAAAACGTGAATTAGCTGGTTGAACCAGATCAAACAATATCACTGACATTACTTCAACATGCACAAGTGGGAGGGAAACCAAGAGTAAAATACGTGCATGCAAAATCCAAGCAATCCTGTCAACATGTTTTTCATTTACAAATAAACTTTGACTCTTAATTCATTCAGATTGTCATCGTACACGATTCCTCAACCTAAGCATTCACCGTAAAACAGTCTTCTATATACGTTTGTTGTTTGGTGGTGAATTCTATACACAACTTGAAGCTGATCAGTTGTCTTACGTACAGATGACTGAGTGACACTATTCTACCCGTGATCAATCTTCATTGAATCTCACTGAAAAATATGTAAGTAACTTCTTGTAGTTTATCGGCATTCAAATTGGGACTGAAAGCCACCCTGTTAAATTGCCTATTATAGAATCATGTGCGGACAGTGTTTCATCTCATGTTGCATAAATAAGATTTTGTTTGATTATTGGGCTGTTCAGGAGTTCATGACTGTCAATGTAACTTAAAGCACTGACAATAGTATTAGTATGTATGGGAGATTTCCAAATCGGAGAGACAATGCTCATTTTAATTGTCTGAACAGTAGCAGACGGCGAATAACAGTTATGCAGATTGACACCATAACTTTACTTTATATACATGTACAATATACGTCAGGTGTAGGGGGAACTAAGTATAAAACCACAGACGGTGATTACATCAAATGATGATGAATATTGTCCATGTGGAAGTCCACATCGATAAACAGGAACAATGTGGAAACCATAATTTCAACTAGACGCAATTAAACCAAATCAATATCATTGTTGATGTGTTTCAACCTTCTTTTGACAGCTACAACAAGAACACCGGAAACCATATCGATCACTACTACGACCGTCAATGGAAAACCGAAACCACGTAAGTTCAGTGTCACAAAATGAAAAAGCACACACCGCTACAGAGCGGAACGCAGACAGCATTATTCATAATTAATACACCTCAAAGCGACACTGAAACACTCATGCACAACAATGAATTTGAAATCGTGTTCATAATGTTTGGTATACACAATAACTGATGTCAGACAAGTGATGTACATGCACTAATCAGATATTATTACACTTGTGTCCGCTGTGATTTACGTTGTTTACTTCCTGCCCTATCATCATCCGATTGCATAACGTCACCAGATCACCTTTGCATGGACGATGACTAGCATTGAAGCCGAAATTTCAATGAGCTGTTTGCTATTTTCATGCCTAAGTTTGCTCCGCGTTTGATTTCACCTCATATAACAAACAATTGTCTTTTAATTTAATTCGCAGAATAATTGTTTCTTGAAGCAATTTTCACTATCACAAGCGAGGTGCATAGTAGTTATTCATAAATATGTCCACAGTGTACTCTAGTATCCAAAAATTGCTCAATGTACGAGGAGGAAGAAGAAGAAGATTATAAAGATGAAATGCCGTTGAATTACGAGACGAATTTATATTATTCAGCAATTATTTTTTATACGTTTTTTCCATTTACGATAATTACGTGAATGCATTTTTGAAAAATGCGGTTCAACTCGAATTTACAATTAACGTTAATTTATAAGTTCATTCCCATTGACATATATTCGAAGTGACGATAGATTGAAAAAAATCCGTCCACGCCACATAATATAACAAACGTTAATTCAATAAATGTAAATTTAACGTAATCACACAGAGCAAGAAAATCAAAAACAGCATAAAATTAACCGAAAACAACGAGTCCGTGAGCGTCATTCGTGCAAATTTCAGATATCATTTCGCCAATGATTGGAGCTGAGAAACACTCTTGACTAGAAAGTCCTGTAGGCGAATCTGTGAGATTGTGTCATTCAGCAATTACATTTTCCACCACTGTCAATATCCTAACTAGTTGCACTTTACTCCACTCCAATTACAGCTCATCCGACCGGCCGTGGAAACAGACCAGAGAGAAGACGTGAGTAGATTTTTTAAACCAGTTATTCATATGGCCCATCAGTTCATGCCAAATACCGTCATTCAATTGTCTCACAAATGAACAAAAGCTTTCATCACATGATTACCTGATTTGCAATCGATTTACATTCCGTCTCAGCCGAACATTGACTGTTTCGACACACTTACAGTTTTGTTTTCCCTTATGATGCGGAATTTTAAACAACTCAACACCTCCCTTTCATGTTCAGCATGTTCGTTGTTCACGTTGAATGCTGCCGCACATGCGATGTATTAGCGCCAACCAGATATTGAGACACCTGTATACAGTTCGATCAAGAGCATTTCTCAATCAATTTTGTGTGAGCAACAATCGAGTGTGAAATCAAAAGCACGAATCATTCGAAACTCCCAACATCTGCTAAACTATTGTTGTTGTGTAGCATAACTGTGTTTCACAGTCACTTTTGTCATACTTTTCACTGACTTTACAGAGTGGAACGCCACCGGAACCGACACCAAGGCATTAGGTCTTTGAATCATGGATGCTATTGTGAATCATGCAGCCTCCATGTTTGCATCACACTTGACGACCTCACAAAGTGATTAGTTCATCGTCGAGCAAATATGTTCAATTCTGGGTATGATTGTTGTCTGACTCGTGTGGACGGTTTAAGGTCACTAGAATTGCCAGCAGTCCATGCACTTGACCAGACAGATCGACTGTCGATTCATTCTAGTGTTGCAATAATTCTTTGCTTGCTATTGTTTGTCCTGTGACTAAATCCCAACACTTGTTCCTCAGATACTAATTCTTAACCTGAATTCTGCTTTGAGTGTCGACTCACTACAAGGTTTATTTCGCATAATTTTCAGGGTATCCTACAACTCGTAAGCCCAGACCAACTGGAAGACGTGAGTTCAGTTCATTGCTTCTAATTGTCGTTCATTGTTATTCTATGCACAAACCGATATCATAGTAGCACCTCTCTTGATTCAGTACTGTCACATAATCAGTTGTGTCAAGGAATTCACTTTCGTCCCTTAGAAACAACATATCGTCTCGATGCCGACCATTCTCATTAATCATATTTCGATATTTTGATCAGGTTTATCATGATTACTTCCATCATATGCTTTGCATAGAGTTTCTTGCATTATTTCACTGGTGTTATCCACCATCAAATTTCTGTGTTTATGTTTGCACTGAATTTCATTTGTACTTTGAGGTTTGGAACTTGTGGCAGTGTTGCACACGATAACCTCGTGTATCTCAATGCACGAACACATAACAGTTGATTTGTTCGGCCAACTCAAGTGTTCGAAATCCATTGTGTGTAATCCATGAAAGCCAGTGACGAGAACCAGAGTGAAAAACCATGTGTCTCAACACGCACACAAATCACATTGTGATTAGTATCACATTTTCTCATGCAAAACGAGTCGGTGAGCGTCATTCGTGCAAATTTCAGATATCATTTCGCCAATGATTGAAGCTGAGAAACACTCTTGACTAGAAAGTCCTGTAAGCGAATCTGTGAGATTGTGTCATTCAGCAATTACATTTTCCACCACTGTCAATATCCTAACTAGTTGCACTTTACTCCACTCCAATTACAGCTCATCCGACCGGCCGTGGAAACAGACCAGAGAGAAGACGTGAGTAGATTTTTTAAACCAGTTATTCATATGGCCCATCAGTTCATGCCAAATACCGTCATTCAATTGTCTCACAAATGAACAAAAGCATTCATCACATGATTACCTGATTTGCAATCGATTTACATTCCGTCTCTGCCGAACATTGACTGCTTCGACACACTAACAGTTTTGTTTTCCCTTATGATGCGGAATTTTAAACAACTCAACACCTCCCTTTCATGTTCAGCATGTTCGTTGTTCACGTTGAATGCTGCCGCACATGCGATGTATTAGCGCCAACCAGATATTGAGACACCTGTATACAGTTCGATCAAGAGCATTTCTCAATCAATTTTGTGTGAGCAACAATCGAGTGTGAAATCAAAAGCACGAATCATTCGAAACTCCCAACATCTGCTAAACTATTGTTGTTGTGTAGCATAACTGTGTTTCACAGTCACTTTTGTCATACTTTTCACTGACTTTACAGAGTGGAACGCCACCGGAACCGACACCAAGGCATTAGGTCTTTGAATCATGGATGCTATTGTGAATCATGCAGCCTCCATGTTTGCATCACACTTGACGACCTCACAAAGTGATTAGTTCATCGTCGAGCAAATATGTTCAATTCTGGGTATGATTGTTGTCTGACTCGTGTGGACGGTTTAAGGTCACTAGAATTGCCAGCAGTCCATGCACTTGACCAGACAGATCGACTGTCGATTCATTCTAGTGTTGCAATAATTCTTTGCTTGCTATTGTTTGTCCTGTGACTAAATCCCAACACTTGTTCCTCAGATACTAATTCTTAACCTGAATTCTGCTTTGAGTGTCGACTCACTACAAGGTTTATTTCGCATAATTTTCAGGGTATCCTACAACTCGTAAGCCCAGACCAACTGGAAGACGTGAGTTCAGTTCATTGCTTCTAATTGTCGTTCATTGTTATTCTATGCACAAACCGATATCATAGTAGCACCTCTCTTGATTCAGTACTGTCACATAATCAGTTGTGTCAAGGAATTCACTTTCGTCCCTTAGAAACAACATATCGTCTCGATGCCGACCATTCTCATTAATCATATTTCGATATTTTGATCAGGTTTATCATGATTACTTCCATCATATGCTTTGCATAGAGTTTCTTGCATTATTTCACTGGTGTTATCCACCATCAAATTTCTGTGTTTATGTTTGCACTGAATTTCATTTGTACTTTGAGGTTTGGAACTTGTGGCAGTGTTGCACACGATAACCTCGTGTATCTCAATGCACGAACACATAACAGTTGATTTGTTCGGCCAACTCAAGTGTTTGAAATCGATTGTGTGTAATCCATGAAAGCCAGTGACGAGAACCAGAGTGAAAAACCATGTGTCTCAACACGCACACAAATCACATTGTGATTAGTATCACATTTTCTCATGCAAAACGAGTCGGTGAGCGTCATTCGTGCAAATTTCAGATATCATTTCGCCAATGATTGAAGCTGAGAAACACTCTTGACTAGAAAGTCCTGTAAGCGAATCTGTGAGATTGTGTCATTCAGCAATTACATTTTCCACCACTGTCAATATCCTAACTAGTTGCACTTTACTCCACTCCACTTACAGCTCATCCGACCGGCCGTGGAAACAGACCAGAGAGAAGACGTGAGTAGATTTTTTAAACCAGTTATTCATATGGCCCATCAGTTCATGCCAAATCCCGTCATTCAATTGTCTCACAAATGAACAAAAGCTTTCATCACATGATTACCTGATTTGCAATCGATTTACATTCCGTCTCAGCCGAACATTGACTGTTTCGACACACTTACAGTTTTGTTTTCCCTTATGATGCGGAATTTTAAACAACTCAACACCTCCCTTTCATGTTCAGCATGTTCGTTGTTCACGTTGAATGCTGCCGCACATGCGATGTATTAGCGCCAACCAGATATTGAGACACCTGTATACAGTTCGATCAAGAGCATTTCTCAATCAATTTTGTGTGAGCAACAATCGGGTGTGAAATCAAAAGTCCGAATCATTTGAAACTCCCAACATCTGCTAAACTATTGTTGTTGTGTAGCCACGCTGTGTTTCACAGTCACTTTCGTCATACTTTTCACTGACTTTACAGAGTGGATCGCCACCGGAACCGACACCAAGGCATTAGGTATTTGAATCATGGATGCTATTGTGAATCATGCAGCCTCCATGTTTGCATCACACTTGACGACCTCACAAAGTGATTAGTTCATCGTCGAGCAAATATGTTCAATTCTGGGTATGATTGTTGTCTGACTCGTGTGGACGGTTTAAGGTCACTAGAATTGCCAGCAGTCCATGCACTTGACCAGACAGATCGACTGTCGATTCATTCTAGTGTTGCAATAATTCTTTGCTTGCTATTGTTTGTCCTGTGACTAAATCCCAACACTTGTTCCTCAGATACTAATTCTTAACCTGAATTCTGCTTTGAGTGTCGACTCACTACAAGGTTTATTTCGCATAATTTTCAGGGTATCCTACAACTCGTAAGCCCAGACCAACTGGAAGACGTGAGTTCAGTTCATTGCTTCTAATTGTCGTTCATTGTTATTCTATGCACAAACCGATATCATAGTAGCACCTCTCTTGATTCAGTACTGTCACATTATCAGTTGTGTCAAGGAATTCACTTTCGTCCCTTAGAAACAACATATCGTCTCGATGCCGACCATTCTCATTAATCATATTTCGATATTTTGATCAGGTTTATCATGATTACTTCCATCATATGCTTTGCATAGAGTTTCTTGCATTATTTCACTGGTGTTATCCACCATCAAATTTCTGTGTTTATGTTTGCACTGAATTTCATTTGTACTTTGAGGTTTGGAACTTGTGGCAGTGTTGCACACGATAACCTCGTGTATCTCAATGCACGAACACATAACAGTTGATTTGTTCGGCCAACTCAAGTGTTTGAAATCCATTGTGTGTAATCCATGAAAGCCAGTGACGAGAACCAGAGTGAAAAACCATGTGTCTCAACACGCACACAAATCACATTGTGATTAGTATCACATTTTCTCATGCAAAACGAGTCGGTGAGCGTCATTCGTGCAAATTTCAGATATCATTTCGCCAATGATTGAAGCTGAGAAACACTCTTGACTAGAAAGTCCTGTAAGCGAATCTGTGAGATTGTGTCATTCAGCAATTACATTTTCCACCACTGTCAATATCCTAACTAGTTGCACTTTACTCCACTCCACTTACAGCTCATCCGACCGGCCGTGGAAACAGACCAGAGAGAAGACGTGAGTAGATTTTTTAAACCAGTTATTCATATGGCCCATCAGTTCATGCCAAATCCCGTCATTCAATTGTCTCACAAATGAACAAAAGCTTTCATCACATGATTACCTGATTTGCAATCGATTTACATTCCGTCTCAGCCGAACATTGACTGTTTCGACACACTTACAGTTTTGTTTTCCCTTATGATGCGGAATTTTAAACAACTCAACACCTCCCTTTCATGTTCAGCATGTTCGTTGTTCACGTTGAATGCTGCCGCACATGCGATGTATTAGCGCCAACCAGATATTGAGACACCTGTATACAGTTCGATCAAGAGCATTTCTCAATCAATTTTGTGTGAGCAACAATCGAGTGTGAAATCAAAAGCACGAATCATTCGAAACTCCCAACATCTGCTAAACTATTGTTGTTGTGTAGCATAACTGTGTTTCACAGTCACTTTTGTCATACTTTTCACTGACTTTACAGAGTGGAACGCCACCGGAACCGACACCAAGGCATTAGGTATTTGAATCATGGATGCTATTGTGAATCATGCAGCCTCCATGTTTGCATCACACTTGACGACCTCACAAAGTGATTAGTTCATGGTCGAGCAAATATGTTCAATTCTGGGTATGATTGTTGTCTGACTCGTGTGGACGGTTTAAGGTCACTAGAATTGCCAGCAGTCCATGCACTTGACCAGACAGATCGACTGTCGATTCATTCTAGTGTTGCAATAATTCTTTGCTTGCTATTGTTTGTCCTGTGACTAAATCCCAACACTTGTTCCTCAGATACTAATTCTTAACCTGAATTCTGCTTTGAGTGTCGACTCACTACAAGGTTTATTTCGCATAATTTTCAGGGTATCCTACAACTCGTAAGCCCAGACCAACTGGAAGACGTGAGTTCAGTTCATTGCTTCTAATTGTCGTTCATTGTTATTCTATGCACAAACCGATATCATAGTAGCACCTCTCTTGATTCAGTACTGTCACATTATCAGTTGTGTCAAGGAATTCACTTTCGTCCCTTAGAAACAACATATCGTCTCGATGCCGATCATTCTCATTAATCATATTTCGATATTTTGATCAGGTTTATCATGATTACTTCCATCATATGCTTTGCATAGAGTTTCTTGCATTATTTCACTGGTGTTATCCACCATCAAATTTCTGTGTTTATGTTTGCACTGAATTTCATTTGTACTTTGAGGTTTGGAACTTGTGGCAGTGTTGCACACGATAACCTCGTGTATCTCAATGCACGAACACATAACAGTTGATTTGTTCGGCCAACTCAAGTGTTTGAAATCCATTGTGTGTAATCCATGAAAGCCAGTGACGAGAACCAGAGTGAAAAACCATGTGTCTCAACACGCACACAAATCACATTGTGATTAGTATCACATTTTCTCATGCAAAACGAGTCGGTGAGCGTCATTCGTGCAAATTTCAGATATCATTTCGCCAATGATTGAAGCTGAGAAACACTCTTGACTAGAAAGTCCTGTAAGCGAATCTGTGAGATTGTGTCATTCAGCAATTACATTTTCCACCACTGTCAATATCCTAACTAGTTGCACTTTACTCCACTCCACTTACAGCTCATCCGACCGGCCGTGGAAACAGACCAGAGAGAAGACGTGAGTAGATTTTTTAAACCAGTTATTCATATGGCCCATCAGTTCATGCCAAATCCCGTCATTCAATTGTCTCACAAATGAACGAAAGCATTCATCACATGATTACCTGATTTGCAATCGATTTACATTCCGTCTCAGCCGAACATTGACTGTTTCGACACACTTACAGTTTTGTTTTCCCTTATGATGCGGAATTTTAAACAACTCAACACCTCCCTTTCATGTTCAGCATGTTCGTTGTTCACGTTGAATGCTGCCGCACATGCGATGTATTAGCGCCAACCAGATATTGAGACACCTGTATACAGTTCGATCAAGAGCATTTCTCAATCAATTTTGTGTGAGCAACAATCGGGTGTGAAATCAAAAGTCCGAATCATTTGAAACTCCCAACATCTGCTTAACTATTGTTGTTGTGTAGCAATGCTGTGTTTCACAGTCACTTTCGTCATACTTTTCACTGACTTTACAGAGTGGATCGCCACCGGAACCGACACCAAGGCATTAGGTATTTGAATCATGGATGCTATTGTGAATCATGCAGCCTCCATGTTTGCATCACACTTGACGACCTCACAAAGTGATTAGTTCATGGTCGAGCAAATATGTTCAATTCTGGGTATGATTGTTGTCTGACTCGTGTGGACGGTTTAAGGTCACTAGAATTGCCAGCAGTCCATGCACTTGACCAGACAGATCGACTGTCGATTCATTCTAGTGTTGCAATAATTCTTTGCTTGCTATTGTTTGTCCTGTGACTAAATCCCAACACTTGTTCCTCAGATACTAATTCTTAACCTGAATTCTGCTTTGAGTGTCGACTCACTACAAGGTTTATTTCGCATAATTTTCAGGGTATCCTACAACTCGTAAGCCCAGACCAACTGGAAGACGTGAGTTCAGTTCATTGCTTCTAATTGTCGTTCATTGTTATTCTATGCACAAACCGATATCATAGTAGCACCTCTCTTGATTCAGTACTGTCACATTATCAGTTGTGTCAAGGAATTCACTTTCGTCCCTTAGAAACAACATATCGTCTCGATGCCGACCATTCTCATTAATCATATTTCGATATTTTGATCAGGTTTATCATGATTACTTCCATCATATGCTTTGCATAGAGTTTCTTGCATTATTTCACTGGTGTTATCCACCATCAAATTTCTGTGTTTATGTTTGCACTGAATTTCATTTGTACTTTGAGGTTTGGAACTTGTGGCAGTGTTGCACACGATAACCTCGTGTATCTCAATGCACGAACACATAACAGTTGATTTGTTCGGCCAACTCAAGTGTTCGAAATCCATTGTGTGTAATCCATGAAAGCCAGTGACGAGAACCAGAGTGAAAAACCATGTGTCTCAACACGCACACAAATCACATTGTGATTAGTATCACATTTTCTCATGCAAAACGAGTCGGTGAGCGTCATTCGTGCAAATTTCAGATATCATTACGCCAATGATTGAAGCTGAGAAACACTCTTGACTAGAAAGTCCTGTAAGCGAATCTGTGAGATTGTGTCATTCAGCAATTACATTTTCCACCACTGTCAATATCCTAACTAGTTGCACTTTACTCCACTCCAATTACAGCTCATCCGACCGGCCGTGGAAACAGACCAGAGAGAAGACGTGAGTAGATTTTTTAAACCAGTTATTCATATGGCCCATCAGTTCATGCCAAATACCGTCATTCAATTGTCTCACAAATGAACGAAAGCACTCATCACATGATTACCTGATTTGCAATCGATTTACATTCCGTCTCTGCCGAACATTGACTGCTTCGACACACTAACAGTTTTGTTTTCCCTTATGATGCGGAATTTTAAACAACTCAACACCTCCCTTTCATGTTCAGCATGTTCGTTGTTCACGTTGAATGCTGCTGCACATGCGATGTATTAGCGCCAACCAGATATTGAGACACCTGTATACAGTTCGATCAAGAGCATTTCTCAATCAATTTTGTGTGAGCAACAATCGAGTGTGAAATCAAAAACACGAATCATTCGAAACTCCCAACATCTGCTAAACTATTGTTGTTGTGTAGCATAACTGTGTTTCACAGTCACTTTTGTCATACTTTTCACTGACTTTACAGAGTGGAACGCCACCGGAACCGACACCAAGGCATTAGGTCTTTGAATCATGGATGCTATTGTGAATCATGCAGCCTCCATGTTTGCATCACACTTGACGACCTCACAAAGTGATTAGTTCATCGTCGAGCAAATATGTTCATTTCTGGGTATGATTGTTGTCTGACTCGTGTGGACGGTTTAAGGTCACTAGAATTGCCAGCAGTCCATGCACTTGACCAGACAGATCGACTGTCGATTCATTCTAGTGTTGCAATAATTCTTTGCTTGCTATTGTTTGTCCTGTGACTAAATCCCAACACTTGTTCCTCAGATACTAATTCTTAACCTGAATTCTGCTTTGAGTATCGACTCACTACAAGGTTTATTTCGCATAATTTTCAGGGTATCCTACAACTCGTAAGCCCAGACCAACTGGAAGACGTGAGTTCAGTTCATTGCTTCTAATTGTCGTTCATTGTTATTCTATGCACAAACCGATATCATAGTAGCACCTCTCTTGATTCAGTACTGTCACATAATCAGTTGTGTCAAGGAATTCACTTTCGTCCCTTAGAAACAACATATCGTCTCGATGC
Source organism: Schistosoma margrebowiei (assembly GCA_944470205.2). Classification (NCBI taxonomy): domain Eukaryota; kingdom Metazoa; phylum Platyhelminthes; class Trematoda; order Strigeidida; family Schistosomatidae; genus Schistosoma; species Schistosoma margrebowiei. The sequence goes on along the minus strand of OX104028.1, from coordinate 64,900,965 downwards.
CGACCATTCTCATTAATCATATTTCGATATTTTGATCAGGTTTATCATGATTACTTCCATCATATGCTTTGCATAGAGTTTCTTGCATTATTTCACTGGTGTTATCCACCATCAAATTTCTGTGTTTATGTTTGCACTGAATTTCATTTGTACTTTGAGGTTTGGAACTTGTGGCAGTGTTGCACACGATAACCTCGTGTATCTCAATGCACGAACACATAACAGTTGATTTGTTCGGCCAACTCAAGTGTTCGAAATCCATTGTGTGTAATCCATGAAAGCCAGTGACGAGAACCAGAGTGAAAAACCATGTGTCTCAACACGCACACAAATCACATTGTGATTAGTATCACATTTTCTCATGCAAAACGAGTCGGTGAGCGTCATTCGTGCAAATTTCAGATATCATTACGCCAATGATTGAAGCTGAGAAACACTCTTGACTAGAAAGTCCTGTAAGCGAATCTGTGAGATTGTGTCATTCAGCAATTACATTTTCCACCACTGTCAATATCCTAACTAGTTGCACTTTACTCCACTCCAATTACAGCTCATCCGACCGGCCGTGGAAACAGACCAGAGAGAAGACGTGAGTAGATTTTTTAAACCAGTTATTCATATGGCCCATCAGTTCATGCCAAATACCGTCATTCAATTGTCTCACAAATGAACAAAAGCATTCATCACATGATTACCTGATTTGCAATCGATTTACATTCCGTCTCTGCCGAACATTGACTGCTTCGACACACTAACAGTTTTGTTTTCCCTTATGATGCGGAATTTTAAACAACTCAACACCTCCCTTTCATGTTCAGCATGTTCGTTGTTCACGTTGAATGCTGCCGCACATGCGATGTATTAGCGCCAACCAGATATTGAGACACCTGTATACAGTTCGATCAAGAGCATTTCTCAATCAATTTTGTGTGAGCAACAATCGAGTGTGAAATCAAAAGCACGAATCATTCGAAACTCCCAACATCTGCTAAACTATTGTTGTTGTGTAGCATAACTGTGTTTCACAGTCACTTTTGTCATACTTTTCACTGACTTTACAGAGTGGAACGCCACCGGAACCGACACCAAGGCATTAGGTCTTTGAATCATGGATGCTATTGTGAATCATGCAGCCTCCATGTTTGCATCACACTTGACGACCTCACAAAGTGATTAGTTCATCGTCGAGCAAATATGTTCATTTCTGGGTATGATTGTTGTCTGACTCGTGTGGACGGTTTAAGGTCACTAGAATTGCCAGCAGTCCATGCACTTGACCAGACAGATCGACTGTCGATTCATTCTAGTGTTGCAATAATTCTTTGCTTGCTATTGTTTGTCCTGTGACTAAATCCCAACACTTGTTCCTCAGATACTAATTCTTAACCTGAATTCTGCTTTGATTGTCGACTCACTACAAGGTTTATTTCGCATAATTTTCAGGGTATCCTATAACTCGTAAGCCCAGACCAACTGGAAGACGTGAGTTCAGTTCATTGCTTCTAATTGTCGTTCGTTGTTATTCTATGCACAAACCGATATCATAGTAGCACCTCTCTTGATTCAGTACTGTCACATAATCAGTTGTGTCAAGGAATTCACTTTCGTCCCTTAGAAACAACATATCGTCTCGATGCCGACCATTCTCATTAATCATATTTCGATATTTTGATCAGGTTTATCATGATTACTTCCATCATATGCTTTGCATAGAGTTTCTTGCATTATTTCACTGGTGTTATCCACCATCAAATTTCTGTGTTTATGTTTGCACTGAATTTCATTTGTACTTTGAGGTTTGGAACTTGTGGCAGTGTTGCACACGATAACCTCGTGTATCTCAATGCACGAACACATAACAGTTGATTTGTTCGGCCAACTCAAGTGTTTGAAATCCATTGTGTGTAATCCATGAAAGCCAGTGACGAGAACCAGAGTGAAAAACCATGTGTCTCAACACGCACACAAATCACATTGTGATTAGTATCACATTTTCTCATGCAAAACGAGTCGGTGAGCGTCATTCGTGCAAATTTCAGATATCATTTCGCCAATGATTGAAGCTGAGAAACACTCTTGACTAGAAAGTCCTGTAAGCGAATCTGTGAGATTGTGTCATTCAGCAATTACATTTTCCACCACTATCAATATCCTAACTAGTTGCACTTTACTCCACTCCAATTACAGCTCATCCGACCGGCCGTGGAAACAGACCAGAGAGAAGACGTGAGTAGATTTTTTAAACCAGTTATTCATATGGCCCATCAGTTCATGCCAAATACCGTCATTCAATTGTCTCACAAATGAACGAAAGCATTCATCACATGATTACCTGATTTGCAATCGATTTACATTCCGTCTCTGCCGAACATTGACTGCTTCGACACACTAACAGTTTTGTTTTCCCTTATGATGCGGAATTTTAAACAACTCAACACCTCCCTTTCATGTTCAGCATGTTCGTTGTTCACGTTGAATGCTGCCGCACATGCGATGTATTAGCGCCAACCAGATATTGAGACACCTGTATACAGTTCGATCAAGAGCATTTCTCAATCAATTTTGTGTGAGCAACAATCGAGTGTGAAATCAAAAGCACGAATCATTCGAAACTCCCAACATCTGCTAAACTATTGTTGTTGTGTAGCATAACTGTGTTTCACAGTCACTTTTGTCATACTTTTCACTGACTTTACAGAGTGGAACGCCACCGGAACCGACACCAAGGCATTAGGTCTTTGAATCATGGATGCTATTGTGAATCATGCAGCCTCCATGTTTGCATCACACTTGACGACCTCACAAAGTGATTAGTTCATCGTCGAGCAAATATGTTCAATTCTGGGTATGATTGTTGTCTGACTCGTGTGGACGGTTTAAGGTCACTAGAATTGCCAGCAGTCCATGCACTTGACCAGACAGATCGACTGTCGATTCATTCTAGTGTTGCAATAATTCTTTGCTTGCTATTGTTTGTCCTGTGACTAACTCCCAACACCTGTTTCTCAGATAGTAATTCTTTGTATTGAAATATTTTTTAATTACCGATTATTTTCGTATTTGCTTCCTCATTTTCCACGGCTGTTTTCCACGTCCTCGTTTTTCTTGATTTTTTGTTGATATATTTGTTTGGTTTTTTATTTGCTTTTATTTAATAATGTTTGTTTGCTTTTTCTTCTTTTCTAGTTTTCTATCCCTCAATATGGCCGCGCGGTTTGTTATTTTTTCCTGGTTTCTCTTCATTTTTTTACATGTCATATTTTGTTTTGTTTAATTCACTCGTTTCTTCGCGTTTACAGCTCTTTTTCTGTTCATTAATTTTCCTATCCTCTGCCGTATCTGTGTGTTTTTAAGAAATTAAGTCTTCCAATTCTTATTCATTCATTCCTTTATGTTCCGTTGTTGATATTACTGAACAATTCTCTGCAGACTGAGTATTGTTCAAACATTATGTTTCATACTTTCTTGTAAAAATAATAACAAAATAAGTGAGTCATAATAATCCAAGCATGAATGTCTCTCAGGTTCATAGAACGAGCCAAATCTTTAAGTCGTTTTTCGGCGCATACTTCATATATAATTTCGTATGATTATTCAACAAAATTAGTTGTGGTGAAGTATCACTCTTATGAAACCCTTTTTTTTCTTTGAATTTCAGGACCGTTTGATTTCATTCCATATCCAGGTGATTGTTCAATTTTATTTCCACTTTGTATCTCACACATTTTCATTTGACGAGTTCTATCACAATTGTGTTGAATATTTCCAAACTACTGTACTTGTGAGAATGGCGTCTACAAACTTGATCGTGATACCTGTTTTTAGATGACAGAAGACTGAATGAGTTGTCTAATCCGAGGAATGCAGGTTTCTTGCAGATCGATTGAAGTCTCATTGTACACTCGCGCCATTGTTTAATCTCTAGGTAAAAGAAATTTTGGCAATTTTTTGAATTAAATGTTTCCTGAATGCATTCGGCATGAATAAAAGGATCTCTCACAGACGTTTTTCTGTTTACATGATTTTTACGAACATTGTAATACAGAAAGTCAACATAAAATTAAATGGTACTTGTTTCGCTGATGGTGATTATGTGAGACTTTTTCATCTATTTTAATCGTACCATAAACGGATCAGCTTGAATTTTGCGTTGTCTTCCTAATAGTTGTTTGTAGACCAATGTTAGTGTTTGGTCTAATAAACTCAGTTGACGAAAATCACTTTATCGGCGTGGTATGTTTCCATTTTCGTTGAACCTAAACATTTATAAGAGCATGAAATTGTGACAATGTATTGTCCAATGTATTGGATAATGAAATAATTTAATTACTTATTGTCAATTTATCAAGTTAATCCAATCTTTGATAACTGGCACGGGACGAACGTTTATGGCTGCATCGTATATTTAATTTATATCTTTTCATCATCATAATTTCTGACTTTCTTTCATTGTCGCTTTCTTTCAGGACCGTATGGTTTCATTCCATATCCTGGTAACTTTTTAAATTCTTTTTGGTTTATCATCAAATATATGTACTTATCTGAATAATGTGATCATAATTGCAGATACATTAGGAATGCTTTTTTATCTGTACATTGTTGACAAAATTGGTCAAGATATTCATATTATTCAGTGCTATAGGTTTGAAGAGATTACTCAACTTTATTTCATAAAATACACAGAATTTAGTTCTACATGGGGTGAAAATCGAGGTTCGTTTGAAACGTTTGTTTGCTTAGTACTCGTATTGTATTCTTCGAATCTTTCACGTTCATAGCCTATCACATTCTGTTATACCTGCCTCAAGCTTGAAACTGTTGAAATACACACATCATGTTTAGCCACTGACTGAGAACAGTGATGAATCCTGAACTGAAACAAAATAATTGTCTACTACGGTTAAGATTCCAATCGTCGTATTCACAATATGCTTGCGACATGTAAATTAGAGATGTTAAATCATGGCTAGACAGTGAATGCTTTCAGACGTAAATGATATACTCTGTTCTGTCAGTAAGCGTGGACAAAATTAGATCAATGACGAGAAAATGGCACTACTTAAGTAGCATTATGCACCATTCCACTAAACGTTATATTGCATAAACCGTGACAAACTGACTTTATTCTAACAATTTTATTTACAGTTCCATTTGTACCTATATTCGGTTTCTTCAGTCCAGTATATAACGGTAAGTAATATGATTGCTAGTGTGAACGATTATGAAACATAGATTTCATTTACTGTCAAATAATAAACTCATTTATTATTTAAAAAGAATGTGCAAAACAACAACGTGATGATTTCTGTCAAGTAATTCATTTCTATTCAACTCCATGCAGAAAATACTAACATAGAAATAATTAAAATGTACTGAGTAATTTGGAGGAAAATGGAGATAATATACTGTAAAGAAAAGTAGAAAAAAAAGCCAGATATGATTGCATACAGGAGTAAATGATCGTAAAAGAATGAAGAAGCAAATGCAGGAAAAAAATTAACAAAATAAAAAAACATGAGAAAGATACACAAAATTATCAAAGAAGTAACAAAACAAGAAAGAAAAAAATATGTAAAAAAATGAGAAGAAAAGCAAATAACAATTAAAATAAACAGAAACAAACAAACAACGAGTAATTTGCGCGAAAAGCCGAGAATGTATGGATAAAGCAGTGAAAAGAGACAGAAGAAATAATCATATGATCCGTAGAGTTGATAGAGATCGGATGCAATCCACACTGAATGAAGTGTTTGTTTAAGTTGTCTTTAGATTGACTCATTGTATTCTACTCCACTCCACTTTCAGATTACCCGAGAAGACGTAAATACAGACCAGAAGGAAGACGTGAGTAGATTTCATTAGACAATTATTCATGTCACTCTTTAATCCGTGCATACAATGATCATTCAGCTGCTTCACAATCAGTCGCCAGCATCCATCGAACACCTACTGACATTCACTCTCCTTTACATTGTGTTTCAAAGAGACACCAATCTGTTCCATATGGAAGTATGTTTGTGATTTGCTCTATCAACTGATTCCTGTTCACTTTATTGTGGTGAACTGGATGATGTGGATGGAAGCATGGAAGGATTGATGGATGGGTGGATGTATGAATGGTTGAAGGGTTGGATGGATGGATGGATGGATGAATGAATGAATGGATCGATGGAAGTATGGATGAATTTGTGGTGTTCCGCAATATTTGTCCGTCAAATTGTATCTCGCACAATATGCGTTATTCAATCGAGTTGTGTGTTTGTGCGTGTGTTTGCGTGCGTGTCTGTTGGAAGACTCGATCGCACTACTTGGATAATGTGGATTTACTGCTGCATATATATGTGCACCGACATTTGAACTAATGAACAGCAATTACGATATTCCAGTGGAATCCGATTAATTATGGAGTGGTCATGTATAAATGATGAATGCAAAATGGTGGAATTCTTCTATTCCGAACATTTGAATGCCTCGATCTCGCATACGAACTCACATGGTCAATAGGTTCAATGTAGTTTCCGATATACACAATTTCTTGCGATTGCTTCATCAAATCACTGATGATGTTGCTCACATTTAATCGTCCTCATGTCTTTCTCTGCCTTTCAGGATCACGCGATTACAGCCCACGTTCAGGTGATTGTTCAATTTCATTTCCACTTTGTATCATACATATTCATTTGACCAGTGCTATCACAACTGTGATGATTATTTTCACACTATTGTATTTGTGAGAGTCGCGTCCACTCACTTGATCATGACATCAGTGGCGACAGTAAGAATGATGACATAATCGGTATGGTTGAGAGAGATCGGATGCAATCCACAGTGAATGAAGTGTTTGTTTTAGTTGTCTTTAGATTGACTCATTGTATTCTACTCCACTCCACTTTCAGATTACCCGAGAAGACGTAAATACAGACCAGAAGGAAGACGTGAGTAGATTTCATTAGACAATTATTCATGTCACTCTTTAATCCGTGCATACAATGATCATTCAGCTGCTTCACAATCAGTCGCCAGCATCCATCGAACACCTACTGACATTCACTCTCCTTTACATTGTGTTTCAAAGAGACACCAATCTGTTCCATATGGAAGTATGTTTGTGATTTGCTCTATCAACTGATTCCTGTTCACTTTATTGTGGTGAACTGGATGATGTGGATGGAAGCATGGAAGGATTGATGGATGGGTGGATGTATGAATGGTTGAAGGGTTGGATGGATGAATGAATGAATGGATCGATGGAAGTATGGATGAATTTGTGATGTTCCGCAATATTTGTCCGTCAAATTGTATCTCGCACAATATGCGTTATTCAATCGAGTTGTGTGTTTGTGCGTGTGTTTGCGTGCGTGTCTGTTGGAAGACTCGATCGCACTACTTGGATAATGTGGATTTACTGCTGCATATATATGTGCACCGACATTTGAACTAATGAACAGCAATTATGATATTCCAGTGGAATCCGATTAATTATGGAGTGGTCATGTATAAATGATGAATGCAAAATGGTGGAACTCTTCTATTCCGAACATTTGAATGCCTCGATCTCGCATACGAACTCACATGGTCAATAGGTTCAATGTAGTTTCCGATATACACAATTTCTTGCGATTGCTTCATCAAATCACTGATGATGTTGCTCACATTTAATCGTCCTCATGTCACTCTCTGCCTTTCAGGATCACGTGATTACAGCCCACGTTCAGGTGATTGTTCAATTTCATTTCCACTTTGTATCATACATATTCATTTGACCAGTGCTATCACAACTGTGATGATTATTTTCACACTATTGTATTTGTGAGAGTCGCGTCCACTCACTTGATCATGACATCAGTGGCGACAGTAAGAATGATGACATAATCGGTATGGTTGAGAGAGATCGGATGCAATCCACAGTGAATGAAGTGTTTGTTTTAGTTGTCTTTAGATTGACTCATTGTATTCTACTCCACTCCACTTTCAGATTACCCGAGAAGACGTAAATACAGACCAGAAGGAAGACGTGAGTAGATTTCATTAGACAATTATTCATGTCACTCTTTAATCCGTGCATACAATGATCATTCAGCTGCTTCACAATCAGTCGCCAGCATCCATCGAACACCTACTGACATTCACTCTCCTTTACATTGTGTTTCAAAGAGACACCAATCTGTTCCATATGGAAGTATGTTTGTGATTTGCTCTATCAACTGATTCCTGTTCACTTTATTGTGGTGAACTGGATGATGTGGATGGAAGTATGGAAGGATTGATGGATGGGTGGATGTATGAATGGTTGAAGGGTTGGATGGATGGATGGATGGATGGATGGATGAATGAATGAATGGATCGATGGAAGTATGGATGAATTTGTGGTGTTCCGCAATATTTGTCCGTCAAATTGTATCTCGCACAATATGCGTTATTCAATCGAGTTTTGTGTGTGTGGGTGCCTGTTCGGGTCTGTTGGAAGACTCGATCGAACTACTTGGATAATGTGGATCTCCTGCTGCATATATATGTGCATCGACATTTGAACTAATGAACAGCAATTATGATATTCCAGTGGAATCCGACTAATTATGGAGTGGTCATGTATAAATGATGAATGCAAAATGGTGGAACTCTTCTATTCCGAACATTTGAATGCCTCGATCTCGCATACGAACTCACATGGTCAATAGGTTCAATGTAGTTTCCGATATACACAATTTCTTGCGATTGCTTCATCAAATCACTGATGATGTTGCTCACATTTAATCGTCCTCATGTCTCTCTCTGCCTTTCAGGATCACGTGATTACAGCCCACGTTCAGGTGATTGTTCAATTTCATTTCCACTTTGTATCATACATATTCATTTGACCAGTGCTATCACAACTGTGATGATTATTTTCACACTACTGTATTTGTGAGAGTCGCGTCCACTCACTTGATCATGACATCAGTGGCGACAGTAAGAATGATGACATAATCGGTATGGTTGAGAGAGATCGGATGCAATCCACACTGAATGAAGTGTTTGTTTTAGTTGTCTTTATATTGACTCATTGTATTCTACTCCACTCCACTTTCAGATTACCCGAGAAGACGTAAATACAGACCAGAAGGAAGACGTGAGTAGATTTCATTAGACAATTATTCATGTCACTCTTTAATCCGTGCATACAATGATCATTCAGCTGCTTCACAATCAGTCGCCAGCATCCATCGAACACCTACTGACATTCACTCTCCTTTACATTGTGTTTCAAAGAGACACCAATCTGTTCCATATGGAAGTATGTTTGTGATTTGCTCTATCAACTGATTCCTGTTCACTTTATTGTGGTGAACTGGATGATGTGGATGGAAGCATGGAAGGATTGATGGATGGATGGATGTATGAATGGTTGAAGGGTTGGATGGATGGATGGATGGATGAATGAATGGATCGATGGAAGTATGGATGAATTTGTGATGTTCCGCAATATTTGTCCGTCAAATTGTATCTCGCACAATATGCGTTATTCAATCGAGTTTTGTGTGTGTGTGTGCCTGTTCGTGTCTGTTGGAAGACTCGATCGCACTACTTGGATAATGTGGATTTACTGCTGCATATATATGTGCACCGACATTTGAACTAATGAACAGCAATTATGATATTCCAGTGGAATCCGATTAATTATGGAGTGGTCATGTATAAATGATGAATGCAAAATGGTGGAACTCTTCTATTCCGAACATTTGAATGCCTCGATCTCGCATACGAACTCACATGGTCAATAGGTTCAATGTAGTTTCCGATATACACAATTTCTTGCGATTGCTTCATCAAATCACTGATGATGTTGCTCACATTTAATCGTCCTCATGTCTTTCTCTGCCTTTCAGGATCACGCGATTACAGCCCACGTTCAGGTGATTGTTCAATTTCATTTCCACTTTGTATCATACATATTCATTTGACCAGTGCTATCACAACTGTGATGATTATTTTCACACTACTGTATTTGTGAGAGTCGCGTCCACTCACTTGATCATGACATCAGTGGCGACAGTAAGAATGATGACATAATCGGTATGGTTGAGAGAGATCGGATGCAATCCACAGTGAATGAAGTGTTTGTTTTAGTTGTCTTTAGATTGACTCATTGTATTCTACTCCACTCCACTTTCAGATTACCCGAGAAGACGTAAATACAGATCAGAAGGAAGACGTGAGTACATTTCATTAGACAATTATTCATGTCACTCTTTAATCCGTGCATACACTGATCATTCAGCTGCTTCACAATCAGTCGCCAGCATCCATCGAACACCTACTGACATTCACTCTCCTTTACATTGTGTTTCAAAGAGACACCAATCTGTTCCATATGGAAGTATGTTTGTGATTTGCTCTATCAACTGATTCCTGTTCACTTTATTGTGGTGAACTGGATGATGTGGATGGAAGCATGGAAGGATTGATGGATGGGTGGATGTATGAATGGTTGAAGGGTTGGATGGATGGATGGATGGATGGATGGATGAATGAATGAATGGATCGATGGAAGTATGGATGAATTTGTGGTGTTCCGCAATATTTGTCCGTCAAATTGTATCTCGCACAATATGCGTTATTCAATCGAGTTTTGTGTGTGTGGGTGCCTGTTCGTGTCTGTTGGAAGACTCGATCGCACTACTTGGATAATGTGGATATCCTGCTGCATATATATGTGCATCGACATTTGAACTAATGAACAGCAATTATGATATTCCAGTGGAATCCGACTAATTATGGAGTGGTCATGTATAAATGATGAATGCAAAATGGTGGAACTCTTCTATTCCGAACATTTGAATGCCTCGATCTCGCATACGAACTCACATGGTCAATAGGTTCAATGTAGTTTCCGATATACACAATTTCTTGCGATTGCTTCATCAAATCACTGATGATGTTGCTCACATTTAATCGTCCTCATGTCTTTCTCTGCCTTTCAGGATCACGCGATTACAGCCCACGTTCAGGTGATTGTTCAATTTCATTTCCACTTTGTATCATACATATTCATTTGACCAGTGCTATCACAACTGTGATGATTATTTTCACACTACTGTATTTGTGAGAGTCGCGTCCACTCACTTGATCATGACATCAGTGGCGACAGTAAGAATGATGACATAATCGGTATGGTTGAGAGAGATCGGATGCAATCCACACTGAATGAAGTGTTTGTTTTAGTTGTCTTTAGATTGACTCATTGTATTCTACTCCACTCCACTTTCAGATTACCCGAGAAGACGTAAATACAGATCAGAAGGAAGACGTGAGTACATTTCATTAGACAATTATTCATGTCACTCTTTAATCCGTGCATACAATGATCATTCAGCTGCTTCACAATCAGTCGCCAGCATCCATCGAACACCTACTGACATTCACTCTCCTTTACATTGTGTTTCAAAGAGACACCAATCTGTTCCATATGGAAGTATGTTTGTGATTTGCTCTATCAACTGATTCCTGTTCACTTTATTGTGGTGAACTGGATGATGTGGATGGAAGCATGGAAGGATTGATGGATGGGTGGATGTATGAATGGTTGAAGGGTTGGATGGATGGATGGATGGATGGATGGATGAATGAATGGATCGATGGAAGTATGGATGAATTTGTGGTGTTCCGCAATATTTGTCCGTCAAATTGTATCTCGCACAATATGCGTTATTCAATCGAGTTTTGTGTGTGTGGGTGCCTGTTCGTGTCTGTTGGAAGACTCGATCGCACTACTTGGATAATGTGGATTTCCTGCTGAATGTATATGTGCATCGACATTTGAACTAATGAACAGCAATTATGATATTCCAGTGGAATCCGACTAATTATGGAATGGTCATGTATAATTGATGAATGCAAAATGGTGGAACCCTTCTATTCCGAACATTTGAATGCCTCGATCTCGCATACGAACTCACATGGTCAATAGGTTCAATGTAGTTTCCGATATACACAATTTCTTGCGATTGCTTCATCAAATCACTGATGATGTTGCTCACATTTAATCGTCCTCATGTCTCTCTCTGCCTTTCAGGATCACGTGATTACAGCCCACGTTCAGGTGATTGTTCAATTTCATTTCCACTTTGTATCATACATATTCATTTGACCAGTGCTATCACAACTGTGATGATTATTTTCACACTACTGTATTTGTGAGAGTCGCGTCCACTCACTTGATCATGACATCAGTGGCGACAGTAAGAATGATGACATAATCGGTATGGTTGAGAGAGATCGGATGCAATCCACAGTGAATGAAGTGTTTGTTTTAGTTGTCTTTAGATTGACTCATTGTATTCTACTCCACTCCACTTTCAGATTACCCGAGAAGACGTAAATACAGACCAGAAGGAAGACGTGAGTAGATTTCATTAGACAATTATTCATGTCACTCTTTAATCCGTGCATACACTGATCATTCAGCTGCTTCACAATCAGTCGCCAGCATCCATCGAACACCTACTGACATTCACTCTCCTTTACATTGTGTTTCAAAGAGACACCAATCTGTTCCATATGGAAGTATGTTTGTGATTTGCTCTATCAACTGATTCCTGTTCACTTTATTGTGGTGAACTGGATGATGTGGATGGAAGCATGGAAGGATTGATGGATGGGTGGATGTATGAATGGTTGAAGGGTTGGATGGATGGATGGATGAATGGATCGATGGAAGTATGGATGAATTTGTGGTGTTCCGCAATATTTGTCCGTCAAATTGTATCTCGCACAATATGCGTTATTCAATCGAGTTTTGTGTGTGTGGGTGCCTGTTCGTGTCTGTTGGAAGACTCGATCGCACTACTTGGATAATGTGGATTTACTGCTGCATATATATGTGCACCGACATTTGAACTAATGAACAGCAATTATGATATTCCAGTGGAATCCGATTAATTATGGAGTGGTCATGTATAAATGATGAATGCAAAATGGTGGAACTCTTCTATTCCGAACATTTGAATGCCTCGATCTCGCATACGAACTCACATGGTCAATAGGTTCAATGTAGTTTCCGATATACACAATTTCTTGCGATTGCTTCATCAAATCACTGATGATGTTGCTCACATTTAATCGTCCTCATGTCTTTCTCTGCCTTTCAGGATCACGTGATTACAGCCCACGTTCAGGTGATTGTTCAATTTCATTTCCACTTTGTATCATACATATTCATTTGACCAGTGCTATCACAACTGTGATGATTATTTTCACACTACTGTATTTGTGAGAGTCGCGTCCACTCACTTGATCATGACATCAGTGGCGACAGTAAGAATGATGACATAATCGGTATGGTTGAGAGAGATCGGATGCAATCCACAGTGAATGAAGTGTTTGTTTTAGTTGTCTTTAGATTGACTCATTGTATTCTACTCCACTCCACTTTCAGATTACCCGAGAAGACGTAAATACAGACCAGAAGGAAGACGTGAGTACATTTCATTAGACAATTATTCATGTCACTCTTTAATCCGTGCATACAATGATCATTCAGCTGCTTCACAATCAGTCGCCAGCATCCATCGAACACCTACTGACATTCACTCTCCTTTACATTGTGTTTCAAAGAGACACCAATCTGTTCCATATGGAAGTATGTTTGTGATTTGCTCTATCAACTGATTCCTGTTCACTTTATTGTGGTGAACTGGATGATGTGGATGGAAGCATGGAAGGATTGATGGATGGGTGGATGTATGAATGGTTGAAGGGTTGGATGGATGGATGGATGAATGGATCGATGGAAGTATGGATGAATTTGTGGTGTTCCGCAATATTTGTCCGTCAAATTGTATCTCGCACAATATGCGTTATTCAATCGAGTTTTGTGTGTGTGGGTGCCTGTTCGTGTCTGTTGGAAGACTCGATCGCACTACTTGGATAATGTGGATTTACTGCTGCATATATATGTGCACCGACATTTGAACTAATGAACAGCAGTTACGATATTCCAGTGGAATCCGACTAATTATGGAGTGGTCATGTATAAATGATGAATGCAAAATGGTGGAACCCTTCTATTCCGAACATTTGAATGCCTCGATCTCGCATACGAACTCACATGGTCAATAGGTTCAATGTAGTTTCCGATATACACAATTTCTTGCGATTGCTTCATCAAATCACTGATGATGTTGCTCACATTTAATCGTCCTCATGTCTCTCTCTGCCTTTCAGGATCACGCGATTACAGCCCACGTTCAGGTGATTGTTCAATTTCATTTCCACTTTGTATCATACATATTCATTTGACCAGTGCTATCACAACTGTGATGATTATTTTCACACTACTGTATTTGTGAGAGTCGCGTCCACTCACTTGATCATGACATCAGTGGCGACAGTAAGAATGATGACATAATCGGTATGGTTGAGAGAGATCGGATGCAATCCACAGTGAATGAAGTGTTTGTTTTAGTTGTCTTTAGATTGACTCATTGTATTCTACTCCACTCCACTTTCAGATTACCCGAGAAGACGTAAATACAGATCAGAAGGAAGACGTGAGTACATTTCATTAGACAATTATTCATGTCACTCTTTAATCCGTGCATACAATGATCATTCAGCTGCTTCACAATCAGTCGCCAGCATCCATCGAACACCTACTGACATTCACTCTCCTTTACATTGTGTTTCAAAGAGACACCAATCTGTTCCATATGGAAGTATGTTTGTGATTTGCTCTATCAACTGATTCCTGTTCACTTTATTGTGGTGAACTGGATGATGTGGATGGAAGCATGGAAGGATTGATGGATGGGTGGATGTATGAATGGTTGAAGGGTTGGATGGATGGATGGATGGATGGATGAATGGATCGATGGAAGTATGGATGAATTTGTGGTGTTCCGCAATATTTGTCCGTCAAATTGTATCTCGCACAATATGCGTTATTCAATCGAGTTTTGTGTGTGTGGGTGCCTGTTCGGGTCTGTTGGAAGACTCGATCGAACTACTTGGATAATGTGGATCTCCTGCTGCATATATATGTGCATCGACATTTGAACTAATGAACAGCAATTATGATATTCCAGTGGAATCCGATTAATTATGGAGTGGTCATGTATAAATGATGAATGCAAAATGGTGGAACTCTTCTATTCCGAACATTTGAATGCCTCGATCTCGCATACGAACTCACATGGTCAATAGGTTCAATGTAGTTTCCGATATACACAATTTCTTGCGATTGCTTCATCAAATCACTGATGATGTTGCTCACATTTAATCGTCCTCATGTCTCTCTCTGCCTTTCAGGATCACGCGATTACAGCCCACGTTCAGGTGATTGTTCAATTTCATTTCCACTTTGTATCACACACATTCATTTGACCAGTGCTATCACAACTGTGATGATTATTTTCACACTACTGTATTTGTGAGAGTCGCGTCCACTCACTTGATCATGACATCAGTGGCGACAGTAAGAATGATGACATAATCGGTATGGTTGAGAGAGATCGGATGCAATCCACACTGGATGGAGTGTTTGTTTTAGTTGTCTTTATATTGACTCATTGTATTCTACTCCACTCCACTTTCAGATTACTCGAGAAGACGTAAATACAGACCAGAAGGAAGACGTGAGTAAATTTCTTCTGAAAATTTTTTTGCTTTATCTCATGTTGTCCTGTTAATATCTTGCTCTTGTTGTTTGGATTTTATGATTTATTCTGCTACAGTTAAGTATTTCGCCTGTGGATTCATTTCCAATTTACGATAATTTAATTGCCCGCTTTATTTTTGTTTATAGTATTATTTTGCTTATGATTGATATGTGTATCGACTAATTTTATGAAGTTGGATGCGCAATGATTCAGGTAGATCAGGGCAAATCTTATAAACAACCTTAAAATCAAACTGTGAAGCTGTAGAATGATAACAGTTGATACACGTGTTCAAGTTATAAACCACGAAATGCTTTCCTTCCACCCTTGTAGAACCAAATTGTGGCATGTTCACGTATCTGAGTTGGGATTAGCCAGCGCTCGCTCGTCATATCATCTTATTTATTTTCCCACGTCTATTTTGTTTGGTAACAGGAAAATCATAATTATCTTGTTATATTCACAAAATATATTGTCATTTTTCGTATTACCTAATCTAGTATAATAATCTTTCTATTACGTCATCTTGGTTATTCGTGTTCACATTTCATTACGGAATTAATACTTTAATAAACAATCTACACATATGTGACTGTACAGCTTGATAATAGTTCCATTAAAATGCGATCTGTTCACTGAACTTTATGTTTTCAATTTTTGTAGTTCAGGTTACCCACATTAAGTCTTTTTTCTTACTGATATTCAACATTTGCGTTTGTGGCCCTTAATGAACCGCCATGGTTGACAGTGTTATTGATTAAGACATTCAAGTAATTCACAATGTTTAAGTTTACTTTCACAGATCATGTATTAATGTGCCGTTTTTATATCCCGAATATAGCCTATCAACAAGTATTATCAGTTTTATGGAATTTTGAGTGCATTTTCCTATTTTGAAAACCACTATCATAATGGTAGTGTGAAATATCGGTCACAGTTCCAGTAAATACTTCTGCTTAGTTAAACATCATGACAGTTCTTCTTGCTCTATCATAAATCACGTAATACTTTGTTAACCATTCAATAAAAGATATTCATTCAGATAGTTGTTAACATTTTTTTAGATCTGGTGAGTCCTTCCTTTTTTAGTATTTCCAATACACAACGTTTTATTTAACTGCAGGCACTTCTGTGATCCTCCAAATATGGTGTATATATGTTAATTATCATGCACGATACCACTTGTGACCTGCCACCTAAAATTCTATCACCTCATATTATTTGTGTTCAACATTTTACCTCTTATTTTTACATCAACCTCTGACACACCATAAAAGGTCACAGTCTAACACAAACCGGAGAACCACAACGAACAAAAAAGCACCAAACAACGGTTTGCTTCACGCTTATAATTTGTTACCACTGCTTTTGAATACAATGTTTATTACTCTTTCAGAACTGACTAGATTTGCAATAAAGTAAAGATTTCATTGATCACAAGGTTCTTTAAAATAACTCACTCTCAGTATCTGAGTTTGTTGAACAGGGCTTCATATTTCTAATTTCGGATGAAACCAAGTTTTATTTGGTAGAATCGCTGTTTAAAGCTATTATATTGGTAACTTACAGGTTAATACAAAAGGAATAAATCCACCGACACATCAAACACTGAACAAGGTTAGTTCTGCCGAAACAAGATTAGTTATTTTATTTAGTATATATGATGAATAGTTTGCAAGGATTTAAATCACCGTTTGTGTCTGTTAAAAAACGAAAACAAGATAATTCTCAGCAACATTGACTACTTGAAATGTCTGTCATGGGCTTGTCATGAAACTTTGGCAGACGAATGAGGTTCGGCTGCAGTTTCATTATGAACTTTCATTGTGTTTGTCATCCACGATTCGAACAGAGCAAATCGCAAATACGTATCACTTGACCGCTACACAACCTTACGAACATCATACTCACTTGCATTGTTATAAACTGTGCTTGTAACGCTAAAGCCACCTGTTTTTATGTGTTTCACTAAGTGAAAATTTGACCAAAATTCACTCATAAATTCATTGTTATTCCAAATATCATTAACACTGATTACATTTAGAATCTGTATAATATTAAAAGAGATCCTCAAATGTAATAAAATTATTTAAACTGTGATTGCGTGATTTATACTTCTTTTTAATAAGGTCACACAAAATTTATATTGTATCATCAATTTCTAGATATACCTTCAAATATTCCCTTATGAAAAAGCCTATGAGAGACAGAAAACGGTATGCATTTTATAAGGTGTTTTTTCTGAAAACTGGTTCATTGTTAATAGTTTCATGTAATGTGCTGATGTCCCTCTATCAACAACCACAGTGGGATTAGAAATTAGTCATCATCATCTAAGAGTATTTTAATTACTAAACAATATCTTATAATTAATACTCAGTCGCGTCATTCAGCTCCAGATATACCGAGAATTTACAACACGATGCACATTACAATTGATGACAACTTTTAAAAACAAACAAGTTAGATTGGTTGTCATGACAGATTTTTATTTCCCAGTGAGTAACAAACACAACATGACTGCTTTTACTTATTTTGTGGCTGTTTAGTGTTATTAGCATTGTTAAAGTAAATAGAGTAACTTAATTAATCAACCATATTCTATTTTTCTCTCAATGGAAAATAGACATTTTGTATAATCATGAACATGATTTACAAATGTTCAAATTTTCCGTTTCACCAAATCTTAAATTGGTTTACACACTTATAAAACAGATCGGATATCAGTTAACCAAAGCTCTTGTAGTGTTTCTTTCATCATGAAATTGTTGGAAACCGTTCTTTTGTCTAAAAGCATCAAAACGTTAACATGAGTAAGGTCTCTAATATCTTTCCATATATTATTCATAAAAATACAACATCTTGAATATTTGACGTACACTTGCCAAATAAATAATATTTTACACTGTACCACATAAAGTATGAAAAGCTTATCTCTCTATCAAATATTTTGTGCAAATTGGCCATATTACTTCACTACATGCTAACTATTTCAACGTTTATAAGCAATTCATAAACTAGATTAATGGAGCTACAAATCCTTCCCATTGATTTTAATCACCATGAGCAGAAGCTGATGAGAAATTATTAAAGGGAATTTTCTTATCCACATACTTTTAACCTGATAATAGTCGACTTCTTGTCATACTGATTTTCAGTATTCCAATAGTGGTAAATCGCAGATTATCAAACAAAATAAGTAAGTATGCAATAAACAGTTGGAGGACTTTGGAATTCAATTAAATCTCAGACTGACATCATCTTAAATCGGCGTAAACTGGCCAGATATTTTGTTCTAGTTTTATACGCTTTGTAGATAATGCCCACGGCACAAAACACGAACGAATCTAATAGTAAGAATCATTAGAATGGTAGCTGTCACGACAACTTTCAAAGTGTTGATTTTTCAAAAATCCATGCTATATATTGCAGGAAAGCTGTAAACAATGGTATGGTTAACTTGAATTTCAGTTGTTTCTTCTTCACAGACTTCACACAAACTTCAAAATATTTCAGCGTGGTAAACCTTACTCAGTAACATATCCGACGACTATGCGACACAAATTAGTTGTACTGATATTTAATTCATTTTTTTCGTAATTTTACATCTTACTCAAAGGCATATCCTCCAAAAGAAAACGTAATAAAAATTGTTGGGTTCAATCCAGTAAGTTTTTACACAAAATGTTTCGTTGTAATTAATGCAATCAGTATATATGGTTCAGTTATACTTTGTTAGCACGATAACGTTCTACGATTCTCGGAGTCTTTCGAAGCCTGATATTTGAGGCGTAACAGTTGATTTAATAATCCACTGACAACTGTTGTAGACATCTGATATTTGGCAAAATAACGCGGTAGAACCAATTGAGTTTTTCTATTCTTGATATTCACTTCAGTGGAAGCGCAGAAATAGTTGTGGCTTTCTAGTAAGTAGAGGATGTGTTTTTATTCACATTACTTTTCGCTTTCATTTTGAAATTCGGACGCGATCGCGTACTGTGTATTTTTGTTCGAGTTTCTACAATGTTTTTTCTTTTACTTTTAGTACGAATGATATCAAGAAGAGAACGTATTTTTTCAAGTTCAATTTAACTCCACAATGTGAAGAAGTCAATTACATTTTAAAATTACATTTGTTGCGATATTAACTAAAACAACAGTTAATTCATAAACATTCGCACAAATAAATAATTATTGTTTCAAATGCGTGTTATATTACATACAATACCACGTAACTAGAACCAGATGATTAGTTGCTCTCAACTAGACTACGTTTTTGTACAGATCTCTAAGAACGAACACAAAAGAAAACAAAATTTTTTCAGTGCGATGAAAACTAGATTAGTAACACTGAAAAACCAGAGTTTAAAAACGTCTATTTTCGAAGAAACACTTAGTTTACACTAGCGTGTTCTAAACTATTTTCGATCACTTTCCGATGCTGGACGCGCATGTTCTTTTGGTAACTAAACCTTTTAGAAGCGACAACTTGCTTTTGAGTGGACTTAATGAAATCCACTTCTTTACAGTAAATAAATAACCGAATTAATTTAATACAAGTTTAAATAATACAAAGGAAACGATGTAAAATACCTAATCCAAAGAATCCGCCCACATTAAGTCACGAAACATCAGAAATACAGCTTTTCTACTCGTTGGGATGTAACAAAAGTATACATTTATTATTAGCTTTCCACCCAATGCTCAATTTATTTGAAAAAGCTTTACTCTACTAGAAAGTTATTCTGTTTGAATGTTTACCGCGAGACTAGTAAAACATGATCACCTCACTGATGCTCATTAGCATGAAAGCGAAAATATAAGATTTTAGGGTAGAACACATATTGAACGGACCAAATTAGAAACATGAAATAAAAACAACCAATCAGAGCTTAATACCTGAATTAAATGTTTGGAATGCACTCGACAAATCTCTGAGCAGATAAAATACAAATCTTGTTGATCTGACTCAAGTAATAGCATTCAATGTTGCGGTATCACATGAATTTTCTGGAGTCCTCAATTTATCACGAGCCAATTTACATTTCAGAAATCAGTGTGTATTTTAGTTGAACACTCGTTAAAAGTCAGAAAGCAATTTTAGCAGTTTAATGGAAATATTTGACTCCTAAAGATTAGGAATCGAAGCTACAAGGTGTGAATTTTAGATATACGTGTACAAACGTTAGAAGTAAAAATAATTCTCATTGCACGTCAAAAAAATATCTGTCCGACAGCCTAGTTTTGTATCAACTATATTAATTACAAAATAATAAAATAATTTCGAAAATGGGACAATTTTTTGATACTTGAAACATAAATTATACATTATCAAAAATGTACGGGATGTCACTTCAATTGTCGTGTGTGGGTGAGCCCAAGTTTCTTTTAGGTCTTGTGATCCATAATTACAAGTGGTCATTAATTACTATTATGATCGCTCTAATCTGAGATGTTGACTCAGTTTATTCGCATAATGAGGATATCAATGTGATCTACAAAGATAGACTAGAAATATATCACAGAACCGTTAGCGTAGCAGTGGATAATATAAGTGTTCAGCAGTGTATTTGTGATCGAGAGTCAGTTCGTCATGCAAAGGAGTTAAAAACTCAAACGGAAGGACAGTAGTCAATTTCTGTTTCATTAAACATTATTTTAACATTCAGCAATTGTGGTTGTGCAAATTGCGAGAAATAATCTAAAATCGCAATTGGCAACACAATTTAATGAAAAAATACTCCACGTTAACTAGTTCTACAGCCTGATGGTTGTTAACTATCGCGTGTCCAATAGATCTTTGGTTTGATTGGTGAACACATATCTAAAATGAATGCTTTATGATAAATTAATCTCGAGATTTCTACATAGGCTGTCTCTTTACAAATTAATTTAACGTAGGTCAATTGCTGCATTCTTGACTCAATACGCAAGGCTAGATAAGAAGCTACTTAACAGAGTGTTATTGAAAATTTACAGTTGACTTAAGGTGACTGCTGTTGGTTGATTTATCACAAGTTAACTCAGGAATAATATAATGAAAAATGATATTCCGAAAGAAGAAGTCGACATATGAGATCATTTGTGACCACGTTTCACTACACTAAGTGACAGAATTTTCGGTGTTTTTCACCGTCACGAATGAAACAGCTACAAGAGATGCCATTTTCGTCAGAGTAATATCAAATAACAAATTTGCAAATACTTCCTTCAGTGAAATATTACATAACATAAGCGCATTCGGTCGTATATCAGTCCAATTCCTAAATATGTTTATTCGGATTATGGTCATAATTTAAAGTACTTTTCGTCATAAAAATATTTTCGAGCTGAATTCGCGGCTCTAGATGGCGCAATAAATGAATGGCTGCATAAAAGTACAAGAATCATATGTCACTTAAACAATCATAAGAAGCTGATTTCAACGAAATCGTCAAGGGTATAAAAGTACGTTTTGTAAAATGACGTCACCATTTCGTGCCCGTTATTATTGTCTACAGTGGATAAAAGAAATATGTAGAATGACAGAATCTGACAGATCCACGTACAGCAACTAGTTAAGATATTGACAGTGAGGGAACTGTAATTGTTGAATGACGCGATCTCACAGATTCGCTTAGAAGACTTCCTAGTCAGGAGTGATTCTCAGCTTGAATCATTGACAAAACGACATCTCAAATTTGTGCGAATGATGTTTTGCATGAGGTGATGTGATGCTAATCAGAATGTGATCTGTGTGCGTGTTTAGGCATATGTTTTCACTCTGGTTTACGTCACTAGCTTTCATGGATTACACACAGGGTATTTCAAACAATTGATTTGGATAAACAAATCAACTGTGCGTGATCGTGTATTGAGATACACGAGATTGTCGTGCGGAACACTGCTACAAATTCTCAACCCCGAAATACAAACCAGATTCAGTGCAAACTTTAACACAGAAATTTGATGGTGGAAAACATCAGTTAAATAACGCAAGAAATTCCATGCAAACATATGATGGCAGTGATCGTGATAAACCTGATCAAAATGTCGAAATATGATTGATGAAATGGTTGGTATCGAGAAGATATGTTGTTTGTAGTTGACGAACTTTTATTGTTTGTTAGATATTGTAGTGTTTAGTTTTTCAATTTATTTCTAATGTTTGTCAAGATATTTACAATTTCATTTGGTAGTTTATGCGAAATCTCAACACGTTTATTGAATCGAAAAATTTATTTATGTGAATTTCACAATTTTGTAAATGTTGAAATCTTAGATTCTTTAGTTCAGTTGAATCAATTCCCCGTGTGATGCTATCATATTTGAGTTCCGAATTGTTTTTAAAATAATATAAAATTGTAAATCTTTTGATAAACATTGTGCAATAATGACCTGAACGGGCTATATTTTAAGTTGAATGTTGAGATCAGTTATCAGATTTGATATAGATGGCACATGAAAAAAGAAATAATAACCCTTATATACACGAATGAAATATTTTAAAAATGCTATGACCTATATATATATATATATATATATATATATATATATATATATATATATATATATATATATATATATATATATATATATACGGTATGCAGTAATATTAACCATTCCAAGAATAACATTACATAAATATATTGTAATTGGCAACGATAACCTTGTTGTTTGAATGAAACAAATTTCGCTCACAAAAACACAAAACAGGTAAGGTAATGTATACGATGGTCAACTTACGTTATCCTATAACTGAGATAACTATTGATGTAATTTTCACAGCGTTCAAGTCAAAGAAATAACTATTACTTTGTTCACAAAGTGGCAAAGAAAGGTCAGCGAATGAATCATAAACTGATTATGAAATAAAACCTAAATCGAAGAGTTAACAGAAAATAAAGAAATTCGGAGAAAAATGTAGAAACGATCTATCAAATGCAAAGCGTTAGCGAGACCCGAACAAAAGAGCTGCACATTCCCCCTTTATTTCTACAAACCATGCTGGTATCAATGTGCCGGCGAAGCCCTGCTTGAAGAGATGGATATTCAAATGTACAACCATTGATACCTCGCAGTCAACTACTGATATTTATGTTGAATAGTTAATAAAAATTTAGCATATTTGCAAAATCCATATGAGTGTAAAACCTGACTTCTGGCATTTTAGGGTTTGCTCTTATGTATATCTTCACTGCCATCTTACAAAAATATGGCCAGTTTTTTAAAGCCACCAGTCTAATAAATGCTCATTTGCTTTGCCAATATCAATTAGAATTTTGATGACTAAAAGTGTTTGTTAGGCAATGCTTCAATATGCATTTAATGAGGAAGTGCTTTTGTGATTAAATGTATGTGTATACTTATATGTATTATAATGAGCCCTTCAGGACTTATAATTTCTACGACCTGTCTTGCCAAAATATATAAGAAAGGGTCAAGTAAGACCTCTTATGTTATCATCGCTCATTTGCTGTGTTTTGGAACACATGTTCTTCTATGTATGAGGATCAACCAGTTCCCCAACACAAATATTTATCCATCCTGCATGAGGTTATAAGGCATTTATTAATTAAAAAACGCTCATTGATATCCTTGTACTTATATTCATACATTTTACTTCTTTCGTTACTGACTTCTGATATGATCGTTCATCCAGTCCACGGTAAATTTGACTGAATGCTAACGACAAATGCCTACAGAATATATGCGGTATTTTGTGTTTCGGATAATGTCAAGAGAACCCGTGTTGACGCTTAGTAGATTGGTCTACGAATGCGTACGAGGTCAATGAGTTGAAAATTTCCAAATGTAATTTCAGTGTTTATTGTCAACATTATAGATATCTATTGGAATAATAATATAGCTAAGAACCCACGAACCTAATTTATTCTAAGTTCTAAGGTCAGGAATTTTTCTTCGGTCAATTACATATCGGATTTCGACTTCGTTCGGACGATGGGATTAATTTTTTGAACAAGTTAATCGTCCTGATCGCTAAGTAAATATTTTTTTAAATACCTAACAGTAAAATCGTTCAAGATTTATATTTTGTTACAAATTTCAGATACCCTGAACGTTCATAATCTATATTTAAATAGAACAAATCGATCGACTTATGTGTTCAGAAGTTCTTGTATGCTAGTTTCTCTATCAGATTACTACCTAGCTTTACGAATAAGATAAATTTGCTAACATGGATAACTTTATAAGGACAAATGTATTCTTTTATAGGCACGTCAAAGTGCACACACTGTAAGTTGGAAATTGCATTAAAATTATAAAGTCGTCGATAACATATTTCATGATAGTACACGTATTTGTTTCTGCATTTTAAATATATCTTCCTATTGTGCGGTAGGAAAATGAGATATTTGGATTTATGCCCAACAACGGTTATAACAGTTGTTGTTGAATATAACAAACGATAGCACAAAACAAAGTTGTCCGTATCTATTTCTAAATATACTGTGTCAAGCTGTCAAAATCTATCGTATTTTAAATAACTAGGAAGCTTTGTAGTACGTGATTTTGCTGCTAATTTGGTTTCGAAATGCTTACATATATTCCTCTCAAGGGAATGCCGATTCATACGCGACTACAGGAGTATGAATTGAGCAGTAATAGTTATCACTATTTAACAAACGAAATTCAACTATTTCTGATCCTTCATTGGCTTTATGATCAAGTTATTTTCTGTACAGTTGGAGCTTATTCAAGTCAGACGTTCAATGCAGAAAGACAGACCGACCAGAAAATACGACAATTCGTAATTGAATCTCAGAAGCAGAGAGGAAAATAAAATTTGGAAAACAAACTATAAACCAAACATTTTGATGGATCAACTGCTTGATTTGTTAAATCATGAGTGCATTTTCACATCGATCCTATCCTGTCTTTATCTTTGCTCCGGTTCCACCTACTAAGTCTTGATGTGCATCTCTTTTGAAACCAGAACAATTGTCTTAGTTATCTAGCTTACTAGAAATTCTTCATACTGGTGCTGTCCATCAAACCCATGATCCGTGTTTACACCCGTGCTTATAACCTATGAACCACTTGTGAGTATTGATGTAATTTTATTGCAGGAAGATTGTTTAACCATCTATAATTTGCGAAAACATGCTGTGGCTAAATATATTTCTTCACAAATATGATATGAAGCATTAGCTTTTATTCGGGACATTAAAGGACTGCGTAAATACTTGCCTCGACAAAAACTCAGTATTATCGCACACCATGAAGCCCCAAAGTTCGTTTGTCAAGCTAAGAAAATACTTCATATTTATACTCGTTTATAAACAAACAGGTTAGTATCCTGATATAAAATGTAGATTTCCTGCTTATTCTGCAATGTAATGTGAACTATAAACTATTCCTGGTATTTTCGGTTTAAATGGTAGTTCCAATACATCTCCTTCATAGAGTTAACCTGTCTCTAGAAATCTTTACCGAAATGTGACTATAGAATTCAAGTATTTAGAAAAGTATTCGTTCTGTATTATGAGGTGATAATGATCATCATATTCTTCCGATGATTCAAAACATTGAACCTTCTGAAGATGTCACAGGTATTCGAAGTTTGACAACGCTCTAACCAGTAACACCTTCTAATATGAAGCGTACCCACCAAGTGAAATCTAAAGACAGAAGCGAAGAGGTCCGAAGGTATATATGATAGGCTATCAATAAATCGAGGATTGTCTGATCTAATCTAGCTAGCAATTGCAAGTATTGTTGAGCACGACGATGCTCTTCATGATCTGGTGCGGATGTCTGACCAAGCTCCTTCAGCTAGGTGAGTCCAATGAAACTAATGTGGTCAGCATCCAATGTCGAAAACCTACAGAGATACATATTTTGGGGATTTATTTACCGCCACACTTCGTTTAGGTATGTAGTGCTTAGAGTTTTTGAAAGTCACGTATTTCTTAGAAATAATATTCTGCAATTAGCAAGGACTGTGATAAAAGATGTTGGAGAATGTGTGGATCTTTTCCAAGATAGCAACAACGTAAGTACTCTCAATAGACATATAAGTCAAAACAATTTTGGTAACCAGATGAGTCTGTTATGCATTCCCTACCAAAGAATACATTTCGAAAAATGCGCAGCGCAAACAGGATTCACAGCTCAACAAACATTGCATGTGAAACTGATTATCCATCACAAATACACTGCTGAACACTTATATTATCCACTGCTACGCTAACGGTTCTGTGATATATTTCTAGTCTATCTTTGTAGATCACATTGATATCCTCATTATGCGAATAAACTGAGTCAACATCTCAGATTAGAGCGATCATAATAGTAATTAATGACCACTTATAATTATGGATCACAAGACCTAAAAGAAACTTGGGCCCACCCTCACATGACAATTGAAGTGACATCCCGTACATTTTTGATAATGTATAATTTACGTTTCAAGTATTAAAAAATTGTCCCATTTTCGAAATAATTTTATTATTTTGTAATTAATATAGTTGGTACAAAACTAGGCTGTCGGACAGATATTTTTTGACGTGCAATGAGAATTATTTTTACTTCTAACGTTTGTACACGTATATCTAAAATTCACACCTTGTAGCTTTATCGATTCTTAATCTTTAGGAGTCAAACATTTCCATTAAACTGCTAAAATTGCTTTCTGACTTTTAATGAGTGTTCAACTAAAATACACACTGATTTCTGAAATGTAAATTGGCTCGTGATAAATTGAGGACTCCAGAAAATTCATGTGATACCGCAACATTGAATGCTATTACTTGAGTCAGATCAACAAGATTTGTATTTTATCTGCTAAGAGATTTGTCGAGTGCATTCCAAACATTTAATTCAGGTATTAAGCTCTGATTGGTTGTTTTTATTTCATGTTTCTAATTTGGTCCGTTCAATATGTGTTCTTCTTTAAAATCTTATATTTTCGCTTTCATGCTAATGAGCATCAGTGAGGTGATCATGTTTTACTAGTCTCGCGGTAGACATTCAAACAGAATAACTTTCTAGTAGAGTAAAGCTTTTTCAAATAAATTGAGCATTGGGTGGTAAGCTAATAATAAATGTATACTTTTGTTACATCACAACGAGTAGAAAAGCTGTATTTCTGACGTTTCGTGACTTAATGTTGGCCGATTCTTTGGATTAGGTATTTTACATCGTTTTCTTTGTATTATTCAAACTTGTATTAAATTAATTCGGTTATTTATTTACTCTAAAGAAGTGGATTTCATTAAGTCCACTCAAAAGCAAGTCGTCGCTTCTAAAAGGTTTAGTTAACAAAGGACATGCGCGTCCAGCATCGGAAAGTGATCGAAAATAGTTTAGAACACGCTAGTGTAAGCTAAGTGTTCCTTCGAAAATAGACGTCTTTAAACTCTGGTTTTTCAGTGTTACTAATCTAGTTTTCATCGCACTGAAAACATTTTGTTTTCTTTTGTGTTTGTTCTTAGAGATCTGTACAAAAACGTAGTCTAGTTGAGAGCAACTAATCATCTGGTTCTAGTTACGTGGTATTGTATGTAATATAACACGCATTTGAATTAATAATTATTTATTTGTGCGAATGTTTATGAATTAACTGTTGTTTTATTTAATATCGCAACAAATGTAATTTTAAGATGTAATTGACTTCTTCACATTGTGGAGTTAAATTGAAGTTGAAAAAATACGTTCTCTTCTTGATATCATTCGTACTAAAAGTAAAAGAAAAAACATTGTAGAAACTCGAACAAAAATACACAGTACGCAATCGCGTCCGAATTTCAAAATGAAAGCGAAAAATAATGTGAATAAAAACACATCCTCTACTTACTAGAAAGCCACAACTATTTCTGCGCTTCCACTGAAGTGAATATCAAGAATAGGAAAACTCAATTGGTTCTACCGCGTTATTTTGCCATCTATCAGATGTCTACAACAGTTGTCAGTGGATTATTAAATCAACTGTTACGCTTCAACTATCAGGCTTCGAAAGACTCCGAGAATCGTAGAACGTTATCGTGCTAACAAAGTATAACTGAACCATATATACTGATTGCATTAATTACAACGAAACATTTTGTGTAAAAATTTACTAGATCGAACCCAACAATTTTTGTTACGTTTTCTTTTGGAGGATATGCCTTTGAGTAAGATGTAAAATTACGAAACAAAATGAATTAAATATCAGTACAACTTATTTGTGTCGCATAGTCGTCGGATATGTTACTGAGTAAGGTTTACCACGCTGACATATTTTGAAGTTTGTGTGAAGTCTGTGAAGAAGAAACAACTGAAATTCAAGTTAACCATACCATTGTTTACAGCTTTCCTGCAATATATAGCATGGATTTTTGAAAAATCAACACTTTGAAAGTTGTCGTGACAGCTACTATTCTAATGATTCTTACTATTGGATTCCTTCGTGTTTTGTGCCGTGGGCATTATCTACAAAGCGTATTAGACTAGAACAAAATATCTGATCAGTTTACGCCGATTTAAGATGATGTCAGTCTGAGATTTAATTGAATTCCAAAGTCCTCCAACTGTTTATTGCATACTTACTTATTTTGTTTGACAATCTGCGATTTACCACTATTGGAATACTGAAAATCAGTATGACAAGAAGTCGACTATTATCAGGTTAAAAGTACGTGGATAAGAATATTCCCTTTAATAATTTCTCATCAGCTTCTGTTCATGGTGATTAAAATCAATGGGAAGGATTTG
Organism: Schistosoma margrebowiei; assembly: GCA_944470205.2. Classification (NCBI taxonomy): domain Eukaryota; kingdom Metazoa; phylum Platyhelminthes; class Trematoda; order Strigeidida; family Schistosomatidae; genus Schistosoma; species Schistosoma margrebowiei. Next base: position 64,871,632 of record OX104028.1, on the reverse strand, counting down.
TAGCTCCATTAATCTAGTTTATGAATTGCTTATAAACGTTGAAATAGTTAGCATGTAGTGAAGTAATATGGCCAATTTGCACAAAATATTTGATAGAGAGATAAGCTTTTCATACTCCATGTGGTACAGTGTAAAATATTATTTATTTGGCAAGTGTATGTCAAATATTCAAGATGTTGTATTTTTATGAATAATATATGGAAAGATATTAGGGACCTTACTCATGTAAACGTTTTGATGCTTTTAGACAAAAGAACGGTCTCCAACAATTTCATGATGAAAGAAACACTACAAGAGCTTTGGTTAACTGATATCCGATCTGTTTTATAAGTGTGTAAACCAATTTAAGATTTGGTGAAATGGAAAATTTGAACATTTGTAAATCATGTTCATGATTATACAAAATGTCTATTTTCCATTGAAAGAAAAACAGAATATGGTTGATTGATTTAGTTACTCTATTTACTTTAACAATGCTAATAACACTAAACAGCCACAAATCAGTAAAAGCAGTCATGTTGTGTTTGTTACTCACTGGGAAATAAAAATCCGTCATGACAACCAATCTAAGTTGTTTGTTTCTAAAAGTTGTCATCAATTGTAATGTGCATCGTGTTGTAAATTCTCGGTATATCTGGAGCTGAATGACGCGACTGAGTATTAATTATAAGATATTGTTTAGTAATTAAAATACTCTTAGATGATGATGACTAATTTCTAATCCCACTGTGGTGTTTGATAGAGGGACATCAGCACATTACGTGAAACTATTAACAATGAACCAGTTTTCAGAAAAAACACCTTGTAAAATGCATACCGTTTTCTGTCTCTCATAGGCTTTTTCATAAGGGAATATTTGAAGGTATATCTAGAAATTGATGATACAATATAAATTTTGTGTGACCTTATTGAAAAGAAGTATAAATCACGCAATCACAGTTTAAATAATTTTATTACATTTGAGGATCTCTTTTAATATTATACAGATTCTAAATGTAATCAGTGTTAATGATATTTGGAATAACAATGAATTTATGAGTGAATTTTGGTCAAATTTTCACTTTGTGGAACACATAAAAACAGGTGGCTTTAGCGTTACAAGCACACTTTATGACAATGCAAGTGAGTATGATGTTCGTAAGGTTGTGTAGCGGTCAAGTGATACGTATTTGCGATTTGCTCTGTTCGAATCGTGGATGACAAAACAATGAAAGTTCATAACGAAACTGCAGCCGAACCTCATACGTCTGCCAAAGTTTCATGACAAGCCCATGACAGACATTTCAAGTAGTCAATGTTGCTGAGAATTATCTTGTTTTCGTTTTTTTTTAACAGACACAAACGGTGATTTAAATCCTTGCAAACTATTCATCATATATACTAAATAAAATTAACTAATCTTGTTTCGGCAGAACTAACCTTGTTCAGTGTTTGATGTGTCGGTGGATTTATTCCTTTTGTATTAACCTGTAAGTTACCAATATAATAGCTTTAAACAGCGATTCTACCAAATAAAACTTGGTTTCATCCGAAATTAGAAATATGAAGCCCTGTTCAACAAACTCAGATACTGAGAGTGAGTTATTTTAAAGAACCTTGTGATCAATGAAATCTTTACTTTATTGCAAATCTAGTCAGTTCTGAAAGAGTAATAAACATTGTATTCAAAAGCAGTGGTAACAAATTACAAGCGTGAAGCAAACCGTTGTTTGGTGCTTTTTTGTGCGTTGTGGTTCTCCGGTTTGTGTTAGACTGTGACCTTTTATGGTGTGTCAGAGATTGATGTAAAAATAAGAGGTAAAATGTTGAACACAAATAATATTAGGTGATAGAATTTTAGGTGGCAGGTCACAAGTGGTATCGTGCATAATAATTAACATATATACACCATATTTGGAGGATCACAGAAGTGCCTGGAGTTAAATAAAACGTTGTGTATTGGAAATACTAAAAAAGGAAGGACTCACCAGATCTAAAAAAATGTTAACAACTATCTGAATGAATATCTTTTATTGAACGGTTAACAAAGTATTACGTGATTTATGATAGAGCAAGAAGAACTGTCATGATGTTTAACTAAGCAGAAGTATTTACTGGAACTGTGACCGATATTTCACACTACCATTATGATAGTGGTTTTCAAAATAGGAAAATGCACTCAAAATTCCATAAAACTGATAATACTTGTTGATAGGCTATATTCGGGATATAATAACGGCACATTAATACATGATCTGTGAAAGTAAACTTAAACATTGTGAATTACTTGAATGTCTTAATCAATAACACTGTCAACCATGGCGGTTCATTAAGGGCCACAAACGCGAATGTTGAATATCAGTAAGAAAAAAGACTTAACGTGGGTAACCTGAACTACAAAAATTGGAAACATAAAGTTCAGTGAACAGATCGCATTTTAATGGAATTATTATCAAGCTGTACAGTCACATATGTGTAGATTGTTTATTAAAGTACCAATTCCGTAATGAAATGTGAACACGAATAACCAAGATGACGTAATAGAAAGATTATTATACTAGATTAGGTAATACGAAAAATGACAATAGATTTTGTGAATATAACAAGATAATTATGATTTTCCTGTTACCAAACAAAATAGACGTGGGAAAATAAATAAGATGATATGACGAGCGAGCGCTGGCTAATCTCAACTCAGATTCGTGAACATGCCACAATTTGGTTCTACAAGGGAGGAAGGAAAGCATTTCGTAATATATAACTTGAACACGTGTATCAACTGTTATCATTCTACGGCTTCACAGTTTGATTTTAAGGTTGTTTATAAGATTTGCCCACATCGGCCTAAATCATTCCGCATCCAACTTCATAAAATTAGTTGATACGCATATCAATCACAAGCAAAACAAAACTATAAACAAAAATAAAGCGGGCAATTAAATTATCGTAAATTGAAAATGAATCCACAGGCGAAATACTTAACTATAGCAGAATAAATCATAAAATCCAAACAACAAGAGCAAGATATTAACAGGACAATATGATATAAAGCAAAAAAATTGTCTGAAGAAATTTACTCACTTCTTCCTTCTGGTCTGTATTTACGTCTTCTCGAGTAATCTGAAAGTGGAGTGGAGTAGAATACAATGAGTCAATTTAAAAACAACTAAAACAAACACTCCATCCAGTGTGGATTGCATCCGATCTCTCTCAACCATACCGATTATGTCATCATTCTTACTGTCGCCACTGATGTCATGATCAAGTGAGTGGACGCGACTCTCACAAATACAGTAGTGTGAAAATAATCATCACAGTTGTGATAGCACTGGTCAAATGAATATGTGTGATACAAAGTGGAAATGAAATTGAACAATCACCTGAACGTGGGCTGTAATCGCGTGATCCTGAAAGGCAGAGAGAGACATGAGGACGATTAAATGTGAGCAACATCATCAGTGATTTGATGAAGCAATCGCAAGAAATTGTGTATATCGGAAACAACATTGAACCTATTGACCATGTGAGTTCGTATGCGAGATCGAGGCATTCAAATGTTCGGAATAGAAGGGTTCCACCATTTTGCATTCATCATTTATACATGACCACTCCATAATTAGTCGGATTCCACTGGAATATCATAATTGCTGTTCATTAGTTCAAATGTCGGTGCACATATACATTCAGCAGGAAATCCACATTATCCAGGTGGTGCGATCGAGTTTTCCATTAGACACGCACGCACGCACGCACACACACGCACACACGCGCACACAAACACAACTCGATTGAATAACGCCAATTGTGCGTGATACAATTTGACCGACATATATATGACGGAACACCGTTAATCTATCCATTCATACATCCATCAATCCATACTTCCATCCATCCATCCATCCATCCACAACATCCAGTTCACCACAATAAAGTGATCAGGAATCAGTTGATAGAGGAAATCACAAACATACTTCCATATGGAACAGATTGGTGTCTCTTTGAAACACAATGTAAAGGAGAGTGAATGTCAGTAGGTGTTCGATGGATGCTGGCGACCGATTGTGAAGCAGCTGAATGATCAGTGTATGCACGGATTAAAGAGTGACATGAATAATTGTCTAATGAAATGTACTCACGTCTTCCTTCTGGTCTGTATTTACGTCTTCTCTGGTAATCTGAAAGTGGAGTGGAGTAGAATACAATGAGTCAATATAAAGACAACTAAAACAAACACTTCATTCAGTGTGGATTGCATCCGATCTCTCTCAACCATACCGATTATGTCATCATTCTTACTGTCGCCACTGATGTCATGATCAAGTGAGTGGACGCGACTCTCACAAATACAGTAGTGTGAAAATAATCATCACAGTTGTGATAGCACTGGTCAAATGAATATGTGTGATACAAAGTGGAAATGAAATTGAACAATCACCTGAACGTGGGCTGTAATCGCGTGATCCTGAAAGGCAGAGAGAGACATGAGGACGATTAAATGTGAGCAACATCATCAGTGATTTGATGAAGCAATCGCAAGAAATTGTGTATATCGGAAACAACATTGAACCTATTGACCATGTGAGTTCGTATGCGAGATCGAGGCATTCAAATGTTCGGAATAGAAGGGTTCCACCATTTTGCATTCATCATTTATACATGACCACTCCATAATTAGTCGGATTCCACTGGAATATCATAATTGCTGTTCATTAGTTCAAATGTCGGTGCACATATACATTCAGCAGGAAATCCACATTATCCAAGTGGTGCGATCGAGTCTTCCAAAAGACACGCACGCAAACACACGCACAAACACACAACTCGATTGAATAACGCATATTGTGCGAGATACAATTTGACCGACATATATATGACGGAACACCGTTAATCTATCCATTCATACATCCATCAATCCATACTTCCATCCATCCATCCACAACATCCAGTTCACCACAATAAAGTGATCAGGAATCAGTTGATAGAGGAAATCACAAACATACTTCCATATGGAACAGATTGGTGTCTCTTTGAAACACAATGTAAAGGAGAGTGAATGTCAGTAGGTGTTCGATGGATGCTGGCGACCGATTGTGAAGCAGCTGAATGATCAGTGTATGCACGGATTAAAGAGTGACATGAATAATTGTCTAATGAAATGTACTCACGTCTTCCTTCTGGTCTGTATTTACGTCTTCTCTGGTAATCTGAAAGTGGAGTGGAGTAGAATACAATGAGTCAATCTAAAGACAACTAAAACAAACACTTCATTCAGTGTGGATTGCATCCGATCTCTCTCAACCATACCGATTATGTCATCATTCTTACTGTCGCCACTGATGTCATGATCAAGTGAGTGGACGCGACTCTCACAAATACAGTAGTGTGAAAATAATCATCACAGTTGTGATAGCACTGGTCAAATGAATGTGTGTGATACAAAGTGGAAATGAAATTGAACAATCACCTGAACGTGGGCTGTAATCGCGTGATCCTGAAAGGCAGAGAGAGACATGAGGACGATTAAATGTGAGCAACATCATCAGTGATTTGATGAAGCAATCGCAAGAAATTGTGTATATCGGAAACAACATTGAACCTATTGACCATGTGAGTTCGTATGCGAGATCGAGGCATTCAAATGTTCGGAATAGAAGGGTTCCACCATTTTGCATTCATCATTTATACATGACCACTCCATAATTAGTCGGATTCCACTGGAATATCGTAATTGCTGTTCATTAGTTCAAATGTCGATGCACATATACATTCAGCAGGAAATCCACATTATCCAGGTGGTGCGATCGAGTTTTCCATTAGACACGCACGCACGCACACACACGCACACACGCGCACACAAACACAACTCGATTGAATAACGCATATTGTGCGAGATACAATTTGACCGACAAATATTACGGAACACCGCTAATCTATCCATTCATACATCCATCAATCCATACTTCCATCCATCCATCCACATCATCCAGTTCACCACAATAAAGTGAATAGGAATCAGTTGATAGAGGAAATCACAAACATACTTCCATATGGAACAGATTGGTGTCTCTTTGAAACACAATGTAAAGGAGAGTGAATGTCAGTAGGTGTTCGATGGATGCTGGCGACCGATTGTGAAGCAGCTGAATGATCAGTGTATGCACGGATTAAAGAGTGACATGAATAATTGTCTAATGAAATGTACTCACGTCTTCCTTCTGGTCTGTATTTACGTCTTCTCTGGTAATCTGAAAGTGGAGTGGAGTAGAATACAATGAGTCAATATAAAGACAACTAAAACAAACACTTCATTCAGTGTGGATTGCATCCGATCTCTCTCAACCATACCGATTATGTCATCATTCTTACTGTCGCCACTGATGTCATGATCAAGTGAGTGGACGCGACTCTCACAAATACAGTAGTGTGAAAATAATCATCACAGTTGTGATAGCACTGGTCAAATGAATGTGTGTGATACAAAGTGGAAATGAAATTGAACAATCACCTGAACGTGGGCTGTAATCGCGTGATCCTGAAAGGCAGAGAGAGACATGAGGACGATTAAATGTGAGCAACATCATCAGTGATTTGATGAAGCAATCGCAAGAAATTGTGTATATCGGAAACAACATTGAACCTATTGACCATGTGAGTTCGTATGCGAGATCGAGGCATTCAAATGTTCGGAATAGAAGGGTTCCACCATTTTGCATTCATCATTTATACATGACCACTCCATAATTAGTCGGATTCCACTGGAATATCATAATTGCTGTTCATTAGTTCAAATGTCGGTGCACATATACATTCAGCAGGAAATCCACATTATCCAAGTGGTGCGATCGAGTCTTCCAACAGACACGCACGCAAACACACGCACAAACACACAACTCGATTGAATAACGCATATTGTGCGAGATACAATTTGACCGACATATATATGACGGAACACCGTTAATCTATCCATTCATACATCCATCAATCCATACTTCCATCCATCCATCCACAACATCCAGTTCACCACAATAAAGTGATCAGGAATCAGTTGATAGAGGAAATCACAAACATACTTCCATATGGAACAGATTGGTGTCTCTTTGAAACACAATGTAAAGGAGAGTGAATGTCAGTAGGTGTTCGATGGATGCTGGCGACTGATTGTGAAGCAGCTGAATGACCAGTGTATGCACGGATTAAAGAGTGACATGAATAATTGTCTAATGAAATGTACTCACGTCTTCCTTCTGGTCTGTATTTACGTCTTCTCGAGTAATCTGAAAGTGGAGTGGAGTAGAATACAATGAGTCAATCTAAAGACAACTTAAACAAACACTTCATTCACTGTGGATTGCATCCGATCTCTCTCAACCATACCGATTATGTCATCATTCTTACTGTCGCCACTGATGTCATGATCAAGTGAGTGGACGCGACCCTCACAAATACAGTAGTGTGAAAATAATCATCACAGTTGTGATAGCACTGGTCAAATGAATATGTGTGATACAAAGTGGAAATGAAATTGAACAATCACCTGAACGTGGGCTGTAATCGCGTGATCCTGAAAGGCAGAGAGAGACATGAGGACGATTAAATGTGAGCAACATCATCAGTGATTTGATGAAGCAATCGCAAGAAATTGTGTATATCGGAAACAACATTGAACCTATTGACCATGTGAGTTCGTATGCGAGATCGAGGCATTCAAATGTTCGGAATAGAAGGGTTCCACCATTTTGCATTCATCATTTATACATGACCACTCCATAATTAGTCGGATTCCACTGGAATATCATAATTGCTGTTCATTAGTTCAAATGTCGGTGCACATATACATTCAGCAGGAAATCCACATTATCCAAGTGGTGCGATCGAGTCTTCCAACAGACACGCACGCAAACACACGCACAAACACACAACTCGATTGAATAACGCATATTGTGCGAGATACAATTTGACCGACATATATATGACGGAACACCGTTAATCTATCCATTCATACATCCATCAATCCATACTTCCATCCATCCATCCATCCATCCATCCACAACATCCAGTTCACCACAATAAAGTGATCAGGAATCAGTTGATAGAGGAAATCACAAACATACTTCCATATGGAACAGATTGGTGTCTCTTTGAAACACAATGTAAAGGAGAGTGAATGTCAGTAGGTGTTCGATGGATGCTGGCGACTGATTGTGAAGCAGCTGAATGATCAGTGTATGCACGGATTAAAGAGTGACATGAATAATTGTCTAATGAAATCTACTCACGTCTTCCTTCTGGTCTGTATTTACGTCTTCTCGAGTAATCTGAAAGTGGAGTGGAGTAGAATACAATGAGTCAATCTAAAGACAACTTAAACAAACACTTCATTCACTGTGGATTGCATCCGATCTCTCTCAACCATACCGATTATGTCATCATTCTTACTGTCGCCACTGATGTCATGATCAAGTGAGTGGACGCGACCCTCACAAATACAGTAGTATGAAAATAATCATCACAGTTGTGATAGCACTGGTCAAATGAATATGTGTGATACAAAGTGGAAATGAAATTGAACAATCACCTGAACGTGGGCTGTAATCGCGTGATCCTGAAAGGCAGAGAGAGACATGAGGACGATTAAATGTGAGCAACATCATCAGTGATTTGATGAAGCAATCGCAAGAAATTGTGTATATCGGAAACAACATTGAACCTATTGACCATGTGAGTTCGTATGCGAGATCGAGGCATTCAAATGTTCGGAATAGAAGGGTTCCACCATTTTGCATTCATCATTTATACATGACCACTCCATAATTAGTCGGATTCCACTGGAATATCATAATTGCTGTTCATTAGTTCAAATGTCGGTGCACATATACATTCAGCAGGAAATCCACATTATCCAAGTGGTGCGATCGAGTCTTCCAACAGACACGCACGCAAACACACGCACAAACATACAACTCGATTGAATAACGCATATTGTACGAGATACAATTTGACCGACATATATATGACGGAACACCGTTAATCTATCCATTCATACATCCATCAATCCATCCATCCATCCATCCATCCACAACATCCAGTTCACCACAATAAAGTGATCAGGAATCAGTTGATAGAGGAAATCACAAACATACTTCCATATGGAACAGATTGGTGTCTCTTTGAAACACAATGTAAAGGAGAGTGAATGTCAGTAGGTGTTCGATGGATGCTGGCGACTGATTGTGAAGCAGCTGAATGATCAGTGTATGCACGGATTAAAGAGTGACATGAATAATTGTCTAATGAAATCTACTCACGTCTTCCTTCTGGTCTGTATTTACGTCTTCTCGAGTAATCTGAAAGTGGAGTGGAGTAGAATACAATGAGTCAATCTAAAGACAACTAAAACAAACACTTCATTCACTGTGGATTGCATCCGATCTCTCTCAACCATACCGATTATGTCATCATTCTTACTGTCGCCACTGATGTCATGATCAAGTGAGTGGACGCGACCCTCACAAATACAGTAGTGTGAAAATAATCATCACAGTTGTGATAGCACTGGTCAAATGAATATGTGTGATACAAAGTGGAAATGAAATTGAACAATCACCTGAACGTGGGCTGTAATCGCGTGATCCTGAAAGGCAGAGAGAGACATGAGGACGATTAAATGTGAGCAACATCATCAGTGATTTGATGAAGCAATCGCAAGAAATTGTGTATATCGGAAACAACATTGAACCTATTGACCATGTGAGTTCGTATGCGAGATCGAGGCATTCAAATGTTCGGAATAGAAGGGTTCCACCATTTTGCATTCATCATTTATACATGACCACTCCATAATTAGTCGGATTCCACTGGAATATCGTAATTGCTGTTCATTAGTTCAAATGTCGATGCACATATACATTCAGCAGGAAATCCACATTATCCAGGTGGTGCGATCGAGTTTTCCATTAGACACGCACGCACACACACGCACACATACACAACTCGATTGAATAACGCATATTGTGCGAGATACAATTTGACCGACAAATATTACGGAACACCGCTAATCTATCCATTCATACATCCATCAATCCATACTTCCATCCATCCATCCTCCATCCATCCTTCCATCCACAACATCCAGTTCACCACAATAAAGTGAATAGGAATCAGTTGATAGAGGAAATCACAAACATACTTCCATATGGAACAGATTGGTGTCTCTTTGAAACACAATGTAAAGGAGAGTGAATGTCAGTAGGTGTTCGATGGATGCTGGCGACCGATTGTGAAGCAGCTGAATGATCAGTGTATGCACGGATTAAAGAGTGACATGAATAATTGTCTAATGAAATCTACTCACGTCTTCCTTCTGGTCTGTATTTACGTCTTCTCGAGTAATCTGAAAGTGGAGTGGAGTAGAATACAATGAGTCAATCTAAAGACAACTTAAACAAACACTTCATTCACTGTGGATTGCATCCGATCTCTCTCAACCATACCGATTATGTCATCATTCTTACTGTCGCCACTGATGTCATGATCAAGTGAGTGGACGCGACTCTCACAAATACAGTAGTGTGAAAATAATCATCACAGTTGTGATAGCACTGGTCAAATGAATGTGTGTGATACAAAGTGGAAATGAAATTGAACAATCACCTGAACGTGGGCTGTAATCGCGTGATCCTGAAAGGCAGAGAGAGACATGAGGACGATTAAATGTGAGCAACATCATCAGTGATTTGATGAAGCAATCGCAAGAAATTGTGTATATCGGAAACAACATTGAACCTATTGACCATGTGAGTTCGTATGCGAGATCGAGGCATTCAAATGTTCGGAATAGAAGGGTTCCACCATTTTGCATTCATCATTTATACATGACCACTCCATAATTAGTCGGATTCCACTGGAATATCATAATTGCTGTTCATTAGTTCAAATGTCGGTGCACATATACATTCAGCAGGAAATCCACATTATCCAAGTGGTGCGATCGAGTCTTCCAACAGACACGCACACGCACACGCACGCACACACACACACAACTCGATTGAATAACGCATATTGTGCGAGATACAATTTGACCGACATATATATGACGGAACACCGTTAATCTATCCATTCATACATCCATCAATCCATACTTCCATCCATCCATCCATCCATCCATCCATCCATCCACAACATCCAGTTCACCACAATAAAGTGATCAGGAATCAGTTGATAGAGGAAATCACAAACATACTTCCATATGGAACAGATTGGTGTCTCTTTGAAACACAATGTAAAGGAGAGTGAATGTCAGTAGGTGTTCGATGGATGCTGGCGACTGATTGTGAAGCAGCTGAATGATCAGTGTATGCACGGATTAAAGAGTGACATGAATAATTGTCTAATGAAATCTACTCACGTCTTCCTTCTGGTCTGTATTTACGTCTTCTCGAGTAATCTGAAAGTGGAGTGGAGTAGAATACAATGAGTCAATCTAAAGACAACTTAAACAAACACTTCATTCACTGTGGATTGCATCCGATCTCTCTCAACCATACCGATTATGTCATCATTCTTACTGTCGCCACTGATGTCATGATCAAGTGAGTGGACGCGACTCTCACAAATACAGTAGTGTGAAAATAATCATCACAGTTGTGATAGCACTGGTCAAATGAATATGTGTGATACAAAGTGGAAATGAAATTGAACAATCACCTGAACGTGGGCTGTAATCGCGTGATCCTGAAAGGCAGAGAGAGACATGAGGACGATTAAATGTGAGCAACATCATCAGTGATTTGATGAAGCAATCGCAAGAAATTGTGTATATCGGAAACAACATTGAACCTATTGACCATGTGAGTTCGTATGCGAGATCGAGGCATTCAAATGTTCGGAATAGAAGGGTTCCACCATTTTGCATTCATCATTTATACATGACCACTCCATAATTAGTCGGATTCCACTGGAATATCATAATTGCTGTTCATTAGTTCAAATGTCGGTGCACATATACATTCAGCAGGAAATCCACATTATCCAAGTGGTGCGATCGAGTCTTCCAACAGACACGCACGCAAACACACGCACAAACACACAACTCGATTGAATAACGCATATTGTGCGAGATACAATTTGACCGACATATATATGACGGAACACCGTTAATCTATCCATTCATACATCCATCAATCCATACTTCCATCCATCCATCCATCCATCCATCCACAACATCCAGTTCACCACAATAAAGTGATCAGGAATCAGTTGATAGAGGAAATCACAAACATACTTCCATATGGAACAGATTGGTGTCTCTTTGAAACACAATGTAAAGGAGAGTGAATGTCAGTAGGTGTTCGATGGATGCTGGCGACTGATTGTGAAGCAGCTGAATGATCAGTGTATGCACGGATTAAAGAGTGACATGAATAATTGTCTAATGAAATCTACTCACGTCTTCCTTCTGGTCTGTATTTACGTCTTCTCGAGTAATCTGAAAGTGGAGTGGAGTAGAATACAATGAGTCAATCTAAAGACAACTTAAACAAACACTTCATTCAGTGTGGATTGCATCCGATCTCTCTCAACCATACCGATTATGTCATCATTCTTACTGTCGCCACTGATGTCATGATCAAGTGAGTGGACGCGACCCTCACAAATACAGTAGTGTGAAAATAATCATCACAGTTGTGATAGCACTGGTCAAATGAATATGTGTGATACAAAGTGGAAATGAAATTGAACAATCACCTGAACGTGGGCTGTAATCGCGTGATCCTGAAAGGCAGAGAGAGACATGAGGACGATTAAATGTGAGCAACATCATCAGTGATTTGATGAAGCAATCGCAAGAAATTGTGTATATCGGAAACAACATTGAACCTATTGACCATGTGAGTTCGTATGCGAGATCGAGGCATTCAAATGTTCGGAATAGAAGGGTTCCACCATTTTGCATTCATCATTTATACATGACCACTCCATAATTAGTCGGATTCCACTGGAATATCATAATTGCTGTTCATTAGTTCAAATGTCGGTGCACATATACATTCAGCAGGAAATCCACATTATCCAAGTGGTGCGATCGAGTCTTCCAAAAGACACGCACGCAAACACACGCACAAACACACAACTCGATTGAATAACGCATATTGTGCGAGATACAATTTGACCGACATATATATGACGGAACACCGTTAATCTATCCATTCATACATCCATCAATCCATACTTCCATCCATCCATCCATCCACAACATCCAGTTCACCACAATAAAGTGATCAGGAATCAGTTGATAGAGGAAATCACAAACATACTTCCATATGGAACAGATTGGTGTCTCTTTGAAACACAATGTAAAGGAGAGTGAATGTCAGTAGGTGTTCGATGGATGCTGGCGACTGATTGTGAAGCAGCTGAATGATCAGTGTATGCACGGATTAAAGAGTGACATGAATAATTGTCTAATGAAATCTACTCACGTCTTCCTTCTGGTCTGTATTTACGTCTTCTCGAGTAATCTGAAAGTGGAGTGGAGTAGAATACAATGAGTCAATATAAAGACAACTAAAACAAACACTTCATTCAGTGTGGATTGCATCCGATCTCTCTCAACCATACCGATTATGTCATCATTCTTACTGTCGCCACTGATGTCATGATCAAGTGAGTGGACGCGACTCTCACAAATACAGTAGTGTGAAAATAATCATCACAGTTGTGATAGCACTGGTCAAATGAATGTGTGTGATACAAAGTGGAAATGAAATTGAACAATCACCTGAACGTGGGCTGTAATCGCGTGATCCTGAAAGGCAGAGAGAGACATGAGGACGATTAAATGTGAGCAACATCATCAGTGATTTGATGAAGCAATCGCAAGAAATTGTGTATATCGGAAACAACATTGAACCTATTGACCATGTGAGTTCGTATGCGAGATCGAGGCATTCAAATGTTCGGAATAGAAGGGTTCCACCATTTTGCATTCATCATTTATACATGACCACTCCATAATTAGTCGGATTCCACTGGAATATCATAATTGCTGTTCATTAGTTCAAATGTCGGTGCACATATACATTCAGCAGGAAATCCACATTATCCAAGTGGTGCGATCGAGTCTTCCAAAAGACACGCACGCAAACACACGCACAAACACACAACTCGATTGAATAACGCATATTGTGCGAGATACAATTTGACCGACATATATATGACGGAACACCGTTAATCTATCCATTCATACATCCATCAATCCATACTTCCATCCATCCATCCATCCATCCATCCATCCACAACATCCAGTTCACCACAATAAAGTGATCAGGAATCAGTTGATAGAGGAAATCACAAACACACTTCCATATGGAACAGATTGGTGTCTCTTTGAAACACAATGTAAAGGAGAGTGAATGTCAGTAGGTGTTCGATGGATGCTGGCGACTGATTGTGAAGCAGCTGAATGATCAGTGTATGCACGGATTAAAGAGTGACATGAATAATTGTCTAATGAAATCTACTCACGTCTTCCTTCTGGTCTGTATTTACGTCTTCTCGAGTAATCTGAAAGTGGAGTGGAGTAGAATACAATGAGTCAATATAAAGACAACTAAAACAAACACTTCATTCAGTGTGGATTGCATCCGATCTCTCTCAACCATACCGATTATGTCATCATTCTTACTGTCGCCACTGATGTCATGATCAAGTGAGTGGACGCGACTCTCACAAATACAGTAGTGTGAAAATAATCATCACAGTTGTGATAGCACTGGTCAAATGAATGTGTGTGATACAAAGTGGAAATGAAATTGAACAATCACCTGAACGTGGGCTGTAATCGCGTGATCCTGAAAGGCAGAGAGAGACATGAGGACGATTAAATGTGAGCAACATCATCAGTGATTTGATGAAGCAATCGCAAGAAATTGTGTATATCGGAAACAACATTGAACCTATTGACCATGTGAGTTCGTATGCGAGATCGAGGCATTCAAATGTTCGGAATAGAAGGGTTCCACCATTTTGCATTCATCATTTATACATGACCACTCCATAATTAGTCGGATTCCACTGGAATATCGTAATTGCTGTTCATTAGTTCAAATGTCGATGCACATATACATTCAGCAGGAAATCCACATTATCCAGGTGGTGCGATCGAGTTTTCCATTAGACACGCACGCACGCACGCACACACACGCACACACGCGCACACAAACACAACTCGATTGAATAACGCATATTGTGCGAGATACAATTTGACCGACAAATATTACGGAACACCGCTAATCTATCCATTCATACATCCATCAATCCATACTTCCATCCATCCATCCATCCATCCACAACATCCAGTTCACCACAATAAAGTGATCAGGAATCAGTTGATAGAGGAAATCACAAACATACTTCCATATGGAACAGATTGGTGTCTCTTTGAAACACAATGTAAAGGAGAGTGAATGTCAGTAGGTGTTCGATGGATGCTGGCGACTGATTGTGAAGCAGCTGAATGATCAGTGTATGCACGGATTAAAGAGTGACATGAATAATTGTCTAATGAAATCTACTCACGTCTTCCTTCTGGTCTGTATTTACGTCTTCTCGGGTAATCTGAAAGTGGAGTGGAGTAGAATACAATGAGTCAATCTAAAGACAACTAAAACAAACACTTCATTCAGTGTGGATTGCATCCGATCTCTCTCAACCATACCGATTATGTCATCATTCTTACTGTCGCCACTGATGTCATGATCAAGTGAGTGGACGCGACCCTCACAAATACAGTAGTGTGAAAATAATCACCACAGTTGTGATAGCACTGGTCAAATGAATATGTGTGATACAAAGTGGAAATGAAATTGAACAATCACCTGAACGTGGGCTGTAATCGCGTGATCCTGAAAGGCAGAGAGAGACATGAGGACGATTAAATGTGAGTAACATCATCAGTGATTTGATGAAGCAATCGCAAGAAATTGTGTATATCGGAAACAACATTGAACCTATTGACCATGTGAGTTCGTATGCGAGATCGAGGCATTCAAATGTTCAGAATAGAAGGGTTCCACCATTTTGCATTCATCATTTATACATGACCACTCCATAATTAGTCGGATTCCACTGGAATATCATAATTGCTGTTCATTAGTTCAAATGTCGGTGCACATATACATTCAGCAGGAAATCCACATTATCCAAGTGGTGCGATCGAGTCTTCCAACAGACACGCACGCAAACACACGCACAAACACACAACTCGATTGAATAACGCATATTGTGCGAGATACAATTTGACCGACAAATATTACGGAACACCACAAATACATCCATTCTTCCATCGATCCATTCACCCATCCATCCATTCAACCGTTCATACATCCAACCATCCGTCAATGCCTCCATCCTTCCATCTATCCCTGCTTCCATCTATCCATCCTTCCATCCTCATCATCCAGTTCACCACAATAAAGTGATCATGAATCAGTTGATAGAGGAAATCACAAACATACTTCCATATGGAACAGATTGGTGTCTCTTTGAAACACAA
Organism: Schistosoma margrebowiei; assembly: GCA_944470205.2. Taxonomy (NCBI): domain Eukaryota; kingdom Metazoa; phylum Platyhelminthes; class Trematoda; order Strigeidida; family Schistosomatidae; genus Schistosoma; species Schistosoma margrebowiei. The sequence goes on along the minus strand of OX104028.1, from coordinate 64,855,101 downwards.
TGTAAAGGAGAGTGAATGTCAGTAGGTGTTCGATGGATGCTGGCGACTAATTGTGAAGCAGCTGAATGATCAGTGTATGCACGGATTAAAGAGTGACATGAATAATTGTCTAATGAAATCTACTCACGTCTTCCTTCTGGTCTGTATTTACGTCTTCTCGAGTAATCTGAAAGTGGAGTGGAGTAGAATACAATGAGTCAATCTAAAGACAACTTAAACAAACACTTCATTCAGTGTGGATTGCGTACGATCTCTTTCAACTCTATCGATTATATGATTATTTCTTCTGTCTGTTTTCACTGCATTATGAATAAATTTCCGGCTTTTCACGCAAATTACTTTTTTTTCTCTATTTATTTTGAATTGTTATTTGCTTTTCTTCTCATTTTTTTACATATTCTTTCTCTCTCTTTTTGTTACTTCTTTGATAATTTTGTGTATCTATCTCATGTTTTTTTTATTTTGTTAATTTTTTTCCTGCATTTGCTTCTTCATTCTTTTACGATCATTTACTCTTGTATGCAATCATATCTGGCTAATTTTTTTTTCTACTTTTCTTTACAGTATATTATCTCAATTTTCCTGCCAATTACTCAGTACATTTTCATTATTGTTGTGTTAGTATTTTCTGCATGGAGTTGAATAGAAATGAATTACTTGACAGAAATCATCACATTGTTGTTTTGCACATTCTTTTTAAATATTAAATGAGTTTATTATTTGCCAGTAAATGAAATCTATGTTCCATAATCGTTCACACTAGCAATCATATTACTTACCGTTATAAACTGGACTGAAGAAACCGAATATAGGTACAAATGGAACTGTAAATAAAATTGTTAGAATAAAGTCAGTTTGTCACCGTTTATGCAATATAACGTTTAGTGAATTGATGCATAATGCTACTTAAGATGTGCCATTTTCTCGTCATTGATCTAATTTTGTCCACGCCTACTGACAGAACAGAGTATATCATTTACGTCTGAAAGCATTCACTGTCTAGCCATGATTTAACATCTCTAGTTTACATGTCGCAAGTATATTATGAATACGACGATTGGAATCTTAACCGTAGTAGACAATTATTTTGTTTCAGTTCAGGATTCATCACTGTTCTCAGTCAGTGGCTAAACATGATGTGTGTATTTCAACAGTTTCAAGCTTGAGACAGGTATAACAGAATGTGATAGGCTATGAACGTGAAAGATTCGAAGAATACAATACGAGTACTAAGCAAACAAACGATTCAAACCAACCTCGATTTTCACCCCATGTAGAACTAAATTCTGTGTATTTTATGAAATAAAGTTGAGTAATCTCTTCAAACCTATAGCACTGAATAATATGAATATCTTAACCAAGTTTGTCAACAATGTACTGATAAAAAAAGCATTCCTAATGTATCTGCAATTATGATCACGTTATTCAGATAAGTACATATATTTGGTGATAAACCAAAAAGAATTTAAAAAGTTACCAGGATATGGAATGAAACCATACGGTCCTGAAAGAAAGCGACAATGAAAGAAAGTCAGAAATTATGATGATGAAAAGATATAAATTAAATATAAACGTTCGGCCCTTGCCAGTTATCAAAGATTGGATGGACTTGATAAATTGACAATAAGTAATTAAATTAATTCATTATCCAATACATTGGACAATACATTGTCACAATTTCATGCTCTTATAAATGTTTAGGTTCAACGAAAATCGAAACATACCACGCCGATAAAGTGATTTTCGTCAACTGAGTTTATTAGACCAAATACTAACACTGGTCTACAAACAACTATTAAGAAGACAACGCAAAATTCAAGCTGATCCGTTTATGGTACGATTAAAATAGATGAAAAAGTCTCACATGTTCACCATCAGCGAAACAAGTACCATTTAATTTTATGTGGACTTTCTGTATTACAATGTTCGTAAAAATCATGTAAACAGAAAAGCGTCTGTGAGAGATCCTTCTATTCATGCCGATTGCATTCAGGAACCTTTTAATTCAAAAAGTTGCCAAAATTTCTTTTACCTAGAGATTAAACAATGGCGCGAGTGTACAATGAGACTTCAATCGATCTGCAAGAAACCTGCATTCCTCGGATTAGACAACTCATTCAGTCTTCTGTCATCTAAAAACAGGTATCACGATCAAGTTTGTAGACGCCATTCTCACAAATACAGTAGTTTGGAAATATTCAACACAGTTGTGATAGAACTCGTCAAATAAAAATGTGTGAGATACAAAGTGGAAATAAAATTGAACAGTCACCTGGATATGGAATGAAATCAAACGGTCCTGCAATTCAAAGAAAAAAAAGGGTTTGATAAGAGTTATACTTCACCACAACTAATTTTGTTGAATAATCATACAAAATTATATATGAAGTATGCGCCGAAGAACGACTTAAAGATTTGGCTCGTTCTATGAACCTGAGACACATTCATGCTTGGATTATTATTACTCACTTATTTTGTTATTATTTTTACAAGAAAGTATGAAACATAATGTTTGAACAATACTCAGTCTGCAGAGAATTGTTCAATAATATCAACAACGGAACATAAAGGACTGAATGAATAAGAATTGAAAGACTTAATTTCTTAAAAACACGCAGATACGGCAGAGGATAGAAAAATTAATGAACAGAAAAAGAGCTGTAAACGCGAAGAAACGAGTGAATTAAACAAAACAAAATATGACATGAAAATAAATGAAGAGAAACCAGGAAAAAATAACAAACCGCGCGGCCATATTGAGGGATAGAAAACTAGAAAAGAAAAAAGGAAGAAGAGAAAAACAAACAAACATTATTGAATAAAAAACAAATAAACAAAACCAAACAAATATATCAAGAGAAAACCAAGAAAAACGAGGACGTGGAAAACAGCCGTGGAAAATGAAAAGGCAAGTACGATAATAATCAGTAATTAAAAAATATTTCCATACAAAAATCAAAAAAACGCAAAAGGAATTCAGGTTAAGAATTAGTATCTGAGAAACAGGTGTTGGGAGTTAGTCACAGGACAAACAATAGCAAGCGAATACTTATTGCAACATTCGAAGGAAACGACAGTTGGACTGTGTGATCAAGTGCATGGACTGCTGGCAATTCAAGTGAGCTTATCCTGTCCACATGAGTCAAAAAACAATCATACCCAGAATAAGACATATTTGCTCGACGATGAACTAATCACTTTGTGAAGTCGTCAAGTGTGATGCAAACATGGAGGCTGCATGAATCACAATAACATCGATCATTCAAGAACCTATACGGTGACGTCGGTTCCGGTGGTGATCCACTCTGTAAAGTCAGCGAAATCTATGACGAACGTGACTGTGAAACACAGTTATGCTACACAACAACGATAGTTTAGCAGATGTTGGGACTTTCGAATGATTCGGACTTTTGATTTCATACTCGATCGTCGCTCACACAAAATTCATTGAGTGATATTTGAGAGTGAGGCGATCTCAGAACAAGGGAGAAGTGCAGTGGATCGAACTGTATACAGGTGTCTCAATATCTGGTTGGCGCTTATACATCGCATGTGCGGCAGCGTTCAACGTGAACAACGAACATGCTGAACATGAAAGGGAGGTGTTGAGTTGTTTGGAATTCCGCATCACAAGGAAAAACAAACTGTTAGTGTATCGAAGCGGTCAACATTCGACTGAAATGGAATGTAAATCTATTGCAAATCAAGTAATCATGTGATGAAAGCTTTTGTTCATTTGTGAGACAATTGAATAACGGGAATTCGCATGAACTGATGAGCGATATGAATGACTGGTTTAAAAAATCTACTCACGTTTTTTCTCTGGTCTGTTTCCACGGCCAGTCGGTTGAGCTGTAAGTGGAGTGGAGTAAAGTGCAACTAGTTAAGATATTGACAGTAGGGGGAAATGTAATTGTTGAATGACGCGATCTCACAGATTCGCTTAGAAGACTTCCTAGTCAGGAGTGATTCTCAGCTTGAATCATTGACGAAACGACATCTCAAATTTGTGCAAATGACGTTCACCGACTTGTTTTGCATGAGGTGATGTGATGCTAATCAGAATGTGATCTGTGTGCGTGTTTAGGCATATGTTTTCACTCTGGTTTACGTCACTAGCTTTCATGGATTACACACAGGGTATTTCAAACAATTGAGTTGGATAAACAAATCAACTGTGCGTGATCGCGTATTCAGATACACGAGATTGTCGTGTGGAACACTGCTACAAATTCTCAACCCCGAAATACAAACGAGATTCAGTGCAAACTTTAACACAGAAATTTGATGGTGGAAAACATCAGTTAAATAACGCAAGAAATTCCATGCAAACATATGATGGCAGTGATCGTGATAAACCTGATCAAAATGTCGAAATATGATTGATGAAATGGTTGGTATCGAGACGATATGTTGTTTCCAAAGGACGAAAGTGTTTCGCTCGACACAATTGACAATGCGACAGTACTGAATCAAGAGAGGTGCTATTATGATATCGGTTTGTGCATAGATTAACAATGAATGACAATTGGAAGCAATGAACTGAACTCACGTCTTCCAGTTGGTCTGGGCTTACGAGTTGTAGGATAACCTGAAAATCATGCGAAATAAACGTTGTAGTGAATCGACACTCAAAGCAGGATTCAGGTTAAGAATTAGTTTTTCTGAGAAACAGGTGTTGGGAGTTAGTCACAGGACAAACAATAGCAAGCGAATACTTATTGCAACATTCGAAGGAAACGACAGTTGGACTGTGTGATCAAGTGCATGGACTGCTGGCAATTCAAGTGAGCTTATCCTGTCCACATGAGTCAAAAAACAATCATACCCAGAATAAGACATATTTGCTCGACGATGAACTAATCACTTTGTGAAGTCGTCAAGTGTGATGCAAACATGGAGGCTGCATGAATCACAATAACATCGATCATTCAAGAACCTATACGGTGACGTCGGTTCCGGTGGTGATCCACTCTGTAAAGTCAGCGAAATCTATGACGAACGTGACTGTGAAACACAGTTATGCTACACAACAACGATAGTTTAGCAGATGTTGGGACTTTCGAATGATTCGGACTTTTGATTTCATACTCGATCGTCGCTCACACAAAATTCATTGAGTGATATTTGAGAGTGAGGCGATCTCAGAACAAGGGAGAAGTGCAGTGGATCGAACTGTATACAGGTGTCTCAATATCTGGTTGGCGCTTATACATCGCATGTGCGGCAGCGTTCAACGTGAACAACGAACATGCTGAACATGAAAGGGAGGTGTTGAGTTGTTTGGAATTCCGCATCACAAGGAAAAACAAACTGTTAGTGTATCGAAGCGGTCAACATTCGACTGAAATGGAATGTAAATCTATTGCAAATCAAGTAATCATGTGATGAAAGCTTTTGTTCATTTGTGAGACAATTGAATAACGGGAATTCGCATGAACTGATGAGCGATATGAATGACTGGTTTAAAAAATCTACTCACGTTTTTTCTCTGGTCTGTTTCCACGGCCAGTCGGTTGAGCTGTAAGTGGAGTGGAGTAAAGTGCAACTAGTTAAGATATTGACAGTAGGGGGAAATGTAATTGTTGAATGACGCGATCTCACAGATTCGCTTAGAAGACTTCCTAGTCAGGAGTGATTCTCAGCTTGAATCATTGACGAAACGACATCTCAAATTTGTGCGAATGACGTTCACCGACTTGTTTTGCATGAGGTGATGTGATGCTAATCAGAATGTGATCTGTGTGCGTGTTTAGGCATATGTTTTCACTCTGATTTACGTCACTAGCTTTCATGGATTACACACAGGGTATTTCAAACAATTGAGTTGGATAAACAAATCAACTGTGCGTGATCGCGTATTCAGATACACGAGATTGTCGTGTGGAACACTGCTACAAATTCTCAACCCCGAAATACAAACGAGATTCAGTGCAAACTTTAACACAGAAATTTGATGGTGGAAAACATCAGTTAAATAACGCAAGAAATTCCATGCAAACATATGATGGCAGTGATCGTGATAAACCTGATCAAAATGTCGAAATATGATTGATGAAATGGTTGGTATCGAGACGATATGTTGTTTCCAAAGGACGAAAGTGTTTCGCTCGACACAATTGACAATGCGACAGTACTGAATCAAGAGAGGTGCTATTATGATATCGGTTTGTGCATAGATTAACAATGAATGACAATTGGAAGCAATGAACTGAACTCACGTCTTCCAGTTGGTCTGGGCTTACGAGTTGTAGGATAACCTGAAAATCATGCGAAATAAACGTTGTAGTGAATCGACACTCAAAGCAGGATTCAGGTTAAGAATTAGTTTTTCTGAGAAACAGGTGTTGGGAGTTAGTCACAGGACAAACAATAGCAAGCGAATACTTATTGCAACATTCGAAGGAAACGACAGTTGGACTGTGTGATCAAGTGCATGGACTGCTGGCAATTCAAGTGAGCTTATCCTGTCCACATGAGTCAAAAAACAATCATACCCAGAATAAGACATATTTGCTCGACGATGAACTAATCACTTTGTGAAGTCGTCAAGTGTGATGCAAACATGGAGGCTGCATGAATCACAATAACATCGATCATTCAAGAACCTATACGGTGACGTCGGTTCCGGTGGTGATCCACTCTGTAAAGTCAGCGAAATCTATGACGAACGTGACTGTGAAACACAGTTATGCTACACAACAACGATAGTTTAGCAGATGTTGGGACTTTCGAATGATTCGGACTTTTGATTTCATACTCGATCGTCGCTCACACAAAATTCATTGAGTGATATTTGAGAGTGAGGCGATCTCAGAACAAGGGAGAAGTGCAGTGGATCGAACTGTATACAGGTGTCTCAATATCTGGTTGGCGCTTATACATCGCATGTGCGGCAGCGTTCAACGTGAACAACGAACATGCTGAACATGAAAGGGAGGTGTTGAGTTGTTTGGAATTCCGCATCACAAGGAAAAACAAACTGTTAGTGTATCGAAGCGGTCAACATTCGACTGAAATGGAATGTAAATTTATTGCAAATCAAGTAATCATGTGATGAAAGCTTTTGTTCATTTGTGAGACAATTGAATAACGGGAATTCGCATGAACTGATGAGCGATATGAATGACTGGTTTAAAAAATCTACTCACGTTTTTTCTCTGGTCTGTTTCCACGGCCAGTCGGTTGAGCTGTAAGTGGAGTGGAGTAAAGTGCAACTAGTTAAGATATTGACAGTAGGGGGAAATGTAATTGTTGAATGACGCGATCTCACAGATTCGCTTAGAAGACTTCCTAGTCAGGAGTGATTCTCAGCTTGAATCATTGACGAAACGACATCTCAAATTTGTGCAAATGACGTTCACCGACTTGTTTTGCATGAGGTGATGTGATGCTAATCAGAATGTGATCTGTGTGCGTGTTTAGGCATATGTTTTCACTCTGATTTACGTCACTAGCTTTCATGGATTACACACAGGGTATTTCAAACAATTGAGTTGGATAAACAAATCAACTGTGCGTGATCGCGTATTCAGATACACGAGATTGTCGTGTGGAACACTGCTACAAATTCTCAACCCCGAAATACAAACGAGATTCAGTGCAAACTTTAACACAGAAATTTGATGGTGGAAAACATCAGTTAAATAACGCAAGAAATTCCATGCAAACATATGATGGCAGTGATCGTGATAAACCTGATCAAAATGTCGAAATATGATTGATGAAATGGTTGGTATCGAGACGATATGTTGTTTCCAAAGGACGAAAGTGTTTCGCTCGACACAATTGACAATGCGACAGTACTGAATCAAGAGAGGTGCTATTATGATATCGGTTTGTGCATAGATTAACAATGAATGACAATTGGAAGCAATGAACTGAACTCACGTCTTCCAGTTGGTCTGGGCTTACGAGTTGTAGGATAACCTGAAAATCATGCGAAATAAACGTTGTAGTGAATCGACACTCAAAGCAGGATTCAGGTTAAGAATTAGTTTTTCTGAGAAACAGGTGTTGGGAGTTAGTCACAGGACAAACAATAGCAAGCGAATACTTATTGCAACATTCGAAGGAAACGACAGTTGGACTGTGTGATCAAGTGCATGGACTGCTGGCAATTCAAGTGAGCTTATCCTGTCCACATGAGTCAAAAAACAATCATACCCAGAATAAGACATATTTGCTCGACGATGAACTAATCACTTTGTGAAGTCGTCAAGTGTGATGCAAACATGGAGGCTGCATGAATCACAATAACATCGATCATTCAAGAACCTATACGGTGACGTCGGTTCCGGTGGTGATCCACTCTGTAAAGTCAGCGAAATCTATGACGAACGTGACTGTGAAACACAGTTATGCTACACAACAACGATAGTTTAGCAGATGTTGGGACTTTCGAATGATTCGGACTTTTGATTTCATACTCGATCGTCGCTCACACAAAATTCATTGAGTGATATTTGAGAGTGAGGCGATCTCAGAACAAGGGAGAAGTGCAGTGGATCGAACTGTATACAGGTGTCTCAATATCTGGTTGGCGCTTATACATCGCATGTGCGGCAGCGTTCAACGTGAACAACGAACATGCTGAACATGAAAGGGAGGTGTTGAGTTGTTTGGAATTCCGCATCACAAGGAAAAACAAACTGTTAGTGTATCGAAGCGGTCAACATTCGACTGAAATGGAATGTAAATCTATTGCAAATCAAGTAATCATGTGATGAAAGCTTTTGTTCATTTGTGAGACAATTGAATAACGGGAATTCGCATGAACTGATGAGCGATATGAATGACTGGTTTAAAAAATCTACTCACGTTTTTTCTCTGGTCTGTTTCCACGGCCAGTCGGTTGAGCTGTAAGTGGAGTGGAGTAAAGTGCAACTAGTTAAGATATTGACAGTAGGGGGAAATGTAATTGTTGAATGACGCGATCTCACAGATTCGCTTAGAAGACTTCCTAGTCAGGAGTGATTCTCAGCTTGAATCATTGACGAAACGACATCTCAAATTTGTGCGAATGACGTTCACCGACTTGTTTTGCATGAGGTGATGTGATGCTAATCAGAATGTGATCTGTGTGCGTGTTTAGGCATATGTTTTCACTCTGGTTTACGTCACTAGCTTTCATGGATTACACACAGGGTATTTCAAACAATTGAGTTGGATAAACAAATCAACTGTGCGTGATCGCGTATTGAGATACACGAGATTGTCGTGTGGAACACTGCTACAAATTCTCAACCCCGAAATACAAACGAGATTCAGTGCAAACTTTAACACAGAAATTTGATGGTGGAAAACATCAGTTAAATAACGCAAGAAATTCCATGCAAACATATGATGGCAGTGATCGTGATAAACCTGATCAAAATGTCGAAATATGATTGATGAAATGGTTGGTATCGAGACGATATGTTGTTTCCAAAGGACGAAAGTGTTTCGCTCGACACAATTGACAATGCGACAGTACTGAATCAAGAGAGGTGCTATTATGATATCGGTTTGTGCATAGATTAACAATGAATGACAATTGGAAGCAATGAACTGAACTCACGTCTTCCAGTTGGTCTGGGCTTACGAGTTGTAGGATAACCTGAAAATCATGCGAAATAAACGTTGTAGTGAATCGACACTCAAAGCAGGATTCAGGTTAAGAATTAGTTTTTCTGAGAAACAGGTGTTGGGAGTTAGTCACAGGACAAACAATAGCAAGCGAATACTTATTGCAACATTCGAAGGAAACGACAGTTGGACTGTGTGATCAAGTGCATGGACTGCTGGCAATTCAAGTGAGCTTATCCTGTCCACATGAGTCAAAAAACAATCATACCCAGAATAAGACATATTTGCTCGACGATGAACTAATCACTTTGTGAAGTCGTCAAGTGTGATGCAAACATGGAGGCTGCATGAATCACAATAACATCGATCATTCAAGAACCTATACGGTGACGTCGGTTCCGGTGGTGATCCACTCTGTAAAGTCAGCGAAATCTATGACGAACGTGACTGTGAAACACAGTTATGCTACACAACAACGATAGTTTAGCAGATGTTGGGACTTTCGAATGATTCGGACTTTTGATTTCATACTCGATCGTCGCTCACACAAAATTCATTGAGTGATATTTGAGAGTGAGGCGATCTCAGAACAAGGGAGAAGTGCAGTGGATCGAACTGTATACAGGTGTCTCAATATCTGGTTGGCGCTTATACATCGCATGTGCGGCAGCGTTCAACGTGAACAACGAACATGCTGAACATGAAAGGGAGGTGTTGAGTTGTTTGGAATTCCGCATCACAAGGAAAAACAAACTGTTAGTGTATCGAAGCGGTCAACATTCGACTGAAATGGAATGTAAATCTATTGCAAATCAAGTAATCATGTGATGAAAGCTTTTGTTCATTTGTGAGACAATTGAATAACGGGAATTCGCATGAACTGATGAGCGATATGAATGACTGGTTTAAAAAATCTACTCACGTTTTTTCTCTGGTCTGTTTCCACGGCCAGTCGGTTGAGCTGTAAGTGGAGTGGAGTAAAGTGCAACTAGTTAAGATATTGACAGTAGGGGGAAATGTAATTGTTGAATGACGCGATCTCACAGATTCGCTTAGAAGACTTCCTAGTCAGGAGTGATTCTCAGCTTGAATCATTGACGAAACGACATCTCAAATTTGTGCGAATGACGTTCACCGACTTGTTTTGCATGAGGTGATGTGATGCTAATCAGAATGTGATCTGTGTGCGTGTTTAGGCATATGTTTTCACTCTGGTTTACGTCACTAGCTTTCATGGATTACACACAGGGTATTTCAAACAATTGAGTTGGATAAACAAATCAACTGTGCGTGATCGCGTATTCAGATACACGAGATTGTCGTGTGGAACACTGCTACAAATTCTCAACCCCGAAATACAAACGAGATTCAGTGCAAACTTTAACACAGAAATTTGATGGTGGAAAACATCAGTTAAATAACGCAAGAAATTCCATGCAAACATATGATGGCAGTGATCGTGATAAACCTGATCAAAATGTCGAAATATGATTGATGAAATGGTTGGTATCGAGACGATATGTTGTTTCCAAAGGACGAAAGTGTTTCGCTCGACACAATTGACAATGCGACAGTACTGAATCAAGAGAGGTGCTATTATGATATCGGTTTGTGCATAGATTAACAATGAATGACAATTGGAAGCAATGAACTGAACTCACGTCTTCCAGTTGGTCTGGGCTTACGAGTTGTAGGATAACCTGAAAATCATGCGAAATAAACGTTGTAGTGAATCGACACTCAAAGCAGGATTCAGGTTAAGAATTAGTTTTTCTGAGAAACAGGTGTTGGGAGTTAGTCACAGGACAAACAATAGCAAGCGAATACTTATTGCAACATTCGAAGGAAACGACAGTTGGACTGTGTGATCAAGTGCATGGACTGCTGGCAATTCAAGTGAGCTTATCCTGTCCACATGAGTCAAATAACAATCATACCCAGAATAAGACATATTTGCTCGACGATGAACTAATCACTTTGTGAAGTCGTCAAGTGTGATGCAAACATGGAGGCTGCATGAATCACAATAACATCGATCATTCAAGAACCTATACGGTGACGTCGGTTCCGGTGGTGATCCACTCTGTAAAGTCAGCGAAATCTATGACGAACGTGACTGTGAAACACAGTTATGCTACACAACAACGATAGTTTAGCAGATGTTGGGACTTTCGAATGATTCGGACTTTTGATTTCATACTCGATCGTCGCTCACACAAAATTCATTGAGTGATATTTGAGAGTGAGGCGATCTCAGAACAAGGGAGAAGTGCAGTGGATCGAACTGTATACAGGTGTCTCAATATCTGGTTGGCGCTTATACATCGCATGTGCGGCAGCGTTCAACGTGAACAACGAACATGCTGAACATGAAAGGGAGGTGTTGAGTTGTTTGGAATTCTGCATCACAAGGAAAAACAAACTGTTAGTGTGTCGAAGCAGTCAACATTCGACTGAAATGGAATGTAAATCTATTGCAAATCAAGTAATCATGTGATGAAAGCTTTTGTTCATTTGTGAGACAATTGAAAAACGGGAATTCGCATGAACTGATGAGCGATATGAATGACTGGTTTAAAAAATCTACTCACGTTTTTTCTCTGGTCTGTTTCCACGGCCAGTCGGTTGAGCTGTAAGTGGAGTGGAGTAAAGTGCAACTAGTTAAGATATTGACAGTGGGGGGAAATGTAATTGTTGAATGACGCGATCTCACAGATTCGCTTAGAAGACTTCCTAGTCAGGAGTGATTCTCAGCTTGAATCATTGACGAAACGACATCTCAAATTTGTGCGAATGACGTTCACCGACTTGTTTTGCATGAGGTGATGTGATGCTAATCAGAATGTGATCTGTGTGCGTGTTTAGGCATATGTTTTCACTCTGGTTTACGTCACTAGCTTTCATGGATTACACACAGGGTATTTCAAACAATTGAGTTGGATAAACAAATCAACTGTGCGTGATCGCGTATTGAGATACACGAGATTGTCGTGTGGAACACTGCTACAAATTCTCAACCCCGAAATACAAACGAGATTCAGTGCAAACTTTAACACAGAAATTTGATGGTGGAAAACATCAGTTAAATAACGCAAGAAATTCCATGCAAACATATGATGGCAGTGATCGTGATAAACCTGATCAAAATGTCGAAATATGATTGATGAAATGGTTGGTATCGAGACGATATGTTGTTTCCAAAGGACGAAAGTGTTTCGCTCGACACAATTGACAATGCGACAGTACTGAATCAAGAGAGGTGCTATTATGATATCGGTTTGTGCATAGATTAACAATGAATGACAATTGGAAGCAATGAACTGAACTCACGTCTTCCAGTTGGTCTGGGCTTACGAGTTGTAGGATAACCTGAAAATCATGCGAAATAAACGTTGTAGTGAATCGACACTCAAAGCAGGATTCAGGTTAAGAATTAGTTTTTCTGAGAAACAGGTGTTGGGAGTTAGTCACAGGACAAACAATAGCAAGCGAATACTTATTGCAACATTCGAAGGAAACGACAGTTGGACTGTGTGATCAAGTGCATGGACTGCTGGCAATTCAAGTGAGCTTATCCTGTCCACATGAGTCAAAAAACAATCATACCCAGAATAAGACATATTTGCTCGACGATGAACTAATCACTTTGTGAAGTCGTCAAGTGTGATGCAAACATGGAGGCTGCATGAATCACAATAACATCGATCATTCAAGAACCTATACGGTGACGTCGGTTCCGGTGGTGATCCACTCTGTAAAGTCAGCGAAATCTATGACGAACGTGACAGTGAAACACAGTTATGCTACACAACAACGATAGTTTAGCAGATGTTGGGACTTTCGAATGATTCGGACTTTTGATTTCATACTCGATCGTCGCTCACACAAAATTCATTGAGTGATATTTGAGAGTGAGGCGATCTCAGAACAAGGGAGAAGTGCAGTGGATCGAACTGTATACAATTGTCTGAATATTTTAATATTTTTGTTTCCTTTTTTCATTTTGCCCTGATTTTTCTTTTGTTTTCTTAATTTTATTTCATTTTATTGTCTTTGTACTTCTTTTTCAATCATTTTTTCTTCCCGCTTCCATTTTTTGATTTCTTGTTGTTTATAATTTTTATTGTTTACGGTTTTCGGAAGTTTTTTGTTATTTTCTTTACTTTTTCTTGTTTTCTTCACTTTTCATCGTTGTTATTTGCTTTTATCTCTTCGTTTTTTTCACTCGAAGTTTATTATTTTGACATTTTTGCATCTACATATGATTCCGATAAACGTGCATATTCTGAAATAATTACGTATAATGTTCAATTTTTTCAAAGAATTCAGTAAAATTTCTATAAATAATCTCTAAGCTCTCAGTTATTTTGAATATATGTATTCTCTGCGTGATCTTTTTGTACGTTAGCCGAGTGTTTTTGTATTAATCAAAGTAATTGATCAGTAGTTTTTTAGACGTAAGCATATCAACTTTGAGTTTTTTAGTTTGCATAACAGTAATTGTTCAGTATATCGCCTATTTTTCCGTTTACACTGTCTATGGGACATTTCATTAACGAGAAACCTTTAACAGAACTAAAAGCATAGAAAACCACAAGCTTTACAAAAGGTTGATAGTTTATCATGTATAGTGATTCAGTTTTTGCATCACAAAGATTTTTATAATTAGAAAACTTGCTTACGAGAATTTCTACGGACTACTTCAGATGCTATAAAATGTTGAAATAAGCAAAAATGTTAACGAGATATGGCTGAGGTTTAACTGAACGAAATATTATGGAAAATGTTTTCAGTCCATACCTCCCTGATAAGTGATCACGTTTAGTCAATAAAACTGAAATGCTACGTTCCATTCTTCACTCAAGCACTTTTGATGAGACAATCTGAATACCTATCGAGTTGACTTACTTTCGAAGAGTCTTTCATTAAGTAATTGAATTACACTATTACATTCATTAAACGATGGATGCGTTAATAAATTGAGGTAATTATTCAAATTAATATAAATTTTCGTTCGTCATACTGAGTAAATATTATTGAGTGACGGTCTCTATGTTGGATAGAGATTGAGTTACCAATCATGTTCTGAGTAGCAGTTATAATTCAGGTATCATTATGGTATGTATTTCGCATTGCATTCATAAAAGTGAACGTGAGATAATTATGATTGCTACTTGTCAGATCTGATAGATTCAAATATTTTAAAATTAAATTTAGACAAAATGACGTCCAGTAATTCATTTGAGAAATTATCTTTAAATAAATGCCAGAACATATGTCAGAGTAAAATTTTCAGTATCATTATGTTTCGTTTTGTAAAACTGAATTCAATGTGCCATTTTGAGATTTCAAATTTCAGCGATTACAGAGTGAAAGTTTAGCTACATTATTAGTTCATATATTCATATTTGTAAGAATCACCAGTTGAAACTACCTATTCATATGCTACATGATTGATCAGTTAAGTCACATTAATCACCCTTAAAACAAGAGCTTAAATAAGAGATTGTTATTCAACTTACCCCTACTTATCACTACAGCGTCTGTTTCATATTCTCCATAAACTACAAAAGTGAAAGGATATAAATCAAGCGTTATTCAATTTATGAGTGATTAGTTGTGACAACAAATCAAGGTGAAATGAACCGTGAATGTTAAACACAGGTATTACTATTGCTCTTTCTATCTATAGGCCAATAATGCAGTGGTTAACAATGATGTTTCATGTGCCTCTGTTAAAGTTGTCACCACAATCGCACCGTGCGATGAAACTACCAAGACAATTCTCAGAAAAATTAAGGGGTAACAGTATCAGTAGTGGAAGATAAGGTTTACTATAGAAAACAATTAATAGCTATCAGCAATAAGATTTTGAAGATCAAAAACCGATGTAAGATACCGAGTGGATGCAACGGAGCAGCTTTGAATAACTCTGATAGATTTTATCCAAAGTGTCTACTCATTGGTTGAGTCAGTCGCTTGTGTCACAACCACGTGGTATACACCCACCTGTCAACATAAAACCCATTATTTTCAACGCTTTGACATTAGTTGTATAACTGTCCGATCAATGATTTACTTATTTGAAATCTGAAAAAAAGCAAACTGAACAAGTAAACTAACAGTAGATTCTGATGTTGATTTTCATGTATCTCCAAAATATAGTTGGTTTCATAAGATGAGTGACAATTGAAATACGAAAATCATTGGACTGTAGCAAGCAAAATAATCAGGCTATAAGAGCTATTAGCTTAGAAAAGTAATGTTAGCAATATTGCACTTGATGTAAATATCTAAACATTTGAAGCCTTAAATAATTTTTGTAAGTGTTAGATAGGTAGTTTTACACTTGCTTGTATACATACACACTTCAATACATATTCATTAAGTGATAACTACTGGTAATCAATACTCTGTTTTAATTAATAAAATTCATTTTTGTATTAATAACATAGCTCATTCTAGAATATTAACAATGGATATCTGATTGTCTCTTTCCGTCATACTAATTTAATGATCATAGTTAATCTGCATTCAAGATATGCTTTGTATATATATATATATATGTGGTGGATTAATTCTAAGTAACTTTGATGTACCAAATGTACCATTATCCTTGTTTTAGACTAAACTGTTATGAATTTAATAGGTTATAATTTACATAATGAGTTATTGAATTCAGCTTTTCAAAATATATGTACATCAAAAAAAATATCAATTATTACAATACTTTACTACTAATAAACTTGTCTCATTTAATAATAACTCAATTACATTGGCGAACTATACCACATAGTTAAGTAAAATATATAAAAAAGTTTACCTGATGAATAGCAACAGTGAATGAATACAGCAAATAAAATTAACTATAAAAGAATTTAACATTGAAAATAATTATTGATGTATAACATACGGAAAGTTTGAACATTTCTTTTTGTCAGAAATGTGCTGGTGTAAAATGAATTGAGTTCACTCGTTTTATATAGAAATAAAATTATTGATTTATTGGTTGAATAAATTACTGTCCATTTTTAAGGAAATTTATGAAATTATGAATACGTTCCAAATTCAGTATAGTGTTTCTAGTATTTGTAATTTCTTCTTAATAAATGATGTATAGTACATGCAGAGGTTACATAAATTTAGATATATGAACAGAGATATGTTTGTTTAAATCTGTTCATAGTATCCTTGTTTTAGATAGAAAATGATTGAAGCGTATTAGTAAAGTAAGAAAACATTTTGACAATTTAAAGAACAAAACTTATTTTCCAGCTACGTTATTGAATAATGGTGTTTAATAAAACCCAAAGTGATTCAGCACACATAAGTCTATGATTAAAAATATTATGGTATTTGTACTAACTGATGATTCCATTATGCTTGATTGAGCACTTGTTACGAATTCCAAATATAATGCATTCCGTTGTGTTCATATGGTCCTACCTGTCTTAAATTACACTATTTCGGGAATTCGTAGTTGGCACATTATTTCGAATACTTCTAATTATCTTAAATATCCAGTTCATTACAAACAGTTCCACTTTCATTTTAACAGCAAACTTTTGTACATTCACGTCCGAAACGTGAAGAGAAACAATAAGATGTAAATAAATGAAGGACAAAAAAACATATGAATAATGTTAGGAATAAGGGGTGATGACTTATAAGTTTGGATTAAAAAGATGGTTTTCTGGTGTTTTTCACTCGTTTACATGGTTTTCTAAGAATATGGTAAACTGAGGAACATGTCATATCATTTATTATTAGGTTGACCTAAAAACGCCGTCTGATTTTTAACGCGTTCTTTTATCAGTTGTCGAATGATCAGTGGGACAGGACGTTTTTTTGGGGAATATGGTAATCAACATGCATAACTTACTTAAGAAATGTTGCCGATAGGTTCAACGTTCATAAACCGTATATTTTTGATACCATGCACATTATACCGCTTATTTTATGATGACTGATTTCTTTCAGTGAATGCGAGTGAATAGCCCTATATAGAGAGTGTTCCCTAGATTTGATTGAAACACTCGGAGAAAGTGTTTCATGACTTCAGAAATACAAAGTTGACATTATTTCTCTTCAGGCTACAAGAGGACCTAACATTAAAAATTTTTATATAGTCCGTTTCAAACTAACTTTCTGAACTGTCTCTAAAAACTAGACACGAATTCGCTGCTAAATTACAGTTTTTTTAAACTCATCAGTTTCAAAAAATGTGACTTTTATATTTTAACATATCTGTAAACAAAATTTCTTATTTGTAAATTACATTCTCTTAATGCAGCCAATAGTATGGTGATACGCAAACTTAACAATTTGTTTATCATTCATAAAATAGCCTACATTTCCTTTTAGTATAACGGCGTACGTGTTATCAAATTAATATTCAATATCCATTGCTTATTTGTAACAGTTGTCAGTAGATTTCACTTATTATCCACTCGTTAACTTTCCGAAGGGCTAATTAATACATATTTTATTGGCCATGGGATATGGCTGGAGAGCTTAATAGTATTTTATTACCCTTTTTGGCCTCTTTCCACTATGTGAGACTATTTACTTGAATTACCCTCCAAATGCCTCTATTGAATTTAGATTCATCTTTACGTCGTCGGCATCAAACATGTACTAGAATATTAAGTAATCAACTGAGTTCAATTTGTGTTGATTACCAATAAAGAATAAACACTCACTACATAACAGAGTTTTTTGTTTTGTAGTCTAATAATATGCTATCTTGTTTTGAGAGTTACTTTAACTTTTTTTTCCATTTACACTCCTCTATTCCGTCTTTGTTTGTTATTAGTATATCAGAACTGAGTTTTCGTTTGGTTCCACTACAATAGTTTCTTGTAACAAACAACGGTGATAAAACATGACATTATTTTCGAAAAAACAGATTTATTGATATATTTCACACCTTACTTTACTGATTGGAAACCACTTTACAATTAGGTCAGTCACGTTATCGGAAATGAGTTCATTTTGAACTTTCTTGTTCGATTAACTAGGTTGGGTGTTATTTGGAAATCCGAAATGTCAAAAACAGTAAAGTATATGAGTATTATTTCTAAACACTTTCATAATACACCTTGTAATCCAGTGCTTTATTGCCTTTCATACTGAGAGGAACATTTCAGCACATATTTATATTCCCCCGAAATGTTGTAGCAGTAAATATATCTCCAAAATAAATAGCTCTGTAGGTTTTCAACATTGCATGCTGACCACATTATTTTTAATGGACTCACCTAGCTGAAGGAGCTCGGTCATGCGTCTGCACAACAACCCCTGCAATCACTAGCCAGATTAGGTCAGACAATCTCCGATATATTGATAACCTATCAAATATACCTTCGAACCTCCTCGCTTTTGTCTGTTGATTTCACTTGTTGGGTGTTACTGGTTAAAGCGTTGTTAAACTCCAAATACCTGTAGCATCTTCATTTTTGAGCCCGATGTGACCTGGTACACCAAATTGCAAACGGTGAGTCTGTTTCGTTTTGGGATTTTATATTTCACTGCCTTATTTTAATGTTTTATACATTGTGATATTTTTTCCCGTGTTTTTTGATATATATTTTTTTCACTACTTTGTGTGCTTCGTAAATTCCTTATAAATTTGCTTATGTTCAAATATTACAGCTTATGTAAACTGATTGTACATTTCTGACCGCTTTTTTAATCATGATGAGTCACTGAATAACTTACAGGTTATTGTGTTGTTCGTATGAACTGATGATTGTTTTGTACTTGATTCATAGTTGATTCCAAACCCTAAATGCGATACGTTTGTTTGTGCTCACCCAGTTCTATTTGGCCTAAAGCGCACTACTTCGTGAATTCCTAGGTAATACAATAATTCGAATACGTCTGATAATCATAGCTATACAGTTGCTCAATGGATTGTCGTTTAACACTTCTTATCACATGTCTATCCAATTAGAAGTTATCCAAAGAACTCTTTATTTTAAACATTATACACTGTAACCACGTATCACTGTGTCATGTCAGCAATGTAATAACGTTTAGTGAGAAATTCGGCAACAAAGACGTTTCCTTACGTCTTGTAGGCTTTTAGACAGTCTATGTTTATTCCGTTCCTGTCAATGATATAGTATATAGGTTTGAGATGGAGGAATCTTAAGGCTGCTTCTACAGCCATTTTGAAGAGTCTGAGTGATGAATCATGGAGTGTGAAAACGTATATTTATATATGAAGTAACATGCCGTAAACGAGCTCATCTACAGTCGATCCAACGTCCGTTGTGAGACGTTTGCAGCTTAGAGTGAAACTTTACTGTCTGTGTAATCGGTCTACCAACCCGTTTGTATGAGGGCGCTAGGCGCTCGTTCACAACCGTGTGATTTTTAAAAATACAGTCAGGCAACAGAAACGTCCAGATTCAAGCTGGTATACACGGTCTGTAGTAATGGATGAAAAGCAGCTGAACTTTACTACCCATCTTTTGACGAAGATGAGGGCCGCTGCCTCGTCAGTAATGTCCTCGATGGTTACTGCCTCTAACCACCGAGTGGAACAGTTTAAACAAATCAAGAGACAAGAGTATTCATTTTAATCTGGTAGAAGTTCTACCAAATCAAGGGTAAAATGGTCGAAACGAGAGTCGGAAGTCTTGGAAGTTCCTCACATTTGTTATGTCTAACGACCTTAGATTTCAGGCAGTTTACACAGGACCGTACCCACTTCTTGTTCAGACCAGGCCAATAAAATCGTTCTGTCATAAGTTTGATGGTTGCTCGGACACTTGAATTAGGGGGTTTTTGTGAACCATTCTAAACATTGAGTCCATAATGTTTTGACACAATTGTTCAATTCTTATCTGTAGATAAAATGCATAGTAAAGCTTTATTACCTGTTCTCGTTTGTTTGATCCGTACTGAAGATTGTTGTTTTATGTTTGAAGCTAAGCACGTTTAGTAAGCATAATACCTCGAAAACTGTTCAAGGAAGTTATACGTGACAACGCATCTGCCATTACGTTGTTTGCCCTAGAAATATGCTGTATATCTGAAGTGAATTGCAAGAAGTAGTCCAGTAGCTGAGACTATTGATATAACTACTTGTTTGATGAGTAAAGAGAGGAGGTGAGAGGACTCTGACCGGCAAACAGAATGAATTCTCAACCTTCCAAGAAAACTGATGTAACATCCTGATACGTAAAAATAAGTGGAATAGGAAGATAACAAACTACTTTACAACAAGCAACCAGATCACAACTAGGTGTTTGGTGTATCCAATCACGTCCAGACCACCTTCAAAGATGTCACAGATATTCAGGGTTTGACAATGCCTTTACCTGTGACACTTTTATAAACAAAGGATTTCAACCAAGTAAAGAGTTACAGAACTATTTATTTCAAATTTTACATCTCTCGTGAGAACTTTAAAAGAACAGTTTCACGGAAAACACAAAAACCGTTGTATTGGACGACTACACATGGAAACCACTCTCCATTATAAAGGAAATTATAACAAAATCAACTATGCTGGCAAAACAATGACTTCAAAGCACATTCTATTGTCACCTTGAGGATATCCCACTAAATAATTTTAAGAGTCTTAAACGAATGGGTGAACAACGCTTGACGACGTTTTTTATTCTTCTTAAGTTGGTTAACTGACACTTAATCGGGTTATGGCACTTTCGACACGGAACTCCTAGCTAAGTATTGTGTTGTAAGGCACTTTCAAACCCTGTGAATGGCCGAGAATTTGTTATTTGGTTACGATATGCCACACATCCCTCTCTACTACTAGCGCGCTTAGACCGGACGTTTCTCGACGCATCAAAACGTTTCCAAATGTGACCTAGAGCTCATTTGCTCTTGACTACTGCTACTTGGTTAATATCCTTCGATAATGACGATAACACCGATAAAAGCATTGTCATACTCTAGATATCTGTGATACATTTATATCGATAAATACTTATCAATGCGCAATTTCTTGACTGTGACCGGATCTTGGTAAATTTTAATGACTACCACTTTTTTTAGAATGTGGATACCTCAAACTTTGGTGTCCAGAATAATTAACAAGGCCGGACCTCGTTTGAGGTTTATAAGTGCTTAATGTAGTGCAGTGTTTTCAGAGTTGTTAGACAACATGGGATAGAAACTGGAAGTGAGATTCTTTGTTCAGAGTTGCCACAGAAAAGACGGAAAATCTTGTAACCCCTGAATACGTCTTAGTTGGAAAGTTTGTGCAGAATTTCTCGAGACGCTATGCAGGCGCAAAATTTGTACAGTCCAAGAAGATGACGAAATCTATTTTGTGAATTTCGTCTGTATCCGTAGGAAATTGGTTACACACTCTAACCAAGTCGACCTTTGGGAAAGTAGTTTTAACTCCAAACATAATCGTCCGCGAATGCGCGGCAACAGGTACCCATAAGATGATTTGTTTTTGGTCATAGACTTCGGATGTTTAGGAATATAATGTGTTTAGGAAAAAAAAGGATGGATTGAATATCTAATGTGTCGAGGGATCATTCATGATGATAATAATAACAATACTCATAAGCAATAAACGTAAGCAGACTTCAGTTAATAAAATGAATAGAAAAAAATAAAAGAGGGAAGTTTCAAAGGTTATACTTTGCTTTTCAGTCAGATGAATAGTTGGGCAACCTTGTTTGTATAAACCAGTATTAAACGCAATGATATTCAACAGGTGACACAATTCAATTTCGGAAAGAAACTCATCTATGAGACTTCAAAACTAGGTTATAGATTCACTGCAACGGAGGTTCACTGGTAATCTGTTCCACATCATTGGGTACTAAATAACGACAAAACTCTGGCGAACGTTTGTGTACGTTCTATAATATTTCCCTTATTGCGTAGGTACGAAGACATGGATGACCACTGGTTATATTCATAGGCTTAGTGTAGCATAATACAAGATCTACAAGATCTCGTCTTGAATCTAGGGGTGACAAGTAATGATCAGGCTCTATAGTACATAGAAAAATCAAACAGTTTTAAATAAAGTAATGTGAAATCTCTACTACCATGTTTTACAAATGATGAAGAAATCCCGTCACGTCCACGGTTATAAGACTTTTTCAGGGCAGCTATGGTCTGCTTGATGTTAGTGGATAGATATTTAAATGTCAACATTGGAAACGCATTGACAGAGGTTTCGGTTTCAGTGTTTTAGCATTGCGAGAAATGCTCGCTGAATTGTTCACAAATACTATCAGGATCGTCAACAATGCTTCCATTAACTATGAAAAATTTGGTTGTGTCATTTGAATTCGATTTCATATAGGATTTTAAAAGCCTAATTGAGCCTAACGTCACAAAAGGAGGGAGGGTGGAGTTACTGACCAGCAAGCATTGATGGTGAGGGCGATAACTTCAATCCACCCGTGTTTGTGGGGACAGAACATTTTGTATGTATCAGGCTCTTCATGATTGAGAATAAGTCAATCAATCTGTGATATAGATTGTTTTCCTACGCTCACCACTCAAACTCATGTTTCCAATATTATGCTGGATTAGCTATTCTACTAAGACAACCTATAACATGCTAACTCGAACTTTTACACTAGGATTGTGTGGCTGGCAACGGACAAACATAAAAAGGAAAAAAAGTTAGACAACAAAAAATGTAATCATTAGTATTCTTAACACTTCACCCTCTATATACACACCCTTCTAATAAACCGCTTTCCTTGTACCAGCCTTGACTTCCTTTCCTTCGTGTGAGCTTACTCCAACTTGTTAAACATCACAACTCATTGTTCTTTATTAGTACATTCTCTAATATGGAGCCTCTGACTTCATTTCACTAACAAGACATAAAATGAATTTATTCTAATTTATTATACCTCTGTCCGTTCTACTAAACTGTGTTAAGCAACGTTTGGCGTTCATATCCAAGTGCCTTGATGCTCTTCTGTTTCTCTCTTTTTTTCTTCAGAATCTTGCTCTGAACTTAATAAGTTGGGAAACATTTTGTGAACCAACAAATGTTGTAATTTATAGATCATGCCTGTAAAAACGGTGTACATGCACATGCAGAAATATATTATTATTATTATAACTCTGGGCTTTTACTACCTAGGACTGTACTCTTCATAGTCATAAGATACTTGCATTTACATAAATCATTTCTGTCGATCAATTCAGGTATACTGTGGAGTGAATACATGTCATGATGCTTGTGTCAGAAGTGTTTTGCTTTTCTCAGCTTTCTCTTAAAACTTTTAAGAGTATTCTAGCCGTTATTAGCGCCTTAATTAATTGGAACAGTGCAGTTAAGTCAATATCTCAGATTTTGACATAAGTCGTAAAGCGCATTGTCAATATTATTTGTGGTGAAATAAGGTTCCCATGGTAAGCATGGAATAAGATTTTCAATGCATGTCCAGGTACATTTTTTCAGCTTCAGAGTTCAATTTTACAGTATTTAGAGGATGAATAATACTCAATGCATTTCTGTGGTCACTAATTAAAACTCATGACTAATGTGCACTGAGAGTCTGTGTTAATTGCAAACATTGAATCAAGAATATTATTCGTCGTGGTAGGCTTTCAGACTTGTTGAACCTATCCACAAAGTTCTTATTTTTAAAATAACTTGTTATATTGACCTGGTACCGAAGTCGAACTCCATGTAGTTTTTCGCACATTAAACGTATACGGTTGGTATGAAGCAATAAAAAGTACGTTTGTTAGTAATTTATCAAAGATAGTATCAGCATGATGTGGTCTGTATATGCAACCCACCAGTAGATAATTTTGTAATCTACAATTAGCGGTAGACCAATTGGAGTCATCTATAGCATCAACACATTCATTGCTAACTTTCCAATTATAAATGTCCGAACGGATGTAGATAATTGTACCGCTTCCTATTCGCTTCCTATTCTATCGGTTTGATAGAAAACTTAGTTATTTACGTTCAGGAAGTGATCGGCCATGAGTGGTTTGCACCAGGTTTCCGTAATACGTACAATGTTTGGATCTACAAGGAACACAAGGGTTTTGAGATAATAATTTTGTTGGACAGAGAGCAGGCACTGAATGAAAGAATAAGAAACTGAGGGGTATCATGAAGAATCAGGTTAGAGTATAAATCAACAGTATTAAATCCATGAACATTCGAGGGACTAGATAAGGCAAAAATTGTGTTATGAGGCGTGTAGAATCAACAGCTTTGTCATCATTTGTGGTGTAATTACCGTCGCCGGTAAAGAAGTCAACGAAATTCCCAAAACGTTAGCCTGATTTATATTGATTAGAATGTCTAATGGAGACATAATGTACATATTAGGAGTCGGACCAAAAGGGCTATCAGGCCTATGTGTGTGGCGAGCATCAGCGATGACACGATTCATGAAAAACATTTAAAGCAATAGTTAAGTGACCCTGATCAGGAGAGAGCTGGGTGGAGAATACTGGTTAGCGGACTGTGCTCGTCCATGAGGGTTAGCAGGCATAAGTAATTATTCAGTTCCATGCGTATTGTCGGTTATGTTTGCATTTGTGGTCTACTTTAAATATTTCGGTTATCAGGATTAAGTAGCTAAGCGGATGACGTGATGGCTTTTGAAGCGGACGGTAACGAGATCGAGTCCCAAAGTGAACATGAAGTCTGAGATGCAGATACATACAACTGTCGAGTCTCAAATAGGCCGAAACGCGCATCTTGGATTCCACTGCTAGCTACTATCCAACTTTGTCTATTTCCGTTATGGTTTTAAATTTTCTTTAAATCTATCTTTTGATGCTCTTTTTCGGTTCATTCACATATATATGCTAATTCTTTTTAACTCTTTTAATCTGTTTACAACGGTCAGCTTTACCTATGAATATGAGCAGCCAAATTGTTTTTCAGTGTGGATGAAGGAATGTAATGTGACGAGTCTAAACGACCGTTCCACAAGATGTATATCCTTTGAAGTCCCATCGCATACAAATGATGGTCGAGGCCAAACTCCCACTGGCTTCGTATGTTTTGTTGTCTGACTATATAATTATTGATCCAGGAGGCGATGTGCCTCATGGCTTTAGCTTGCATGAAAGCTGATGGTGGCTGCACTAATAACACGGCCAGCGAAGAATGTTTCAGTGTAGTACGTGTTGTGACGAATGAACCAAGTGTCCCACTGTGAATCATGGAAATGGAAAACCGCCCTAAAAACGAACAATCAGTGAAATACCACTGGATATTGATGGTCACGATTCCAACGTAGTGCTTAAATACACGGATAAAACCGTCACTGTTTCGATTTGGCTGTCATGATTGACAGGAAACGGACGACTGGGTGGAGACAAAGAAGAGAGGGAAGAAAGCCACAAACGGCACCCATTTGGTTGAGGAGTCTTTGGTAGACTATGATTGTGCGTAACAATAAACCACCAAAACCCCAAAGTAAGATGGAACTTAACCTTAGCGTTGTTCTAACAATCTCAATCACATCGGGTATTATTGTAAATGATTTGCTGGAGTCAAACGATCATGATTTAAAAATTGGACGCGTGCATGATTTTGAAAAAGTCAGATGCCTAGTCTCACATAACGAGCAACTTCTTATTAGTATGTACTGAGTATTACTGATCTGAAACATGTAAGAAACTGTTCCACACTTGGTGACCTGACTGCCTGATGATTTGGCCAAAGTTCAGTGACATTTCAAAGTCGCTATAATCTAAGGAATCGTGTATGGTTGTTTCCAGTCGGGATCCCCTGGGAAAAAGTGATCATGCCGTCATAGCCTTCAGTTTTTTCAGCAAAACTAAGGTATGATACCCCCCCAATATCTCGCGTTGGAATTTTAAACGGTTGTATGTGCCAGCTCTACACGACTATCTACAACAAGTGTGTGGAGGGTCATTAGGAATTCTTACTCCACACGCTCTTACGTGCTACAAACCATTCAGTTCCTCAAACGGTTCGCAAAAGCTGCAAGCCACCTACAATAATCAAGAACCGTGCCCTTCGCCTGCTAAGCCGCAAAAGGCACTGTTGGGCGGAATACAAACGAACTGACAACGATGGAGCGTACAGGCAATATAAACATATCAGGATCATATGCACGAAGGCTATAACAGTAGATAGGCTTCAGTACCAGACAAAGCTTATGAACAAATTTGCCTCTAATCCTAAAAGCTTATTCCGTTATGCAGCCTCTCTTCGTCAAGCCAAACCTGGAGTTCCCTAACTGCTAGGTCTTAACGGCCCGACCAACAAGGATCGCGACTCCGCTAACCTTCTGGCGGCACATTACTCTCAAACATTTCAGCCGGCTGACATCAACTTTTATGATGACAGTTTCGTTTGCATTTCCACAGGACTTTCCTAAGTGAACCTAAGCGCTGACATGGTGTTCCGGAAACTGCAGCACTTAAGATTAGACACTTCTCCTGGCCAGGACGTGGTCCATTCCGCTATACTGAGGGAAGCAGCCTCAATATTGGCAATGCCGCTTAGCATGATCTTCTCACACTCGCTAAGTCAAGGAAAACTACCGGAAAATTGGAAGCTGGCTCACATCACACCAATTTTCAAAGGAGGTCGACGCAGCGAACCTTCAAGTTACCGACCGGTGGTTCTTCTCTCAATACCTTCGAAAATCATGGAGTTCCTGATATGTGATGGTATAAATGACTATTTACTGTCCTTAAATTTCTTCTTACCCCAACAGTACGGTTTCAGGAAGGGTTACTCTTGTATAACCAACCTGCTGACTGCGGTGGAGAGATGGACAAGCACCGTTGATCACTAGGGGAAGGTTAATATCATCTACCTAGATTTCTCAAAAGCTTTTGATAAGGTTTACCATACATGTCTTATCAATAAGCTCAAACGATTGGGAATCAGACCACCTCTAATCGATTGGCTCACTTCATACCTGAAAAACCGACATCTTAAGATCAGGATTAATTTCACTTTCTCTCAGGCTATTGAATGTCCTTGTGGGGTCCCCCAGGGCTCAGTACTAGGACCTCTTCCCTTCCTGATCTACATAAATGATCTTTCTCGACAGGTAACGTCTAACTTATTACTTTTTGCCGACGACGTGAAACTTTGGAGAGAGATACGCAACCAAGACGATATACAGGCACTTCAGGAGGATCTGACTAGACTTCAAAGTTGGGTAGACGATAACGGACTTACCTTTAACACTTCAAAGTGTAAAGTAGTCCATCTGCGACACGTTGCAGACTACAGTTATAACTTAGGTAACTCCCCCCTAGTAGTATCTCAAGTCGAAAAAGATTTAGGAGTCTTGGTGCCCTACGATTTAAAGTCTTACGCTAACTGTGACAAAAATGACTTCCGAGCAAACCTTGCACTGGTAACATTGAAGCTCATTTTTGGCCAGTTTGACGGAAGAAGCTTCCATAAAATCTTCAATAGTTTTATCCGTCCCCATTTAGAGTACGGAAACATAGTATTTCCCCCCTCACTCCAAAAGGATAAGGACACTCTGGAGCATATTCAACGGCGAGTCACGAAATCAGTTCGAGGACTCAAATTTAAACCTTATGAAGAGCGCCTCCATTCACTTAACCTTTACCCATTAGAGTATAGACGTCCTAGAGGTGACCTTCTGATGGCTTATAGTATACTTAACACTTCTGGACATCCTCTCAAACACCGACTCAAGCTTAGTTCCAACACTAACCTAAGGGGTAACACCCAAAAACTGGAGACACAACATAGCAGAACGGAATGCAGACACAACTTTTACTCCTTAAGAGTTGTCAAATGCTGGAATTCGCTAGACCTAGCGACTTCCCAGGAGTCCTTTAAGAGACAACTTGATCTATTCTTAAAGACTAAGGATAGTATCGAACTATGATTTATCAATTTCCTTTCCTGTTTTATTGTTAACATACCTAGGTTACTGCCTGGAGGATTTGGTGATCCCCTGCTACTAGACACGGAAGCCTGTTAAGCGAAAGCTTCTTCTATTCCGTCAACAACCATTTGAACCATTTATGTCACGTAGCAATGAACAACTCATGAAGAACATAGCTTATGGTGTTAGCAACTACTTTGATGGTTTTCAAACATCAGCAGACTACATAAACATACAGACAGCTCAGAACCATGTTGGCATATACGAACGCAACCAATCACAAGTACTTCAAGTACGAAATGCTCGCTGTCATTCAGGGCGTTCAAGGTCGTGTTAGGGAAAGCGCGGTCAAGTTCAGGAGTAGGTTACTTCTGAATGCTGAAATCGGTTGATGAGTTTATTTTAGAGCACATCCAATTATGGAGTAAGAATAGCAGATGCTTGATATTAGATTTTAGTGCACCTGATATTAGTTGGGTAGAGATTTCCTACGTAGGATCTGACAAGTCTTTCGATATTCGGCTCCTGATGACTGATGGATACTTCACTGCAGTATGTATTCGAACACACACATCTTGTTTTAAACCCAGGATCTTCCTTAGACTGAATAATCACTCATGCGGCCGATGATATTGCCTACCTAAATGTTCTCACACTTTGCAATGGTGGTCATGCTGTCTCATCATTTATGTTTAGAGGTTGTAACGTAAGCATGGTCTATATTTAAAAGTACGGTTAGTTTAGTTACGTTCACCATGGATAACTAAATGGTTCGTGAAACTCAAGCTTAAGAAAAAGCTGTGAATTATGTTTATCTCTTCAGGTTCTGAACAGTACAAAACCATTTATTGTAAATCTAGGGGCGCTCGCGAAGCGTCGACAAGTAAGGCTAGATATCCATATGAAAAACAGTCGGGTAAAGGTTGTGAAAACCTATAAGGGTTACTGTCGTACATAAATAGGCAAACTTGGAGAAGTAGTGAAAACTAGCATATATATATATATATATATATATATATATATATATATATAGTTATTATTGTAATCCAGTTATTTACACTCATTTATGTCAATTGTTTTCACACTATCTCCATGTAAAAAAGAAGTTCTATCACAATTTTGGTTTGTAAGCAGCTGAGGAGAAACCTCGAAATAATATTCGAAATACTATTCTGCATCAATGTTTGTTCTTGCTCTATTCAAAAACTAGCACTTTTGATACAATGAAATCCGTCGATATTGACAAGAAGTGATGTTGCAAAAGCTGAAGCCTTATCAGAATATTTTAGTAATGTGTTTTCTACCGACGATGGTAAAAGACCAACAATAAGTTGTGATAGTGTTAGTTTGTCGATAGATCTTGTGGTTACTGATAAAAAACTACTTCAGCATGTGGAATCAGATAAGTCATGTGGTTTTAAAGATATTGCCCCATGAGTCTGACCAGTGTTGTTGTCAAACTAATAAGAAAGATTATTCAGGTGGCCATTTTAGATTATGTGAAAGGGTACACTTTTTTTTAAGCAACAACATCGTTTTGAGAAAGGCCTATCATGCTTAACAGTACTGCTTATTGCAACAGAAGATTGGGCTGTAGCTAAATATAGGAATATTCCTGTAGATGTGATTTCCATAGATCCAAGTAGAGTTTCTCGTCTGGGGGCTATGTCAACGTGGGGATTTGTAAGAAATGGAGTCCTTGCTTCAAGTATGAGATAAATATTCTAGAAGGAGTTCAACGGCGGGGAACATAATGGTAAAAGGTATCTTTAGTCTATTTTACAAAGACCGACTACGACGTCCCAGCTTATTTCCATCATCTTGCAGGGTGATCTACTACTGACCTATCGTATATTAAATGATGACCTCGGTTTTAACATGACTTATCTTTTCTTTCCGTTTAGAATAGATCACCTGAGAGGACATTATAAAGAAGTTCAAAAACCGCGATAAAATATTTTACATCTGCAACTCCTTTTTCACACAGAGTAGTGAATTACTGGAATTCTCTACCAGAACACGTAATATTAATATCTTCTGTTCATTCATTCAAAGCGAAATCTAACCTCCACAGCGTTACAAATTTCAAGGATTAATCTAAGTCAATAGACCTGTCTTTACTACTGAAGATTGAGTTTGCTAAGTATGGTATGTACCTTACATTTTCGAAATGCATCTTTGTAATATTGATAGAAGCCCATACCTACACACCCTGTTGTGAACATTTGGAACTATTCTAAACACTCATGTCTGAGTGGTTGTGAGTGTTGATGGTGGCTTCTGAACCACACGTTACTTGTCGATGATGGGAGTAAAGCAGAGTTAGTTAGCTTGTCACATGGCATCCTAGTACAAGCGATACCATGGAGGATTATTTTTTACTGGACCATCGCGGGTTCTTAACTTGAATTTTTAGGGATCAGATAGCTCATTTGCTTCTGATATCGTCAGACAATGATCAGAACAAAAGCCAGTGGCCGGTCTCATGGCTTTTTATTGCAGTCTTCATACGAATGAGATAAACCTTCCTTACCAGACGAAATGTATTACAGCTGTTTTCCAACTAAACCGTACCTTATATTAAATTCTGCTTTTTATTTACTTGACCTTCCCTCTTCTGTTTTTCCAAAAGATTATCGCTTCATTCTATGTGACTTAGTCTTGAACTATCCTTTTGCGCTAAAGTGCTCCAATCGTTGAATAAATACTGCTACATAGTCAGTTTGTATTCACAGATAATTCGTTGCTATATCTCTCCAGGACAAAAAATGTCCCCCAAGTTCGTACTTGCCAAAAAATAAACGGTTCTCAGACAATATTTGTAGCAAATAGTTCTGTTTATCGTCTGTCTTTAGGTACCAGCACTTCCAAATAAATGTCTCTTAACTTCACGAAACAGGAGTAAAGTTACGTGGGAATTATTTCCTAAATAAATAAATTATTCCCAACATTCTGACCAGAGCTCACATAACCCAATTTCATCAAATAGCGCATTGGCAACTATTGACTAGGATTCAGTTTGGTAGTATCCCTTTGACTTTAAATGAATGCTACCACGAAAATTCGCTCTCGAGCCAGAGACTCACTGTTTATCCAAAGTTTAGTGAATAATACTCGTGTGAGTTTCAAGGACACTGGAGTTCCTTACCCATCTATCGTGTTAACATTTCTGAAAGCTGTCTAATTTCCGATCCTCTTTCTTAATGTATTCCCATTATCTTTTATGTACCTAGTATTGAATAGCCAAGTTACTTTTTCTTGTTATACAGATCTAAAAATGGAGTACATTGACAAACTCCCGGATGAGCTTTGCTGCAAGCCTAAACCTCTCATCGTATTTTCCGGTTTGGATACGGAAAGAAATCAAGTCCATCGGTCTATTTGGAGAGCCTTCAATACTAGTAAAAGCCATGACCGAGATTCATTTAAATTTCGCTGCAAATCAGTCGACCACCAGTTTCCAAAGCCGAAGTACAAGGTTTGTTGTTCATTTCAGTTGATGTTTCTTAGAGTCTTGTTGTGCAATTCATTATATGATTATTAGGAAAGGTTTGGATTATCCTCATGTTGATATTCGTCCCAAATGGGACGAAATGTGCTTGTCTTATATAAGTTGGTTATATGCTTTCTTATTTTATTGGTGGAATAGCCATCATCATGAAGTAATGGGTATTGGTTGTAATCGATTTTATTTTCCTCATTTCAGCATTTTGATTGAAATAGTAAAACACTGCAATATAAAGTCAAATACATTTCGTATCGAGTTTCACATAATCTCTTATAAATGATCCCATTCATCTACTGTTGGTGAAATGAATTCTCACGGACATAGGCGTTGAAATTGGTCGATCAAAACAAGTTAATATGGTTCCCATAACTAGCTAGCTTGATAAGATTCTTGTAGTTCGAGTTCATAGTTCCAGATATATGAAGTTTCAGTCAATAGTCCCCAATTTTTCATCTCACAACAGTCCCGGTTTTTGTATAACTTTCTCGTTAGTGAACAAAATGTTCAAACGATTTTTTTCATCCAATTAGTTTTATATTTAATTCTAGGCATTGAGATTCAAGAAACTAACAAAGGTCAATTAAATAAAATCAATAAATATATGGCGGTAATTAAAAAAATAAGGTAGGAAAAATAGTCTAGACTAAAAAACTAAGTTGTCACATTGCCCTAGATCTTAAAACATATTAAACATTGTCAAGGCAGATCCAAGTTTAGGACGAGCATTTTCTGTATTCAAAGGACGATCAAGTTTCCTGATAACCATAGCTTCTATAAACTTAAAAGTGCACTACTGACAGTCTCTATACGAGCCTTCAAAGCTGCTACAAGGTCGATCCCATGACCTGTTTCACTTATGTTTTGGAATCAAGGAGTATAGTAGTTTATTGAAGCATCTGAGACCAACTGATCATTACGCTATTTTGGAGCATGTTTCATCACATTTTTGATTGCGAAATTTGATTACTCCTCCCTATTGGTGTGTGTTCTCACACGTTTGTGAATTGGTAAATACAGTAGAATATGATAATCATTGATACGGTGTTTATGCCTATGAAGAATTATGGGTTTCTTTTCAAATAGCAACCAGTTATACAACATATGTTTTGATGGATGGCTTTAATCTACTTCAAAATCATGCTGCTTTTTTCTATCTTATAATGTAATTTCACCTAAAAGCTTTTTAAATGAAACAATCAGGAAGAGTTCTGACTTTAACTAACTTTTACACTTTAACGGATATTTGTTTAATGTTGATGTTTCAGTCACTTGTTCCGTATCCTGTTCAGTCGTATCTGTACTACAGATTCGTTAAATTCAATTAAAGTCATCTAATAAAGCCTCGTTTGTACTGGAGTGAACAGAAACTGTGGAAGCCTATATATTAATCAGTTTAGGTAGCCTTTTTACAAACTGATCTTATGGTTGCTTAATCTCCGACATGAAGTTTGTCTAAAATTATGGCTCAAATCACAATTTTCAGATTAACTCTGGCTTACTATAGTATTGGTATTTATTAGTAAGATTAATAGTTTTGAATGATATATCATGTTTTGATTATTTTAAAGATTACATATTAGGTTATTTCTCGTTAAAATGATTGATCAGTCATCAGCTAGTTGGGTGCGTTGTTGTTAGATAATCTTTCGGAAAGCTCATACTTCTGAGCTTCCCTTAACTGATGCAAACAATAACTGATGTTCATTTATCTTGAACTGAAATGTGAAAGGTTCATTTTGACTGTGGTCTCAGGATTTATCATTGTTTCACCTTCCCTAAAATTTATAAGTTTTCCTTTAATGTTTATTAATATTTCAGCAACTGGCTTCATATGAATGGCTTATGCCAAAAGGCATACTCAAAACTGGTTGGATGAAAAAACATCTTGAAGAAATACCTGCATTCGTTGCTTTATTTTACGATCTAGATTGGGACGAACCACAGTGGGGAGAAAGGTCAACTGAATGCGCTCAAATGGTGGCAACTGTTCGGTTGGTATTTTGTTTTTACTTATTTACTCATTGTAACTGAATTTAGATCAAAACTTGCTGGTCGTGAAAGTAAATTAGTGGTCATTCTTATACAGAAACGTGCCCCCTTACCTTTGGGTGAAGATCTTAATGCCATGGATCGAGCTCAATCTCTTTGTAATAAGTGTGATCTTCCTGGAAAGAATTTGTTTGTTTTGTCGCATACAAACTTACTTTATGGATGCATTACAAGGTATGGTTTTTAGTTGATTTACAATGATTCATGCAATCTTGTGTATTTAAATGAGTATAGGTAGATTGTAAAATGGAAATATGGGACTACAAAACATCTACTGCCATTTATAACTTTCGGACGGACAACATGTATTTTCCGTCACTGCTTAACATTATCTATCTAAACTCTTGAGTAGATGCAAGAAACATTTGGCGTTCAAACTTTAACTACTCGGTACCAGGTTCCTTTAATTCAGTCAGCTTTCAAACAGTAATGCAATCTGTTCAACTCATTATGCGAATGTGTCTAGCTTCATCTGTTCAGAAAGTAACTGTGTTTCACTCGATATTTCTGTTCGAACAAACAAAGATTTATTACAGAATAGTTGCAGTTCGCTTTTAAATGCACTTCTGATATCAATTAATAATCCTGCTGAATGTAGCGTGGTTGAATTGAACTATCATCCGTTAGCTAATCAATAGTCTCTGCATATGACCATAAAGATTTTGCATCTCATTTGCTTGTAACTTTAATAGACACAGGTCAGGATACAAGCTGGTGTCGATCATGGTGTAATTTTATACTTTCCTACATTAGAGATCGGAATTCTCAAAGAAACAAAGTTCATCTTGCTTGTGTTCTTACCTGAATTTTTTTGATAATATCCCTATTCTTTTTGTTATTAAGTGATTTCCTCTGTTCTATTTCCTCACGTTCGTCTCTGCCGTTAAGTTCTAGAAGTTGGTTTCCCCCATTGATTTCGAGTTCTTTAACTTCAGTAAATGAGATCATATTCGCGAGTCATATTAAGCACGAGGAACTCGCATATACTCTTCCATCTCTATGAAAAACACTTAATAAGTGAGCTTCATATCACCCACATTTGGATTTTTGAGAGCATATGGAAAAATAGTCGAGACCTATTCATTGTTAACCACATTTGGGTATTCACAATCTACGGGTAATCATAGTATTGAACATTCTGAGCTACGACTTTCTACCTGTTTTAAAGTCAGAGATTCAAAAACCAAATTGAGTCTATTATTTTATATTTAATACATTGTATGTATATATAATTTCATATTGACTAATAAGTTGATTGTTTTACACAGATTAGAAGATGAATTTCGTGATATGGCAGCTAACTACTACCACAATCAAGCTAAAAAAGTGAAAGCTCACAAGGATTCACTCAACAAAACTAGTCACCAGGTAATTTTTTATAAATCAACTGATCATTATTACTGCTGTTAAGATATGGATACCAACCACTTGCCACCTTTCGTTTCTGTATATTATGTAATTATTTTACCAATACATTTGTTAGGAACTTAATTGGATTGTAACTGTTGTTGTAAATGAAATAGCACTTTTTCCTCACTAATCAAGGTTGTTTTATTATTACCAACAATCTATTTAATTAGTTATATCCAATTTCTGGTAACTAGAACTAGTCTTAGTCTCTTACATTCATGTTTTTACGTAGTGCATTATCACAACAGTTTTGTTTAGACCATGGTTAAATTAATGACATCTTCTCATCCTCCATCAAATTGTTGAATATGGTTACAGGTGTTGTTAGATAAGAACTGTTGAGCTTTTTAATAGCTTATTAGTTGTCTTCCACTAATTAGACTATGTTCTTGAATTGTCTGCTAACTTGAACTATGTTAATTTTGGCTGTATTCTTAAATTATTTTTGTCAAGGCTTTCCAAAATGATAGTAAACTTTCCAAATAAACCTTTCTCTAACGGATGATTCCAGAGCACATTCCTTTCCAATGAATAGAAGAGAAGAAATGCAATAATTGTTCCACGCTTTATTGATTTGAAATAAGTACGAAGTCATAATATTACTTAACCTCGTTATTTAATAGCTTGCTATTTAACAGATTTTTTTCAAAATTTAATCGATTACAGTTATTGTTTGTTCGTCACGAGTTCAAAATTGCTTTCTATGCTGAATTAAAACAAGATCCAGGATTAGCGCTGAAGTAAGTTCATCCAGAGATGTATTTACTTATTTCTAATAATACGCGCTTTTTGTTTTTACCTTAAGCACACATTCAATCTCCTAGTCGTCGTGTAAGCGTTTTTAACGACAATGACATTTGAAATTATGTATTCTGAATTTTAAAAAAGTGTTGTCCGAATTCCTTCTCAAGTTCGTGAATTGTGTGTAACACGGGGTAGGTATATTTAGAGATTAGTAGTGGTGGAAATAATCCAACCCTAAGGCATTCGATTGTTGATACTAATGCTCATAGTGTATCTGTAGTGACATATTGTCTATAGCACTTGACTTTCAATTGTTTATTCTCAGGATCATACAGTGCTCCCACTACGATTTTACCAATCAAATAGGTTCTCCAACTCTCACAGTTAAATAGGTATAGCTCAAAGACTGGTACATAAAATTGTTATTGATTATGAAGCTAACTTTAACAGATGCAGTTGTATTGAAACTTTTGATCTTGCAGTGTGAACTCACACTATCTGATGCTTCTCAGATTTCTATATTGTACCAAAATATAATATTGAATAAAGCCATTAATAATAATAATAATAATAATAATAATAATAATAATAATAATAATAATAATATGCTGTGGCAGAGCTACTCAGTCAGTAAGTTACCTCGTTACTCTAGATTTGATAGACGTATTGACAAATATATGTTTATCATGCATACTGCATGCATCCTACTCTAAAAAGTTCTGAATTTGTTCCGTACTCTAGAAGCATCTAGTTAATTTCAGTACACAGTAACCGTTTTTTGTATTTCAGACATTATCAACAGGCATATAATCATTTAACAGAATTGAGAATGTTAGATGCTCATTTGCTAGAGGTGAAAACAGTAGCTGGATTTATTAACTACAAGGTAATTAATAACTGTTAACCATTGTATTTTTGGATAATTTTCTGAATCTAAAAGAAATCGTAGTCTCTGGCATCTCATTGATACCATATAAATGTAATCGGAATCTTGAAGATTAATGTCATATGTATCTTACATATGTTGTTTCATGTTTTGCCATGAAACACTCCAAATATGCTTATTATATCTCATCAATTGTTTTGATGATGGTCATATCTGACACTATACTAAAATCTATCATACATCTGTGTAGTCTCCTTGATCACAATTCGATATTAAGACATTTTTCTGATAGAAACTTCAATTGCTTGAACAACTTAGATTCGCTTATTCTCAGACCCACTGGGGCTTACTTAAGTTACTTTAGATAATGCGATAAGAAGTTTATCATAATTATGTGATACATTTACTTTGGATTTTAAGTAATCGGTCATTAGCAATTTAGAACCTGGCATAAAATGTATGGCTGCCCAAGTTGTGGCTCAAAATTAACATAGCAAAGTCAAATAATCGTAACGAATACTAAATAAGTGGTAGTGTAATTGATATTTTAATAATTACGCATAGATAATGAATAAATTTCAGGAATACAACGCGTATGATAATTTCTAAATGTGGTATCTAAGGCTGAACAAATAGTAAATGGATCTGCGCCATTACGACAAATTCTGAGACATATCACCCAACGTCTCCATGTATTGGCCGCAGTGATCGCGTGGACCCTAACCAAGAACTCTTCACTTACTGACATTCTCAGTTGTCAGTGGTTTCATTAACTGATGCCATATCTTAGTTCAGCTATCCCTAGCTTTCTTGTGATCGCCTACATCAATTATTACCTCTAGCCCGAGGTAAGTGGCAATCGGATAAACACAATTCATGTACCAAACACCTGCCTATGAAAATTCACTGCTTCGTCAACTGATTTGCCATCATTACATAGTACCGTACGTCACTTTAAGTCTACTCACCCGGTGGTACCTATATATATACACTTGCAACGAATGTTTTCCACGTTTTAGTCACAAAGTAAAACAGGAGAATGCTGCATAGAGTACTCATTATTTCGTCAGTAAACATCTCGCGAAAATCATTAGATGCCTCATTTGGTCAGTCTTCACCAAATAGTAGTATACCACCTACGTGCTCCAAGTTGATAAATGAATCTCCTGGTAGATAGCTAATCCCTGAAAAGTCTATGATGGGAAATTAGGTAGCCACTCATGGTAACGGTTCACCATAAACTCTGTCTCGACCAATAGTGTCCAGATAAAGAACCTTCACATGGTTTATGCACTTCTGTGGTACACCTTTTAGTGAATAACGTCAAAGAAATCACGTGTCTACGAAGTTGTATACTACTTTTTATTAAAGAAATACCACTATTGTCCGGTAAACTTCCATCGGAAACAATAACTTCGGGTGATGTTTGTCAGGGTTGTTCGCTTTCTTCATTTCCATTTAACTTTGTCGTTAACATCCTTTTAGAAATAACACTTTCATCGTCTGAATTTTCAGAGGTTGGTCTTCTGCCGGAAGGTTCACTTTACTTAGAATACACAGATGATGTAGTTCTGTTTAGTGAAAACGCTGACAAAATCCAGCCTTCTGACCACCTTTAGTAATAATGCATGCATGTTCAGGATGCGATTCTTTCACTCCAAATAAAGTGTTGCCTTAGGATTGGTCTGCGTCAAAGTCTGAATCACTGATAGAAAGTGGAGTAGTTGGACGCATCGGCCGCTCCATTCGTCTTGGGGGTCACATCATTCCTGATGAGCTTTTTTTTAATGAAATCTCGGTACACAATCAGAAAGCTCGACTGGCTTTTGCCGAATTGCGTCACTTGTGGCGTAGGTGAGATATCCGTCTAACAACTAGAAGACGAGTTAACTGTGCAGCAGGTCGCTCCGTCCTACTTTATGAATGTGAAAAGTGGCCATTAAAAATATGTGAAAGCTTCTAGTATTCAAAGCATTGGTCGTATATTTTCTGACCACCGAGTAATCAGTGTTTGAGTTAAGGATAGGGTACTAGATAAAGATAGGAACTCAGTTGATGAGGTAGCAAGTTTCCACCAGCTGATGTTGTTGGAACATGTGTTCTGTCTGTTCAACCACCACCTAACTCGATGGGAAATATTGCTTGATGCAGGAGTAGGCTGCAAGAAAGTTATGGGCGTCCAAACTAAAGCATAGCATTAATTCATAAAGTCATTGACAACTAGACTAAACCATGTTAATTGTTGTAGATTACCTGGTTGGGGTCTGTGTGATTACCGTAACCAATGTTTAAAGACTGACTGACATGTGTCAAACTGGCTTTCAATGACCCAAGTGCACCAACTCTTAGATCCTAAGTTTCTAAAGTTTTGACTTTTTCCGTATTTCACCAATTTATATCTTAAATTGTATCTTTAATGGCTAAACTTTCCTAATACCATTACTACTGTTGCTAACTCTACTTTCCTGGTATTTTGCCTGACAGTTTCATCTCTCTATGCTGATAGGATATAAGAAATCTAGACCGATGTATATACGTACTTGATTTCCCGCTGCAATTATCCCGATGTTTCGAAACGAAGGATAAATACTAATCGATATATCCACATACAAGTTTTGAGGCAACCTGGTTTTCTTGTGTTTTCCGTTCTGAGAATTATGATGCTGATATTTTAGAAATTATGTTGGTCGAACTAACTCCCACATTTACTACAAGAGAATTTGTACTCTTGTTTATAAAATGGATGACCAGTGATTGGTGCCATCCAGATAGAATTGTGTCCAGCTGGTATTTTTAGTTTCTCTATGATTATAGCATTTGGATTTTAATTATTAGTTCTAATTTCTGAACCTTGCTTTACCTCTTTTGGCAGCCAAGTATTGTCACCAGTCCTTCTACAAAAGTGTGACTAAAAGTTGACTATATGAAGCTGTACTTGGTTAGAGTTGTCTTGGAATTTGTCGCATTATCTTTTTGCCTATGCCACCGACGCTTTTTGTCTCTTTACATGACGTTGTCAACATCTCTGACTATATATCATTTTCGTTTAGATATGCCGCCTGTCTTTTCAAAATAATGCATCTGATGCAATATCACAATTTCGAAGACATATTAATTTTTTTGCTAATCTCGTCGGATTACCACAGTTAGCTTTTGAGCATGAAGCATGGATGTCAAAGCAGTAAGTGATATGTTGCATTATTTTATTTCCGTGTTGCATAAAATGTGAAGTAGTGATCATTTACTGAAAGGAGTGATATTCATTTTTGTTCCATACATAGTTCAATAGTTTATCTCTATTAATACGTCTTGTAAATTTCTTAGGTTTGAAATTCTTGGAGATCTTTTCCAAGAAGCTATCAAATCTAGTCTCACTCCCCTCATAACCCAACATCCTGGATTATATTACCAAGAAGCATCTAGACATGCTGTTTGCCGTCGTCAGTTATGTCAAGCTTTATGCATCCCTACCGTTAAAGCTGCTGAAATGAATGCAGATGACAGATTATACTATCCTTTGTCAACAGAATCTAATGAATCCACTCTTGGAATTGACGCCGCTTTCGCTATAGACAGCGGTCTCTTTGCCGAGGAAAGTGAATCTTCACCTCATTTACCGAATCATTCTTTAGAATGTTCCAAATCAAAACGTACAGCAATCAACACCGCTGTAGAGTTCGTTCGAGCTCAGTCACCTCTTTTGTTTAAAAAACAAATTTTTACAGCGGACAGTCCAAACTTATCAGGCTATCATTCACCCAGTCAAGTACCTGCAGTGGATTGTTTGTCAGCTACAGAGAAAATAAACGGTCTTGAATTTTACGGTCAGCGACCTTGGCGCCAAGGTATTCAAAGTATTGAACCACCAAATCCAACAAAAGAACGAGAAGGGATCTTAAGTTTGCAAAAAGAAGAACTCAAAGTAGATCATTCTGTAAGTTTTGTTATTTGTAGTATATTTTCAGTCAACCCAATTAATTAGTCCTATATTATGTTTGCAGATGTCTTCAGGTGTCGCCCCACAGTTAGCAAAGTGTGAATGTGTTTGGCTTTTAAACCTTTTTCTTATGACATTTGCTTATGACATTTATGCGAACACAAATGGGAACCAAAGTGAATATGCACTACACAAATAATAAAGTAAGTTTCTGAAGAAATAGAAGAGTGGATCTGATCGAAAATAAGTAAATGAAGCCAGATAGAATATCACACTCGATTTCAGAAAAGCTAATTCATTGAGTTGAGGTCGTTTATATAGGACAGAATTTCCACCACTAATGAGCTTCTGTGTGAGCTGGAAAATGAAGTCAACACAAAATAAATATAAATACGGATAGAACAAAGAAGCATAAAATGAATTTCTTTGTAACTAAGTCATCGCAAATACCGTTTGCATATATAACAAGGCGACCAAAAACGTTTTCTCGTAATTAATCATTTTCATAATTGTGTGTGGGTTAGGATATCATGGCCTTCAGACCGAAGCGATTAGTTTTCTCCTCGAGCATCTAACCTAAAGGTCTAGTCCAGATAGTAGTAAAGAAACGTCTGGGAAAGCAATCCCATGCTAACCAATGACCAAGAATATGTTCACACGCTATTCGACCCTTCAGGATCCTGCAGATCATGTGCACCATCGATTTATATCAGGGCTTTTCAACCCCCATAAGTGCATCATCTGTAGTCAACAACACCAAATACCCTGGTACGACCGAAAGTGGGGACAGTTCGCTCTCCTTCTCGAAATACTCTCACATGGCCACGCGTATATAGACTCTGCCAGGGAAGTCCTACTCTCTGCCTTCTCGTGGTGAGGGTGATGTTTACAGAATTTAGAGGACGAAAAGCGAATGTCTGGCGCTTTTACCTGGTTGGTAGACCTCGAGATTCCACCTAGGGAAGTTGGAAAACCCTGATTACAAACCAATGGTGCACGTGTGTTACAGTATCCTGAAGGAACAAATGGCGTATGAACCAATCGTTGGTCACCGGCTACCATGGGACTGCATCTCCTTGAGTTGCTCCATTGCCTTACGGACAAGAACTTTACGTCAAAGGAACTGCGACTCTTGAAGCGCTACAAATCACCACATCCAAATGACTTAATTCCAGCCTTTTTCAAAAAATGTCGCGACTTTCTGGTTAACGAGCTGACTGAATTATTTACAAAGGTCTGGTAATTAGAAAGTGTTCCAACATGAAATGAGCCGATGGGTTCACATCGTTTCTGCAACAATTATCGGAGGATAAGTCCACTTCCGATTACGTCCAACATATTAACTTTCGTCATACTTGGTGGATTGTTCAAAACACGAGAAGGATTGACTCGAGAGGAGAATGCTGGTTTCCCTTCTAGGCGGGGATGTAGTGATCATGTATTCACCCTCCGCCAAATATTAGAACACCGTCATAATTATCCCAGGCCAACAATCGTAGTGTTTCATGACATTAGGACCGCCTTCGATTTGCTGAACAAGACTCTCCTCTGGGACTATCTATTGAAGAAAATTGTATATGAGAAGTTTATTAATATCTTGAAGGCACTATATACTAACACCTCGGGCA
Source organism: Schistosoma margrebowiei (assembly GCA_944470205.2). NCBI lineage: Eukaryota > Metazoa > Platyhelminthes > Trematoda > Strigeidida > Schistosomatidae > Schistosoma > Schistosoma margrebowiei. The sequence goes on along the minus strand of OX104028.1, from coordinate 64,812,521 downwards.
GAGTGAGCTCATACAACAACCTCTCTCCATTGTTCTATTCAAGTAGTGTGTTTAGGCAGGGTCGCTCAATCTCACTATTCCTCTTCAACTTTCACATCATGACTTTCCGAAAACAACTCTGATGGATGTAGGTAATGGTGGTGTGGATCTGTTGCCTGATGAAAGACTTCTCGACCTTGAGTATGTGAATGGTATTGTGTTACTGTGCGATGACACCCAAACCATACAATCCGCACTTAATCGGTTGGCAGTCAATGTCCGTAGGTACAACTTGTGCTTTGCACCTTCCAAGTGCAAAGTACTTTTATAAGACTAACAGGACCGTGAGCATGCGCTCACCCTAGGTAGTGAGCAGATAGAAGTGGCTACGAAGTCCGTGTATCTGGGTAGCTGAGTAAGTTCTGGTGGTGGTGTGAGTGATGAGATCAATCCACGTATAGTGGAGGCCAGAGCGGCTTATGACAATCTAGGTCTTCTTTGACACCTTTGTGATATTAGTCTGGTTGTAAAATGTCGGATCTACGACGTGTCGATGAGAGCCGTTTTGCTGCATGCTTGTGAAACCTGACCTCTCCGAGTTGGCTCAGAATAGAAGCTAGTGGTGATTCTACTTTCACTTTCTTCACAAAAGTGAATGTAACTTCTTTAACTTGAAGAATTTTTTCTGCTTTTCCAATTATTATTATCATTATTCCACTCTCATACACTGATTTCTGTTCATTGTCGCACTTTACATTCTCTATCACTTCACGACCTCATTGTTATTGTGTAGTGCATATGTATTTGGTGCCCCCTTGTACTAATGTTTATGTGTTCAAATAAACCAATGAGTACGTAAACGAACAATTATTAGTTCACTATCATGTAATGATCTGCTACATGAAATCATGCTGTTGAATTCGCTTTACCCCACTCCCAACATGTAGATCCTATTTATCATCTTGTGAATAGGTTTCGTTATTTGTTGATGTCTTTTTTCTTACTTCACAAGTTACATGGAGTCATATTCTGTTAGCATTAAAAGTCTATTATTTTTGTGGTAATAAATCATACTCTATTCATCAAATATTTGTTAATGAAGGCATGATATATTTTGTTTTTTACCGAAGTTATTTTCTCTACAATTATAAACACTGTTAGTCAGAGTCTTTCAACGTTATCAGTACTTTTGAAATTTCAGAGTTTCATTATACCACTGCTTGAACAAACTCGATTACAATACAAACGATATAAAGCTGAACGAATGAAACTATATCCGTGTGAGTGAATATTTTAAGTGCTTCTATTGTTTTTTATTGCCATTATTGAGTATCCAACCGTAGATTTTACCACTTTTCTTTTATTCACGCTTAACACGAAGAAAATTACGATAATAAATTGCTACGTTTTAATATTTTTGAGATAAGTATTTGAGTAATTTATTAGGTTTCACTGGTTCTCAAGATCTATGGGTTCGATGTTTCTGTGCCACTGCGATCTTTTTTTTTTGTTTTTTGACGTGTAATTTGACAGTTTGTGGTATTTCTTGTGTTACGAAGCAATTATGAATCATATGTGCACATACAATGTTCATTAAGATATGACAAACTTTGTTTCCGGAAGATTACCACATCCACAACTCATTACTGACATTATGCAGTTCATAGATTAGATTCATTCGACTTTGTTCTCCTAACGTATCATCAATCAATGTGTACATGTAGTAACAATATTCCATTTTGTTAGCTCCAAGGCTGTATTTGTGAACTTTGTCTACTTGGTTTAATCAAGTTTCTATATGTGCATCTGTGCTTAATTTTCAGCATTCATGAATTTCAATTTTAGTTATACAATCATTGTTTTTTCTCGTCATTATTTCCTAGGATGTTTCACTTAATTGAATCGTATACGAATTTTAGTTCTATTTGTGATTATGTAACCACATTTGTTTAATATTATAGCACTATACAAATCTTTGATCAGCTTTGTCAGTTTATCTTTTTTACTCATTTTTATTCCAGGTATTTTAATGGGTTCCGAATATTATGATAAACAGGATTATGATAAGGCTCTCAGGTGAACATCAAAATAAATAATTGACCACTTCTTTTTTAGTTGCTATTTAAGCGTAATCAATGAATATCGTACCGAAAAATGGTGGTCTCTCTATACTTTCACACTGAAGCGAATTGCAACGTAAGTGTTATAACAAAACAACACCAGTATATTTACACTTTTCTTTAAGTAACAGCTTATAGTTCTCCCGTTTAGGCGCAATTGTTTTCCTACTATATCGCATGTGGTAGTTTTGTGAGACGCTAGAACTTAGATTTCTTTATGAAGGTTTATTAAATTCCTTTGTCAATTAGTTTAGTAACTGGTTTTAATTTTCTAATCGTTAACGTTTAATTTGTGGTAATGATTAGAACATTACGCTTACAACCACATATAAACTGATTCGTTATTCTGTAAGGTAAATGGGAATGTTTCTCTTTGAAGTTTTTTTGGGAAATTTTGAATAGACTTTATATGACAGTTATCCACAATGAAAATTAAGTCAGCTGTACTTCGTAAACCTAATATTGTGGCAACATTCGCAGCCATGATTCATTTAATTGGATTGCATATTTCACTAAATATTCACTTAAATATCTTTCCAAAAATCATAAAGTCTTATTATTTTATTCAGTAGATAAATAAAACTGTTCCCTTTTTTAGATGCGCATATTTGATAGCTCAGCCCACAGTTTTTCTATCCTCATGTTTGGAACTTCTTGGACCCAGTAAGTTGTCTCCTACATCATTTGTAGTGCACATTAACTTCATCATATACAATGTTTTGTATTTTAATTTCATCTGATTACTTTCTGTCCTTTTTTTAGCAGTTCAGGTTATTAATATGAAATTTGAAAAGGTCTAAAATAATGATTTAAGCAGATAAACATAAATTCGTTTTTTTATTAGGTTTTTGTCAGTCGTTTACAACTTGTAATATTTTAAGATCAGAAATTTAAATAAAGTTTAATTTACTTATCGAAATCAGTTCAGTTAGATTTTAGTGCAAAAACATATCAACATAATGAAGTAAACATACATAAAAAATTCGAAAAGGTTGATTAAGTGATCGTAAACATATGCGATTCCTAGAACATCAATTAAGGTAATACCAAAAGATCATCAGTTAGTAATTAAGTGTTTATATGATGAATTAATGAACACAGGTTAAGAATAAGATTAGAACTTCATAAAATATAATATGATGGTGCTTCCAAACAAATTAGGTTTGAGAAAACGATCGTATAATATAATGACCAACTTACTGCGGCAAAGAATACTACTAAACTTCTTTTTTGAACAAACAAATTAAGTTTCAAGCGTTTAGTAGCTCCGGTGAATTTTAAAATGTTAGAGCTTGTTTATTTATTAAATACAGAAAAGTTTAGTTTTTTTCATGTCACTGTGATGCCTATAGCTCACACCATTAAAAACTTTTATTCCTTTAAGTGGAAAATGTTTTACGATATGTTCGTAAAATTTAAGACAAAACTTTCTGTCTTACTTTGAGAGGTACACTTAGATCTGAACAAACATAGCAAAAGTACTTATAGATCTTCGGTTGTTCCGTATCAAATAACTGACATTATTGCTGTAAATAAATTCATCATTTGAACCTGATGTGATAAGGGTTTAACACAGAATTAATCATTACCTTATATTATCTTTAATAATTTTGGTTATTTATCTGAAAATAGCTCAGGCTAGATTGTTTGACAAGACGTCGGAATAGTTTAAACTGGTTTACTATTATCATTCCAAATGTAATTTGTAATGCCCTGGTACGGCCGACGGTGGGGAGAGTCATCTCTCTCTCTTTAAGTGCTCTCACATGGCCACGTGTATACAGCCACGCCTACGGAAGTCCTACCTTCTTGCGGTGGGTTGTTGTTTACCAAATTTAGAGGACGGAAAGCGAATGTCCAGCGCATTAACCGGGTTAGTGGACACGGAGGATCTACACAAGGGAGTTGGAAAACCCTGATTCCAAACCAATAGTACACATGGGCTACATGATCCCGAAGGAACAAATGGCCTATGAACCTGTTGTTGGTCACCGGCTACCATGGGACTGCATCTTCTTGAGTTGCTCCACTGCTTTGTGGATCAGACCTTTAGGTCGAAGGCTCTGGGTGTGGTCCCCTAAGAAAATCATCTGACCTGCTCTGGACACCCATCAGTATCATAGCCCACGCATAAATCATGTGACTTGTGTGGCACATATGTATTCGGTACCACATTTTACTAATATTTATGTGTTCATATAAATAAAGAATTTCTACCAAACTGTTCGTTTGAATTCGGATTAATGTTCATATAAATTTTATTGTTTGCAGTATCTGAGTTATTCGGTACATACACGGACCTCCGTTTTATGTAATCTCATTTCATCATTGATGGATAGGACATGCTTTGAATTTTTCCGTTTACCTAACTTGTTTTCACGAAATTAGTTGGTTTTGCTTTTCAATTCTTATGTCGTTATTATTACTTTTGAGCGTTTTTTTCTTTTTTAACTTTTCCTTTGTTTTTCATTGACGTTCTAGATAGCTTGGTGCCTCTCTGTGAGAAAGTGCAAGTTCAACAAGCAATTTTTGATTTCCTTAAGGTAATTTATCAATTGTTCTGTGTATATAGTTGTTGCGAACAGCGAATTCTTGATGAGCGTGTATGGTTAGCTTCTGTGTTGTAAGTAAACAGAATAAGATGTGTTATATTTCATCGGTTTGATATTTTTGTATTATGTATAAAGTAAGAATAATAATACCTGGAAACACATCAATCAACTATGAACGTTCGGGTTCAAGCTTGACATAAATGTTAATAATACGTAAACAATGAGGCTGTGGAATAATTTAATTATTTTTATATATCGCTGACTTACTCCATGGAGCAACTTAATTGTTAGTCTAATCTTAATAGAACGTTCTTGGAGTTCTATTCAAGACAATTGATATAAACATATTTACTGTTTGTTTCGTTTTCGAACAGTAACGATTTTTCTGTTTGGATATGTTTAAAAAAGGGCTTCATCTTACTGTCTCAATTTCACTTTTAGTTCCTAATATGCTAAATAATTTTTTTCTTATTTTAGACCGGAGTTCCTAATCTCATAATGTTTTCACCTGAGCTTGATCATACTATAAAAACTATCGAAGACGGGTGGAAGAAACAGTTAGACTTATTAATACAACATACTTCGAATACTCATTCGGACGTCGCACATAATGAATCGGTCAATGAGAACAAAGTGGATATCGAGAAAAAACCACAAAGTTCAACTGATTCACATTTTGATGAAAAGTATAGAATTTCATTGGACATTACCCGAATTAATACATGTAGTAAGTGTGTAAATAAAGGGATAATCAATATTAAATACCAAATAAACTAACAGATAATTTCACTTTCATCTAATGTCATATAGAACATTGGCTTATTCGTTAAAGCATTAAATCTTCAGACAGAAACGAACCCCGCTCCATCTATTTTGATTTTGCCATTTAGTTGGAATTATAAATCGTCCCACACATTCACAATATGTCTCAAAACAGAGTACATAATCTAATTAAAATAGAAGAAAAATACTTAACGAATAGTTGCTTTAAAACGTATTTTTCATGTTTACTACTCAATGTAGCCCAACAGATACATAGTGACGTCCATTCGCTCCCAAGTTTAGTATGTTTGGTCCCAATAATTTAGATCTTGTGAACTTTTCTATGATAATTCATTCTTGTATTGGTTGTTTAAATCTTTTCATTGATGTTTAGGACTGCAATTGATCAGTGTCTTATTAACATATAAGCATCCTGTGCAGATTGCCTTGATATTGCCTCAAGTATAAGCATTATAAGCAGAGTTGAAGCGAACGGTACTGGGCTCGAGTCCCAGATTAAACACCAACTCTGGGTTTCAGGTTTATTCAGTTGATCAGTCCCAAATAGGACGACATGCGCGTCCTAGATTCCACTGCTAGCCACCATCATCTTTTTATGATAATTTATAAATTTACATTTAATCTTCCCAAACACTGCCATCTGAAGTTCATTTATTAAACGTACTGTTGTTAAATCATATCATAGAAACCATTCCTACTCTATTGATCTCATCATTATTTTTCTATTTCAGTACAATGCAAAGCTTGCTTTTCACAACCAGCATATACTTTTGGTCAACCAGTTCAATTGGCTGTTTTCTTACGGTATTCTATTATTAATTTCGTTTTTTATATTAATTAATTGGCATTCTGTTGTCTTTTTAACTGTTTTTTTAATTAAGTTGATTTTCAGTAGTCTTTAAATTGATCTAGGCGAACAAATACTACTACATTGTGCTTCTAAAAAGGTGCATCAGTTAAACTTTTCTTACTTTATAACAGCTCAACAAGAAGAGTTTATTAGGAATTAATAGTTTATTATGATAAACAAGAACGTTATCGGTAGAATCTCAATGTCTTAGTCTGGCGGGGCTGTAGCGGGTGCTGTCAGCGGCGAGGAACGGTTGGAAGCGCGGCTTCTGGGCGGACATGGGGTGTAGATGGCTCAGCAGGTCAGTGGTGTACGGGTGTTAAGCGTCCCAGGTGCCGAGTGGATGTCGGATGTTGTTGTCCCGGCAGGTCGATGGAGCTATAGAAGTCAGCGCGCCGCAGACTCGACATTTTGACGGAGAGTGTGGCACAGACTGCAGAAACCAAGAATGTTGCACGGCGAACATGAACCACCACAAGAACGACTGCTTTAAAGGTAGAGACGAGTGTGGTGCGTGCTACTTATTTTGATATAAGTAGTATATGACGCGAGACAAATGTAATGTCTGGCAGCAGAAGGTGACGGAAGATCAAGAAAGCAAGAGCGGGAATAGAATGCAATTTGTATGAAAATGCAAGGACAATGAAGTCTGAGGCATTTTGAAACAATTGCTGGACATTTTGCAAATTAACGATTTAATATATGGTTCTCAGATTTTATTAAGATGCTCTGTAGTGTTGTGTTAAATACTTTCGGTTGTCCCCACCCGTATTCTGTTCACTACATTAGTACTGTAGTGAACAGAACACGGGTGGGGACAAACGGATGTAGTTAGCGCAACAATTACAGTCTATCTCAACAAAATCTGAATACCATATAGTTAATCGTCAATTTGCAAAATATTCATGCATCAAACCAAACTAGACTGTTTCTGTTGCAAACACCAATCCATTGTCTCCCATTCCATTGTTCATGCATTTTCTTACAAATTCCAATATGTTCTCGCTCTACCTTTCTTGATCTTCGCCATCTTCCGCTGCCAGACATCACGTTCTTTTAACGCACGTTATATACTACTTATATCAATATAAGTAGCTCACACCACAGTACTTGTTACCAACTTTAATATTTTGTATCAAACTGAAAATAATCTTTTTTAGTCTTGTTACTTGGGCAATACCATAGTATACGAATCTCCAAAGGATATCGAGTGATTTGTATTTTTTTAGTGAATGATATATGCAATGTAAAAGGCTCAAGCATTGTTACCTAAATGGGTAAACCTGACTAAAATTGTATATCTGGTGGAGACTTTTGACGTCTTTTCGATGCATCATCGTAAATCATCGATTAGACGGTATAAAAAGACCAATATTTGAATATTTTTTCGATAAATTCTCTGAAGGTTTCACAATTATATATCCAAATTAATAAACTGAAAATTTTCCAGGTTAAGGGCAAAGTACATCGTTTAAAGTTGGCATATGAATTTAGAATTGTCTTGAAAATTGAAAAAAATTGTTCATATTGATATGACTCACATAGAATCTCGATTTGATTCAGATATGATGGGGATCTTTAAACAAATTTCTTATCATAGATCACGAACGGGTCTTGGCTGGACCACCATCGAAAACCAGGAAGCATTAGATCACCCTCTCATTCTAGTATTAGATTCAGCAGCGCTAAGATCAGTTCATAATTTAAACTGTGAAGTTTCTACGATCTTCACAAATTCCCTATACTAATATATATATATATATATATATATATATATATATATATATATATATATATATATATATTACCACCTTTTACCTAACCACTGTTATGAATCCGGTGTTCATCTTGTTGTGCTGATGCGGTATGGCAACCTGGACCGATGCACATATGTGCCTGGTCCTACGTTGTAGCTGACTGACTGACTGACTGATATATTGTTAGTTAGCCACTTGATCTTATTTATTAGCGATGTTAAACCGCATTATCTTCCACTATGACTATTTCAAACAGAAGAATTGCACATAATCGAGTATAGTATCTCATGACCAGTGTTAATGATAGTGTTTCCTTTGTTTTAGCCTTCTGCATCTGACTACTTTCGATCCTGTTTTGTATTAATTTTGGTTATTTCTTTATTTTTATTTCTAGGTCCTTTGCTCCTTTACCCATCCTTATCCACCATGTCACTGTGAATTTTTCTAACAAGGTAATCTAAGTAGACTTATCGTCATATCACCTGATCATTTCACCGTGTTCTTTTGGTAATCCTAAACTATATACTATTTTAGTAATTTGCACACATCAAACTAGTGAATTATTCAATCAAATGTTTTTTCAATTAGTTTAATTAAAACTAGTTATCAATACACAAACCATTGTTATTTAGAGGACCGATAAAAAGTCAGGTACTATTTGCCAGCTTACTTATTCTGATTTGAAATGGTTTAGCAATGTACATACCTGACCATACATATAAGATTTATTTATTGAAACACATAAACATTAGTATAAGGGGGCACCAAATACATATGCACTACACAATAACAATGAGGTCGTGAAGTGATAGAGAATGTAAAGTGTGACAATGAACAGAAATCAGTGTATGAGAGTGGAATAATGATAATAATAATTGGAAAAGCAGAAAAAATTCTTCAAGTTAAAGAAGTTACATTCACTTTTGTGAAGAAAGTGAAAGTAGAATCACCACTAGCTTCTATTCTGAGCCAACTCGGAGAGGTCAGGTTTCACAAGCATGCAGCAAAACGGCTCTCATCGACACGTCGTAGATCCGACATTTTACAACCAGACTAATATCACAAAGGTGTCAAAGAAGACCTAGATTGTCATAAGCCGCTCTGGCCTCCACTATACGTGGATTGATCTCATCACTCACACCACCACCAGAACTTACTCAGCTACCCAGATACACGGACTTCGTAACCACTTCTATCTGCTCACTACCTAGGGTGAGCGCATGCTCAGGGTCCTGTTAGTCTTATAAAAGTACTTTGCACTTGGAAGGTGCAAAGCACAAGGTGTACCTACGGACATTGACTGCCAACCGATTAAGTGCGGATTGTATGGTTTGGGTGTCATCGCACAGTAACACAATACCATTCACATACTCAAGGTCGAGAAGTCTTTCTTCAGGCAACAGATCCACACCACCATTACCTACATCCATCAGAGTTGTTTTCGGAACGTCATGATGTGAAAGTTGAAGAGGAATAGTGAGATTGAGCGACCCTGCCTAAACACACTACTTGAATAGAACAATGGAGAGAGGTTGTTGTATGAGCTCACTCTGCCTGAGGTGTTAGTATATAGTGCCTTCAAGATGTTAATAAACTTCTCATATACAATTTTCTTCAATAGATAGTCCCAGAGGAGAGTCTTGTTCAGCAAATCGAAGGCGGTCCTAATGTCATGAAACACTACGATTGTTGGCCTGGGATAATTATGACGGTGTTCTAATATTTGGCAAAGGGTGAATACATGATCACTACATCCTCGACCAGAAGGGAAACCAGCATTCTCCTCTCGAGTCAATCCTTCTCGTGTTTTGAACAATCTACCAAGTATGACGAAAGTTAATATGTTGGACGTAATCGGAAGTGGACTTATCCTCCGATAATTGTTGCAGAAACGACGTGAACCCATCGGCTCATTTCATGTTGGAACACTTTCTAATTACCAGACCTTTGTAAATAATTCAGTCAGCTCGTTAACCAGAAAGTCGCGACATTTTTTGAAAAAGGCTGGAATTAAGTCATTTGGATGTGGTGATTTGTAGCGCTTCAAGAGTCGCAGTTCCTTTGACGTAAAGTTCTTGTCCGTAAGGCAATGGAGCAACTCAAGGAGATGCAGTCCCATGGTAGCCGGTGACCAACGATTGGTTCATACGCCATTTGTTCCTTCAGGATACTGTAACACACGTGCACCATTGGTTTGTAATCAGGGTTTTCCAACTTCCCTAGGTGGAATCTCGAGGTCTACCAACCAGGTAAAAGCGCCAGACATTCGCTTTTCGTCCTCTAAATTCCATAAACATCACCCTCACCACGAGAAGGCAGTGAGTAGAAGTTCCCTATCAAAGACTGTGTAAGAGAGAGATATCGGCACCAGGGATAATATTGTTCTCTTAAACAATTTTTTATCACTTTATTCTACTTTGAGTTTTTTTTATCTCATATCAGATAATTTTACATTTATCTCGTTGTTTACTGTGAATACATCAGCAATTATTTAAATAAATGCATTTGTAGGAATCTAAATAAATCTCATTTATTGTTGCACTTTTAATTGTGTGTGCTGGTTTATATTCAAACTTACTCAGTAAAATTATCACTTTATATCATTTGCTTAAAGTCCTATAACTAGTTAAATGTGGAATGTTTTGCATAATTTTATGATAACTTGATGAGATGCAGTTCTTCTTTGTTTTTCTGAATTCTCTCATTTTTAAGAGATAATCAGTTCTAACTCTAGATTATTATACAGTAAACTGCATATTAGCGATAGTCATTCGTTGAGTTCCAATTATGTTTTTTTTGTGTTAATCCTGTCAAAACTTATTTAACTTTTATCTCCATTCTAGTGATACTGAAACTTTTGTTATCTATTACAATTAATACCATTAGGTCGAGTGTCCAACGTCTTCACTTAATACACCACCTAGTACAATAAACAAACCTTTGATAGGAAATTTTTCAACTCATCAGACATCGCAAACATGGTCGTCTAAGTTTATTCTGGATTCAAAAGAAAAATTCAAAGTGATTCTGTTATGCCTTAATCCAGACGTACTTGGTAACCAAATTAAAGTAAGCTAGTATGTACATACCACTTATTTTGTTAGGAATTTTTCATTAGAATCATTAAAAAATTGTATCTCATATTTCGAACTTTCCATGCTTTTGATACTTACTGGAGTCAATATAACGTATTCTCAAGCTAAAATCAGACGTATGTGCAATTAGTATGTTGAAACTGGTTACTTAGCTACATCTGAAGAAACGTCTGACTTTCCTATCTTTGTGTCCACGAATATCGACTATACACCGAATACTACAGCAGTTTATTAGTTATAAATTGCTCTTGATACGCTTTGAACTGCAATAGAAAACGCCGTACCCTATTAATTGATAGAGTAACGACTACAACTACGACAGTTTAAACAACTTAATTGAAACGTTATATATTAAAATGGAGAAATTAATTACATTTCCTTAATTATTAGCAGCTCTATCCAAAATGTAATAGTTGGGAAGTACATCAGAAGTTACTATACATGGGTTGGTACAAACATTTTTATGATTTCCTTGATTAATTGCCATTTTTTAATTCCGTCAATAAACTGCTGTTCCCACATCTCAAAGAAAGTAAGCTATAAAAAGTACTTCAACCTTTCCTTTTAACGGATTCCCAGTTTATGGTTCTGTAAATTAAGAAACATTTCTGTTTGACAACCGGTTCTGTTCTTTATTTTTAATAGCCCTGCTCTGTAGAAAAACTACAACTGTATACTTTAGTTTTAATTTTTCATACAGAGAGAAAATTGCCATACTAACGATACTAATGTTGTAAGTAATTGACTATCTTTAAGTAATATTTTGTTTTTACCGAGATATAATTTTCATTAAGATTGATGCAACAAATTGCATGTTACTGTGTGATTTTGAAGAGGACGTACATGAGATCTTAAAACTTTTGAATCTCTATATCTTTTATATTGATTACATCTTAAAAAATAGAGCCATGTTACAATAAAGGAACAAATACATTTATTCCTGATTCCCATTTATATCGATTGTTTACTCCGTAAAATGTGATTGACTTTTAATAAGCTCTCTCTTTTTCACTAGGTTGATTCAATTCATTTGTGTTTATCACCTTCTATGGTTAATTGTCATAAAGATATTATTGATGAATTAATATTGTGTACAGTTTCATGGCAATGGAATACAAAATCAGATTATCATCCTTACGTAAGTGGTCGTAAAACTATTGGTCATAAACATCATAATCTAAAGAAACAGCATGATGTGTTACATGATAATGTGAATACCATTAGTAATAATAATTGTGGTTTATGGTGCAAAGAGGTTGTTCTTTCAGTGCCAGAACGTCGAATGCAGAAAAACCCTATTAAAATTGAATCCAATGGATTCATAATTAATCATGGATTTCCTAACCTTCCACCAGACTGGGATATTATCGACAGTCGAATTCGAACAGAGTAAGTTTTACGTGCTCCTAATTAATTACTTAACGCATAATTGATAAATTCACATCATGGAATACTTAAGTTATATTATAAGAAATCGACCTTGTCACAAAATACTAACAATTTTATTCACTATCTAGATAGCCATTTTTTCGATTCTAATAGTTGCTTTGAAATGCACCTTCAAATAAAGTTTGGTTTTCTTCTAGTCGATGTTTAAATGTGTTTTGTTTACGATTCATGCGCAACTGGCACTAATATAGAATGACAAAGTCTGTGAGTTTTATCATTCAAGAAATACCCAGTTTTGATGTGAAGTTGGTTGTAAAACATTTAGTTTATACTGATCTGATCTACTAATAACACTTGCCTCTCCATCATTGAATTATTCTGTTTAATTGAACTTCATTTGTGGAATTTATGCTTTAAAATTAATTGGATTTTTCGAATTCTAGATTTTGAGCGGTTACACATTAGCTCATAATTCTTGGCTTTAAAACATCTGTTCTATTTCCATTTGGTTGTGTCAGTCATCATTCGCATCAATGTATATCAGTCTAAGTCTGTACATCACTCAGCATAATGAAAAAGGAAGCCCTAACGCTAATTAACGGATCGGAATTCCTATCAACCCAAATATGAGAAATAATGGAGTAAATAAGATCGTAGAACTAAAATCACAGAATGACATTAAACTCGAAATGTTAAGAGAAATGGGGAATAATACATTTCCAACGCCGTGAACGATTATGGGGCATTTTACCCAACGTCTCCAACTTTCATTTATTTGATTAATGCACATAAATTGCGATACAACCAAATACCAAAAATAGACTCCCACAGAGTACGGCAATAAAATTGTTAAGAAAAAACAAAATGGAGGAATGGGGAGTATACTCAAAGAGTAATGAAAAATTAAGCAAAGTAAATGAACGAAATTCTTATCAGCTAACAATATAACTGAGATTTTTTCCGTTAAAGAAGCTCACCTAATTTTCACGAGGAATTTGACAGAGTCCTACGTCAGAATCATCATCGGCTTCGATTTTAACCCACATCTGATGCCTAAAACCACTGAGTTTCACTGTCGCACCCCAACCAGCGAGTTGTGATAAACCGACAGATCCCATTCTTATACGGTTTTCTCTCATAATTCAGTCGTGTATTACAAACTGATCACCTCTCCGCTTCTTCTAACCGTTCCGAAAGTTGATAAATTCGCTGGGACGACATTCTTAACACATATCAAAGTCGGTGTTTTAATTCAATCGCACTAATTAAGTTATCGTTGCTAAACCTGAACATTACTACTGGACGTCAACAGTTCTTCGCAGACGACGTTGATTGAATACAGTCACCAAATGTCTTCAACTCAGAGGCCGGCTCCCCTAGCATAAAACTAACTTGGTCTCACCGAGATGTAAACACAACGTTTTACATTCAGACTAATATCATTTGCGATTGATGAAAAACCTTCAATACGAAGCAAAAATTCATCAACAGCTAGTAACATGCCTTAATTCAGTTTGAAATGATTTGGATTTTCCTATTGTTGAATTTTGAACTGAAATTTAATCAGTCTTGGTTGGCATATGTGCATTGCTTTGATATACCCATTATGACACAAGTTAATATAAAATAGATGATATGTGACCGGCAGTAGATAACGCGGTATCCTTCCAAGCGAACGTCAACTCAGAGATGCAGGTACGTCCAGCCAACGAGTCCTGAATAGGATGAAAAATGCATCTTAGATCCCACTGCTAGTCATATCCCATGTATTCTACAGTAACTTTATGGTTTGCTATTATATCGTTGTCTTCTATACTAGTCAGTTGTGGATGTCGAGGTAGGTGAGTGATTAGGCTGGCATAGTGTTCCAACCGTCTCTGTCGACGAAGGTTTATAACTTTATCAATTGACTAATATATTTCACCCAAAGCCCTACGTCTTACTCCAACAACTTCCACTTTCACAATACATGCGCAGTACTTCGAATACACCTATAGTTAAATGATTTCAAGTGACACTTGTTTTATACTTGTACAAGTCATGTTTCTTAGCCGTACAGCAATATAGAATGGACGTCTGCTTACTGTAATCGCTGCGAGCTTATGGCGAACTGTCATCTACTTTTGCAACCTCAAGTGGTGTCCGTCAAGGATGTCCACTTTCCCCATTTTTGTTTAACTTCATCATAGACCTACTGATGGAAATAACTTTCTCGTCGACTGAGTTCTCGGGTATTGATCTCTTTCCAGGAGGTCCACTTATCGACTTAGAATACGCAGATGACATAGTCCTGTTTAGTGAAGACGCTGACAAAATGCAAAGTCTTCTGGTAGCACTGAGCAACAATGCCAGAATGTTTGGAATGCGCTTCTCTCCCTCGAAATGCAAGTTGTTGCTTCAGGACTGGTCTGCGTTAACACCTGAACTAAGGATAGGGAGTGAAGTAGTCGAACGCGTTGACAACTTCACTTATCTTGGAAGTCTGATCAGCCCTAATGGGTTGGTATCGGACGAAATCTCAGCACGGATTCGAAAAGCTCGTTTGGCTTTTGCCAACTTACGTCACCTGTGGCGAAGGCGAGATATCCGTCTATCAATAAAAGGACGAGTATACTGCGCGGCAGTCCGTTCTGTTTTACTTTACGGTAGCGAAACATGGCCATTAAGAGTAGAAGACACTCGCAAGCTGCTAGTATTTGACCACAGATGCCTTAGAAATATTGCTGGCGTCTGCTGGGATAATCGGGTAAGTAATAGTGAGGTTAGACGCAGGGTATTAGGAAAGGATGGTAAATCAGTTGATGAGGTTATGAATCTTCATCGACTGAGATGGTTGGGCCACGTGTTACGTATGCCTGAACACCGATTACCACGACGTGCAATGCTATCCGGTGTTGGGGATGGTTGGAAGAAAGTTAGGGGCGGCCAAACCAAAACGTGGCATCAGTGCTTGAAGGCACTAACCTTTAGTCTGAGCCATGTTGGTAGATGCAGACTACTTGGTTGGGGTCCGCGTGACTATCGTAACCAATGGTTGGAGACTCTTGGTGACATGGCTCAGAATCGATCACAATGGCGTAGGTGTATACACTCGGTTTCTTCCCTTAAACTAAGAGATTAAAAGCGCTTCATATCTTTCTTTCTACTAACCAATTCTTTCTTCTTGTACTATATCTCTATATGCAATCTTTCTCTTATATATTACCACCTTTTACCTAACCACTGTTATGAATCCGGTGTTCATCTTGTTGTGCTGATGCGGTATGGCAACCTGGACCGATGCACATAAGTGCATGGTTCTACGTTGTAGCTGACTGACTGAATCGCCGCTTGATAAACAGACGAACATATTTCCTTCATGATTGTTTATTTGTTCAACAACTAAGGAGTATCAACTCTAGTAGGTATATGCTGTATGCCAACAGACATCAGATGTAGTTGGCTCAACAGGTCGCTGGAGCTCAGGAGTCAGACTTGACAGATGCTGGGCGGACATCGGGTTGGATGACTCGGTAGTTCGACATTACTACGGAGATCAGCGCGCCGGCTGACTCGACATTTTGACGGAGAGCGTGACACGAACTACGACAAAGAAGAAAATGGTACGGCAAGCAGAACAACCACAAAAGCAACTGCTAAAAGGGAAAACGAGTGTGGCGGCAGACACAAGTATTGTGTAACACCAATCAGAAGTGGAATGCCTGGCAGCAGAAGGTTGAAAAGATCGAATTGAAGAGAACGGGAATGTAAACAGAGATTTATTGTATTAGCAATGAAGGAACGATGAAGTTTGAGATAATTGATGGAAGGTTTTTAAATGAATTACTCAATATATCGTTTTTCACATTTTACGACAGAACTCTGTAATGCTGCATTTAATAATAAATTGGTCTTCCCTACCTTACTGTTTGTTCACTACAGGTACATACAATATTCTTTGTTATGTTTTCCTTTGAGCGATTACAGATTTATTGCATTATTCAGTGATTAACATTCATTGCATTTTTCACCTGTTCAAGTTGTTTACAATATTTACAATATTCAATTACGTATTATATAGGATGCATCATCCATCTTCCGGTTTAGAAATTACTATGCCAGAGAATGTTTGTATACTGGCGAATGAAATTTCTCAAATAAAGTTAACTATTCGCAATCCAACACAAAGTGACTGTACTAAACTTAAGTGAGTTTTAGTTTTAAGTATATTCAAATAACTACCTATCTTTTTACCAAATTTTTATTCAACAAATATCCATAAGCACAGTTTTAAATCATTTTCATTTGTCATAAACCTATCGTATTGCCGTGGTTGATGTCTTTTCCTTATTTATGAGATTCAAACTCATTTGTATTGGTTTATTATATAATTTGTTTAAAACATAAAACTAATATACCTGAACAGCAAATCGCTTGTCGATTGTTTTTTAGATTGTCAAATGAATTTTATGTGAAGAATTAATTCAAAATAATGAGTATATAGAATCGCATATTTGTCATATGGTGATTTCTTAGATTACAATTCCAGTTATTGTATACTTAATCTTACAGTTGCCGATGTCCTCAGTAACCATTCATCATCATCTGTCTCTTTGTGCTTTATCGAAAGCTAAAATATGTACAAATACTTAACTTTTATATGTAACCGAAATTGAATAATCTTTGCAATACATAGGTTTTCTTAGACCTTTTAATGTATTCGTAGTCCTAATACACAAGCGTTTAGTTTTTGAAAGGCCAACGTTTCTTTTCAAATGAGAAGCATTTTTTTTTATACCAAGTTTTTCTAAACCCACCTATGTGTTCACTAACACTTAGTTTTATAAGTCTTGGTAATCATGTTCAATCATATTTTTTATTGAACGTTTATTGTTTTGGCAGTAATAACTCAGTAATTTCTAACTGGTGATCAACCGTTTGATCACGGATTAAAACAAACTTTTTTGCGTCATCATTCTGAACGTATATATGGTTTCATTTACATTACTAGGGCCTGATACATTACGTTAACCTATTTTAGTTTTGAATCAATTATTTTGTATTACGTTTCCGTTTCATGATTATCTTTTTCAAATTTCGTTTTGGCTCAATATCGACAAAGATGTTTTCAGTGATGTTAAATGTCTTCTATTTTATTGTACTAAAGTTTGGTAGTTACATAAGTCTTGTCACTTTTGTCTTTCATTGACTTAGTTTTATACTTCCGTCACTTAAGCTATTCTTACAAACGTATCAGTTGTTATTGAAATAAAAACATCATTAATTTGTTGTTGTTTAATAAAATTTATGTCTCTACTATTGCAACCTTTAAAATATTCCGGAAATAGCATTGTAGTGAACGAGAACACAGGTGGGGACAAACGGATGTATTTAGCACAACAATTACAGTCTATTTCAACAATATCTGAATACCATATATTAAATCGTCAATTTGCAAAATATTCACGCATCAAACTAAACTGGATTGTTTCTGTGGCAAACACCAATCCATTGTCTCCCATTCCATTGTTCATAGGTTTTCTTGCAAATCCATTATGTTTTCGCTCCACCTTTCTTGATCTTCGCCATCTTTTGCTGTCAGACATCACGTTCTTTTAACGCACGTTATATACTACTTATATCAATATAAGTAGCTCACACCACAGCATCCCTTATTAGAACGTTTTTGCAAACATGATTGAGTTTAGTTGTATTTGATGTGAAATTTTTTAATCTTAACGTGACTTGAAACCTCAACGTTTTTTACAGAATATCTGTAACTTAAGTTGTTTGTTTTCATATTCGTAGTTTAACTGTCCGTTTAATTCCGAAAGAAAAAGATTCAACCGAATTTCCTGACAATGCTAGTAATACTTCTACCACTGTATCAACCACAACAATGATTACAAATCCAACTGTAATAGATAATTATATAATAGTCGGCAGTTCATCTGAATTAATATCTCATATATCAGCTAAAAATAATAATTCATCTCAAAAATCAAGTAGTGCGTATTTTATAAAGAAGTTAGACGATATCCCGTCAAATCAATCTATATCTGTGACAATTTCATTATGTTGTTCATCTCCTTCGTTAGTTTCTAATAATAATCAAACACTTTCATGTTATTTGACTTTCTCTACTAAACTTTTACCTTGTGAATATCCTGATTATTTATTATCATTATCGGATTCATTAACAACAGAAACAACATTAGTATATAATGTTATACATGAATCTGTGAAATTATCTAATAACATAGAGCTGTCGAATATAAATAATAATTTAGTTCAAAATATAATGGACCAAAATGCAATGGTAATTCAATGTACTCAGAATATTGAAACTAATATAACTATCTTGTCACCATTTGAATTAGACTATAAACTGCTTTCCTTAACAGTAAGTTTTGTTTTATTATTATTAGTATTATCACAGTTATTCTAAATTAGTTTGCAATTTACACCACACTAGAAATGATTATGCTGTACGTTTCTGCTGATTTTACTGTATATGTATCTGTTTGATTTCGAAACGAGGTAAATCTATTGTGTCTATAAAAACATGATCAGATTAGAACTTGATTTGGGAAATAAATAATACAACACAGAAATCCCTATTGTCATTCAGTCATAGCCACTCTCATTGATCTGAATGTGATATGTGAGTTCTTGTAACACTATTTGACAGTGAACAACTTATCTGATAAATATTATACTCTTAATCCAGTGATTCTCAATTATTATAAGCCTGATAACAGGGTATTTAAAATAGTATTGACTCAGAATATCCATATTTCCGATTGTCATTCCGGCTTTATTGTCTAACCTATTTAATTGATGTGAACAAATCAGCAGTTTAAAATTCCCCATAGCTTATTCAGAAATGAAGAATATTTGATCGAACAATTGTTTTCAATAACTTCATTATCAGGTTCTACAGTTATAAGTCCATAATTATTACGACATGTATTAATAAGTTCGACAATCCTATATGTTGAAAATGGTGAACGTTTGCGTCTGTTATGACATAACTACTTCAAAATTGTGTTATTTGTAAATTACAAACGGCCTTTAATAAAAATTATGATCATTTGTCGTAAAGTGTCAAGTCACAATCAGTATAATAGTAATATAGCAAAAATGAAAGTGCAAAAAATCGTGTGAATAAAATGCATAGTAAAAGGATTTCCATTTTTCAGTATTACTATTATTACTATTATTATTATTATGTCAGTTAAATATAAATCACACAATACTTTTAGATAAAGTACTTCATTTTATTTTTCTAAGCATCTTTAAAACCATGAACACGCTCGGAATTCGTTTCTGAGCGCCAAAATTCAGAAAGTTGTTTTAGAAGCAATCAACATGAATGCTTTATTTGACAAAAAAAATAAGTGATTTAACGGATTCACTTCATTATTTATTTTTATCGATTGATTACTAACATTGACTTGATGCGGAATTGATTGATTCTTACTTCATCTCCATTTCTTAAATTCGCTCACCTCCAGTGTCACCATTAAGTTTGCCCTGATAACTGGAGTAGGGGTTGACCTGATGATACCTCATTCGGTTATTTATGCGCTAATAATTTAAGTAACAACTATTAAAAACATAAATGCTATAACTATCTCCTGTGTTTGTTTTCCTATTTCATTTTTAGCAACATCCTATTAAAAGTCTTATAGTTAACGACGAGTTTTTGTTATTGTTCAAGTTAACCAATACAGCTGATTGCGAACTGGAAATACATAATATACAGTTGGAAGTGGTAAGTTGATGCTTATATATATGGCTCAAAATCGATCACGATGACGTAGGTGTATGCTCTCTTTGTGTTCCCTTAAACCGTGAGACTAAAGTTGCTGTATGCCTTTCTTTCCACGAACTAATTCGTTCTCCCCGTATTATATCCTTATACGCAATCTTTCTTTTATGTATTACTACCATTGAAATACCCGACCGTTGCTGCTACCTTGACGTGATAGCCAGGTTCGCCTACCTTAATGAACCAATCGAGCTATACTGGCTGGAGCAATCATTCCTCAAGGTCAGAAGGCGAAGTCGTACTGCTGACTGTACAGAGGTGTGACAGCACTAAGGTATCTCCTTCAGACAACCAGCATAACAGGGATGCTACCTTTCCACAAAGGAGTAGTGGGATTAGAAAAGGTTGACCCTATAAATGCACACCTCGCCTTATCCCACAGTTTTCCGTCTCCTGTGGTAAGGTCCCAACAAGTACGGAGCTAACATGAAAACTACTCACAAAAAGGTCCTGTGTGACCGACCTCATGCAGTTGTCCCTGGAGCACTGCGGTCATAATCTCAGGTTTCTAGGACCAACTCTAATCCAATTTCCTTTTCAGGTACCTCTAGAAGAACCCTTCTACGTTGCGGGTAACTGGGAAGTAATAAACACCACACCTCTAACAGCGCTCAAGACTCACCTTTGAAGTAAACCCTCAAATGCCATGGTTCGGTCGATGATCAGCTCTCCCTCTCAAAATGCTCTTACATAGCCACGTGCATACAACGACTGCCACGGAAGTCTTACTCACTGCCTTCTTGCTTCTGGGATGTTTTTACGAAATTGAGAGGACGAAAAGCAAGTGTCCGGCGCTTTAACGGAGTCAGTGGACACGGAGTTCACCTAGGGGAGTTGTGGAACCCTGATTCCAAACCAATGGTACACATGGGCTACAGTATCCTGAAGGAACAAATGGCCTATGAACCTATTGTTGGTCACCAACCACCATGTTACTGCATCTCCTTGAGTTGCTCCACTGCCTTGTGGACCAGACCTTTAGGTCGAGGGCTCTGTTTTAGCTGACTGAATGATATAACGCTTGTTTTGTAATGAATGTCTCTTCATCATATGTGATGTATATTCTTCAGAAGTGAATATTTAAGCCCTGTGTTATATATGAACAGATTTATATACATATTCAATGTCTTAATAATTATTTTCATGGGTCTTCCTAATACTTTCATTTACATAACTTATATTTTAGGCGAATGAGATATCGTGTGGAAGTGACTCCCATAATACCTGCATCAAAAACTGTAAGTTTAAGTAACTGACTTTGTAAATTTTTATTTTTTATTGATAACTAAACTTGATTTTCTTTATACAATTTATGATCATTATATACCAGTACGTTTATTTCTTTCATGTGTGCAGCATTTAGATTCGATACTTCATGTTTGAATGCTTGTTCAATAATTCAGTAAATAATTTCAACACCTTTCAGTGCCATTCATTTTTTCTGTATATACCTATCATTTGTATGCCTACAAGGAAAACAAATTTAATCTGTTTGTAGTGTTCGGAAAATAAAAGATAATAAAATATATTGAAAGTGTCTATCGATGAAATAGTTTAACAACAACTATTAGTATGTCCTGATTGACAATATACTCCAACCTAATGCTATGTAACCGATGAGCACGAAACTACCTTACGTAAAACAAACCACAAAGACTTGTATTCTTTTTCGAAAGATAAAAATGACGGTTTATAAATTTCTTTCAAATCCCCTGTGTGTATTTTTAGCGATGTATAATTATCGCAGCGTTATCAAAATTGTGTAAGTCTATGAGATGTCTATAATAACAGCTAAAAGTTGACATTCCGTTTGTGTTATAGTCTAATGCCACCAATCAGAAGCTGCGAATTAGCGATCGGATCAAGGACGCGTAAAACACGTGCGAGCAGCCCAGAGTTCTGACTGTTCCTGCTTTCCACCTAGCCCAGCCAGTTAAGTCCAGAACGCCAATCTCAGCGCCTGTAATATGAATCATTATATTTCAAACGTACTTAGTTTATATACCAATCAAACAGACCACAACGCAGCATAAAATAGAAAATAACATTCGTACAAAATTTGTCCAAATGTGGCTGTGAATGTGTGAGGCAGTGACTAACAGACAGGGTATAATTTAAGAATGGTAAAACGTATAATGATGGTTCATAGGTCAAAATAAAGTTTATAATAAAAGGAATATGAATAGTTTAGTCATTTAACATACGTTTAGTATTGGTCCATAAAACGATCCCAAAGTTACCATTCATTATGTTTATCGGAACCTGACAGTTTGTAACAATATATTTTTAGAAATTTTTATCCCGGGTTTTAGCAAAGGAATTATGAAATTAATGATCTCATTAGTAGTAATGAGTATCAGTGAAGCTGCAGTACGTAATGCGATAGTACGGAAACTGAAGAAAATACATTTCTTCGGATTTAATTTAAATGATTTAAACACCAGTTAGTCGTCTCCCTGTTGTTTAAATCTTTAAAACCGTTTTCAATTATATGAACACAATAGAGATATTTAAGGAATTCATTGATAAACTCAAATGAACAAAACAATCACCCATTGTTCTAATTGATTTTCTGTTTATCTGTTGACTGAATACCACTCGACATACGTAGTTATGACATTTATTTATTCTTCCAATCATTTTATTTATAATGAGTTAAATTTTCTATTGGTATAACAACAATTCATTAAAATGATTCTTTTTTTCTCATTTCAGTAATTATGCAATCCTCAGAAAGTTGTACTGAATGTCACATGTTATTATTAACAGAAACAATGAACTCACTCGAAACAATAAATCTAGGCTATATTACTGTTCATTGGTCACGGTCAGTTTATAATATTAATATTATATATATTTCTATTACTATGGAAATAGAGTAAGTCGACCGATAGTTGACATCTGCCAACAACACAAAAGTAGTAAATATACACCACTTACCAAACATATGCTTAAAAAATGTAACACACTTATCATTAGTAAGGAGATGAGTAATCTATATTCTTCAGTGAATGTATAAATATTTATTATGAACTTAAACATTTTAAAATGGAATAAAAGCAAACCTAGGTATTATCTGAAGTTTCGAGTAATATTCTCAGTAAAATACATAAAATGTTCTTCAATAAACCGCCTGATTTGTTAACCTTCAGTGTCTCGGTAACATTACCAAAGTAGATTATCGTTCTTCTAAATAATTTTCGAAATTCTTTCAGATTGTTCCCACATACATTTATTTAATGTTGCTAAATCAGAATTTTGAATACTCTTTCTTGTGCAGCGTATTAAAAAATCAATAATCATTATGCTTTTTTTTAATTTTCAGCATTCAGTTTTCTTAGTATGACAACTAAATAGTGAACATAATGTTCATTATCATACTTGCCCTCCATAATAATACCCTTCTTTTTTACCCTGTAGAGTTTGGTTATATCAGGTTGTTTTCGTACCTCCTTTTACCTAGTTGGATTAAAACTTAATACTGTCAATGTCAGTCTCCCTCTTGCTAAATAGAAGAGGATTTGTAGTTTTTTGTTGTAGGGATTAAGTGTTCAGTCCCCATAAACTAGACCTTCATATAATTTTAGAAGCGATGCATATTCCATGTTTATTTAATAACTTATCGTTCTCTGTATCTTGTTGAATACCTCTATCAATGCTTTTGCTGTCAATGTGATGAAGAATGTATACACTCCTTGTTTTCAGAATATATTTATTGCAACCGAATTTAGAATAAATTCATTTTCGCGTATGTTCATACAACTTATGTTCAGTTTTATGCAATATGTGTTGAATCATCCAGAGTTAGACTAAGTGGTAAGTGAAAAAATACTTACGGACTCACGCTACTGGTTGAAAATGTTGCTTCATTTTTCCAGAGAAAAAGATATATATTAATGTTTGAGTCGTAAAAACACTCTTAATTTGGTTAGCCTTTAAAAGCTTTATACTCTTAATTTTCTCACTCAAGTATCCGTTGTAGACATGCAAATAGGAATCGTTTATATTAGTAGCAAACTCAGACAACCTCAGTACATACTGGTATGTTTATTAAATTGAAGTAGAATGAATGTTTCCAGATAACCCATTTATTCTCTCTCTCCCCCTCTTTTTATAGTGTGTCAACACATGATGATGATAATATGAAACCGTATATTGAAACGACAAAATTCACCTTACCGACTATTCCGGTTTTATCTTTACCTATTCAAATTAGTGCTGAACTTCCAGCTTATGGTGTTATGCTCACTCCATTTCCAATCACATTTATTTTATCTAACAAAACTATTTATCCACAGGTATTTCGTAAATTAAATTATTTTTTTTACTATGTATATAATATTCATTTAAATGTAATTTATAATAGTTATTCATCTAAAGAGAATAAATTTACCAGTAAATCCACTTTGTCGGATGGCATACATATACAGTCAAGGCGGTAATTTAATCTACACGTATTTCGAAATAAGTTTATTTAAAGGAACTTCGATAAACAGTGTTTTATCAACATTATTCTGGACATAACATGTTATCGTTTGTAATTCTAGCGTTAAATTATTTCTGTATTACTCCATTACTTACAACTGTTTTAATTCAGGCATGATTGCTGACTGGAGTTTCAGTGTAGTGTTTACTTCACTCTATTCCAAACCATATAGTTCACAGTTTCATACTTACTCTCCTATCTCTTAAAAACAAGTTGTACACAAACGTGTTTCTTTTCTGGAAGTTAGATCGGGATTTCATTGTTTACTAGTGTTGTTTAATTTCTTGTGTGAAGTATTCAATGAATACGTTGAAACAAACAAAAACTCCATATGAAAGAAATTCACAATGGAAGTGTGTCATTTTTATCTGTTGTTTATTTTATAAAATTGAGAACAACTGTCTCTTCGATAGAATCGCCCATGACAAATGAGTAACTTGATCCAACTAAAATAGTTTCTTAGTTAATACTGGTGATTTTATTGTGTAAATATAGAATTGATATCTAAAGAATAATCACCCAAAATATGCCATGTTTAAAACTCAGACTACTTATATGAAATAAGTAGTAAGAATCATAAACCAATATTTTAAGATATTTTAAACTATATATGTAAAATATGTGTACCTTTCGTCACTCATGATTATTTTTATAAAACTCCCTTGATTCGGAGTTTCAATATGAATTTTTTTACCACTTAAATATAAGTGTAAAGCTGTTATGTGGCTTCATATATGTTAAGGTATTTAACGCAATGTACTTGTCAACATATGTATTTCCACTGTTTACGAAACCACAGTAAAGCTCAGTTTTTATTCTGTTTAGTTTTATCCCAACACTCAAAAAATTGTAATTTCGCCTTACATATATATGAGGGCTAGATTTATTCTTATCTTGATGATGGAGCAGATTTGTAACTGAGGTTTATCATTTTTGTGAAATTTCGTTCTCTGAACTGGATGGTCTAATCGTATAGCTTTCATTGTTCTTCTTTACATCATCAGCATAAGCTTCAGGTAGAAGTTAGGTACTCTCTACATAAAACTAATAGCTCTTCCTGTCGACTTCGAAAAGCTCACTTTTCTCTGGATTTTATGCTGATGCTGTTCAGTAGAACACTAAAACCTTTTTCGTTTATAACATCTAACCCAAAGAATGAAACTTCATCAAGATAATCTTTATGTACTGTTACTCGTGACGTTCACTTCATAGAAGAAATTAGCAGAGCACTAATTCACTCAACTTTAAAATCACGAAGATAATTTCTTAAATGTAGCCGTGTCAGTGAGTCGGACCACCCAACTGGCTATAGATATTTCTCAATCTAATCGATGGGTTCTAAAGATATCGGGCGAAATCGTTCAATTCTGCAGTGTAATACATGAGCGTAAAATTCACAGCTAATTTCTTTTTCGTGAAAAGAATGAATCGAGCGAATACATTTTCTTTCAATTAGTTTTTCATCGTGGCTCTACATTAATATACGTTTTTATGATTTACAACAACGAAATAATACTCATGGAGTAACTACTTTACATAACAATTGAAAATAAATTTCTTCACTCGGTTTGTTAAAATTGGGATTTACACTTTAATTTCTGTTCGTTCCTTTTTCATTCTTGGGTTCCTCACTTTTTTATTCACTAAAATAGGAGGCTGTTTTTCAATTAGAATCGATTCATGGTTTTATGTTTTCTGGTCAACAGAAGCTGAAGTTACGATTACTACCTGACTCACCTCACTACTTGAATTATACACTACTTCCATTGGTGTCTGGAAATTTGAAGTTGCCTCGGTAATTTTAATTACTACTTTCCATATTGGTTGAAAATAATAATAGATTAATTTCGAAGTTTTATATATGTACATTCATAAATATGTTCTTTATCATTGCTAAAGTGTACCAAATTATTCTATGAAACTTTGTATATTGCTTTTTTGTAATGGTGTTACATCGTAAACATTTTGGTAAGACAATTTTTTTCTTTATTGTTTATTATTAAAGAGGCGAAATATGACATTTTTCCTGTACAATATATTGTAGTTCATTTTATCTAAAACATATATGTTTATCAGTTCCTAGAATGGTAATGCACTTTTTTAAAATTTCCTATTGATCCTAATACTTCATTTACTCCGATAATATGTAGTCTTATTTGATAAATACTTTCGAAATCGAATCCCTACTATTGTGTGCAGATTCCCATCATTAACTGTAAACCGCAACTCTTATATCTTGTCTTACGTTGCTTCCCAGTTGCTTAAATACTGTTAAGTTTCGTTGCAGCTAATCCAACGACCCATTGGTTAAAAGTAAGTTCATTGGACCGCCGCGTTGTGTAGATTCCGTTAACTTAAGTGTTCAAAATATCTAACACTATGATCTTGTAGGTTAGTAGTCAAAGTTTCTATACACCACAATCTTTACCTGATATCATGTATTCAGATGAGACGTACCTAAAAACCATGAACTTGGGTTTTAAACTAGGTGTCGACCATCAAGAAGGAATAGTTGTAGTCTTGATGCAGCTAAAGTTCCTCGTCAGGATTCAAACTTGTCTCATATGTATTTCCGTGAACTCATTTGGGCTATCACTCACCTTTTGTAGAATTTAAAAAAAATTACTCTACTTGAGCACCTGATTGATAGTAAATAGTATCAGACTGTTTAGTCTCTGGTTCCGATCTGATTTTCCATTTTCCAATCCATGTTAACCAAGCAAGACGTCTGTCTATCCATATGATTTTATGGTCAAAGTTATCTGCTATTTGTCTTGAAAAAACTTTATGCTTCACTTCATTTTTTCATGTTCGTTCTATATGATTGGAATCGAATAGTGTTAGTTTAGGAAACAGTAAATTGTTATTCATTGTTTCACTAAATTACCAAAATATCATACCGTCATTTCGTTGTGTTCAGTGTCTATCAGGATGCGGTTATACACTAAGATTACGAGTCTTAAATGATACTTTTTTTCGGTTACTTTATTAGTGTAATACTTTTTCATAGTAATAATGCCCTTCGAAAATAAGCATATACTTCACTCGTTCGTTTATTTGAACCCCAGTGCCTAAAGTCATATGTGGTAAATAAGTTACAGGTATCATAACATCTTTGAGTTATGTACACCCGTTTAGTATTCCCTAACTAGTACAAAAAATTTACCTATTCCTTAGTTTCGAATGAATTTCCTATCGATGCCAGTTTTCTACCTTGGTTTCTCACAAAATTACATTGTAAATCTTTTCTATATGTAATAGCTTGTGCGTTTTTATTTGACTAAATGATGTTTATTATTGAAATTTTTTAACAGTTTACATGTTATGTTAGAACGTTATGCTACGTTAACATCAAACACGCAAAATGATCAACCTGATATACACATACAATTAGAAGAAAATCTCCTACGACAAGTTCCAACACATCTAATAGTAATTGTAGGTTGTTATTATTGTTGTCTTTATTATATACTCTTTTGTTTATTAATTTATTATTTTCATAATGAAACATTTCCAATGTATTTCCACAGATTTTTCATAGCTGGATTTTCTCTGTGTTCCGAGGCTATATTATTTTTTAAGAAGATGAAGAAGCCACAAAAATGTGATAATCTATTCTAAAAAGCCTGTTTAATTAGATCACAGATATAAATTATTTTTTGTGAATTGTTTTGATCAATTCTACTTTAAACTAAATCTTAAATAAATGCTTACCTTAATGAATTTGACTTGTACAACCATTGAAATTTTTCTCAATTCACTCATTCTCCTGATACTTGGATATCAGTCGCACTCTAAGTTTGAGTGGTTATGTTACTACTCTGTTTGTTCGAACCAGAAACTTGGTGGCAAAAAGTCAAACTCCTTAACCATCAAGCCATCTCTCTTCAGGGTATTTTTAAATACCTGTTATTTACAGCTGACATATAGTAGTATCCAACACTAATTATATATATAAATTCAAAAACAGAATATTTGAGCGAACAATTGCTTTCAACAACTTCATCACCAGACTCTACAGTTATAAGTTCATAACTATTGCCAAAATAAGGCATGCATTAATGAATTTGACAATCTCATATATTGAAAATGGTGAATGATTGCATCTGTTGCGAAATAATTGATTAAAAATGGTGTTATTTATAAGTATCATTTAATAAAGGTCAGAATGATTTTTAGTAAAGTGTCAAGCCATAATCAGTAGAATAGTCTATATTCTATATCTACCAAGTGAGGAAGAATGACCCTAATAATCGACTTAGTGATTGCTTAGCCCAACCATTCTGGCACATGTATCCAGAAGAAGTATATCCAGCCTCTATACTTAGCTTGGTCTACGACTGGATCACCAGATACATAAACTAGATATTATAAACCTCTTATTCCCTCTGCCAATTCCTTTAACATTTATACCTTTCTTAATCTACACATCCGTCTTTCCCAATTCACATGAATTCATTTTTGAAGTACTTATGTTGATAACACCTCTCTTATTACTTAGTATAGTCAAACAACGTTACTAATATTATCATTACTATTATTACCTTGATTAAAAAGATGAAATTCTCCTACTATGCATTTTATTCATACGATTTTTATTCTATTATTATATGACTATTCTACTGATTATGACTTGACACTTTACTACAAATCATTCTGACCTTTATTAAATGATACTTATAAATAACACCATTTGTAATCAATTATTTTGCAACAGATGCAATCATTCACCATTTTCAATATATGATATTGTCAAATTCATTAATGCATCCCTAATTGTGAACTTATAACTGTAGAGTTTGATGATGAAGTTGTTGAAAACAATTGTCCGCTCAAATATTCTTTGAATCTGATTATATATATATATATATATATATATATATATATATATATATATATATATATATATATATATATATATGTATTTGTTCTCTACGAAAGAAAGTTGCTTAGGAAATAAGGCTAACAAGCTCTAACATAATAGACTCATAAATTCCACGAATAAGTCATAATTATATTCATCCGTCAGTTTGAATTTGTCATAACAACAAGTATGATGCAAAATGTTTGGAAAAATATTAATTAATTCCATTTAGCTATTGGACGATTTGATAATAATTGCAAGCATAATTCATGATAAATTTAACCTGTATATTTCGAATGTTTACCGTCGAACTATAATTTCGTATATTCAGAAACGAGAGAATAGTTGTGAACTACTGTGGCAACCTAAAATTAACGGTTATTTCTTTTTTTATCTGTAAATCTGGTCTTAGACACTTAATGACAAATTTAAGAATGATAACTTTTAAATATTTCGACACGTCCTCATACCATATTTTATATGGCAGTT
This sequence comes from Schistosoma margrebowiei, assembly GCA_944470205.2. Lineage (NCBI taxonomy): Eukaryota > Metazoa > Platyhelminthes > Trematoda > Strigeidida > Schistosomatidae > Schistosoma > Schistosoma margrebowiei. Next base: position 64,782,344 of record OX104028.1, on the reverse strand, counting down.
ATCAAGTAACTTAAAATATCTTTTCTCCTTGTTAATTGTGTTTACTGAATGTATTCATCCAATTTAAATCAGATCTACCTTTATTCATCTATGAATTATATTTATCTCATCGTGTACATTAAACTCACAAAACACTGACAAAGCATAAACGTTTTTCATTTAAGAAATTTATAATACCTTTTGATTAAAACGGATTAATATTTAGATAAATCGGACTATTTAATAATTTCATATTTTGTAAAATTTAGATCAATTTAATATTTTAGTTTATAAAAACTACTTCGTAATGCAAAATTTATTACCAACCAAATTGTTTTACACTTGAATAAATCTACAACTGGTTACTTTAATATTAACTTTACATAATACATCCCATTACGGTAGTATTAGTATTCATTATTATTCTAGTTAGATGTTAAAAATTGACACCATGTATTGTTTGTCTTCCATTCTGCTTTGTTCTATTATTCCTACTTCGTATTAAAATAACACCTCGTTTCTTTTTTTCATCTATAATATTAGTTTACATCATATATAGTGTTTTGTATTGTGAATTTGTCAATAATAATTCATATTTTGATGCCAATCATGTTCTCTATTATAAGTTAGATAATCAAACCCATTGTTAATGATTTTTATTGTCACTCGATCATTGTTAATTCTTTCTTTCATTTTTATACATCCGATTATCCTAAATGTTTGTCCGTTTGTAGTTTAAATACGTGTATAGAATATTTAAACATGTTGCATATGGTTGTACGTATATATTTTATATTTATTCACAAATAGAATTAACACATATTTTGTTGATTTGTTTGTATTTTCTAATATCATATTCTATTATTCTTGTTTATCTACTTTATGAAGCCATCAACGGATGGATTGTTTGAATCGTCTGAGAAAAATCCAATATTCAATCAAGAAGAGATTAAAAATGTGTAATACGATAGATAGATAGATATATCTGAAAATATTTTATCTCGCTGTTGTTTCAAAAGTTTTAGTTGCCCTCTTTAAAAAAGCCTAAAGATGAGCTTATTTCATTTGTTTGCTCTAAGTAACTTCTTATTCCTTGACTTTTTTTTTGTTTATTATTATTACAAAGCATAAGTACCTTAATTTTTTACTTTCAATAATAAACTCTCCAAAACTTTCGTTCCATCTCTTTTCCTTTTTTTTATTCTTTACAAATAGAAATGCATCATTTTTGGAATGTTTTTTGTATCATAATTTCTTTATTCCCAAATAAATCAATAAAAAAATCTTTTCAAAGTTCTTTACGTTTTTTTTTAATCTCATCAGTGGATTATTTAAGATTTCGGTCGCTGTTATTCAACTTTTTATTCAACACATTGCTTTAGTACTGATTTACGATTGATAAAATATTAAAACCGATCGATAGCTTCTACCGTTGACGTTTTAGAATTTTACAGATCCTGTATTATTTGAGCAAAATGATTAAGTTGTGAAATCAGATATTAAAATATCTTCACAAATGTCTATCGGCTTCTTCTATTGTCACGGATTTTACTTAGTTTTCTTTGTAATTGTGTAATTGTAAGGAACTGACAACGTTGTTTGCAAAGTTCTGGGAGCTAGAGAGTGTTCTAACATCATTGAATGAGTCGATAGTTGTCCCTATCTTTAAAAAGGGTTCACGTCGTTCCTGTAACAACTATCAGGGGATAAGTCTACTTCCGATTGCGTCCAAGCTATTGACTTCCGTCATGCTTCGTAGGTTGTTCAAAACCCGAGAAAGATTGACTCGCGAGGAGCAGGTTGGTTTTGGTTCTGGTCGAGGATGTATTGATCATATCTTCACCCTCCGACATATGTTAGAATACCGTCATACTTATCACAGACCAACAATCGTGGTGTTTCTTGACATCAAGGTTGCCTTCGATTCGTTGGACAGGACTGTTCTCTGGGATTGTCTATTGAAGAAGAGTGTGCCTGAGAAGTTTATTAACATCTTAAAGGCACTATATACAAACACCTCAGGCAGAGTTGGGGCATACAACCACCTTTCTCAATTGTTCCATTCGAGCAGTGGGGTTAGGTAGGGTTGCCCGATCTCGCCATTCCTCTTCGACTTTGCCATTGGTAACATTCTGGAAACAGCTCTGATGGATGTAGGTAATTGTGGTATGGATCTGTTGTCTGGAGAAAGACTCCTCGACCTTGAGTATGCGGATGATATTGTCTTACTGTTCGATAATGCCCAAGCCATGCAATCCCCACTTAATCAGTTGGCAATCAGTGTCCGTAGGTATGGTATGTGCTTTGCACCTCAGTCAGTCAGTAACAACGTAGAACTTCGTACGTACATACATCAGCTCGAGTTGCCACACCACATTAGCACAAAGATGCAGTTGTCTATTCAAATCCCGTAGTGGTAGAGGCGGTAAGAGTATAATCAGTAATCGGAAAGATTGGGGTTTGAAGATGTTATTTAAAGAGTAGAATCCAGTGAAATAAATTTGGAAAGAAAAGAAAAGAGACATGGAGGATTCAGTAGATCAGAATTTGCACCTTCGAAGTGCATAGCACTTCTACAAGACTGGCAGGATTCTAATCCTGTACTCACATTGGGTGATGAGCAGATAGAAGTAGTCGAGAAGTTTGTGTATCTAGGTAGCTGCATAAGTGCTGGTGGTGGCGAAATCAATGCACGTATAGTGAAAGCCAGAGCGGCTTATGCTAATCTGGTTCATCTTCATGCTCTCGTCTAATTGACCGGGTCTATTTTGATGTGTCTATTGATCGATGAGTGAACAGAGTACCTTATTTATAAAAATCGTGGTTAAATTTGTGTTTTCTCTGTCCAATATTGCAACATTTCCTCAGTTGCACTAATATCCATAGTTATCCACGTGCATTTTTACAAGTGGAGGTATGTAATTGTGTTTAACAGATAGATATTGCTCACCTATATCTCGTTATATAAATTATTTATTTTTCATGTAAAACTTGAACTCAAGTATTCCACAAGTAATTTTCTCAAGCTATCACATCTATAATATGTAACTGGTGTATTTGTAGCTTTCACTCTCTATTTGTATAGTTGAATTCCTCGATCACTCTAATTGATGAAATGACTCATTTTGGTGTGGTTACTACGTTACATATCCCTGAACCGGTACCATCATACCGGTCTTCGGTTGTGAGTCAAAGTATTTAAATATGATCTTGTGTCTGATAATTAGACAATAAATTTCATTAACGAGAAGAAATAATTTTTTTAAGGCGGTGAGATTGGAATGGAAATGTATCCAGTCAAATTCTTCAAAACAACATGAGCGAGTATTAAACCTCTTGATATGGCGTAACCATCTTAAACTATTACTCAATATGATCAAAGCTTTGTGACTTTGTAATCTTTTCTTTAACTTTTTTGATGGTACAGTTTCAATTATTTCGTAGCTTTACTCATGTGTTAATTAAGAAATGTGGAGTAAGGAAATCTAGTTCCCATCTAAATTAAGTTGTCACTTGTAATCTCAAGTGTTGTCGAGACTTAGGGTGCCACTCGGTTGCTAACTTGCTCTTTCAACGGTGGATTGAATAATGATCTCATCGTATCACTTGAATGAAGTTGCAATCGAACTCCCTTATTCCATTGTATCGTACTCGCTGGTTGTCATAAATGAACAACAACTGCTACACGAAGATGATGCAGGGGCATGTTACTTCCTGATTTAATGAAATATATTTTCGATTTGAACTGATCTAGTCGTATCCGAAGAGGATTGAATTATTGGTAATTTCCGGAAACTACTTATAGACTGTGATTATATATTTGTGTTTCTCTTTTCATAAGCTTTCATTTGACCTTTTAGCTACTATTATACAATTTACTATTCTTAATTCATTCCCAACCTACTGGTTACAGTCTCCCACACAGTCACTTTTGGCTTGAGTTTGTATACCTGTTATTTTCCATTTTGTGGCGTGATGCGATCTGATCTGCTTGTATATGAACTACTTATATCTGAAATATATGATTCATATAGTGGAAGCTGATATTGTGTTCTAAACTCAACGACAGGGCTAGGCAAGAGGCTACTATATAAAGGATCAATAAGGATTCAGAGTGCTAGTTCTTGGTTTAGCTCAGGAACAAGTTCATAGAAGTCAATATTCCAATTGGCGATTATGTCACATAATAATTGACAAGGGCAGAAAACATTCTCAAGATACTATGAAACTAAATATTTCATAATGATTAGTAATCGAACAAGTAAAACTTCGCTCATGAAATTAATGCATATCTCACAAAGCTTCTTATGATAAAAGATAATCATTGGCTTAAATCTGTGGTGTAGAGCGAATCAATAATTAAAATACATTCTTTTCTATTTCCCCTTGTATAATTACTTCCTGTAATAAATACCGCGTTGGAAACGTAACCACCTGGTTCGTATTCTTAAATCTATACAGACATTAAGGTTTCAGATATTTTCCATTTGTTGAAATTCATGAGTATATCTTATATGGTCCATCAAATGATTTGCTTGGTGGTTAAATTATTAAATATCGAAAAAACATTACGAAGTTTACATGAAGTACAAACATGGGTATCTCTTTAACAACATTTTAAAATACAATTTCCAAAGATATTTATTTACAACACGACCAGTACATATTTACTCCTGTCATGTGTTTACTAATCAGGTGTGCTGCTGTTAACATAATTCACACTGAAGGTTTTAGTGCATTTATCCTAATATATATCCTGTGTTTATTGATCCATAATGATCACATGGTATCCCTAATGCCTGAAATAATAACGAATACAATTGTAAAGGCTTAAAATGGAAATCTAGATGGTCTTACTATTTTTGGCTATTGATTTACGTAAATTTGTTAAATCTTGTAAATTAAATGGATTCTATAAGAATTTGTCCCGTTTAAGTATAATTGTTCATAGAAGTTAGTTGGTCTTACGGTTGCCCTTTTTTATGTCAAAATGTTACCTATGATCCTCTGAATGATATAATTCGTGTCGTGGCTTTACTGACTAATTGACTTGTATTCCTTTGATTAAAATAAAGCTCTGTGATCGGTATTCCGTTCAGTCTATACTGACTCAAATGAAGATATCGTTTACAAGTAATCCCCGCTAAGTTCGAAATGAGCATCCTTCAATATTTCACCTATATATGTATGAATTACACTATCAAATAGCATTGTAAAGTAGGAGAGAAACAAAATGATTAGCACACAACAATCTGTTCTGAGAAAAAAGTGTGCCATTAGACGCTGTGTGGATTAAAACTTGAGGTTCTCCTATTATATCTAGAGATATCGTGAGTGCGCACCAGCAGCCTAACGAGCAGTAGGTCTCAACATACACAAAGGAAAAACCAAGATTCTCCGATACAACACAACACGCACCAATCGAATCATACTTGACGGAGAAGATTTGGAAGATGTGAAAACCTTTACATATTTGGGCAACATCACTGGTGAACACGGTGGATCTGATGCAGATGTGAAAACGCGGATCGGTAAAGCAAGAGCAGCATATCTATAACTGAAGAACATCTGAAACTCAAAACAATTGTCAACCAACACCAAAGTCACAATTTTCAATACAAATGTCAAGATAGTTCTACTGTATGGGGTGGAAACCTGGAGAACCACGGAAGCCATCATCTAGAATATACAGGTGTTTATTAACAGTTGTCTACGCAAAATACTTCGGATCCGTTAGCCAATTACTATCAGCAACAACCTACTGTGGGAGAGAACAAACCAGATCCCAGTGGAGGAAGAAATCAGGAAGAAGAGCTGTATGTGGATAGGACACACATTGAGTAAAGCAGCAAACTGCGTCACAAGGCAGGTCCTCTCCTCTATGTCAGAGGAGAAGAGAATGACCGAAGAACACATTGTGTCGAGAAATGGAAATAAACATGAGAAAAATGAAGAAACACTGCAGAGTGGGTTGGAGAATGCTGGTTGTTGGCCTATGCTCCATTGGGGGTAACAAGCGTAAGTAAAAAAATCGTAATTGTGTGTCAGTTGATTGATGACTGAACAGTGTACCATATTTTTGAAAATTGTGGTTGAGTTAATGTTTTCCCTGTCCAATATTTCGACATTTTCTCAGCTGCATTAATGTCCATAGTTGTCCGTATGTATTCTTACTATTTAAACTTGTATTAATTTTATTTGTTTACTCTAAGGAAGTTATATTAAGTCAATAAACATCAGAATTACGATTTTCTACTCATTGGAATATCACAAAAATATTTTTTCTATCAACTTTCTACCCAATGCCCAACTAATTTGAAACTATCAAGTCCAATCTTGGCACTGACGTCTACATTTATTTTATGTTTTATAGTGACGTATCTGCAACTGACACTTATCAAGTAGCTTATAGATATACACTACCCTTACTGTAGTAACACATATGAGTATATGATCTAAATAATTTACGTAAAATCGACAAACAAAAGAGACAATTTTCCCTATGTAAAATCCAATTTGTTACTCATTGGTTTATTCAGAAAACATTTATATAAATTATCTCACTAAATAAGTGTACACATAGCTTAAATAGCACCAAAATAATGTAACTAATATTAGTAACTTCCGAACTTATTTTCAGTTCATTTATCAGTAGATTATGGAAGAAATCTATTGCTTTATTTTAAAAATCTAGTTGCTTTTCAGCCAAGAAAGTTTTCTTTCTAATAACATCGTTTACTTAAGCCATATATTTGTATTAAGAATGAGCACAAACATTTGATCCTGACCTCAATAGCATATGTACATAGACTAACCTATCTGAAGACACTCAATAAAGTATCTATGTTTTATGGATTCTAGAACATACTCTCCATTTCTGTAGGCAGCCTAGTCACATCGCTCTTTCAGGTTAATGTCTCCTGTTATATGTTTTCAAAAAAACTGATAGTATTCATTCATAATGTCATTTAAATTTAATTGAAATAAATCGATTAAAATAACATCAAGTTACTTTGTTATCGAAATCACATTATTCTTCAAGCTTACCAAATGTGTAAAAATCGCACTTTATTGTTGGAAAATTACTATCTTTAGAATCCAACACAACTATTCTCCCCAATTAATTGACTTTGATAATACCCCTTTGACTTGAGTTTTTCTATAATATAACGAATTCACTGATAATCTTGTAAGAAATAGGCAGATGAAGTATTTTAATAATCAGTTTGCAAAGAAAACTAGGAGTTATTTGCCAAACATTTATATCAGTAGTACATCTCTAATATATCCTCAAATCGAATGGCGATTACGTAATGGTATTTTCCTATATGATCTTAAAGTCAAATTTTTTTAAAACCGTACTAGATTTATCAAGTAACTCATTTTAATAGTTAAAATTTATAGCGACAATGATGTAATCTTTCATTCAATAGTCTATGGCATAAAGGTAGTGTAGTGGACAGAACACGGGTGGAGACAATCGAATATACTTCACACAAAATTACAGGACTTGTTAATAAAATTTAACAATCATATAGTAAATGCTTAATTTGCCAAATGTCCATCGATTGTCTCAAAATGACTCTGACTTCATTGTACTGTTCGATCCTCTTGTCTCTCTGTTGCCAGACCTTCTGTTCACGACTAACATCATATACTACTTATGTCAATATAAGTAGCACACACTACAATAGTAGTTATAAAAATGATTATGAAACTTAAACAAATGATTGAATTGTAAAGGAAACAATATTTTTTTTAACTTTTTATTGTCCTTATTACGTATTCATGCGGTTCAATGTTTTATATTTCGACTTCAGAATCACTTGAATGACATTTTATGTATTTCATTTAATTACGTATTGCATATTTACTAAATTTTAATGATTTGCATAGAAAATCAACAACAACAACAAAATCATGACTCAGTAGCTAAAAAATATCAATCAGAGACAAATCACTTTAATGAACAATCTAAATAAAGGTACTTTTAATAACGGTAGATATGAAGGTGATCATAACTATCATGAAAATGTCCCCTCTCATACACACATACACACATTAGAAAAATAAATACCCACAATAGTAGTAGTGAGAATAAATATACACATATAAACAAGAATTTACTTTTTTTTGTAAAAGGAATGAAAGTAAATCAAAGCCTACTTCATTTGTACAAAAAAAGAATGACATCACATGAATTATCGGTTAAAACTTTGTCATAAATGGGGGGTTTTTTTCTCGACAATAAAAGTGAAATAATAAATGGATCATTAAGAAGAGTAAGATGATGAATAGATAAGACAAGAAATATAAACAAAGCAAATTGGTCATAGATGTGAGATATAGTTATAAGACACCTTAAAGTCAACTACAAACATGTATTCTCATGTTACTTTTTGTGGCTTTCAACAAACAAGAACATAAGCTTATCACAAATGAATATAATTGTGATGATTGAAAATAGTTGTGACCCAAAAAAAGAGAATTTTAGAGATCTTGCATTATTTGAGCAAAATATGACTAAGTTATGAAACGTGTACTGTCTTTCTTGACGAAAGAAATCAGATATTGAAATTTCTTCATAACTGTCTATTGGTTTGTTCTGTTGACATGGATTTTACTTAGTTCTTCTTTGTAATTATGCTGTTGCTATTAGCATATTAGCTTTGATTATCTGTTCTTGTGAGTTGGTATGTGACCTACTCCTAACGGCTTTACTAATCTGTTTCTAATCTTACAAATGTTCATCATATAGAGAAGCATTATTCTGTGATTGATTTTTGATGCTGACTTTATATTAGTTAGTGGAGTAAATTCGTATTTCAAAATACACCCATTAGATATTTCTCCTCATTGTGTGTTGATTCTGTAATTTGTCTTCGTTCTTTGAAAATGGTTTGTATATAGCTTGATCCATGAGTCATTGCTCATGTTACTATATATTTGTTCCGTATCAGTTGACTTCCAATAAACGTCAGTCTAAAGTTTTCCCGTATTAGTTATGGTGACTAACACATCTAAAAATTGTTCTTTATCGTTTCGTCCCCTAATGTCAAATTCATATACCTGTATAAGTTTCAAACGAGTCAGTTTACAAATGTTTTTTTATTATAATGCAATTCATAATACACTTATTTCTTTTGAAAGAATTAAGTATTACTCACTTTATGTGTTATATATTATTGATAGAGCTAAAAACATCTTATTATGTAAGACATTTTCGACGAAGACCTATGAAATTCAAAAAGATCTGAAATCATCGGTAGCATTAAATGATTATCATGTAACATTGGAATAATCGAAGACTTGGGTAGGGTAAACCCATTCACTGAATCATGTGAAATCACAAACTGAATTTTCAAAATATGAGAACAATACATTTAATACATTATTTTCCTATCTTCTTTTAATTGTCTCTTACTAGTTTCATCGTTCTTTTCCTGTTGCTACTAAGGCTGCTTCTGTTTTTACTTCTCTTCTTCTCAAGTTTTTCTGTCAGAAAGGTTCAACTTCTAAATCTTGATGCATGCTGTTGATACCTGTTCGTATAATTAGCAAACACCACAATGTCACCGATTGACTGAATCATCTAGTGATTACAAAATATTGTTATCACTGTGATTTTCAGAGGCTATTAAACAAATCTGATGTATTTTTAATACGTTCACCGAATAGGAACCCTAAATCAGTACAAAACGTCCATCCTGTTAGTTTTCGTCCCCACTAGTCCAAGTGATATGAATCAACGGTGCAAACAATTATACTACATATTTTCGATCAATATAAATATCCCTTGTTATTTTCCATTCTAATCAATCGTTTATTTCTCTAAAGAAAGAATTCCAAGTTACAAAGGAATCTCTTCTTGCTTACACAGTTGACGATCAGCATTCATTTCGAAATCTTTCCCTAACAGAAATTCAAATACATAAGTTTTAATTAGTGTTACTTCTAATATGTTTCTAATATCATGTAGTTAACTATCATTTAAGTCATTTAACTGGTTACCACATTTAATAAATGGCTAAGAAAATTAGACAATTCAATTTCATCACAGAAAGCTTTAACCAGTATACTAATATTTAAATCTAACTATAACTTTCACGAAAAACACTTCCAATCATTACAACTCTTCATTGTAATATTTTATCAACTAGTATTCATGTTTTAGTAGAAATACTACATATTAACAATGTTCACTAATTGTTTGGTTGTTGTATGTACTTTAATTAAACTACAATAATCATTTTCATTTACGTGGGTTAAGTTAATTGACTAAAATCGTCCACATTAATGTGCCAATCATCATAGATGAAACATATGTTACCTATCGTATATAAGTTACATGATTCACTCAAAACACCATTTTTCTTATAAATCTATATAATCAATGCCAAGATTGGACGTGATAGTTCCAAATAAATTGAGAATTGAGTAGAAATTTAATTTTTTTTTAAATTTTTGTCATAGCCCGATGAGTAGAAAATTGTATTTGTGATGATTTATGACTTGATGTAAGTCACTTCTTTAGAGTAAACAAATAAATGAAATAAAATTAATACAAGTTTATGCAGTACAAATGAAACAATGAAGAATAGTTTTAAAATAATCAAAATCATAATAGGTCTGAACATGTCAATGACATGTTATTCTGATCAAAGTGATTCTATATGATATATCATTGTATTAATTGATGCGTCAGAAGGTGATTATGAAAAATGTTTACATATATAATATGAAGTAATGAAGTTGAAATTTAGTGCGTGTGTGTGTGTAGACTGTGTAGAAAATGAATAGACTCAATATTTAGTTGTTTGGATCATCAACAGTCTAAGAAATGCTTTAGTTGTTATAAAATATAAGATCCTGTCTATATCTACAGATTAGGGTTATGTCGATTGTGATACGTTCTACATTAGAGTGTCTTCTCGCGCGATCTTGACTCGTTCCAAGGAGCATGTAAGTTACACGAAAAGACCTAACAATACTGTAGAATTGGAAAATTTGCAGGTTAAATCAGTTATAACGATACATGTTATTTTCACTAATCAACAAATTGACATAAAATATGTCAAAATAATTCGGAAAATGTTTTCCAACTATAAAGGTAGACGAGTAATCGAAGCGTTTCACATAATACTAAATCCCTCTATCCTAAATTAGAAAGGAGACTTGACTATTCACCCAACATGGACTGTTTATTCAGGCAACCACATTTGATTCTACTCATTTTCCACACAGTCTACACACACACACACTAAATTTCAACTTCATTACTTCATATTATATATGTAAACATTTTTCATAACCACCTTCTGACGCATCAATTAATACAATGATATATCATATAGAATCACTTTGATCAGAATAACATGTCATTGACATGTTCAGACCTATTATGATTTTGATTATTTTAAAACTATTCTTCATTGTTTCATTTGTACTGCATAAACTTGTATTAATTTTATTTCTTTTATTTGTTTACTCTAAAGAAGTGACTTACATCAAGTCATAAATCATCACAAAAACAATTTTCTACTCATTGGTATATTACGAAATTTGTGATCATTAAATCTACATAATTTCTTGAAAAGACCTAGTCTCGTCTGTAGTTATCGAATAACATCACATTTTGAGTAGGACATCATGAGAAGTGAATGAACTGGACACTGCTCACATAAACTAATTTTTAATACTTAATATTTAATAACTTCATCGAATTTATCAAACTGCCTAGTTAATGATACTTTATTAAATTACATGATTTATTTGGTTTATGTTTTTTTTTTCATTAACATTTATGATTTCCTACTGTCACATATACCCACCTTTAATGTATTCTGGAGCACTGAGCCGGCATTCAGTGTTGTTAATGTCTTACTTTAACCAATCAACGAACTATTGTACTGAGGTTCAGTAGGTTAAGCGTTTGCGTGCGAGACTAAAGGCCCTGGGTTCGAATTCCATGGGGCGGGATCGTGGACACGCACTGCTGAGGGGTCCGACAATAGGACGAAACGGTCGTCCAATGCTTCCAGGTTTTCAGTGGTGGTCTAACATCAATCGGTTTATGATCTCAACTAAAAATTTAAGTCTGTTCAATAAATGATCTTATTCATAGTTTTTTTCTTCTATTATTACAGTGACTTGAAGAGATCAAAGAATTTTCTGTTTATATATAGTGAGTGTGTGTGAATTCATGCGAATCTAGGAAAATAGAACATGAAATATTATTCCTTGAATTATATTTACTTTCTTAACTGAAATGAACTTTAACTGTACATATTATATGCTGCAGAAAGAAGCAAGAGGTGTTCAAAGCTCAATATTTGTTTATTCACCATAACAGCGCATAGAGATTCAATCTGATTTACATATTCCTCAATTAACTGTTCAATCAACTGATTATCAACGGATTTACTTTATCTTATAGAATTTCTCACCAGTTTACTCGGTATTTCGTATGCATTGTAAATTATTAACAAACTCATTGTGATATTCGAATAAATAATCATTGTCGTGTTTCTCCATTTAATTAGAATATTTTTGATAATGTGGTATGAGAAAAGAAAGGTGTTTGATGAATATAAAACATTAATTTTATAACTTCAGTCTTTATTTATTTTATCAGTTAGCAACTACTATATTTATGATATATTTATTCATTAAATTCACTCATTCACCATCTATTTCTGAAAGTGATGTGAAAGTTAAAATGTTACAATAATTTCTTATTTTATTTAAAAGAATACTGAGTTTAAATTCATCTGAAATGGTTTGGTGCTTTGTATTACATCAGTAACACTGTTCTCGCCACAGGACCCATTGATATTCTGCTTACGAAATAAGGAAAATTTGCAATAAAGCGTTAAAAGTTTATGTACTAATAAGGTGCTTAGTTATACATATATATATGGCCTTGAACTAATTAAAGACAATTTTATCCTTATTTTAACAGTTTATGATGGAACAATGTGAAAAATTTCTTTTGTATTTCTCACAGAAAGAACATATTACACTTAATACTGTATAATAAAGATTTTTAAATTCATAAACAAGATTAAATTATATGGAAGTTTTTTAGGTTGTCTAATCTAAAGATCATTATGAAGAGCATCAACCAGTCATTTACAACGTAGGACCAAGCACATATATGCATGGGTTCAAGGTGCCATACCTCATTATCACAATAAGTTGAACACTAAGTTCATAGAAGTAGTCACTTCAACGGTAGTAATGTGTAAAAGAAATTAGTTCATAGAAAGAAAGATATGCAGAGAACACGAATGTTAACATCAACATTAAATGACATATGTACTATTAAGTAATTTTCGTTATAGAATACTGCATATTTTTCATATTCTTTTGGACTGTACTGTTCAAGTGGCCTAGTAAAATTAGTAAATATAATTTATAAATGTCTAAGAGGTTGGTATATATACTAGTTGCATAGATTTGTTTGATACTCAGTATATTTATATAATAAATTGAGTAAAGAAAATGACGTTGATAGTCTGACTTTATTTCCTTTAACATGCTCATAAGAAGTACTAGACACGTGATATTAATAGTTCATCATATATTTGTCTAATATGTTAAAGAAGTTCACATGACAACTGAAAAATATATGTCACTTTACTTCCTTTTCAATCATCTCACATGTGTTGATTATTTTATCATTATTAATACTAATATTTCTTCATTTCATTGAATGATATTTTTATTGTTATCAATTTTTGAGGATATGTTGCTTCATCATATTCAAAGATAAGCATACAATTAGCTCTTTTAATATCTATGTGGTGTAGTATATTTATTCATTTACTGAATAATATGATGGATTCATCAATGCCAAGTGAATTATATATATATATATATATATATATATATATATATATATATATATATATATATATATATATATATATATATATTAATTCAAGTGTAATAATTATTCTAAGTATACTTTAAATGGCTCCCATATCCAATAAAATTATCAGAAAAGCCTATCAGAAATCCACAAATTTCATACTTTAACCATGATAGATTGACAGGTTAGTCGGTTGAGTAAATAAGATACTTTTTTTCTTTGCCACAATACCAAAGAACTAAATAAAATAGATTCATTTATTCACATGCAGTCTAGCTTTGTTTCAAAATCATACTAAGAAAAAGTAAAACGTTCAAATATTGTTGATATAACATGTCGAAAAAGAAAATCTCAAGGTTGTTTAGGTATTGAATAGTCAGATAATTGACTGATCATTCAATATCTAATTAAAGATCATAACTTTCTTATATTCTGTTAAAATTTCTTCCGGGAAAAAAACTAGAACCTGAAACCGTTTTTTCCAAAATATAAACATGTTTGTTTCCTTTATTAGTTTTTTGATAACAAAAATGTGAAAAATAACAAATATAGGAAATTATTAGGATGGTGGTTTGTGGAGATTGTAGTAAGTTTAGCAAGTATCTACCTCTGATAGTGGATGCATGGTTGCACAATTGTAGTTACACATTAACACCGTGAGATACCGTTTCAGTGGTCTGAAGGTTAAGCCTTCCTGCGTGAGACCGGAAGTCCTAGGTTCAAGTCCGACATACGGGATCGTGGATGTGCACTTCTGAAAAGTTCCATGCTAGAACAAAACGGCCGTCAAGTGCTTTTAGGTTTTTCATGGTGGTCTAGCTTAGATCGACTCATGAACTCAACCATTAAAATATATAGGAAAAGAGATAGCTCAAATACAAAACAACGACAATCAGTGAGATATTGAATGATTAAGACAATGAGATAAAGATGAAACGTTTCTAGTAAACTGTAGCCTAACAATGAAAGGTCAATAATAAATTTACAAACATCAAATGAAAAAGTAATTTAGTAAATATTTTACATATTAAAACCATGTACCTCTTAAAAGTAGTTTATTGTTGTTTTCTCTTTGCAATTAAAAAGATTTTCCGAAACGAAATCCTAAAGATTATAGAATGAACTATTGTATTGATCAACTAATATGAACGTTGGATTTCACTAACCTGATTATATATATCACCAGGAGATACGTTGCAATAAAATGCCTCACACAAAAAGGACTTGCAGCGACAGTGTTCAGAAAAGCACAGAAAACACTTATGGTGTGGGAAATTCATGACCCCTGATCCATTAAAACATCCCTTAAATCAAAGAAGGAAAGGATTACGAAGGATGTCATCCAGTGCTATTCAATCATCAACTAAAGTATCGAAAACCATATAGATCGGACTTTCAGTCGATTTTAGAGAAGTAAAGAGGAAAAGATCTACCAATGTCGATAGAAACCTAGATACCAACATTGAAATAGATAAACTTAATTATTATTATTATTTACTATTATTATTATCAGCTTTATTCAATATTATATTTTTGGTACAATATAGAATTCTCAGCACAAAGTATTTCAACAAATTTCCGTTTCTTTCTTCTTGGTCGGTCCTGACGATAAATATCGAGTGATCGTTAGTTAGATGTTAGCAGTTCAGTAAATGAACATCTGAATAATGTTTATTCTTTTCTATGCATATTGCCAGTGACCATATTATCTCTTATTGGGCTTTTTGTAACCTTGACAACGAAAGGTTATACACTTTTCAGAAATGCACCAGGATAGGTTATGCGATTAACAGACATAATGATATATTAAAACAAACAAAAATAGATAACTTGTTGAAATATCTAGATGGCAGGAACAGGTAGCCCAGATGATCAAGCAGGCCGCCAACTTAGTTTTTTTGTTTAAGAGAGAGAGAGATACTTTAATTTTTTTAAAATTTATTTCATAATGACTCAACTGATATTTTGTTATTCATAATTTAATTGATAGATGAGTCAAATTTCGTTTTTTTTGTAGAAATGATGTCAAGGTTATTTCATCATAAAACATGAGTAAAGAGAGTTATCTTAAATATCTATACATGATACTCGAAAAGAAAAAAGAACTACATTACAATTATATATACTTTTTTATTAAAAGTGAAAATCGAAGTAAGAACAGTTATTCAATCCATTGGTTCAATATACATATATTAATAAGACAATACATCGGAAGAAGAGAGTGATGGTCGAATAGCCTTTTTGAACGTTCTCTTAACTAAGTGAGCGGATAAATCATTAAAAAGGAACTTATACAGAAAAAGTACATGGACCGGGCAGTATACTCATTTTCTTAGCTTTGTACCTCTACTGTACAAACGAAACTTGATCAAAACCTTTAGTTACCGTAAACGCACTATATGTTCTGCTGATATAGTTGAAGATAAGCTTAATACCTTGCATAATACTCTCAGGGAGAACGGTTACCATAGAAAGTTTATAATTAAATATATGATCACGAAGGTGGAAATAGGCGCAATGCAAACGGTGAAGAAGAAGAGGGGATGCAGCTAGTGAAATATTAAATCAGAGATTACGTAGGACAATACAAAAATCTTTTAACGCCAGAGAACTGTGATTAATGTTTACTACACGCCCAATGGTGAATTACCTAGAACGACCACCTCATTTTGTATTTATCAGTTCGACTGCTCCTGTGGAGTGAGTTATATTGGTTCTAGGACTTGATATGTTTGTGCTCGTGAACACCTCCCAGCGTGGCTAAACAAAGGTTTGATGAAAAAAGTGAACAGCTCCATATTGGCCCATTTAGTCCAAACTGTTCATGATGCCAGTATAAACCAATCTTTCTCAATTATTTATAAGGTCAGTAATTTTTTGTCAAAGCTTGTCAGACTTAAAGTTTTTCAAACGGCTGAAGCATTAGCCGTCCGGATAGAGAAACCGGAGCTATACGTACAGAAGAAATATATTCAACCACTCCTCCTCCCCTGGCCAATATCAAGGCCAATTAATCAATAGTAATCTTAGCTATTGAATGACCTAATTTGACTATGACCTTTCGCAGTCAATTATAATTGTATCTGTTATCTCTACTCACGAATCTTTGCATTATTATTATTATTATTATTATTATTATTATTATTATTATTATTATTATTATTATTATTATTATCGATTAAACATCATTATTAATCTCCCCTATACATGATTCATTCACTTCGCATTTATCCCTCCTTATTATGTCTCACTAATTTTTCACACAATATAGCCTTCCACTAAACATTTGACTGAATTGTAATTGCACTATTATTTCTCTCACCCAATCTGACCCATATTCATTCTGATCATGGATCTTAAATTTCACTTAACATATATGCAGATTCAAGTTAACATTCCTTCTGGGTCATATCAACATTAACAACTTTTTTTATTGAGATCATGAGCCGATTGATGTTAGACCACCGTTGAAAACATGAAAGCACTGGATGGCCATTTCGTCCTATTGTGTGACTCCTCAGCAGTGCACATCTGTGTCTAGTGAAGCTAATCCATGTCAGGTAGAAACAGGTGTCTACCTCAGTACAATGGAAGATGGTCGCGCAATTTCGTGGATTGCTTGAGGTTATACATTAACACCATTGGATGCCGGCTCAGTGGTCCAGTAGGTCTAGCGTTTGCGCGCGAGACTAAAGGCCCTGGGTGCGAATCCCGCGAGCGAGATCGTGGATGTGCACTGCTGAGGAGTCCGACAATAGGACGAAACGGCCGTCCAGTGCTTTCAGATTCTCAGTGGTGGTCTAACATCAATCGGTTCATGATCTCAATCGAAAACTTAACAATCTCCACAACCTCTAAACTGATAATTAACAATTTTATTATAGTTTGTTTAACAATCCTAAATTCACATACTTTAAACGATGTACTTTGTCATTAACCTAGCCATTTTTCGGATTATTTATTTGGATATATGAATTGTAGAATCTGAAGTGAATTGATAAAAAAAAATATTCTTTTGATAAGTTTCCTAACAGAATGTGAGATGGTGCTAGAGTACTTTACCTATTCAATATTCAGCACTTGTTTTCAAAGTGATTTTTGTGTTCGTTTTTTTTTTCAAATTTATTATAGTAAATGTACTTGTATAATAATTAAAGATTCACATAATTCAACATAAAACACTTTATTTTATCAATAAAATAAAACTCTCAGTTTTATTTGATTTTATTTATCCTTAATGGTCACTTAAAGTGCATATATAACTAGATATTACCCAGGTGTGAAGTGATATATGTATTAGTTGGTAAATCTGTTATTTTGAAAAAATTGACTTACGCTTTACTAATAGGGTCGATTATTATAGTGACAAATAAAAACTTCAGTGATTGGTCTTTATATTAATAAATTAATAAACAGAACCTTAACTCAATGACTTACTAAAGATTTATATACTCAGTTATGTAATATATATTTCTTGGATAAGATTTAATGAAACTAATCAGTTAATCAAATGGTGCTGTTTTGTATTCAAATAGTTAGACCACTATTCTCTCTTACTTCAAACAGTTACTATCTAATCTCCAACAGAAACTATATGTCAAATGATTACAAAGTCTGGATGTGACACTAGTTTTTTAAGTTCCTAACTGTTGATAAAGGCCTTAAACTTATCCATAAAAGCTTTATTAACTGTAATCTATGAAATAATTTGAGTCTGAATAGCAGGCTTTCAAATGAGACTATAATTTATGTTTAGTTGTAATTCCTTATTTAACAGATTCACTAATATTGTTATTCTTTAACTATAGTCAAGACATTCATGAAATGTAATGATCCTGTATTTTGTCGTAAGTAAGCAGTGTTGAATCATTAACAGTAAATAAACTGTATAAATTTAATAGTTAAATTCATGAGTCAACTCAAGCTAGACCACCATGGAAAAACCGGAAGTATTAAACGGACATTTCGTTCTGGTATGCGACTGCTCAGCAGTGCGCACTCACGATCCCATACGTGAAACTCGAACCCAGGACCTTCAGACCACTGAAGTTGAAGTTAGACATTAACACCGCTGGATGTCGGCTCAGTGGTCTAGAGGTTAAGGGTTCGCGAGTATGTCTGAAAGCCCTGGTATGAATCGCGCGTGCGGGACCGTGGATGCTCACTGCTAAGGAATTTCATACTAGAACGAAACGGCCGTTCACTACTTCCACTTTTTCCATGGTGGTTTAACTTTCGTCGACTCATGAATTCAACTATTAAATGACTACAATATTCACAAAATCCCTTTCTGAAAATTCTATAAATCTTGCAATTAAAACAAAGTATAATATTGAACTTAGTGCTTGGTAATTTGCTTTACAAACTCTATTGTACTTTTTGTAAGTGGATATATTTTATTGATAGTAAGGATTATTTAATCAAAAAAAAATTAATAATCTGACCTTAAGTAGTGTAATATGAGCGACGTAATCACTGGTTTTTATTATTGATATTATTAAATGTTAACTAATCACATTTACGCTTTATGTTTAGTTTTTTCACATGTAAAATTAGTCTTAATTTCAAAGTTAATAATACACAGCGGTTTTTCGTATTTCATCCATCTAAATTACTGTCCTATCTTAAAGTATCATCATAATTTTGTTTATTGAATAGTGTCAGTCTTTTAACCTTATTATTAGTTGTAGATTTAGGCTGTTTACAGCTGATAAGAAGTTTCAAAATATAATAAATTCATATTTGTTATATGGATTTAAGTATTTTTATTCTGCTTCAAAGATATTTGAAGTAGATCAGATTTATTATAGTACGCGAATAATTTATTCATTGATTTATTCAAAGTTAATCATATGCACAAAATATTTTAAAAGTTACATTTATCTAATACCACTATGTTGTATGAGTATGCAGTAATCCAATCACGATTGACGGAGAAGATTTGGAAGATGTGAAAACCTTTACATATTTGGGCAACATCACTGGTGAACATGGTGGATCTGATGCAGATGTGAAAACGCGGATCGGTAAAGCAAGAGCAGCATATCTATAACTGAAGAACATCTGAAACTCAAAATAATTGTCAACCAACACCAAAGTCACAATTTTCAATACAAATGTCAAGATAGTTCTACTGTATGGGGTGGAAACCTGGAGAACTACGAAAGCCATCATCCAGAAGATACAAGTGTTTATTAACAGTTATCTACGCAAAATAATTCGGATCCGTTGGTCGGACACTATCAGCAGTAACCTATTGTGGAAGAGAACAAACCAGATCCCAGTGGAGGAAGAAATCAGGAGGAAGTGATGAGGAGAGCACCCAACTGCTTCACACGACAAGCCCTCACGTGGAATCCTCAACGCCAGAGGAGAAGAGAATGACCGAAGAACACATTACGCCGAGAAATGGAAGCAGAAATGAGGAAAATGATCAAGAATTGGGTGGAACTAGAAAGGAAGGTACAGGACAGAGTGGGTAGTAGAATGCTGGTTGGTGACCTATGCTCCATTGGGGGTAACAGGTGTAAGTATGTGAGTAAGTACTATGTTGTATGATGCATGTCATTATCTCAAAAAGATTAAATTTAAAGGATTCCTGAAGTTTTGTTGAAAATCATATACACTGCCATCAACCATTTCATGAACGCTACATTTGTTATTTCTGGTCTCAGTATAATGGTTTCAATATAACTCTAATCAAATGATATTAAAAACATAAATGAGAATTATAACCAGGGAGGGGTTTTGTTGATATTGTAGTAATTTAATTGTTGAATTCATGAGTCAATCGAATCTAGACCACCATAGAAAAGCTAGAAACACTGGACGGCCTAGTATGAAAATCCTCAGCAGTGAGCACCTAAGACTTAACCTCTAGACCACTGAGTCAGTATTCAACAATGTTAATGTCTAACTTCAACCAATCCATGAAATTGCGCCTCCGTCCACCATTGTTTTCAATAAGTTACTATCTCACAACAGACCCGGTTGAACTTCATTAGTCACATCTTCCAGGTTTTCCATAGTAGTAGTGTAACTTTAATTAACTCATAAATTCAACGATTAAACTAATAAATGAGAATTATTGTTAAAACTGAACTTGTCGTTCAGTACAAAACTAAAAATGTTTTGATTTTAATTCTATGTTTGAGATCATTATAATAAACTACAATTTCTTGTGATGTATGATTACATTAAACGATTGTATATATGTATATATATATATATATATATATATATATATATATATATATATATATCAACAGGGTATTTAAATATGCATTATTTTATAATAAAAAATAAAACAAGCAATTAATATCATATAGTGGAACTGATGGGAAACAAAAATTCCCAAATTTTTCAAATGATCAATTAGGAATCTATTTCCAAATTTCACTTCACACAAAAATAATGAAAACTAGAGATGAATGATTGAAACGAAAAAAAGTAATAATAATAATAATAATAATAATAATAATAATAGTGCAAATTTACATAACAAAAAAGAGAAAAAAACAAGAAAGAAAAATAATCCCTCATTGTATTTCCAGGTGAATTTTCTTCTATCAATTCATTCAATTAAATAGTATTTTGAATATATTGAAACAATCAGTGACGATTATAATAAAAACAGTTCAATTCATTATTTCAGTATTTTATGAATATTCAATAAGAACTTTCGTCTACATTTGGTCGAACAATTTCTCAGTATTTGGGCACTAATTTGATGTAAAATATTCTTCCTCTTTTATGGATATTGTTTAACACTTAAAAATTTGAAATATTCCCATATTGTAAATTTAGAACAACATATATAAGCGAACAATATTGTTTTCGATTAGATGCTCATCAGGCTTTACTCTAATATACATTTTACTTATTATGTAATCGTTTCCATTGTTATCATTGACTTATGAACTACCTTGATTGGTTTAATAATTTCGTATATGCATATAAATATTACTGTATATTAGAGTAAAGCCTGATGAGGATCTAATCGAAAACAATGTTGTTCTAACACTTAAAAATACATTTATTCTTTGATAAATGGTTTTTTTTTGTGAAAATATTTAAGAAGTAATAAAAATCATGGAATATATTTGACAACTATTTCGTTACAATTCAAGACTCATCAATTGTACGAGATCTTTAATGTTTTGAGATAGGATTTAGTATTGTCTATTAGATAAACATCATTTAGAAGCATTTCCAATGTAAATAATATCGGCATCTAATGTATACTTGTTCAAATGTTCCTTAAATAACGCATATTAGAGATGAAAATTGTTTTTTTTTTTAAATAGTAACATGATATTAATAGTAGAAGACAAAAATAACTAATAATTTCATTTGTAATAAACATTTACTTTTAATTTTGTATACATTTTATCACATGTATAATACAAGATAAAAATGAGATTATTTTCAAAATCTGTGTTCTGTCAATAGTTGTCATTGATAAAAAGAAGTATTCATAACTTTACATTCGCTTATGACATTTACTAATTAAATAGATTAATATTGACTAATGAAATAATTTAAGTGAACTGTATTTCATAAAAATATAATCAAATCTATTTTGACAATAAAAGAATGAATGGATTAAGAAGTTGTATCATTCTTGTACTGATCTCTAATCTGACTCCAAATTGATCTTATAAATGATTGTTATTGAAATATTCATGTCGGCTATCCTCGTATATCATTATCGACTTAACTTGCATTACAGTATAATGGAATTAAAATAAGTCGAATACAAGAATGGATTTTGAATACGTATATTTCATACAATCGTTGATCCAGACAAACTAGTGGAGAAATGATGCTCAGTGGAGAAGGTGTGTGAGCCAACTCCATTTAATCAAGGGTTAATCCATATTTATAAACATACAAAAATAAGCTATAGACATGTGATGAATAGGATAAAAAGTGCACAAACATACGCTCATACAAAAACAGTCAAGATTGATAAGCAAATAATTAACACGTTCAAAATGTGACTTAAGAAGAATGAATATATCGGTCTGTTCAGAAGCTACAATCAGTTATATAGGCTTTTATTATTCAATTTAAATATTCTAATCATTTATTTCTAATCTATTATTATCAATAAACTTGACGTATTTTAATTGATTATACTGGGACTATATCAAATGGTTTCATCTATAAAACTAATATTTTTACTCTAGTCCTCAGTGCTAGGAAGAGAAGAGGACAGATATAGTTTTATTCATAGTATTGAAGTCGAAGACATGGAATTATTAGCACAATATACAAACATATCACAATATGAATAATAAACACTTGTTTAGATTATCTAATATTAAACTAATTGATACTATTAGTTTCTTAGTGAATTTTCAACAATAGTAACAATTACTTTATCTTTCTTATAAAATGATCAATCATTCTATTTACTCATGTGATTATCATGATAAATGTTTTGAATATGAAAACAGTTAAGTTTGTCTGAAATATCATTAATTCAATGTTCTTGAATAAATAAGAAAACAAAAAAAACTAAACTATAACAATGAAAAAAAATTATTATTTAAGCATTAAATTGAATTAGTTAGTTAAAAGAAGATGAAGAAGAAGAAAAAGAAGAAAAGAAAAGAAAAGTAAAGAAATAATAATCATCAGTAATATTTCAATTAAGTACCAATCTCATTTTATTATTCTGATATAACTAATCAGCTGATGTATTTCATTAATATATGATTTTATAATGAATAGTAATTTCTATTAATATGGCTTGATTAGTAATATACAACATAATTAACATGTACCGTATTGTATAATAGTTACAAATGAAGTTCTATAAAATCAGAAAAAATATTCTAAATTCATTAATTTTTTTGAATATTTTTCAGATAATTACAATATTTTTTTTTCTTTTAAAATATTATTATTTATTAAAATCAGGAAATATTTTAGGACAAAACGGTCGTCCAGTTCTTCCAGGTTTTCCATGGTGGTCTAGCTTCAACTGACTCATGATCTTAACCATTGAAAATAAATAATTGTCAGGATGACAACAAATGATTATGGGAATAAGTTTTGCTTTAAAAGTTAATTTTGATTAAATTCTTATCATAGTTTATATGATAACTTGTGAGTTTGTGCCCCTATCGCTGTATAACGTAATAATACTGTTAATTAGAGAATAGTGATTTATCTACCGAACCCATACGAGCAGTTTAGGATCTTTATCTGTTCTGGTTCCTGCCTATCTCTACCGGTTAAGTCCAGAATACAAATCTCAGCCTCTGTTATATGAATCATTTACTTCAAACATATTGGGTTTACATATCAACCAAACAGATCACATCATAACATAAAATAGAAAATTACATCTTTACATGATAAAGCTAAAAGTGGCTGTGAATATGGGAGATTGAAATTGATAGACTGGGAATAACTCAAGAATAGTAAGGCGTATAATAGTAGTTCATCGGTCAAAATAAAGTTTTTAATTTGAAGCATATGAATATATGCATTTTAGTTACTTAACAATTATACAATAAAAGTAGATGTATAGTATTAGTCCAGAAATAGATTTCAACAGTTATCACTCATTATTCTCATTGGTATATAACAGTTTACATTACACATAGACAACTGGTAAAAACCAGAAAGTATTAAATATCTAGTATGGGACTCTTCAACTATAATCGTATTATTAGTTCAACAATCTTTATAAAACTTCTATTATAATGAATTCTTGTCATTTTATTATCTTTTATTATTATGAATGATTGTGTATTTCAAATGTCCTACACATAAATGAAACATTTTGAAAAATAGATTTCTTTTCGTGAAATTATCTATTACATAATTTACATCAGTATTATATACACTTTCTAAACTGATCTTATACTTCCAATTTGTTAGTTAATAATTCTACACTAATAAACGGTGGGGCAACTTCGCGGATGGGTTGAAGTTACACATTAACACAGTTGGATACCGGCTCAGTGGTCTAGTGGTTAAGTGCTCGCGCAAGAAACCAATAGGTTCTGAGTTCGAATCCCGCGGGATGCGGGATCGTAGGTGCGCGTTGATGAGGAGTCCCATACTAACACGGAACAGCCGTCCAATGCTTCCACGTTTTCCACGGTGGTCTAGCTTCAATTGACTAATGATTTCGACCTGTGAAATTTCTGAAAATCTCCACAAAACCTATTCTGATAAATGAACTATTTTAAAAATAGATTTCTTTTTATGAAATTATGTATTACATTAATTTACGTCAATATTATATACACTTTCTAAACTGATCTTATACTTTCAATTTGTTAGTTAATAATTCTACACAAATAAACTAATCATGCATAGTTGTCTTCTATCATTCTGTAATTCTTTAAATTATAAATTATCCAAATACTTATAATCATTTTGTTTTTAAAAAAAACGTTCGAAACCCGGTATTTTTAAAGCTTATTCAACAAACTTTATAACTTTGTTCATATAAATATTGTAATATTCCAAACTTCTTTCTTCCTATTTTTCTTACAAATAAATCATCCATCACTACTATTACCACATTTAAACACAGAAAACTTGAAATTCAAATGAGATGGATTAAAAATTCAGTTTTTTTTGTTTTTCTGTTTACATCTATCATCATTATTTTGTATCAGCTATCAACACTTATTGATTGATCATTTCTTAGTTGATCTATAATGAAGATAATTAACTCAATTTAATGTAATAACATTTTTTTAAAATCTATTTTTCAGTGATAGAAATGATGCTTGTTTTTCATGTAAACAATAAATTTCTTGAACATTTTCTTAGAAAATAGTATGTTTTTCATCGGTTTGTAATTCATAGATAGTGTAGTGAATATCAACACGAGTGGAGACAACCGAATGTATTTGATAGGTAATTACAGAGAATCTCACTAAAAATCTGAGAACCATATAGTAAATAGTTGATTTGCAAAATATCAATCCATTGTCTCAAACTTGACTGTTCCTTTTGCAAATATCAGTCCATTATCTCAGATTTCATTGTTCCGCATTTTCATACAAATCGCGTTTCGTTCCCGTTCTTTCCTTAACGATCTTCTACTGAAATACATTCTATTCTTGATCATCGTTATATACTACTTATGTGGATATAAGTAGGCCACACCACAATAGCAGTTAAACAAAATTGAGATAGAAAAAAAATTGATCAGTTACGTTTATACATATCTTACGTAACACATTTTTTTAAAAACAACTTTGTATTACAGTGAATATATTCAATGATTTATATGATGCAAATGTAAAACAGTTGAATAAGAATCATGTTGAGTAAATTAATATGTTTCGCTTGGTAATGGACAGGTCAGTTCATCAAATGCTAATGAATTTGTAGGTGGGCATATTTGTGAGTGTGTAATTTTGGTAAAGACGCCAAAAAGTTTTGTATTATTAAAGGATTCATGATGACAAGTCACTGTGCTTTATTTTTTTTTAATATTTATGACGAAGTGGTAAATTTTTCGACTAACTATTGACAACTTAACATGAAAGCAAGTTTTATTTTAATCAATAAATTACTTTAATTGTTTAAATAATATGGAATATATACATGCTGTATGAATTGATTACAATACATGAATATATTAAATGATGATGGAGAAAATTCGTAGCTCAGAAGGGTGATAATTTAGTAGTCCAAAATGACAAAAAAATCTTTATGATTAAACCATCCATCTTGGAAACGGTAACAGTTTATAAAAGGACGTATGAGCAATTAGAAATTCTGGCGAACAGTAAACATACACATAGTTGGGACTGGTAATATTAGCAGTCAAAGTACAAATGGTTTTAT
This sequence comes from Schistosoma margrebowiei, assembly GCA_944470205.2. Taxonomy (NCBI): domain Eukaryota; kingdom Metazoa; phylum Platyhelminthes; class Trematoda; order Strigeidida; family Schistosomatidae; genus Schistosoma; species Schistosoma margrebowiei. The sequence goes on along the minus strand of OX104028.1, from coordinate 64,755,664 downwards.
CGGTAGCCAGTTGCTTTTAATTAAGAAACTTTCAAAACATGGTGCATCCGATTTTTAGTTACTATTGATTAGCATAGAATTAAACTTTATTGATATAGATAGATCATGAATATAGATTGAACATAAATTAAAATGGTTATCATCCATTGATCAATAATTATGAGTATCCCCGTCTTGTAAAATATTAATTACTTCTATATTAGATAAGTGCTGACACTGACTGAGCATGGTTCCAGTCCGACAAAGCATTGCAACTCCTTCAATATTCAGATATATCTTGTTGACAATCACTAACTAACATAAAATCCAGATTTCGAATATCCAGTCAACTCTCTTCAATCATCTGACACAATTTTTTTAATGACGAGTTAACAGTTGGAAAATTCTACTAAACTCTATCATCCAAGTTAGATAAAAAAAGATGAGACTAAAGGAAAGAAGAAAAACAAAGAAACATGTCATAAATCGATATAAACATTCTGTTTCATTGTTTTCACCTATTCTCTGAATACAAAAAATAATTAGTTAAAATCAATCAGGCGTTACCAACTGATCTATCAAATTCATATTTTAAAATAATACACTCGTTAATCGATTGTGTTTGAATGATATTTAGTACGGCTCTAATGAAATAAATTCTAGTTTAAGACAATGATGTGTAGAAATTTGCCTGTATATTGTTGATAATTACGTGATTTATTATTTACAATATGAGTTTGTATAAATGTTTAGATGAAATAAATTTGAAACAGAAATTTGTCCATTGAAGACTATGGTAAAGTGTTACTAGTAATATTGAAGTAAACAAATTCAATAAGCTTATGCATTATCTAGTAGTTAAAAGTATTCATGTATATTTGAGGATGAAACAACTGTCTATGGACTATATATGTATATAGGTATTCTGATCTGTTTAAACATCTTTTGCTTAGAAGTTTGTTTATTAACTACGTGATCACTTATAATACAGTGAACTCAAGAGTTTACTCTGAATCAAAAAAGAAGAAATTTTTTGTGATTTACTTTTCGAAAAAGATTTATTTCGTAAAGAACAAGTGTTTCATATGTTTCAGCGACCACATTACAACGTTTATCAATGATGATAAACATCCTTATTTCCTACCAATAATAAAAGTTTCAGTCATGAAACAAAGGTATTTGTATAAATCTTTTTATTATCCAGTTTGTAGTTGACATCTTGTCATAATATTCAGATCACAAACCAACCTAAGTTAGATATCCACTGTGTTGGAGATGTTAGATCCGCAGAGCTCACTTGGTGAATACCTTATTTTTGTAATTTTATTTTAAAAATTTGAACTTCTTGTTTTCGCGCCAAAAGTGCTCAATTTCATATTCATGTTGTGTTTCCCACTTGGGAGAATCTTAAACGCTATGGGTTCGTTGTATCTTTTAGTACATTATTTTGTAACGCTTCCCAAGGACAATTTTATGTTGTAAATGTACGTTTGATTTGGCCTGTTGTTATTGCTCGTGCTTCCGGCTGCTTGAGGAATATATTTCCCTATTTCGAACTTGGACTTCTCTCTTCAGTTAGCGGGGCTGGGACGCGTCAGCTTATTGATCTTTAGTCTCAGAGTTTTTATTCCGTTCTCAAATTAGGTGAACTCGTAATCGCTCCAGACATAGCACACTGAATACCAGTAAGCATGGACAGTTGTTCTGTTCTTGTATGCGATTCTTCTGCAGCGCGTCTCGAGGAAAAACTCAGAGCCTTCAAGTTTCACTCCAGATGCTTAGACATAATACTAATGAACCAGCATCCAAACTTCTATACTAATAACTACCATGTTTTTACTAGTAACTAATTTCGTAAGGCAATTCTTGAAGTTCTAATAGGAAGCGGTAACCAATGGAGTTCAACCATCGAAGACATTGGAAGTTATTCAAAAACATGAATTGATTGAGGTTAGACATGTACAACTGACTGCTTTAGAGACTAAGCATTCCTTAAATGACCTGACGATCTTGGGTTTGATCTCTCATTGTATGTCTAATACTATGATAAAATATCTATACAGTTCTAACTGGCTTACTGTGGTTGCATGCTTAACCTTCACAAACGTGTATACTGATAATTTTAGTATAAAGACGGCAAAATAAACTGAGAACTGCTACCATAATTATGATTCGTTAACCTACATAGCATGGTTTTACTTGTTTAGTTATTTCTTCCACCTCAACTCAAAAAAATCAACACAGGTCTTTCTTAATCATCGCTGAATTCATATTTTCGCTGCGAAAAGATAATCACAAACTTTCGAACGAACACCATTACATAGAATTTTGTTGACAGGATCAATATATTTCATTTCACGTTTGTAATTCACGTGCTATGTCAAAGTGTTCGTTTCTATGGCACAAAAAAATTAACTGAAATAGCATTGTCCGAATTCTAGTTCAATTAAATCATATAATATATCCCCGTGACAATATGATGGACATCTTTAGTGCCTGAATTTCTAAACAGATTTTCAATTCTATTAAATGCTTTTCTCCCTATGCATTGAGTAAAATTTCGTGCATCAGTTTTTTCCTGTTGAACAAACTCTAACTTTTTACTGTGACTACTACTTAATCAAGGTTACATACACACCGAACCAGACAAGCCATATGACATTTCAAGGCATCATAAAAATCAGACGTTAACGTGGGTGGGTTACGATGAGTACATAGTGTTAACTTACCCACAACCCTCGCTCGTATATATATATATATATATATATATATATATATATATATATATATATATATATATATATATATATATATATATATATATATATATATATATATATATGCGTGGTCAGTTTGTCTATAAATAAACGCACACTGGTTCCATTTTTATCCTGAATTTGGCAACAAACATTTTTCAGTCATTGTTTCCTTTTTCTGACTAGTTTACCAAGCCAATCTAAAAAAGAAGTGCATTATTAATTCACCCATATAGCTGATCACAAAACTCTCGATCTTCTCTCTTTTCGTTTATCTGTTAACTTAAAATAATTATCATCTACAGAAGTTTGTAGAAGGAATACCAACGACCATCAGGAATCTTGAATTCAGGGTTTCGAGTAGATTACCTATCAATAGACCAACAACACAGCATACTATTATTTTAGATAATTTTAAATTAATTTCAAAAACTTTGGAAAGTAATAAACTTTGATAAGAACTATTATATCCATTATTGACACTGCCTTACAGAGAGTACTTGAATATTTCTTAATTTCAAAAAACCGAATATATATTTAACATATAAGTTTTTCAATAATCTTGATACACAACAGTTGACTATATAACCACCATTTATATTTAAAATTAACTGAAGATTTTGTGTTATTCAATGACATTTGATTTGTGTTTCATGAATTTACTATCATATATTTTTAAAAATTAACTAAGGTCTAAGGTCTACTGAGAATAACATTATTTAGGCCTGCAATAATCAATGTCCTAACTGTGGTGTAGTTATTTGGTATTTTTAAACAGATATTTTTAACCTTATTTACATACTTGATTACGCATGTTAACCCTCATGGAGGAGTATAGGTCATCAACCATCATTCTCCATCCAACCCTGTCCTGGGCAATCCTTTCCAGGTGTTTCCAGTTTCTATTCATTCTTTTCATGTCTGCCTCCAATTCCCGACGATGTGTGTTCTTTGGCCTTCCTCTTTTCCGTTTCTCTTCAGGATTCCACCTTAGTGATTGCCTGGTGATGCAGTTTGATTTCTTCTTTCTTCAGCTGGAAGCTAGTTTGTCCTCTCTTACAAGAGTCTGTTGCTGATGGCATCCGATCAGTATCCTTCGTAGACAACTGTTTATAAATACGTGTGCATTTTTGATGATGGTTGTAGTAGTTCTCCACGTTTCATCTCCGTACAGTAGAACTGTCTTGATTTTCGTATTAAAGATTCTGACTTTAATATTGGTGGACAGTTTTTTCGAGTTCCATATGTTCTTCAACTGTAGGAATGCTGCCCTTACTTTGCCAACCCTCGCCTCTACATCTGCATCAGATATTGCTTGTTCATTGATAATGTTATCCAGATATGTGAAAGATTCTACATTTTCCAGAGCTTCTCCATCATGTGTGATTGGGTTGGTGTTCTCTGTGTTTTATTTGAGGATCTTGCTTCTTTCCTTGTGTATGCTGAGGCCTACTGATGCGATAGCTTCTGCTACACTAGTTGTCTTCATCTGTATTTGTTGATGTGTATGGGATAAAAAGGTCAAGTCATCTGAAATATCCAGACCTTCTAATTGATTCTAAGCTGTTCATTGTATTCCGTACTCTCACTCAGGTGTCGAGGTCTTCATAATCCAGTCAACCACCTGAAGAAAGAGAAAGGGGGAGAGTGAGCAGCCTTATCTGACTTCGATCCTCACTTGGAATGCATCTGTCATCTGTTCTCCATGCACTAACTTGAACCGTATACCGTTTTATGAATTCCGTATGATGCTGACGATTTTTCTCAGGCACACTATAGAGTCGAAGAAGATCCCATAAGGTTCTCCTATCCATTCTCTTAAACGCCTTCTCATAGTCAGGGCAGTGGATACATGGTGACGATTCCCATTCAGCCGATTGTTCTACAATGATCCATAGTGTCGCGATTTGGTTTGTGCACGGCCGATCCTCACGCAATTCAGCCTGTTGATCTCGAAGTTGGGCAACTACTGAAACTGCCATCAGATTCAGCAACACTCTGTTACAAACTTTTCCTGGTACTGACAGTAGTGTGGTGCCACTGTAGTTCTCACACCTGCTCAGATCTCCATTCTTTGGAATTTTGATGAGGTATCCTTCTTTCCAGTCACTTGTTCATCCTCCCAAATCTTCCTGAATTGAATGTGGAATATGTTTGCAGTTGCTTTGATGTCTAACTTCAGAGCTTCAGCTGGTATACTTTCACATCGTGCTGCTTTCCCGCTCTTGATTTGTCTGATGGCCATTCTGATTTCTTCCGTCGTTGGTGGATTGACATCTATAGGAAGATCTGTGTGTGCTACCTCAATGTCCGGTGAATTCAATGGAGCTGGTCTATTCTAGAGTTCTTCGGAGTATTCCATCCATCTATTCCTCTATCCTTGAATTTTAGTGATTGTCCTGCATTATTTGTCCTTGACCTGTCTCTGGTTTACTATATTTCCCTGCCAGTTTCTACGCTGTATCATATAGTTATCTGATATTTCCTTCTCTAGAGGCTTTCTCCACTGTCGTTGCTAGCTCTTTCATGTATTTCTGCTCATCGGCTATAATGCACTTCTGCACTTGCTTGTTTGCTTCTATGTACTCAGCTTATGATTGGACTTTCTCTGCTCGTGTTCGGCTGTTGTTAATTGCTGTCTTATTGTTCTTCCTTTATTTGATCCTGTCCAGTGTTTCTATAGAGATTCATTCCTTATGATGATGCTTCTTGAGACCCAAAACCTCTTGACACGTTGAAGTTAATGCTTCTCTGATACCTTTCCAGTTGTCCTCCATAGTAGTTTCTTCTTGCTTCAATAGATCCTGTAAGGCTTGGAACCTGTTGTTGAGAGCTATCTTGAATTCATTGAGTCTGTCAGTATCTCGAATGAAGGCTGTATTGAACCTTTGTATTGCTGTTTGTCCAGTTTTCCAGTTCTTTTTTAGCTTCAGTTTTAAATTGGCTACAACTAGGTGGTGATCTGAAGCTATGTTAGCACCTCTCCTGGTTCTCACATCTTCCATTGTCCTTCGGAACTTTTTATTGATGCAAATATGATCTATCTGGTTCTCTGTGGTGTGGTCCGGTGAGATTTATGTAGCTTTGTGTATACGTTTGTGTGGAAATATTGTGCCACCTATGACCAATTTGTTGAATGCACATAGATTTGAAAATCTTTCCCCATTTTCATTTCTTTCTCCCAGTCCATGTCGTCCTATGATATCTTCATATCCGGTGTTGTTCATTCCAACTTTGGCGTCTAGATCTCCCATCAGAATAGTGAGGTCCTTTCTTGGGCACTTTGCTGTGGTTGACTGCAGCCTCTCATATAACAGTCATTGGTGGGTGCATAACACTGGATAAAATTCATCGTGATTCCCTCCTTCTTTGTTTTGAAGGATGCGTTGATGATCCTGAATCCATGAGATTCCCGCCCAATAAGTTCATTTTGTGCTTGTTTGGACAGCATCAGATCAACTCCCTGAGTGTGTGGAGCATTTTCCTCGTCGTGACCGGAGTATAGCAGCACCTCTTCCGTATGTATCTTTTGCTGTCCAGCTTGGGTTCAATGGGTTTCAGTGATGTCGAGCAGTTATTTGGTAGTAATACATGTCTTGTTAGTATTAACAAACTAAAAAAACACAACGGAAGACACATGACCAAGCATCCTTACTTTTTCCATAATTACTACACGTCAGAAGATCCCTCAGTTCTTTTTATACTTAGACTAGTGTCGCATCGTTTGTGTGTTACAGTTAAGGATCAAATATATTTTATTTTTCCTAAAAATTGACACCTACCTTTTTTGAATACAAGGTTTAAAAGAGTTTGTAATGAGTATGGACCCATCTTACTGTATCAATTCATCTTCTAAGTTTATTAATGAAACTGTTATAAAACTTTGATTTCTTCAAAGATTAACAAACTACATTGATCTATGAATTTATCAAAATATCCAATTAAATTTCTTATGAAACTTGATAAGTTCTCAATGATCCAAACTTACTTATTTCATACATTTTACTTCATGAATTCATTTTTCCTTTTGAACAATATTCTTTATGTTTCATTTTAACTACCATAGAGACAATAATTTCCATGTTTTCCAGTTTTTCAACTTTTGTTTGTTTTAACTTTAAACAAAATAAATCACACAGCTATATATATTTATCAAAGCCTGACTGAAGAATTTAAGCAATAAATCTAAGTGTTTTTCAATGTTCTAATTTTGTAATGAAAACTTAAATTAAGAAATTTAAATTGTTATTTTAAAATACCCATCAAATTGTTTCTAATGTCAAATAATCTAATGAACAATTTAATTATTTACATAATTTAACCTGATGAAAAATAAATTTAATCAAGTATTATACTTTTATTTTTAAATCATTCTTTTAAATAATATTAGAAATTCTTGCATAAATTGTGTGGGGTTGTTAGGAGGAGGAGGAGGAGGGGGGGGATACAGAGTTTTGTAAAATCTTTTGAATTAAACAACAAATAAATAAACTGTATGAAGACTATAAAAGTTTACTAATGTAGTTTCTTCTATACAATACTTACTTATACAACTTGAATTGTATAATGAAATAATCGATTTAAAAATAGAGTAGTATTGATTTATGAGAATATTCAATATGTGTATTCTTCACTTTAGCTGGGAGTGGGATGGGGTGGGGAGGGGAAGGAGGCGGTGGTAATAGATACAAGTGGTATGATGAAATTAGTAATAAAAATAAAAGAATTAATGAATACTTCTTTCACATGTTTAACAAAAACGAATTTTTATAATAATATTAAAATTTAGTTTATTCAACCTAAGTGGTAATATTTTTTGTTTTAAAAGAATATATCTCATATCTTATTTGATTAAGGGAACTTTACACAGTATATATATATAAGTAGTTCTACCTTCTTTATTATTAAGTCATGTGAAAGATCAGGTGATATATTCTTAATAAAAATGAAAAATAATTACAACTGTCAACCAATTCAGATGATTTTAGTTTTTGTAATATGTAATTTATGATCAATTAGTTAACAAAAAAAGTTTTTTTTTTGGTTTTTGGTTTTTGAAAGAAAAAAATTTTTTTTTCTAATTTTATCTTATTTCAATACAATTCAGAGGATTTCCAACGAATTTTAATGAAATTTCATTTTATTAATTGTTCATAGTGTCAGTCATAGTTGTAGTTTGTTACTAGGCCTTATAGTAAAACGAAAAAATATATATACATACGACTGGTTAAAATATATTCAGTGTTTTCAAGAGAGAAAAAAAAGAAGTACAATAATAGTTATATGTTCTTTTTTTAGTGCTGAAAATCTACTTAGTTGTAGGATGGATTGTCAGACAAAAAGAAACCAGTTTTCTTTTTAGGCTGAGATTAACACATATCTCATGTTGTTAAGATCATGTTAAATCAACGCTTCAATGTTTAAATTTTCAACTCAAAAGTAGATTATTATAAAAGTTAGTTTGTACCATAAACAATATTAGTTATGTTTTATCATTTTTCCTAAACAAAATTCGTTATAGTTGTAGGTTAAATCCGTATAGTAGATCGGTAGACCAATGATTAAAGTAGAATCTTTGAATCCCACTTCACCAACTTCTCTTTGGGTAACCGAGTAGTACTATTAAACCACACACATAGTGTTGCTCAGTGCTTTGTGAGTAAATTAATTGATTAATTATTAGTGTCGAAATTATAGAGATTTGTAACTCAAAGGGATATTTTTTAGTAAACGGACTACACTCATCAAAACAGACTCTGCGTTGAGTTATCTACTAGGTAAGTAGAAGTCTTCTAAAGACAATTAGACTGCATCTTCTTTGCATTGCCGAAGTATTAGCCATACATCTGGAAAAAGCCCATAATTGTGTGTGCGAAAGAGACTGGTACAACCTCTTCTTCTACCATGATCTTAATGTCTTATAATTTTTTTATCTTCTTCATACTCTTCTTCCTTTACAGCCATCTGCTTCACCTTCCATCTTCCTCTTTAATCCTCTAGCCCCAACTGGTTTATTTCTGTTTCTATGATCATCTTGATTACATTTATTCTCAATCACATCATTTTATCTTATCATGCTAAGCCATCCTTTCCTAATGATAATTTCCCTATCTATCATTTGATCAATACTTAAGGCATTAATAATCGAACGATTATTAAACTTCCCTTGCTTTAAAAAAAATTCTTTAATACCTTTGTTTATTTAACCTCACTATCACCATGTCTAACAGAAGTTTATTATCATTATTATTATCATCCTGTAAAAATAAGTATATATATTTGCGATTGTACAGCTCTGAAAATGAATTTTCCGAAAAGAGAACTCTTCGCTGAACTAATCTTTCTTATCAACTGGATACGTACGATAATATTGCATTATCTGAAATAGATAATTTATTATTATCTTGAACATCATCAGCACTGCTTAATTTGATAAAATTGTTTCGCTTCATTATGATTGTTACGTTTTTTGAGTATCAATACATATTCTATAGGAGATATGTAACTTATATTTGGGATTAATCAACTAATAAATAGTGGTTCAGTGGTTAAGCGCTCGCGCGCGAGACTGATAGCTCCCGGGTTCAAATCCAGCTAGGCGGAGTCGTGGGTACATACTGCTAAGGAGTTCCACAATAGGACAAAACGACCGTCCAGTGCTTCCAGGTTTTTCATGGTGGTCTAGCTTCAATTGACTCATGATCTCAACTATTGAAATCACTACAATGTACACAAAACCCCCTCTGATAATAACAAATAGGTGAAACTTTAGAAAGTTATAAACTATTTTTACCAAACATTTATTTATTTTTAAAAATACTTCAGTAAACTATAACATAAATACTAAATTTAGGATATTTATCTATTAGCTACCACACTTAACAATAAAAACGTATATACATATATAAACTATTAATTCAGAATGAGTTTCATTTGAACTTTCAATTTAATCAATAAGTCCAGAAAATAAATCACATTTGGAAAACCTACACACAGCACTTGTAATATATGTGTTATTTCTAGGGAATTATTGAATTGAAATAACCTAGTTCACACAATCAAGTAGAAAATTAAATTTAATAATATTTTTTTTGATAAATATTGAAATTTTACACATTAATAAATGACCATAATGAAAAATTAAGAGGTTGATTTAAAAAAATAATAATAAACCAAATATATTGAACATTTCAGGTTGAGATCGTAAGTGATCAGTCGAATTCAATCGAGTCTATTGTGAGATAGTAACTCACTGTGAATGTGTCGCTCAATTTCGTGGATTGGTTGAAGTTAGATATCAATACTATTGAATGTCGGCTCAGTGGTCTAGTGGTTAAGCGTTCGCACGCGAAACCGACAGGTCCCGAGTTCGAATCGGGATCGTAGACGCGCATTGCTGTGGAGTTCCACAATAGGACGGAACGGCTATCCAGTGCTTTTAGGTTTTCCATTGTGGTCTAGTTTCAATTGACTCATGATCTCAACCATTCAAAAACAATGAACATTCATAAAAACCATCTTATATTCCGTAATCAGAACAAGTCTTTATTAACAAATTCAGTTTACTAAAAAGAAAATGTGACAATTCGCTGCTACAGATTACTATTATAAAAATGTAGGTAGAGTACATGAATAGTGTAAAAATAAAATCGTTAACTAGATAAATAGATTCTTTTAATAGATTTCTATGAATAAAAGTTGGTCTTTCTTTTCTTTTAAGAAAAAACTAATGAAAGAAATTACAAAAACTAAATTAACCGATGTCTGTTAATTGGAGCAGCAAGAAAATGAATCTCAAAATATAGAGATTACTTAGGCAAACAAATCTAATTAGCTCTAAATTATATAAACAACTCAAAGTATACTAAAAAGTATTCTAGTTTGACCTATTCTTGACGAAGGGGACTGAACTAAGCTTATCATGATATTGCTCTGAGGATAATACTACACTTGAAGCGCATCAGAAAGTTGATTTCACATCAGTCACTTCATTACATATTACGCATTAAAAACATTAATTTCACTCCTTGAGTTAATCTATACAATAGTTCATAAGAGTAAGATTAGCTATGACAGTATATTATCGATCTGACTAGAAAATTGACAATATTATTTTAAAGAACGTTCATCAAGATTGCACTGGATAGGTTTACTAATGAGACCCACAAACATACTGTTGGTATGGCTATATGTATATAAAAACGACTTTCAATTTCAAGTCTCCGTGTTTAAACGATAAAACACGAATCTCGGTAAGAAATTAAATTTACATAAATGATTGCATGTGTTCTTATCATTCGAACTGTTCTAGATGAATCATCGTCATCGCTTTATCGAGAAACACATTTCATGTGATAACAGTCCAAGATACATTTCTGGATTGACTACAGTCAACCAAAAAGGTTCTATGGTGAAATTTTTTAATCAATTTCCTAAACAAATTTCTAAGCAACTATTCTATTCCTACATGGAGAACGAAAAAACACCGTATAGCTTCATGAAAAGCCACTTACTCTCCGCTACTTACCTAATGATTTAGAAAACTATCTTAGTGTCATTAATGAGATTTCGGTGAAATATTGAAAAGTCTATACTTATCGAGACTGAAAATAATCACGTCTATTTATCAAACTTCAGTTTGAGTTCACACATTCCGTTTATAATGGACTAAAATATGAGAAATAAAACAGAGGACTTCTTTCTAGCAATACATTCTGTTGTCGTTACACACAAATATAGTAGCGAGTAATCACTTTAAACACACTCCAGTGACACCGGTTACATTATTCAACTTACTCAATTTGCGTTAGCTAATCTTCTCAGTTGAACTCATTTTTCAAAATTACTCCTAATCATTATATAATTCGAGTTTTTCTGTTATAAATGAAATCACTGAAATAGACTTTAATCGACATCATCTTATGACGAAAAGCTACTCAACTAAGAAAATTTCATTCAATGATTTGTAGGTAAATAAAGAGGAGTTAGATTACAGGATGGTAGAGTTCAATAAACATCACAATCCGTAAGATCATCAGTTGACTTGTACAGAAAGCCTGAACTCAAGTCATTACATTACTGATTTACTTCACTAATAATGATACATAAAATAATTTCCAAGTTTAATTTATTCTACATGTCTTGATAAACTTTTACTTAGTGACAAAAACGGGTTGTTCGAAGGGATACTTTCATGTAGAATCGATCAATTTTGTATAAAAAGACAGTACCATGTATAAGTGTTACTAACAAGATGTAAAAACCAACTAATTTTGCAGTTGAGAAATTTCTTTAGAATTTACGCATCACTTACGTAAAAACGAGTTTAAAGTTTTGATCAGCCCAGACAAAACAACTTGATAGAACGACAGATAAAGTGAGAAACATTATTTAGTAAGTTTGGTGATAAATAAGAATTGCGAGTGAGAAAACCAGAGGTACTAATCGGTACATTCTTTTAACGAATACTTGCAAGATATTTGATAATTGCAATATGTAATAAAGAAAAACAATTTTTCTGAATTAAAATTTGAGAATATTTTATCTAAAATAAAATTGTAATTTGATTAGTTTCTTTTCTATTTCAATGGTCACAAGAAACTATGTCATACCATAAAATAGATGAAATCGCAATTATATATAAGTATGGTTTTATTCGTTATAGAAAGTATGACGCGATTTACATTATTCGTTGGGATGAACTTTATCAGTTTTTTATTGCGAGTAAAACTTCATGTTTTTTTTCTCTTTACAAATTGATCGATCAAATTCGCATAAACTGAATACAACAATATGCAGTAATTTGTAATAATACTGATGAAATTGAATAGATACTATTTTTGTTACTATGCAATTAAGCACATAGTACGCTAGCCAAAAAAACAATGTAATCCAACTTGGTATTCGAGTGAATAGATGCGAAGAGTTTCTAGTTGGATTATGAAGTATCTAGGATGGTAATATTATATGGATGGGAAACTGAAATATCTTTCATTGTTACATGCATAGATCCAACAATGTTTGGTGACAAAAAAGATGATGAACATTATTTACGTTCGACAAAAGTGAATCAAGTCCACTTAGCATTATACAACTAGGTCATTACTTCTATTTTCAAAATATTCGTAAGATGCGCAAAAACACAATAATGTGCAATTTGGTTTTCCGAAACATTATATCACATATACAATATCCTACAAAACCTTATCCTATAAATGACCTAAGTAATGCTCATTTATATTTTTCCATATCACAGCTTGAAGTTAATAGTATATGGATATGTATTGTTGAAAAAAATATTCTAGTAAATACAAATATGCTTTTGCTCTAAAAGTCACCTAAATAAGAGTGTGCCATGCAGTGACCCCTTATGATAGTTAAGAAAAACTATGTTAAACATCTACTTTCTACTAACACAACACACATGATAGTTATCATTCGAACGAGAATGACCATTATCTATTCAAAAGTCTTCATGCAAAGAAAAACCCAATTAGGATGAACCTATTTGCACAATGACCAATATTCGACTACAAATTATGATTGAATTTCCTACTAGTTAACACTAAATAAGAGATAGTATAGGTTCGTTATTTAACTAATTGATTGAACACATATACACTCAAGAATATAAAAGCAAAATAATACAAATAAAATATACTAGAAAGTAATAATCTCTATTTCAAGGAACACAAGAAAATCATGGAAAAATAAAGATTCTTTTTTGCGTTTTGTGTAAATCTGAAATATTCTAACAACAAAAAACCCGTCATTGTGTAATTTGAGATGTGTATATGTGTGCAGGTACACAGTCTGTAAATGAATAAGTTATTTTTCCTCTATTACATAAATATATATATAGTCTGTTATATTTATCATTCAACAATGAGTGTATAGGTATTTAGAAATCCCGATAATATTAATAATCATTAATTTTAAGAGCAATAATAATCTAGTTAGTAATAATGTACACAAGCTAATAAAAGACGATACTTTTAAGTAATATTGACAGTAACCTTCTAAAAAGTCTTTTATTTTACGTAATTCATAATAACAATAATATAAAGGGAGACTGACTTTAATCATAGTAATCGTGAACACAGCAAAAACATGAGAAATTATATGGAAAAGAAAAACAAGTATGAAATTTCTGTGTATCTCATGTAAAATCTTGATATTTTCCTCCCAAAAAAAAAATAATTTTCCTCTCCCCCGATTATTTACTTTTGTTTGTATTCTGCATATCATTATATGCACAAGTATGGATACGGCATTTTAAAAAAGAAGGGAATAAACATACACAAGTACACCACAGATTAGAAAGCTTAACAGTAATAAATAATAATAATTGTCATAGTCACAATCTGCATCTATGAATGATGATAAATCTGTTTATATATATATATATATATATATATATATATATATATATATATATATATATATATATATATATATATATATATATATATATATATATATATATATATATTAGAAAGAGAAATATATTGTCTATGCATAGAAGTGCATGTACAGTCAATAGGCATTTATACATTCATAAAAGAGAAAAAGAAATAGTAAATAATAAACTGAAAATTTCAATTGAAAGTGAACAATAATAATAGAAGTTAGTTTGGCGCTTATGGGCAAATAAAAAGCAAAGAAATCAAAGAGTAAACAAAACAATAATAACAACGAACATTTTAATAAACAAAATCCAATACAGCCCAACATAATAATAATAATCACACCAAAAACAAAATATATCAAGGGGAAAACAAACCAAAAGCAAACTCTCTGAATAATAATATTGTCAAAAGCACTATTTTATTGAAATTTCATTTTATAAATAAATGAATTACATCAATTTATAGATAAATAATAATATAATGGGAGGTTGGAGAGAGGCCAGGCAAAGCAAGAAAATTTAACTAAAAATAAAAAATATTTTATTCATGATAATACAATATGAATATTATGCCTTTTTTTCTTTATCATCAAATAGTACGCACTAGTGTGGATAGAACAAGAACACAGACAAACTAATCATTTAAAGGAAACGAAAGATAATGGATCGTATGTAATGTAACAGGTAGTAATAAATGAGAAAAGAAAACGAAAAACAAAACGGAATAATCTAACATCTGAAGTGTAAATAATCTGTGTACACTATAATCTTTGTTAATCTAGATTTACATTCAATAAGTATCTATGTAGAATATTCCAGTTAATTGATTTGAACATTATTTATTTACTCTGATTTGATTTTTTTTAAATAAAAAAGAGGGGAACGGCAATAATCATCAAAAATAATGTAACAAAACAAAAAATAACTCCAAATGTGAAATGAAAATAATTTAAGAGGTGAAATAAGGCAACAATTGATGGATATACACACACACGCAGAGACAGGGGAGGTGTAAGGAGATGGAGAAAATTCTCAATATTGAATAGTATCATCGCTAACTTGCAATGATAATAATAATAATGGTAGTAACGAGCTAGAGATTCATTCAGAACAGTGACATTTTCTTCTACCGAATAAAAATAAGTTGAACAAAAATGAACAAAACAGAAGTAGGATGATGATCAGTGGTTCTGCAGGAAAACACTTGACTGTGGAGTTCTTGGTAGATTATGTGGATAGCACTCATATGCAGAATTAGGCTGTAAAGTAAATGAAAAAATGTTGGGTTTGAGATAGAAAAGGTTTTTATATATCTTGTACGTATACGATACTGAAAATCATAGACAAAACAAAGGTATCTAATAAATGCCTTTAACATAATTAAAAATAATTAGTAAAAACTAGATGAATCAGTAGTATCACCAAAGAGGCTTCGTATACCAAATCGAATTGTGAAGTAAATCGAATAGCTGAATGATTTACACTAGGAATTCGACTGATATACTAATGAGATGGATAATAAGTGATTTAAAGAAACGTGAATGTAAATTGAGTGAAATGGGAAATTTCTCATGTGCTTTAGTGGATGTGAAAATAAGATTGTTGATGAATACTAAGTTGAATCAAACCTAGACCTACCAAATGATTTTGCAATTTCAGAAATTTCCAACAAATCAATAAAAAAATCATCGTCGAAATCGTCATGTAGATTTTTGCAAATATCACTCAGAGAGTAAATGAAAAAAGATTCAAAAGAATGTAGAAGGTTGGACAGGAAGCCTATCAGTCACAGGAGTTAAGGTTTCTGAATGTGGCCTGTCAGGGCTGAGAATGTTCAACAACCTCCTATGTTTCATTGCTGTTGACTTTAAAGGATGCCTCAGATTTCGTGATATCACTTTATTATCAATCCTGAGGTCCAGATATGTGTGTTTAGTAGTAGTGACTAAGTTAACTAGGATCATCATTTTGTGCAAATGTGCTGTGGCAATGCTTTTAGAATTTTATTCCAATGGCTCCCGTTTTATCTTGATAAAACAAAGGTATTGTTACTCGTTATACTTTGCCGACACAACTGGTTATCTGTTCCTATATACCTGGACTAGGATTGGCTAGGAGTCCTAGTAATCCCTTAATTAGGTAATTACAGATGCTACACCTCAGAATCGAAATTAATCTCAACCCTGTTGTAATTTTTCATAACATTCTTCATAAAAGTAAAAAGAACTTTCTTAGATTAAAGAAATCTTGGTTGTGTATTTTGCTTAATTGGACTTAATTCTCTATTAGATACCGTTTTCTTATTACAGATTATACAACCTTTTCCTCTTATATTTCTTCTCAATACTTTTGGTTCACATTATCTGAATCATTGTTTTTGACCCCTGTGATATCATAATGTATAAGTTATAATCACTAAATAAATGAAATGTGCTAAATCCACGTATTTACAACTTTTTTATGATAGTTTTAATCTGTTTAAACCTTGTCCACAAAATACAAAGATTATTATTCAAAATCATATAGCTTGAATTCGACAGTGACCCCGTCGTCACTGGAAATACAATCGATATTTGTATAGTTTTTGAGTACGTAATGAAAAATCCAGAAATCAGTATGAAAGAATTCAAATAGACAGTATTCTCTTAGTGGATAAAAAATTAAACCAGTGACTTGGAAATAAACTAGTCAAAAGAGTATAAATAAAACATTATGATATTCAGCAGCACCATAAATAAGAACTTCAAAGGATTTCCAAAAACTGGCAAACGACAGCATTTTATTCCGGATTTTACTGTGCAGTGGAAATATTATCTAAATAAATAACCATATGAAGAATTCAAGATAAATGAACACAAGTTGTACATATTTTCATATCAAATTAACGTACTCTACTATCAAAGCTTCCATCTTGTGACGCCACTTCTTCCTCAATCTTCTCTGATGTTGGATGATCAGTAAAGCTTGATCGAGACGAGCATCCTGGACGTCGAGTATCTGATTTGTTACATAATGAACCACAATCATCTGTTCTTTCTTCTTCTTCACCATGTTCTCTTTTTATATTGACATTGTGTCTTGATTGGACTGGGTGTAATTTGGAACCGCTGAAATCAAGATCAGCTGGAGTTTCATTTTGCATCATTAATTCATGTAAATATCGACTATCACTTGCATTTGTATGTGCAGGATGCATTGAGTGTCGTGAAACAGATGTGGACAAATTCGGTGTATTTCCACTACTATTAGAACCACGTTGATTTGCTTCATTTAATAAAAGCCATGACTGATAAACAGCTTCAAGTGACTGTAAATTTCTCAATGAATTGGCAGATGAGGAGTGATGTAACTGTTCACTAGATTTTAGATCACCACTAGGTTCCGAGGTCATTTTCTCAAGGCTCTTTACATTCATTTAAGTAAAACAAAAAGTACAGATAAATTAAAAACAATCTCACCCATTTTTTACTCAATCTATTTGTTTATTTATCTGGAAATTTAATCGTTAAAATAAGCCTTCATTTGAGCAATAAATAAAAATACAATGAGCCTAAAATGATGACATAGTTTGAAATTCCGAAAACCGGGTTACTGAAAATCAATAAGTAACGTGCAGAATAGATAGCTAGCAAGCGTACAATTATTGTGCCTATATACATATATATATGGATAGGAAGTGAATCTAAGCTATCATGAAATAACGGACAAACATTGGGTAAATGAAGTATCTGACTTGTAGATGCTAAACTAGCATACATGAGTGTCATGATAACTAGGTTAATAGAAAAAGTATACACAAGTGAATTTTATATAAAAGGGAATGAGAAACAAACTTTAAATAGTAACAACGTGACCAAAAATTACAACACTGGCAAATTATTGGACCACAATGGGATAGAAAACTCAGACAATGTCTAAATTGAGGACATTCTATTCAATCAACAGTAATAATACTAGTAAATCAAAAGTATAAAAATGAACAGAAACGAAAATATATTGTGGGTAATATTCTCTGTTCATCTACGCAAACACTCAGAAATCTAATTCGTCTAATATTCTATAGCAAAGAACTATGAGAAATTGCACAAGGAAAGGCTTTTTGTCAACTAGTTCCGAAGGAATATGAAGAAAAAAATCAACGAAGTATTTTGCCTAATTTCTGCGTAAATTTTATTGATACATAGTCAGCGATGTCTTTAAACTGGTCAACTTGTTTCTCTTTTTAAGAAAGATATTACTAAATCTTATAGCTGACGCAACGTATCAGCAAAAACATATACGAAAGTGAAAATAAGATAAGTTCCGTTATATGGTGTAAAACACGAGACATGAGTAGTAGGATTAGGAGGATAAAAAGTATCAAGGTTGTCTCATGCCACGAAGCATAAGTAAAGCGAACTTTGTTTTGTTTTTTTAGGGACCCACATAAGAAGCTATAGACTTCTTATAACACATTTGAATGCACAAATGGTCTCCAATACAGCTGACCATATTGACCCACATTCATTCATCTTGCGCGATTGGTTTTACAGATTTGATTCAAATCACCTGTATAGTTACTTCTAATCCTATCACATCTTTCCTGTGATATTTTTATAAAAGATAAATAACTTGGATGAGATTTTAATACTACTGTATTTGATTTAATAATTTTATAGGTAGTCAGTCACAAAGCATATCATATTCACGAAAAACTAATAATGATAAAATGGATATGTTAATATTTCAACGAAGAATAAATAAATGGTAACTGCTACTATATATATATTCGTATTTCTTTTATCATAAACTTTTATTTGACCTATTGGCTACTGTTATAGATTGTACCATTCTTAACTTATTCTCAATTTATTAGTTACAGTATACATATTCACAGCTAATTTTGGCTTGAACTTGTATGATAATTATCTTTTATTTTATGGTATGATGCAGTCTGGTCTGTTTTTATATAAACCACGTATGTCTGAAATATACGACTCATACAGAGAAGGCTGATATTTGTGTTCTGGACTGAACGGGCTGGGCTAGGCGAGAGGTTGTTATACAGAGGACCAATAAGGACTCAAAGTTTACTCAAGGCTGCTCGTACTGGTTAACGAATCATTAGCTTAGTACAGAGAAAAGGTCATATAAGTCGGTGTTCTGAATGGCGATTTCGTCACGTGATAATTGACAGAGGCATAAATTATAATAGGATACAAATATAATACAACATAATAAAATAATGTCCTGTAGAAATACAAATCCCTTGGACGAAACTCAACTAAATAGACGATGAGCGATTCTATTCAGAAGGAAAAGAAGACAAAATCTTACCTCAATACGTTGTAAAAGGAGGGGGATTAGTTGGCGTGCTATCGTATTTTCTTGTTTAAGACTTTCCATTCTTGAAACAGCTTCACGTAACTCCATAATGTAACTAACTGAAAGTCGGAGCACACTACCTTTATTTCGTCGACCATCTCTATAAGAAATGAATAGTTTTTTAAAACATAGTACATCATTCAAAAAATGTTTTAAGACCATTATTGAAAAGCGACTTGTCAAACGAGAGAGAAAACAAGGTAGTTCTTACCATAAACTTAAAACTAACTGGAGAACAAATGGAAAACCCAAGAGTACTTGTTAGTTGTTCCAGCTAAAATATCCATTCGACTAAAAAATCTACACTGAGTAGCAATTTAACCCTAATAGACAGATATCTGGAAATTTGGTCATTTTTAGTCGGTTGATGATTCTCGTTATGAACTGAGATTAGATGAAATTTCAACTGGAAACAGGAAGGGTAAAACATCAATCGTATCTAATTCCAAAATATTCCTATATAATACGAAATCCTATTGGAACAGACTTAATGAAACAAAAGTTACACTACAACCAGTGTATCAGATCCTAATAATTAATATTTTTAATATAGAAACCAATTGAATGTGGGCAGATTGTGTTGCAGTACGATATGTGAGGAAACTGCCTTTACCACCAAGCAAGTTTTAAATTTTCACTTTAAGCAGTGTCAATTGGCAATAGGTTGTTATTAAATTTAAGGATACTATTGACGAGAACCCAGTGGTTCAAAAAAAAGTACTAAATCCGCTCACGAAGAGGATACCGTCATCGCTAAACATGATAAAGAGGTACAAAGTCACTAGGTTTTCAGTCACTTATCGAATTTTGTTTGTATGATGACGAAATTATCCTATTTTTTTGGATTTCATAATTGACTCATTATCTACTGAAAGAAGTATTCTTATATACGCCACGGAGAACCACATTACGCGAAACTTGGAAATAATGAATGTTGTTACTTATATTAGGTCAGAATCGATCATCACACTAGGGATAAAACTTTGAGAAATATAAGCAGACTGAAGAATGAAAGTTACAAATTCATAAGAACAACTGCATTCTAAAATATCAAAGATGACAGTGATTACAAGGAAAAGCCTAAAATAACAAATAACTAACTTACACATCTCGATACAGTTCCGGTGGGAGTAAGCTACTGAGATAGACGATTTGTGAGTTAATATAATCTCTTCGCTTCCGTTCAACTAGGCATTGAAAAATGATGAAAAAAAGACATGATAACTAAGATTTCTAAAGAATATATGGATTAACTTCAAAAAACAGCAGATTCAATAGGTAAAGTTATTATGCAACGAAATGAATTTATCTAGTCAATAAGAAAACTGTAAAAATGAATCCACATATAGTTATGATCAAACGAACTTTGATAATTCACAAACAAAACACTTAAAATAGGTTAACGAATACTGTTTTACGGATCACAACATCAACTGATTTATAAGCCAAGTTGAAAGTGAGAGCTGCTTGTTCAAAGACATTAAAGTGAGCTCTTCAATAAGATCAAAGCATACCAACACGCAAATATTAATGTACTCTTTGAATTACTGAATGAAAGATCGCAAAAATGTAACATACTGTTATAAAATAAGGAAATAATCAACTTTACTTTCAACTCAACAGAATTATTAAAAGTCAGATAATCGAGTGAACGCACATGTTTATTCAGTCATAATTTATATAGGATTCTGCAGGTCATCGTAAATCGCCACAATGACCGTTAATAAAATCAGAATAAATGAACAAGAGAAGATACAAAATAATGTCATTAAAAGTGAATACTAAGCACACAAAATGTAGTTTGGAAAGAACGAATGAAATGGGGGGATAAATCGTAAAGCTTCAGAAATATAGTGGCTATGGCACCACAGATTATGATCATCTTGTAGACATAAAATAAGGACCCTAAACATGACGAAACGATTGATCAAAGTAAATAATTGATTGATGGACTGATGCTATATATTAATAACAATTTACAATTTTAAGTAATAGGTTGAAATTTAAACTTGACAGAAATACTAAACAACCAAACAAACCAAATCATTTTTAGGAGTTTTAACTGGGTTTGTTGGTATTAAGCACACATAACTCAATACAAATATGGATTGATTTCTAACAATTCATGTATACTAACATTTTACGACAAATTAATTTTTATTTCAGTGACTTAACATTATTTCGTCAACATGTGGTGTATCGATGTGAAAAAATGGGGTCTATTTATTGATATGTTGATGAAAACAATTATGAGTACCAGTGGAATCGATTTACTGCACTATATTTTGCATGTTGCAAAAATAACATGCCAACGTTCACGCGCAATCTTGTAAACAGAATAACAGAAAAAATAACAAGCCAATGAGCCATAGAGATCATCCTAGTATGTGCACAAATATTATGAAGAAAATAATCACTGATTGGAGATCTGAAATTTCACGTTTACAAAAATTCTTATTTTGCATTTTGTGACGGATAATGAGAACGTAAATAATAAATACAACCAACCTTTCAAAAATATTAGTTTCTTGCCAACTTCACAGAAAAAAAAAGATTAAATTATATTCTAATAGCTTGCTTAAAGTCGATTGATGAGGAGTCTGATGGAAATTTAAAATTCATAAAAATTAGGCTTAACCTAAGAATTGCTTGACAACAAAACACGATTGTCATCTGAATAAACAACAAGTTGATCAAATTATATATAAAATCAAATACGGTATTTTCTCTGTAGAATAACCATGTACATTTATTTTGTAGGTAAATTAATTATATAATACAAAATTACTACCATCAATATTAGTAACAGTACACTAGTAAATTAAAAAGGAAATTTACGTAAAGCTGGCTTTGAAATGCTATATATATATATATATATATATATATATATATATATATATATATATATATATATAAACTAATCTCTAAAAGAACCTTTTACAGACGAAAACAATCTAAGCTAGGGGTTTTTGTTTTAGCAGGCCGTAAAACCAAACTGATCCAGCTCATTACTAAGGAAATCAGAACGAGAAAAAAACGAAACAATCAGCAACTTCAAAACAATAGTAAACTGACTTCTGTTATGACTCTCCTTTTTTGAACGTTGCTTTTGACTGACAGCTTTAGCAGGATCTTGAACTGGGTGATTAGACAATACTGGAGGTGTACTAAATAGATTCGAACTTGAAGAGCTATTCGGAGAACAAAAGGCTTGATGGGGTGCTGAACTAGAAGTGGTAGTGGATGAAAGTGAAGGTGCATAGATTGGTACTGGAGCAGTAGTTGGGGAATGAGAATTGGGTAAAAGCATTCCTAAACGTATATTCTGTACATCGGAAGGACAGCATCCAGATTGAGTGGCAGGACTTAATACGATAGAACGAGATTTATTTGATGTAGAGGAGCTGGAATAATTGGTAGAATATGCATAGTGTGAATTAGTTTTCTGATGACAATCCATTAAATCAGTAGTTGTCGGCATTGAACTAGCAGGAGAAGAGCTAACCATACCACTATAAGTAGCAGTTGAACCTGGGATCAATGGAATTAAATGTGCGGGTTGTCCGTGAAAGGAAGAAGCTTGTGGTTGGTTGTGAACTGATGTACTTCCAAAGGGCTGCCATGCAAAAACTGAATGTGGAGCCATATTAGGTGTTCCTTTACTGATTGGAGCACTTGAACTGCCTTCTAAAGATGGTAGACGTTGTCCATAGTCAAACTAGAAAATCGAGAGAAAAATGAGATGATAAATACTGGGAAATGCAAAAAAGTAAACTAACAACAGAAGGGCGACACTCAAGTGAAGTTAGAAAAGTAAATAGACTACCCTAAACAAACATCCTATAGACGAACACAATGCAAAAACCGGTACTACATTACAGTGTTTGAGAGTTACAAGAAAGACTGAATTACCTTTAATACATAGTATCTAGTATTTTCTCTATGACTTACTAGAGTCAAGAAACATTCGTAAACCCAAGGACGGGATACATTATAGAGATAAAGAGGATAGCAAAATCTAACTACAACAGCTAAATATCGAACACTTGATATAAATCCTCAACGGTTATCTATATCTAGAGTAATTCGTTCCACATTCAAAGACTAAGTGGTTCGAACTGAGTGAAAACAGATAATTTGGAAACATCTGACAGTATATATAACACATGATAAAAAATATATTGTTGAGAAGTCACTATTTTACAGAAGACTAGATGGTATTTCCCTTATCCGGGTAGTGGATAATGAAAAATATCAATATGAATGAGGAACTCGAAACATGAGATGGCGTTATCATTAATTCAAAACTAACAAAAGATCTACTTGCCTTCTAATAACCGAACATTAAACAGTGAGGTAGAATTGATATTTAATGCATGAAAATACAATCTTGCTCTCTAAAGGTAAAATGGATATATGAAATAATTACTTAATAACTAAAAGAAAAATATCAATGAACTACGAAACCAGAGAAATGATATATATATAAGCTGAAGGGAGTGTGAACCTATAAATTGGTGGCTGGAAGTCGAACACCTTAACCATCAGGGAACATATATAATTAAACACAACCTTGTGTGAAGTAAGGAAATCGTAAGGTTACCTATTACGAAATAATGGGATGGTGGATGATTTTATTAATGTTAAGTCCCCTCATCTGGGTGCTTCTCTTGGGAAGTTTCCTCTGTTATCTCGGTGACATTATCAACCACATATATGCACTATACCACTGATTTTTACGAAGTTGATATCTCAAAAGTCAAAACGTTCTACGTAAGCTGATAAGGCGCTTACTAAGTAAAAAATACATAGCAAGTGAATTGAGATAAACACATTATTAGTAGATGGTGGAGAAGATTTGTAGCTTAGGTAGATGATTTTGGTGGATAAACAAGATGTTGAACGTACTTTTACGGTCCCTTAAGTCAAATTTTACTGGTTCTAAACTGCGAAACAGTAAATTCAAACTGTGATAGACTTGTTGAAGATTTATAGTGTCAAGAAAAATGGGTCCAATGTTTGGGTGGTTAACTTTCCCCCATTATTTTCCAGGCACAAATCCGTTCTACCTACTTTAATTTGCGTAACCAAGTAACATCACTACCCCTCACAGTTAGAGTGTAACTTAGAGCTAAGTACGTGAATATAAGCCTGATAAGTTAATAGAAAAAAGCTAGGTATCATGGAAGTGTAGCTGATAATTAGGTCCAATACATTGTGAAATGATAGATATAAATACATAATATTTACGTTACATAGAAATAATCATATTATAATTAAGATGTTTCCATTGCATGAATATATGAAAAATTCGACAGTATTAATGAGAATAAAAAATATAATTAATTTCAATAATTCGAATTCATAAAGAAACTTTCATAATTCAGTAGAATCCACGAAGTCGAATTTATCTAACAAGAAAACTATTGATACAACAATCAAAGTGAGTCTTAAATGCACACTGATCGTACGTTGATAAGCATAAGCTTAAGGGATGTTTAGTTGTTAGGTAGATCACGGATAACACAAAATGATAACTGATATTTTAGAGGTTTTGAATCAAATCAATATGGGAGCTAAGTGGGGTTTTTTAAATATACCTATCATAATTGAGTAAACGTTTGACGAGATATTCTACAATCTGGTTTCTTAATATAAATTAGTGAAGTAGAGCAAAGAATATCATGCATAGTTTAAAATTTAAAATGGATTATTACAAAAGATTTTAATGAAAAGTAATATTAAGTCATTGAATGACTTCAAAACCTACATTTTATGAGCGAATTTAAATACATGCTCATAATTAACAATAGATGATGTAAGATGACTACGAAATCACATCAAAAACCATGAAAAAACAAAACAAAAGAAAACGAAATGAAGGAATAACAATTTTGAAAAAAAAATTACATGCTGGTAATTAAAATTAGATTAAACTAATTCGATGGGTTTTTCTTTTCTTAAAGTACACTATTTAAGTGCATACGCGTAGTGTGTGTTTGCATTTAATTTTGTGTGCACATACGCACATAAATTGGCTTGTATATATGCATATATGTGCAAAAGACTATTGATTAATTTGAACAGTAGTAAATTGTAATAATAATAATAATAATAATAATAATAATAATAATAATAATAATAATAATAATAATAATAATAATAATAATAATAATAATAATAATAGTGCAAACATATTTATTAAAGACAATAAAAAGGATTTTTCTCATTCAAAAAGACTATAACATATACTTTGAAAAAACACAATTCATATCTCTTTTTTCTACAACGATAGAAAAGATAATTATCGTAATTAGTAAATTAGTACTTATATATATATATATATATATATATATATATATATATATATATATATATATATATATATATCATTCAAAAATTGGCAGTTATCATCTCCATCATCATTTTATGAATCATATGAGCTGTTTTAAAATTAAATATCACCAGAGAAATAAAAAGAGAAAAAGCATAGAGTATATTATGAAAGACAATAAAAAAGAGAAGAGTAACAAAAGATAAAGTAGGAGAAAATCAGGAAGAAAAGAGGAAGTAGTAATGGTAAATTATTTCAGTGTGATGATGAACAGATATTGAATGAGAAAAAAGTTGATGAATCCAGTTTTTTTTATATTGAATCATAAGTGATAAAATTAAAATTATATAATTATAAGGAAGAAAAATTAAATCTTGGAATTAATCATCGTATATGTAGATAGATTTACACAGGTTTTATTAATTTTAATTAGTACCCCCAAATGTCCTGGTATGGCCGAGTGGAGTGGGCCTGCTCTCCCTCTCGAAATGCT
This sequence comes from Schistosoma margrebowiei, assembly GCA_944470205.2. NCBI lineage: Eukaryota > Metazoa > Platyhelminthes > Trematoda > Strigeidida > Schistosomatidae > Schistosoma > Schistosoma margrebowiei. Next base: position 64,729,331 of record OX104028.1, on the reverse strand, counting down.
CTCACACGGCCACGCGTATACAGCCTCTGCTAGGGAAGTCCTACTCATTTCCTTCTCGTGGTGAGGGTGTTTTTTACGAAATTGTGAAGACCTTAAGGTCCAAGGCTCGGGGTGTGGCCTCCTAAGAAAACCACCTGCTTCGGTCTGGGCACCCGGGAACTATCCTAGCCCTCACACAAATCGAATGATTTGTGTGGCGCATATCTATTCGGTACCTCCTTGTACCAATGTTTATGTGATTAAATAAATAAATAAATTTTAATTAGTACTACATAAATTTACGTGTATAATTGAAACCAGTAATTAGAGTTTACGAAAAATTATCGTGATGTAATAGTTATTCGAATTCTAAGATTTTAAGGAAATCCGACATACTCTGTAGACTGAGATGTATAACACATGCTCCAGACAATACAGTAGATTTAGAGTGGCCTACATCACTGTTGTCTTTATGACAAATATCATTAGCTTAAACGTATTACAACTTTTATAAAAGCTATACGGACTTAAAAGCGGCTCAATTTTTTTTAAATTACATTATTTGTGGGACAGATCTAATTTTATATACTAACCGTACAGGAAGTATATAGGTTAGGTCCGTTTTCATAGCTCTTCGATATGTTCTTTTAACTGACTACTATGAACAAACACAGTAGAAGCACCCTATGAATAATGATTTGAGTAAAAAGTATGCAAAGTCGGATAATGGTGGAACTAACAATAATTAACAAGCATTTTAACATATCAGATTGATTTCTATGATGAGACCGAACTTTAACGAAACTAATAATAAAAGCATTGAAATTATTTCCGATTGGTAAATTGGGACTTTAAGTCAGGCAGTTACATGTATAAATTCAAACCAATTGTTAGGTGAACTAAAAGAACAGTTGATTAACACAAATTGTTTATCTCATACGGGTTTATGCAGAACGGATAAGCTATTCCATATGAAATACAAATTGCTCTTAGGAATATACTTTCCAAGATTTAGCAATCGACAGGAACTTGATTTTATAATGCTCATTTTTCCAGAAGAGTTAAGGAGAACGAAAAGACAGGTTAAAAACAGGATCTTCAGTACATGAGGATATCAGTCTTTCAGAGGTTAATCCATACTTTGAAGTGGGCATTAACAAAGATTTGATCAAAACACAAATTTTATTTTATTTCATTCAGTTTCCATCAGCTGCTTACAACCTAGAATAGTTTAGAATTAAAATTATCGTAAAAGATAATGTATTTATACTATTGAAATGGATTAGATGTCACTATGTATCATCATGATGGAGTGACGATTAGAACAGAAGTAATCAGATTGATAAAATATAGAAAATCTTGCAAACAAGTACAATTTGAAAGAGAATTGTAGAACATTAGAATAGCAATTTAAGTTTATAGAGCTAAAATATCATTTGATTAAACCATGAAGTAGATTAACACAAGTTAATGCTAATATATATACATTCTCATTTAACTAATTTCACTGGTACATGTATCTTAACTTTTGTGATAATTTTTATTCCAGAATACTACAGGTTGTGAGTCGAAACGAGAACGTAACAAAACAAAATAAATTCACGTTATTCTGCGACTAACAAGTTGATTGAGTGTACCGAGAACAATGTATACTGAGCTTTCTTATGTACACAGTTTCTTGGCACGGAATAAAATGATTCAATTTTCACATTTATTTGAATATAAAATAACGACCTAAATAAGAACAGAATGAAATATACATACTGGTCAGGACGTGAGATTGTATAGTTCTATGAAGATTTTTAGTTTAATGTGTCAAGTCAATTAACATTTATAATCAATATACAACCTTACAAAACGTGCGTTAGCCAAAGTTTCCAAACTACATAGTTTAGACTAACTAGTCAATGGAATTTACGGACAGATACCATGTTTTGATTTGGACATTCATAGCTTTTTTAGAACCCTACTCTTATAGCAATCGAAAGAGATGGTGATAAAAAATAACATGGAAAATCAAGTACCAAATTTTTTATGTGATACATCTTAAGGTGGATATAAATAAATACTGATTTATCGAACAGACTCATAGTGACAATGGAAACTTGTATGCTGCTAAAAAAATTAATTTAATACAAATAAGTAATCAATCGTATATATATATATACGCAACGTCAAAGCTTACTGTTTAACGTTGGTTAAATACATACAACTTAATTATTATTACACTCATCATCAAACACGCATAAGCATCTAAAAATATTTGTTAAAATATAAAAATCAAATTAGCAGTACATGTCATTAAAGTTTTCACACAATTTGAAAGAATTACAATAGTCAAATTAAATCAATATGAAATATTGAATTGATTAAATTGATAGAAAAAATTTCTGTTTTATTTAGTAGTAATTCGCTCTACTAATTCATCTCATACTGCGTATATGTGCATGCGTGAATTAGTCTAATCACTGTAGAGTGAAATAATGATGGACATTATTATTATGATGATTAATAAATGATAACTAATGGAAGATTCTGGTTCTTTTTTACGTGACTCCATGAATTATAACAAGGTATTAGATGGTTCTTGAGTGCCCAGGGTTGAGAGCAAGATAAAAATAATAAAAATCTCTCGATTTTTAATGTAAAGATAGGAACAACAACGTTGTAGCTTTCCATCTTTTACTGAGTTCGCCTTCTTCCGGTGTTATAAACCGTAAGTTCCTAATTTAATACCTTTATGTAATAATATCAGTGAGATATATCTCAGTTAGTTTCATTTAATTCTAATGACAGATTCAGTGTAAAATACGCCATAATCTATCGCAAATACAAATCTACACAAAGCTGAAAACACATAAAATGCTAAACACTGGTGGCCTTTGATTTCCGTATGGCAAACCTGTTTCCTCAACCTAATTAATCTGAGATAAACACTAGAACTAACCAACACGTAAGTTCAATCCAAGACTTTTCAAGAAGAGAGGGTCTTTCCATTTTAATAAAGTCAGTTATCTGTATTCATCATTATATAATTATCGACGATAAAGATCTTATTTTTACATACATCGAAAGTTAATATTGATCAAGAAAATGATCGTCTGTAAAGAGAAAACGACGCTAAGGATACGCTTAAGATTTATTTCTGAACAGCCAACCCTACCTACTTGAACGTTGAAGTCAGTTGTCAATATGATTATATCCTTATATTTGACTTACAAAATAACTAGGGGATAACAATTACCATTAGTCTCACTTGAAACTCCGTCAGCAGGTGTCATGACAGCGACTTTCCGAATAGGTCCGGAAATTTAAAGCTCATTACTGACGAACTTCGGAAACCTCTTGAATTTTAATTGAACTCGATCCACATATTTTAACATGGGAAAAGGGTAAGGCGGAAAAGTAATCAAATTTTTAAACGAGAAGTACTTGTTCAGTACGTCGTTAGTTTTTTTTTAAGTGAAATTACATATCCTGACGTTTAGTTGTTTGGAATATTAGATGGATTTTATACCACAAAATAAAAACTCACAATAATTCAACTTACATAGTAATACTAATTTTTTTTAATCCGAACCACTGTAAAGGATTAAGCTTGGAACATTCAACCTGTTTAACTAGTTGCTGACTGTTCTATAAGTAGTTGAAGTGATGTCACATTATTCATACGGCAAATATTTACTAGACTAACAATTGCACATGGTGTAAATTCTCTAATCAAACTGACAAACACATATTTGAAGTTGGTGGCTATAAAACGTGTTACTGACTAATTACAGTTTAGTGGTCTAGTATCTAACTCCAATTAAATCGTATGATGACTGCTATCGAAATATAGATACCACAAATTCTAATATATAATTATCAACTTTAATCGTGTTAGTGAATAACGGAACTGAATAAGCCAAAAACGAGAATAGAATTTGAATGCGTACATTTCATACAATCGTTGATCCACATAGACGATCAGAAAAACGAAGCGAAGAAAGGAGAGCGAAGCGAAATGATGCACAGTGGAGAAAGCGAGTGTGCCAACTTCATTTGACCAAGCGTAACTCAATATTTATAGTCAGATAGAAAAATAAGTTACAGATACGTGATGAATAGGGTAAGCAATTAACACATACACGACCATATAAAAACAGCCAAGGTTAATAAGTGAATAATCAATAAGATCAAAATGTTGAATGAGAATAAGGAATAAATTGAACTGTTCGGAAGCTAGAATAACCTATGTGGGCTTAAAATAGAACCAGTCACCACAACAGTCCAGATAACTAAACTGAACTCATCATAATGAAAGTATACAGCAAGGTAAGGGTCGGCTGTTGTACACAGCTGAGCCACGATTTTTATGTATCAAAGACACCACTAAGAATTGGACCTATGGACCTTCGGACCTCAAGATGAATGCATTAACTTTTTAACTCTGAGTTGCTAACCAATGATTTAGATTATTAACTTCAGTCAATCGGGGATATTACGTGATGGCCATTAATTATCATTAATGATGCTTACAAGGTTGAACTCCACCAGTCACCTCCTTTAACTAAAATTAGGGGAAATATCCTCGTAGTCTCTTGTGACATGATTATTGTTAGGAAGAGGGTGAGTTCTAGGTCTGTATAAAACCTTTATGAACAGTGAACATAGATTTCTAATATACTGCTATTTTCACCACTAAAACTGCTTTATGTGTCACTTGAACTGTTGTTCTTTTTTTCGGCATTCTACAGATCACAAGTAAAGTATTTCACATGGAGATATGAAATATGAACGGAAAAGATAGAAGATAATGGTCATCAACCAGTGGTCTCTCCACTCATCACAGGGCTGTTATGATGACATATAGCTATTAAAAAAACACTATCTCAAAGCTGAAAAATTTGAATGCTAAATGGTGTTCTAATCTAATAAAAAAGTATTTGTGAATAAGTCGAATTTATTTATCAATGAAACAGAAACGTACTTCTCAAAACGTAGAGGTATAACGTACTTGTTCTAGTACCCAAACAACTTTGCTTCCCAAACTTTTACACAGATACTCTGGTCCTTTAACTTCATTCTACAGCCTCCATAATGAAAATATTTATTAGGTTAGTTAGATTAACTGAAGTCAGTGTGTATAGTGTAACAGTTCTATTAATTTGTCTACATTATCGTAAACATTTATAAACATGAAATTAAAACTGTTTGAAATCAAACAGTTAAGGTCAAAAAATTTGGGCAGCGGTTGGTTGGTCCTATAGACCAATTACTTATTGGACAGTCAAAAATTTAAGCAACATAATAATAGTATTTCATTTATTAACTGCTCCTATGAGCGACGATATCAAATTGCAAACAGCTGTTTTCTGCTTTATCATCAAGATAAGGTATAAGCAGAGTTCAAGTTATTACCTTATATCCGAGATCTATCAACTTCATTGAATTATAAAGTCAATGTAAAGGTAATTATTAATAGTCATTAAGTTTGCTTGTTTATAAGAAATAAAGATGGATATGTGAAAATACACTTGAAAAGAAAAGGTAAGAATAAAAAAAGCACTTTTACTAGTTTTATGACATTTCATTGATTTTTTTTCTTTCTTTAAATCTGAACTTTAAGTGATCTGAATATAGACAAAATGTGCACTGTGTACAACAATTAATGCAGATTGTTTTAATAAAGAAGAAAGCAAAGAAAAATAGATGAATTTGTACGCTAACAACATTATAACAATGGTAATGATTGTTATCATAATATAAGAAAGTGAATAGATGAACACAACAAAAAGAAAATACACAGACACATTCGTTAACAGATGTCCACAAATAAATGGAAGAATTAATAAAGTTAGAAAAGAGAATAAAAGGTACTTGTTTATTAATGCGACAACCATCAATACAACTGTTGTTCGCGTTAATGTTACCAATATGTGGACAACTACGAAACTAACATGCGATAATTATTGAAGTGATAATAATAACTATTATTATTAATAATAATAATTATTATTATTACTATCATAAACTAGGGAGTACTTTAATAAAAACTTTCAGAACCTTGTACTCTTAAGCATATTTAGTTGTAGAAAGAAAACTTTTATACAACAATATATCTTCATTGTGTTACGATGACGATATCATTTTTAGTTCAATTAAATGACAAAATATATTTACTCTCTAAACATAATTTGGATTGTTTATACTATAAAAATGAGATAGACAAAAATTGCAAACGAATGATTTTTTTGGTAAAAATTAATGATCAACTACAAACGACAAGACTGTGTCAGGGATAAAGTGCGAAATTGGTACGTACGAATTGAATAAGACAGAGCTTAACCTTGTTTAATAGTGCATTTGATTAAGTTGAAATACACTGAGACAGGAGCTACATAACAAAAATAACTTTGAGTTTACATAAAAAGATGGATGAAAAATAATATTTCTGGATATCCGTTATGAGCTACAACAACCAGTTATTTTTAGCATCTTATTTAAAGCAGGTAATGGGTCTAACATTTCTCAAATAGCTCACGTTAACAGCAAGCCTGTACGAGGATTGATGGCGTATTATAGTACAGTAAAGAAAAATCATTTTCCAAACTACATGGATAAAAGTAGCAATCGAATTTGTTTAGTCTCAAATTAACGGCTTACATGATGATGATCTTGATAAAACTGCAGCTGAGTGTTTATATAATTTCACAGAAAGCCTAAGTATAAATACAATGGTCAACCTTGCCTAATCCAAACAAAATTTACCATGACAAAAATGTTAAAAGGAATTTTAGACAAGTTTATTTGCATTTTTTTAATAAAAATATTGACCGGTCCTCTCAGTGAAAAAGAAGAAGATAGAAAAACCTGTTGGCCCAATTTTAGTAGTTAACATCCATGGCATTTAAATGCATTCATCGATCACCCCAAGGTCAAACATGTGCACTTTATGTATTATTTGGATGTCCTATATAGTGACCAAACATTTAGCATAAATCAAACTACATATATGTAGAAATATTGGTGTAGATATATACACCAACAAAGATACACACAAAGCCGGTTGTTTTATTTCTGACAAAAGTTGGACCAATTGTGGGACAATAACCTGGATTAAGTACATATCGCTTTAGCTTGGCAAGGTCATACGTGCATTTGCACAATATATACACAAATGCTAATCCAATTTCAACTATTATAAATAAGCCAAAACTACACAGTTTGTACAACTATGAATACAGGAGTCCTGAAGATAAACACTGGTAACAGTAGGAAAGATTGTGTAAACCACAAAAAAGGGATTTTCCCTGTCCAGTAATTGCACATTGAGAAGACTTAGTAATTTACACGAGACTATGAGTTATTTGATTAACTCAAATGGCAAATCTTCATGAATGCGACATACACTGAAAAAAGTGACTTTAAATCCAACATAAAAAACGGTAGCACCAAAAGTGTAAATTATTTTACGTCCTATGATCCAATGTCTACTTTGAAAACGATTAGATCACGAGATCCTATAATCTTGGAGTCTAAAAAACTCTGATAATCCGATTACAAGATCATAATAGCTGGCCTACCTACTGCTTCTTCAAGGAACAAAAAATTAATTGCCCATAACTGGAATCCAGATCATCCGGAAAACAAAAACCCCAAGTCGGTAATTCCAAATGACTTCTATAAGACCACTACCATACAGTTCTCATTATGCGGTCTGAATATTACCACCTTTTACCTAACCACTGTTATGAATCCGGTGTTCATCTTGTTGTGCTGATGCGGTATGGCAACCTGGACCGATGCACATATGTGCCTGGTCCTACGTTGTAGCTGACTGACTGACTGATGCGGTCTGAAGAGTTCACATGTGGATGCTTTCCAAAAAATTATGCTTCAGTTATACAATCATTTAGCCCACATCCTGAATATCCAGTAACTTGAGAACTTACTAATGGCACAGAAAAGTGATATACAAAATCCATTGAAGTTATATCGCTAGAATTTTAATCCAGTGTGCTAAAATTTTGTGTATCAACTATAAGATGAGAATTTCAAAACCCACACGCCTACTTTTATTTTATTTTTTGATGATCACAGGACCTTACGTCATAAAACAGGCATCTGAAAAACGATACAGTTGCTACGAAAACGCACACTTTAACGAACAAAACCTGTATTATATAAAACTTAATTTTTTGATAGTCATCAAACTTCTAAAACATAGAGTATGTGAAAATATCCCATACAAAATTTGGTAGATCGTATTATATATCATGATGAAAAAACAGAATAATATTAAGGTTAAAAGTCATCTGGCCCTACTTAATTCAAATACAAAGGACTAACTACGGGGTTCGAGGTGAAGTCTCGCTGCATCTACACCGACTTTGAAGGCCTGGTAGTATGACTGTCACTGAAGCATAAGCTTGAACTCAAAAGAGATAAACTAGAAATTAATTTAAAAACGAATTTGGTATGAAGGAACTCTAACATGCAACAGCATGGATAAACGTCGAGTATCTCATCCACTAAACCGCCATCGTGTCCCAGCAATTTAGTTCTGAATATCAGCAATTGGAAAATACCGAGTTACAGTAGCAATAAGTTTTAAGCTTCTTGAACAGATTGCTGGCTGCAGTGACCTAGTAATATGGTTAATAGCACTTTGGGATTTGGAACGACACGTCAAGGTTCCAGATATTAGTGATGACATAAGAACTGTGGTGCACATATTCTCAGATAATTAGTTCTAAATTAGACTAAATCTAAGTCAATACTCAAAATATAACTGTGATTGAGATTAGTCAAATATTTAAAAGGACTTGAAAACACTAAGTTTTTCTTTTTAAAAAATTACACTGTCACGGAAAACAGAAATCTTGTACATCTAACAGCTAGCAAACTAACCTCGGTCTTTCGTAATTTTCTGTTAAAAATAGCTATACTTCGGGTGCTTAATATTAAACACCAGTATCTGTAGTATCAAATGACAACCTAGTCACACTAAATTTTAAGTTAGGTTGACACAAAAAAAATGACATTTGTTCTTATTCAGTGAATAATTACCCTGCAATAATTTGTTTTATAGGTCAGTCGCAATTTAATTAACTTCGTAACAACTACTCGAACTGTAGGTAACTGATCCCGAATTAGTGACTACTACTTTTGATCATTATCGTATAAACGATGTTATGATGGATACTGAACCGTAAACAAGGTCTTCGGGTGAAACAATAATTATTTAATAAATAAATATTACCTTTAAGTGCAGTATTCTAGATGTTGTATGATAATGATATCGTACCAAAAATTACTATTAGAATAAATAAAATGACTGAACTGAACCTAGTAGTCTATTAGAAACACACATGTAGTAAACCGCATAGAAAAATAATTTGGAATGTTTATGAGGAATAAAGCTGGTGAATGACAAACGAACAATAATAACGTGGTGATGGAAACTAATTGTAGCTGTTATTTATGTAGTGACCAGGGTGATAGAAAATCAACTGGAGATATTTAAGGACTGAAGTCAGTCCTAAACTAACAGTATTTTGGTAGAACTAACAATCGTAGCAACATGATGTCTTTCATAACATAAATAATAGCAACCCGTATAGGTTAACTGGAACAAGTTCAACAAATAAAATTGTTAAACCTGGTGTTTTAGATGGATAATGGAAATAACATATTTTAGATCGGTGAAGTTACATGCCCATTTTAAGAGTTGCTCGAAATACGGTAAAAGGGGGGGAATTCTGTGAAACATACAACTTTTACCACTCTGAAGATGTGTAAAAGATAGAAAATAAAATCGACCGCTGGTATTTTTAGTTTTCACCACTTTCTAAAACGGAGAGGCATCTTGATTAGTAACTAGAACCTCTAACTTCGATGCAAATCATTAATTAACTATTTTATCCCTTGAGGAAAACATGAAAATGTCAGTAAAGCTAACAGTTATACTGTAAGACACAGGTATAAATATTACATTTCTTTAATAAATAACCTCAGGACGCTCATATGAGAACTTATGTGCGCGACATCACAAATCTAAAATAGCGCAGGTAGCTATGATAGATTATGTATAAACCATATAACATAAAAGTATTCCAGTAACTAAAACTCCAGTGCGATATCTGTATATAAGCTGTTGAGGTGGTTTACTTTATTTAATTTATACAACTACAGACATTTACTATTGAGCTAGTATATTTTTGTATTTAAAAATGAACAGACTGCATGAGAAAGACTTGATAAATATTAAAACAGAGAAGCACTTAACTGTTTCTTCAAGAAATAATGACAGACTAAACACTTTTAGGGGCGATAGTATGAAGCAAACAACTAGGCTTCAAGAAATTTAGAGATGAGACGAATAATTGAGCTTCTTTACTCTACTGATGTTTAACTGAAATATTTAAAGCATAATATATTGACTAGAATACACATCTAGTAAAGACAGCCTAGTCATATGTTATCTGACCCATAAACTTTAGCATGAACTGCAAAAAGCAATTCAGTCCATTAATTACATCCTGACCTTTTGTATAATACACGTGATTAAATTGACATATCAGTTAAAAATATTTTCCACAACCAGAAAACCCATCAGAGAGTTAAAGGCATAAGAGTGTGGAACTTAGTGGATAAAATGATTAAGAAATCCTAACTGTAGATTCATACTTATAACAAGAAAGTGACGTTGCTTAACATTTTTGTTAAACATTATGCAAAAGTACTCAACACAAACATTCGAAACTGGAAATCGTACTTAGAAAACAAGCATCACAAATAAGCGACCAAGTGGATAAAGTAGAATAGATATAATAGATGTATAACGACTAATTATTCATTCATGAACATTGAATTAACAAAGGTACACTAAGGAAATCAAGTATTTAACAACATTTTTAGTTCCTGTGTACTTTCATGTTCCCACACTTCTCCCCTTGATCCTTTATCAAACAATCTGTCAGTAACTTAGAGACAAACCACCTAATTAATATGTGATTCTTTTGGTTTGTATTCTGTTCACGTTTTACAGGAGCCGTGTCTGAACTAATTGCACTCGTGCCTTAATTTGTAACTTCATTCACACAAATCAAATTGACATCTCGCACTATAGTGACGGATAAACCATCAATTTATGTCGAATCTTGCTTTTTATGACCGATATTATGGTCAATAACACTAGTTAAAACCATCAAAAGTAATTGGTTAAAAATACTAGGAGGAAGAAATACTAACATTACCTAAACCATATAAGTGGTAAACTTCTCGCCCTGTTGAATAAATAAAAATGTAGTGTGGGTTTCATTGCTGATATTGAACCAAAGATAAAGAGGACAAACTAGTTAGTGAAACTATGAAGCTCTATCAAATGGAGTGGCTGAAATGTTTGATGCATACCCAACCACCAATGTGTTGTGTTGGATAGCATAAGGGCACATCAAAAGAAATCTGAATATGAGACCAAGATATGGGATCAGTTAAGTAAATCATCAACCTTTGAATCAAACAGTACAGCTAAACTCTGGAATCATTGGTTAAGAACTCAAAGCTTAAAACCAGTCACAGATGCATTTGATTTTAATCTTATTTTAAACATTGAACGTTATATTCTTCTATGCCTGTCACCATACGAAAGCATTCAATTGCTTTCCCCAATGTTGATTCGATCTGGATGTGTTCACGAGAATGAGGGTAACTTGAAGTGGTATTCACTTGCTCAAAGTCCTATTTCGTTTGTTTTCCACAAATTAACCGTAAAATAGACACGAGTGACTAATGTGCTACATCTCTATAACTTCGGTCTGATTGGACTAATTAAAAATACGAATTCTCCAGGTCTTTAAAAAGTAAGACTTATCAAAACAAAGAGGTGAGAAGTTACCGGAAAATGTTTGCAGCTATATATTTAGTTTTCTACAAACTCAGCCATCATTTCGAGAGCTCTAACTAACAAATCTAAAAGCTCTTAAGAAAGAAATATTTTAAGTCTACATTCATAAGCACTGACCACCATGGCATATATTTCACTTGTTCTATTTCGAGAGTCAATATTCTACAAGACAAATGCCTGAATGTCGTAAGGAAAAATTTATACGATCATCAACTCTAAATGGATTACTTTGATATTCCTTTATAACATAATGGAAAGCTATTTGTTACGAAGGCTTCGTATTCAAATCGCATAGTGATTACAATCCAGATTAGCACACATTTAACACCGTTTGGTTTGCGACTAAGTTTTGGTACACATGGTGTCGTTTGATAAAGACACTGACAAAACCCAGTCATCTTTAAGCATTAAGTAACTATGGAAAGATTTTAAAGATGTACTTCGCTCCTCATAGATCGCAATTATCGCTTCAAAACTAGTTTGCGCCAACTAATGATTGAGTATGGGGTGGTTGAGCTAGCCAACTACCTCATCTTGGAAATACTATCAATTGTGATCGGTGTGTCTGACGAAATATCACCACGGATTTCGAAAAGTAGCTCGAATTTTGACGAATTTTATCACGTAAGGTGTAGGCAAGATATCCTTCACTTAATTAATGGTCGAATATACTCCGTAGCAGTTGGGTTTTTTCATGCTGTGACTGCGAAGCAGGTTTTTAAAGTGAAAGCTATTTAATCAGACACCTTTGAAGCAATCCTCGCGTACATCGGGACTGACAAGTGGACAATGATAAGGTTAGAAGCATAGTACTGCGTAAAAACCGCAAACACATTTGAGGTAGTTAGTCTATCAGCTGAAGTGGTTAGGACATGTGCTACTTATGCCCCATCATCTCTTACCTTGACGCACGATATTTACCGGTGTCAGTTGGAAGAAAATTAGGAGCAGCCAGACAAAGACATGGCATCAGTGAGCAACTATTGGATTGGGCAGTAGTGATGAACCCAGACTACTGGTTTAGGGTGGGTGTGAATACCAAAAACAAGAATTGGAGACATCAGATAATATAGTTTAGTATTGTTCGCATTGGTGCATATGTGTTTACTCCTGGTTTTTCCCTTAAAACGTGATTTCTAAAATTAGCTTACACTTTTAATTCTGCAGATTCTTTTGAAATCCCATGTTTTATTCTTAGTCTTTTCTGTTACAAATGATACTGCGACAACTTTTAGTGCCATTTTAATCACATATCTCTGTGGCATTATGGTGTAGCAACTTGAACCTGTGCATATATGTAGCAAATTGTTTTATGACAGACAATCTAAGAACAGTTACACGTTTAAACAAGGCAATTAGAATCGCTAATGATATCTACTTTCACAAAAAGTAGAGAAAATCTTAACGATTAAAGACTAAACTAATATACTCAGCAACTGGTTAGTATACAAAAATAACTATGAACCAACCTATACGTGAGGAACTACATAAAAGTGATAAATTATCAGACGGATTGTTTAAATTATCTACCCAACCGGATTAGCGAATAAAAATTGCGTGAAATTTCGATGAAGATCCAATAGTTAAAATTCATCAAATCACAGCTATAGGAGGTTATCTTTAATCACTGACTTGTTGAGACAAGAGCAAAAATTAAACTGATCTATTGTGTTGGGTCGCATTTTATTTAGCATACCTTTATCAGGCAACAGCATATGACCAATCACAAAGGTATCAGTATTACGACAGTAACGGTAGATTGACAAAAGATATAACTGTTTTATATTAGGTCTGAATTTTGATCTAATCCCAGTATTGTAACGTCTAGATGTGAATGCAAAAGCTAAACAAACATCTTTCTGGATAACCCTTAGTTTAACATAGCATGTCAATCAGACAAGCAGTAGTTACTGGTCGACTCAATATCAATTTATTTGATATAACCATGTACAGCAAACTGACTACAGTGCATCAAGTGGCCAACGAGAAAGACCAATACAAGTGAAAGTAAGGTAACAACGGTGTTACACAGAGGTCACCTTTTTACAGCCAAAACCGGAATTCTCTTTGGTTTTAAACACTACGAGTTTTGGGGACTTTTGCTTTTTCAACAAAACAAGAACATTTGCGGGATACAGTTAACTAATTGTATTTCGTTGCTTTCTGTTCAGCTACATGAAAGTTAATGAGTTTAGTAATTTCTACATAGTAACATGATGTTTCATTCGCAATACTGAGCTAAGCTCAAAAACATGTGTAGCTGGAAAAAGTGAATAACAAAGAATTCATCGTATACTGCATACATTATTCATCTTGCTTTGTTAGAATTTGAGGGGAAGTGCATGATAATTCTATCCTTACAGAACTTTAAAATGATGTAACGTATTATATACGGTTGATATTTTTCCGTACGTAGCCAATTATGATAAACTAACTTGCAGCACCCGGATCTATTCAGTGAAAATTAGCATAAACTATTGTTAGTTATGAAGTGAATATAGTCTCAAGTTTCGTGATAAACTCTTGAAAAATTGAGTGATATCAGTTAGGAATCGAAATGAAAGTCAAATCAAATGAACGTTAGATTTACTGCAAAGCGAGCCCCAACGTTGAGAAATGACGTATAACTATAGTGGCTCAGTAGTGATAGAAATCATAATGGTAGTACTTCAATACCACATTATTAACCAATCTAAAGCTAGTATTAATACAAACATATTTATGTCAGACGGTAACTAAGCCTCTAGTAACAAAAAAGGAAACAAGAACATATATATTTACTTACGGAAGTTAAATCTGATATACTGTGTACCTCCGGACTGAGGTGTGAAGTTTGAGGACTAGTTGCATCAACTGAAGCGCCTTGTTGCCTGAGCATATTAACCCAGTTTGGTCCGGACTTGTCAAAACTCTGGTACTGATGACATCCTGGGTCACCGAAACCTTCATGTGTGCGATGGTGATCTGCAACAACCCCTTCATCAAATTCCTCATCCATATCACCCAATGGTGTAATCATCGAATTGGCAAATTTAAAAAGTCTGATTCAGATGGGTTTACAAAATTTAAGCTGTACAATATCACAATAAATTACAATGAATATCTTTGATTCATGACAAGAAATCACATAAGTTCGTTAGTCAATTGCAATTGAACACGTAAGCTAATTATTATTTTTTTCAATGAGTTTATTTTACCTGACATGATCATTAGTTCATTAGTCACTAAAAAGCAAAACACTAGCACAAAAGCGAAAATACATAAAATAAGAATATCTTATGCAGCTCCCAACCAAACCATTCAAACCCCGCAGCTATCCACCCAAGTGGAGCGCAAACCAATCAAGAAATCGCGAAATCAGTTCAAACTTCAAACCTCTATATAAACAGGAAAAAACATAAACCTGTGAACTACCGACCTGTTAGCATAACTACCGTGGTTTTTAAAATTTTAGAACATATTATTCGGAAGGAGCTGTTCAATTATCTCGATGAAGACCGGATCCTTTAGGAAAACCAGAACGGATTCAGAGTAGGTTATTCCTGTCTCACTAACATTTTAGTGGCTTATGAAAGCTGATGCGCTCTTAAAGACCGAAATTTACGTAATCAAGTAGCCTACATGGACTTCAGCAAAGCTTTTGACAATGTTTCGCACAACCGTCTGGATATCAAATCACTTCTATTCCATCGACATCCATTTGAACCATTTTAACTGGCTGTTACGTAAGTTAAGAAGTGTCGGCAATCTAGTAATATGGTTAAAAGTCTTCCTAGCTAGGCGCCAACAAAAAGTACGGGTGAACTCAAAGTTGTCCAGGTTGGAAACTGTGCTTAGTGGAGTGCCTCAGGGTACAGTTTTGGGGACAGTATTATTGCTATTACACGTAAATGACCTTCCTCGTCTTCTATGCTGACGATATCAAAATATGGAGGGCGATTAGAAGTAAGAGTGATAGTGAAGATGCCACAGGTATAACCAACAACACACACTGCGAATGGTGCCCACCTAATGCAATGAAAAGTCAGAACCGAGGAGGTTAGAAGATATATTCTGATAGGCTATCAATATATCGAGAATCGACTGATCTAAACTGGCTATCGACTACAGGGGAAGTTGAGCACGGAGTTCCCACTCGGGATTTGGTGCGAAGGCATGATCAAGCAACTTCAGGTAGCTGAGTCCATTTACGTATAAGCATATAGAAATTGGTTGTTTTTTATACAATATATAATACAAAGAAAAATCGAGATGAAACAAAATGCTAATCACTGTCGTATGTGCAATAATTCTTTAAAAGTTCTCGAGACCTTACTATTCTTTCAGAACGCGTTGTTTTGGGTTTGTTTTCAGATACTTTCAGAGTATCATCGTGAGTGCGTTTGTAAGCCTGCTCGTGTATGAGTTTAGATCCATATTCACTGAAGACCTGAATGAGAAAGTTTGAGCAACGTATCAAAGACGTTGCGTCGATAATTTTTCGACACGATTTAGCGATCCTTACCTGTAGATGTGCCATATAGGAAGGTTTCCTTACCTGTTCCCATCTGTTTAATAAGCAATTTAAAAGTTGTTGAAGGTGCAGTAAAACACAATACATAGCTAGGAGTTCCCTACCGAATGTGCTATACCTCGATTCATTAACTACCAACCGTCTCGAGAAGAGTGCCGAAGTTTTCCGGGTTTAGTTAGCCCATTATTGTAAGACTTGTCAGATTGCTGAGTCGGATGCGTCTATTGCGATACTAATGAGTGCTTGAGTGTCGTGATGTGCAAGCATCGATGCTTTCGAGATACTTCCCTTAATTATGGAGAATGCTTTTCTCGCGGTATCGTCTAAACGTATGGATTTCGCACTTTTACGAAGTTTTTCGGTTAGAGGTTTGATAAGTGACGCGCAGTTTGGTATGAACCGTCTGTAGGAACTTTCAAGGCGTGTGCGACTGCTTAACTGTGGTCGGTTCTGGGTAATCCAGAATGTCTGAATATGAGACTCTCTGTCGGGACTTGCTATCAAGTAGTCATCAGCGTACGTGTGTACGAATATTTGGCCGTCATCTATGAACCTTTGGAAGGTCTAGGCACTATTTCTTAAACCGAAAGATATGCACTTAAACTCGTAGAAGCCGAAAAGTGTGATAGTAGTGGTTTTAGGAATGTCGTCAGCAGCCATAGAAATTTGGTTATGGGATTTAACCAAGTGGATTTGTAGAACGATGGTCTACTTCGTTATTAGCACTGCTCTAATAACAGACTTAATCCTAAAATCATAGATTTGTCATGATGTAACTGCCAAGTCTATAAGTCCTTACGTGGAAGTCAATGTCTACACTGACACATAGTATATTGACAATTACCAATATATTACGGAGAACATATTCAGGCTGGAGATAGAACAATATATTTAATGTGAGTAAAAGCAAGTTGTACAGAGCGACCACGCCTGCGAGGTTGAACCATGCCATCTGATCAGTTTGAATTAATTCAATTCATTGTTCCCGCCTTGTTCATCATCGCGTTTTTTCTGCATTAAATGTTAAATATTTATTTTCTCAGTTGTATCGTGTCCAGTTTTGAGGATTTTCGAAACAACATTGAACCTTTCAAGGTAGTTGTCAAATCGTGAATGTGAGGCAACGCGTAACGATCGAGATTGGTTTTTGCATTCAATCGCCGATAGTCACCAGTTGGGTGCCAGTTGTTGTTGTTGTACATTTTAGGGACCATATGCAATGAAGATGCCCATGGGCTGTTTGACGGTCTTTTGATACCTAAATCTATCATGTGGTCGAATTCATTTTTAGCCAAGCCCAGATTTTGTGAGCTAGTCAGCGCGCTTTCGAGAATATAGGCGGTCCTGTAGTCGTGATGTGATGTGTAACATTGCTGGTTGCAAATCAAAGGTAACGTGTCGGTGTATGACATAGTTCCGTGATGTCATTCTGTGTCGCTTGAGGCTTTTATTTGTCGGTGTTAAAAGACTTGACGATCTCTAAACTGAGATCCGCAGATGCAGATGATAAGTCTTGCTACTTGAAAGCTATATTCGGTTCCTAACCTCTTTTAGTAATCCCCTAGCTAGAACTACACAGCGACCTGAACACGAGAGAAGAGGCACAAAATATGCTAGAACCACTTTACTTCTAAGGTTCGTTCTTGTACAAAAAAACACACGGGTATTTATAGATATTAGCGTTTGTTAAATCAACATTATATTTTGGCCAATCCGCTGGAAGACGTATTATGCTGCTAACCAATAGTAGCATGCCATGTTGATATCCTGGGAAGCTCCATCATGTTCTGATTTGCTGGAACTCTTCGGCTATTATAGGGCCTTTAGAGACTCCGTTGTGGTTCTCAGAATCCGACTCAACAGCAGCCAGCTCGTCTACAGCATTGTTTTGAAACGAGACCAGCACAGATTACACTAATTGAGGAAGATTAGATAGTATTTGTCTAACTAGGCCATCATCAAAAGTTCTTTGGCCAATCACCTCTCTGATCATTAACAAAAAGTCTGTAGCTAAACCGTGTTGCGGATCGATATTATTATAGATGGGTTAGGTCTCCGCGTTTAAGAATAGAACGTTCAAGATTTTTTTAAGGTTCCGAGACATCACTAGTAAACATACTATGTGACGAACGTGTTAAACTCGAGCGCTCGTTCCTTGAATACTGCGAGGAATCGTGCACGTGTGTCGTTCAGAACGTTCTCATATAAGTTTGCCTCCGCGTAGTAGAACCAGGCTTCAATGTTGTCTGGCCAAAAGGGCATTAGTTGAAATGAAGGTAGAGTCATAGTCTTTGACTTAAGTACCTTATGTGTCTTTTCCGTCATGGCGAAATATCAAGTACAAGAATGAACGAGGAGACAAAAGTTTCCAAAAACACGAAAAAAATATCACAATGAAAACGCTTTAACCAGTAACACCTGCTATGAATCATACCCACCTAGTAAAATCGAAAGTCAGAAGCGAGGAGGTGTGAAGGTATATCATGATAGGCTATCAAATGACATGGAGAAATTATCTGAATGGTCTCAAGCTTGGAAGTTGCCGCTAAACACTTCCAAATGTATTGTGATGCATGTCGGTCATCAAGGTACAATTACACACCTGATGAACAACACTGAGCGACCTGATGTCCAGACCCACAATAACTTCAAAGTCATCGTTAGCCAAGACTTTAAAACTGCTACATAATGCCGTGAAATAGAAAAAGGACCTGTATGATGCTCAACTGGTTAAGCTAATCATACTCCCATTGTCATATGGAAGATGCAAAGGTGACTTGATTACAGTGTTCGCATTTATTTTTGATAAATTAGCACCTGATTTGGAAGGCAGAAAATTCGCCAGGACACTCCAAAAATATTTACAAGCCCGGAACAATTTACATTGCTGGTGCTCATCGATCGTCCCATCGAATCATCAACGAACTTGTAGCCCTAAACGAAACCCTGAAATCGATAGTTCTGTAAGTCCTTGACATTGTATGCTGAGTACTTTAGTTTTAATGGACTCATCTCGCCAAAGGTGCTCGGTCGTGCTTCCTCACCAGACCACGTGTGAGTACTCTGTGCTCAACTACTCCTAGAACTGCTAGATAGCTTAGATCAGTCACTTCTTGATATTCTAGTATTCTGTCAAATATATCTTTGAGTCTGTTCGCTTCTAATTTCGCTTGATTGTCACGTTTCAATTATGAAAGTTGTTAATCGTTAAGGTGTTGTCAAACTCATAATACTTGTGAAACACGTAATTCAAGCCCCATCTGTCGATGCCTTCAAAGGAAAATTGAGCTAACTGAGAGACCACCACTGTCAGGAATAACGCAGACCGTCTCGCCTCCTGCCTCTCTCAAAATGAAACCGATTGTAGAGCAAAGCATCATGTGTAGGTTACAGAATATATGGAAATCAAAAGCGATAAACGGATATGTTCTCAGTATTCTGGATGAACAGTAAGTGCGTATGAACAAACGAAAAATTGCATAAGTTTGTCAATCCATGTGTACATCATAATCATACTGACTTTGTTTATTTAATTAATAAAAATTGACTACCATGACAACAGACTCGATCTCAATAACAAAAGTTGGCGTCGCTACGTCAAGTTCAGGGAATACTACTATCCTTTGCCAACGTCCAATGGGTGAAAATAGGAAGTCGCTGAATGATACATGTGCAAAAAATTGCGAAATGAGTAGCAGTTCTACGGGTATAAAACTTGGATCTCAAACATCAGATTACTATCGAACAGATAAAAGATTGCCATATCGCTTTAACAATCCTGGTAGATAATAACTAATACTTATATCTGTCAGATAAGTTTGGGGGTTATGATGGCCCGAAATTAAACCCACTGTATAGAACGACAAATTCAGAATATGGTAGGCTTAAACCAAACGTACATACGATGAATGTCGTCTATTACAACAAAAATCAGGAATTTTCCAAGGTATTCCACATAACTTTTATGCTGATTTTTAGCGTTACATGAAAGCTGGCAATTACAGGAATCACTCCTTGAACACTGCAATCGATCATAAATATTCATAATATTATGAATATATATGTTCATAATAATTACTATTCCACTGATTCAGAAAGCCAAGATAAACCATAAGATGTGGCCTAATGTGTTGGGCTTATTTCAGTTATCAACCCTTTGCGTATATTGTTACCTACGAAAAGTGTATGTATTCTACTCAAAATACAATTCATTTGTGAATTCATGATTTAGATGTTCTTATTAGTCTTGTAGTTTAGCTAACTGGCTCAAGATTCAAGGTTTAAAGCAACATATGCGAAGTTACTGTAAGAATACTGAAAGTGATCCTACGACCGAGGTGGAAGATTGATACCTCCCAAGCTGCCAACTTTGGGGAAAATTTGGTCCATTTTGGGGGAATTTTGGGGAAGCCGCTATAGTAAATTTTGGGGAATCGAGACGCAAACCCCAAAATTTCCTCAGACCTGGGGAAATCTACCAAATCTCCCCAAACATTGGGGAAGCTTCCCCAAAATTCCCCCAAGGCTGGCAGCTTGGGCTGCGTACTAAGATACCCATTTATCAAGACAAAAGTAGACAACATTTAATAAGGTCATCGTTGGCTGTACGCAGATTTGTACAGTGAGTAAACTAGCAGTGTCTTTCGAAACTTGCATCTCATAAAATATATGAAGCATATATGCCAAACACTAAGGGCAAATTTCTTGACCGTCTCCTCAAAGGAATGGATAGTCAATGAGGAATTTTTCGTTGCTATTGCTTGGTAGGTCTTATAAACATGGGTCACCAAACCGTACGTATCGTAGGTAATATTGTGTAGCATCCTACCAAGGCTCTGTGAAGACATCTGAATCATTCTTTGTAAAGTAAAACAAATATTTGGGAAAAGTTGGAGTTTATAAGGACTGACCAAACTAAGTCTCATTATTCAAAAACTAAGAATTTCCAAAGAAATCTTTAGAAGAACGTATGTCAAAACTTACTAGTTACTATACAGAATGAACGAAATGTCTGTTTTTGTATAAACGAGACAAAGCCCTGTGATATCCTTGGATTGCATGGAGATAGTTTTACTTTCTATCTAGTGACAAAACCCAATGTTATCTTGTATTCAAGACAGATATGGTCTTGAGAATTGTTACTCAATTTTTAACCAAAGCAGGAACAATCAATATAGTAGAATAATATGAACTCATTTTATTATGTGGTTTCTCACCAGCTGCTTACAATCTAGGCATAATAGCATCAATCTTTAAAAGTCAGTGTACATACTTTATATTGTAACATGGGAAGAGTTTCCATCGATCTTGATTGATGGAAAGGGTCACAAGTATGAAAGAACAATAGAGAATTTTCATTTGTTAATCGATGTGAGTATTTATAGGTTGAATGTGAGAATATTCTGGAATAAACAACTAAAGAACGAAACCACTTGTAAATAATATTAATGCTAGTTATGTAACCTTTGAAGAAATTATTGTTGTTAATATACTAACATATACATTATAATAAGTATGTACTAAAACATATGGTTAGTATATTATTTCCAAGTGGTTTTGTTTTTTAGTTGTTTATTCAGGAATATTCTCACATTCAACCTATAAATACTCACATCGATTAACAAATGAAAATTCTCTATTGTTCTTTCATACTTGTGACCCTTTCCATCAATCAAGATCGATGGAGACTCTTCCCATGTTACGATATAAAGTATGTACACTGACTTTTAAAGATTGATGCTATTATGCCTAGATTGTAAGCAGCTGGTGAGAAACCACATAATAAAATGAGTTTGTGCTACTCTGGTTCATTAACTGTTCTTTCTTTATTCAAATTTATCAATGGAAAAAGTCATATGAGAGGTTTTTCAGTAGGTTTCATTAGAAAAATTGTCAATGTTTAAGATATTATTATCAAGGAATTATTCAGACGTATGTATTAAAACTTGATACAGTAGTTTCTACAGGTTTTAGAAAAGTTTTTTAAATATATGGCGCATTCAGTCACCGGAAAATTGATATATTCATGAAAATTTACGCAGTATTTGTTCACTTGAAACTTCTGTAGTGAGTACAGTCAACCAACCATGGCATGAAAAGATTACTGGCCTTTAAAGTTGTTTTGTGGAACTTCGGCTATACCGATTTATTGGATCTCAATGTCAACGTACGATGAAGGATTAACTAGATCAAACTTGTCCGTCTCATCACACAAAAGAATCCGAGGTGACTCGGTCAGCCTTTGAATTACTTAATAACGATTTGCTATGCCCTCACTGTTTGCTTTCCAGAACAGAGGATGTACAAAGACGGCTTAAATAAGTTCACAAGCTTAGGACAGACAACTTGACAGCTGACTACTGATTGTTTTCTACAGAATCACCAACATGTGGATTTCTTTAACCTAAAGCGTGCTTACGCGTACTTCTGTAAACCTATTCAACCGGAAAACTCAAACCGCCAAGACTAACACAGGCCTACCAACCTTTTGACCTGATCAAACTGAGACTGAATTTAAAATTTTGGCAACTTCTAAAGTTTTGAAAATACGTATGCAATCTAACTAGCTTTAGCTGAGTGTCAACTGAAGGACAATCAATATGTTTGGTGTCCATATACAGCTTTCATAGGCGTATGAGAAAATGACTGGAATAATTGAGGTATTACGAGTTATTAGAATAAAATTTTTATTTATCCATTGCACCACAGACATAAAACTGGTTGTCTTTTATATTTTTTTAGTATTAGATTCTCAATCTGACGTCGTCATTTATCAATCAACCACTCGTGATTGTCCATGTATTCATGAAGTTAGATGAATGAAATAGTTCTACAAGTTTTAGGTAACCTTATTTAGTGTTGAAAATTTAGCAACTAGATAAAATAAGACTACAAATTTATCTTAAGGTCACTAGTGTTATACTGGAGCAAGACCAATCTTCATAAAATTGGTCAAAATGTGTAAAATAAAATAAAAACTGCATGTGTGCCACCTCGAACTTCTTGCAAGATTGACTTATAATCCTAGTGACCATCTAGACAGAATACTGGACCAAACCGCGCTACGATTTATGGATTTCGACAAATAAGTTGACAATGTTTCCAAAAAACTGAGATGGTCACTTTGGAGTGACTGTTATTTTGGGCCACCACAAGATTATGAATAATTATTGAATAAATAAAGAGCTTGAAAGTGTGTAGCAGCCTAATGCCAAAGTGAGCTTATACTAGCTTCCCGACGAACTTTAGTAACTCAAATAAAATGTGAATCTTTTTTAATTTTCTAATAACTCTATTATCTTCACAGTCAATTATGACTTTCCTTGCATGTACCTCTTTTGTTTATGTTCTTACAATTTCAAACCTAGACGTCTAATGTGGTTGTACATGTATTTGTGCATCGGTATATTGTCTAGCGAGTCTCATCGCTTGCACAATTCTGTGTCTATTTTAGACTATATTAATCCTTGTCATGAACAATATATGTAGTAAATGCCTTACAGGAAATGTATATATTCTGGCTGCCATCTTTACTGGGATACGTCTGGATGATAATTAGTTTGTCTTCGTCACTCACTATACTTATCGCCGATTCTGTTCACTATAGTAAAACCTTCACACTCTCGTAGCAAAAAAATACTGTTAGGTGAACAGTTAAGTCTATCATGAACATTCTGTGGCGCCGGTACTAAAAGACTATGATCTAGCATTCCTTCCACTTGATTCTTATTTACACATGTGCAAACTCCTGTTTGTCTTTGAAGTCATCATGTTAACAACAAATGAATTCATGATAAACCGCGAAATGTTCACTGGTTTAACATCTCACACAGAAATGCTAATTAACTACCACTAGCTTCAACCTCTATAATCAGCAATAACTGAACAACCAGCAGTCGTGAGTTTATGCAACTACCTGAGAACTGATAATCAACACCTTTATGCATATACTACTACAATGGTATGCCTTGGTGATTCAACTATTCATAACACACTCATAGTACTACACATTCTCACTCCTAAAAATTTCCTTTGTTCACTTCAAATAAGAAGTAAAAATACTGCGTAAATAAAGAGCAGGACTAAATTGTGATTAGAACAAATAGACATTACTAACACGCTGCTATGGTGACACCAATGTGTATAAAAATTATAAAAAAATACTGAAAAAAAATGTTTGATAAATGCTCATCGAGTATATAAAAACTAATTTACTGAATAATAACCCTAATTGTTACACATTTCTCGAGATAATTAAAGTAACCCATTGTATCACAGAATAAAAATAAAGCGAGTCTAGCGGCAACTCCGCCTGGAGTTCCTCCGGGGGCTACTGCCAGTCCAAAACCCAGATAAAGAGGGGGGGTTCGGCATGGGGTTAGCAACCCCATTCCGTAGAAAACTAACTCGCTAAAAAACGCTAACCAGAAATAATTATTCAAACCTTTTAAACTCTGCCCTGGGAGTCAGAAGGTCTTCATTTAGAAGAACTATGACGCCTCATGATGAAAGCCGAATTCCTTCGGACGTTACGAAGCCGATGCCCGTTCAGACAACCAGAGCGACCATTTATTTAGGTACATGGAATGTTCGTACAATGTGGGACACCGGGAGAGCCCTCCAAATTGCTGCAGA
This sequence comes from Schistosoma margrebowiei, assembly GCA_944470205.2. Taxonomy (NCBI): domain Eukaryota; kingdom Metazoa; phylum Platyhelminthes; class Trematoda; order Strigeidida; family Schistosomatidae; genus Schistosoma; species Schistosoma margrebowiei. The sequence continues at coordinate 64,704,312 of OX104028.1, read as the reverse complement.
AATGAGGAGATACAACCCAGAGGTGCTTGGGATCAGTGAAACACATTGGACGCAAGTTGGACAACAACGACTAACTTCAGGAGAGCTTCTGTTATACCCCGGCCATGAAGAAGAAAATGCCCCACATACACAAGGAGTTGCACTGATGCTGTCCAAAACAAGCACAAAATGCACTTGTAGGATGGGAATTTCATGGACCAAGGATTATCAAATCCTCCTTCAAAACAAAGAAAGAGGGCATTTCAATGAACATCATCCAATGCTATGCGTCTACCAACGATTACAATGAAGACGCTAAAGATCAATTCTACGATAGACTGCAGTCAATCATTGCGAAGTGCCCAACAAAGGACCTGACCGTTCTGATGGGAGACTTCAATGCCAAGGTTGGAACGGACAACACTGGACATGAAGACATCATGGGACGACAAGGACTGGGAGAAAGGAACGAAAGTGATGAGAGATTCGCAAACCTATGTGCCTTCAATAAACTGGTCATAAGCAGCACAATATTCCCACACGAACGCATTCACAAAACCACATGGACTTCACTGGATCACACCACGCAAAACCAAATCGACCATATTTGCACCAACAAAAAGTTCAGGAGGACTATAGAGGACGTGAGAACCAAGAGAGGAGTTGATATAGCCTCAGATCATCACTTGCTGGTCGCCAAGATGAAGTTGAAACTCAAGAAGCACTAGACAACGGGGCGGACAATATCAAAAAAGTTCAATACGGCTTTTCTTCAGGATACTAACAAACTCAAGAAATTCAAGTTAGCCCTCAGTAGTAATTTCCAGGCCTTTCATGATCTACTCAATGGAGAAGGAACTACTGTGGAGAGCAACTGGAAGAGGATCAAAGAGGCAATCACTTCAACATGTCATGAGATACTGGGTCACAAGAAGTACCATCACAAGGAATGGATCACTGTTGGTACACTGGATAAGATTCAAGAAAGGAGGAACAAGAAAGCCGCAATCAATTCCAGCTGAACAATAGCAGAAAAAGCCAAGGCGCAAGCTGAATACACAGAAGTAAACAAACAAGTGAAGAGGAGCATCAGAACCGACAAACGTAAATATGTGGAAGATCTAGCAACGACGGCGGAAAAGGCTAAAAGAGAAGGAAACATGAGATAACTGTATGACATAACAAAGAAACTCTCTGGTAATCACCGTAAACCAGAACGGCCGGTGAAAAGCAAGGAAGGCAAGGTAATCACCAACATTGAGGAACAACGAAACAGGTGGGTAGAACACTTCAAAGAACTCTTGAATCGACCAGCCCCACTGAACCCATCCAACATCGAAGCAGCACCCACGGACCTCCCAATCAGTGTTGGCCCGTCAACAGCTGAAGAAGTCGGCATGTCCATCAGACAAATCAAGAGCGGCAAAGCAGCAGAACCAGAAAACAATCCATCAGGGGCACTGAAAGCAGACGTAGCGGCAACTGCAAGGATACTCCACATTCTCTTCAATAAGATTTGGAATGAGGAACAAGTACCAACAGACTGGAAAGAAGGACTTCTGATCAAAATACCGAAGAAAGGCGATCTCAGCAAGTGTGATAACTACAGGGGCATCACTCTTCTCTCAATACCGAGAAAAGTCTTCAACAGGGTATTTTTAAACAGGATGAAGGGCTGCATAGACGCCCAACTTCGTAACCAACAGGCAGGATTCCATAAGGATAGATCGTATACAAACCAAATCGCAACTCTACGGATCATTGTGGAACAATCAATTGAATGGAATTCATCACTTTACATCAACTTCATTGACTACGAAAAAGAATTTGACAGCGTGGACAGGACAACACTATGGAAGCTTCTTCAACACTACGGCGTGCCTCAGAAGATAGCCAATATCATACAGAACTCATATGATGGATTAAACTGCAAAATCGTGCATGGAGGACAGTTGACAAAGTCGTTCGAAGTGAAGACCGGTGTCAGGCAAGGTTGTTTACTCTCACCCTTTCTATTTCTCCTGGTGATCGACTGGATCATGAAGACGTCAACATCTGAAGGGAAACACGGGATACAATGGACATCTAGGATGCAATTGGACGATCTAGACTTCTCAGGTGATCTGGCCCTTCTATCCCAAACGCAACAACAAATGCAGGAGAAGACGACCAGTGTAGCAGCAGCCTCAGCAGCAATAGGTCTCAATATACACAAAGTGAAGAGCAAGGCTCTCCGATACAACACGGCATGCACCAATACAATCACAATTCATGGAGAAAATTTGGAAGATGTAAATACCTTTACATATTTGGGCAGCATCACTGATGAACATGGTGGATCTGATGCAGATGTGAAAGTGCGGATCGGCAAAGCAAGAGCAGCATATTTACAACTGAGGAACGTCTGGAACTCGAAGCAACTGTCAACCAACACCAAGGTCAGGATTTTCAATACGAACGTTAAGACAGTTCTACTGTACGGGGCGGAAACCTGGAGAACTACGAAAGCAATCATCCAGAAAATACAGGTGTTTATTAACAGTTGTCTACGCAAAACACTTCAGATCCGTTGGCCGGACACTATTAGCAGCAACGTACTGTGGAAGAGAACAAACAAGATTCCAGTGGAAGAAGAAATCAGGAAGAAGTGCTGAAAGTGGATAGGACACACATTGAGGAAAGCACCCAACTGCGTTACAAGACAAGCCCTCACATGGAATCCTCAAGGCCAAAGGAGAAGCGAACGACCGAAGAACACATTGCGCCCGAAAATGGAGGCAGACATGAGAAAAATGAACAAGAATTGGATGGAACTAGAAAAGAAGGCCCAGGACAGATTGGGTTGGAGAATGCTGGTCGGTGACCTATGCTCCATTAGAAGTAACAGGCGTAAGTAAGTAAGTAAGTAAGTAAGTAAGAATCCAGCGGTAATTTTTTTATGACAAAATCACCTACCTAAACTATACATTCGTATTTATAATTATTTAGTAATGATATAATTCATGAGCAAGGCGGAAAAGATTGAACCATAAGGTGATTTGATGTTTAAAAATACGCAATTCCTATTGGTATTTGAATTCTCGAATAACTTGATGTGTAACCTTTTCTACCCTTATACGACTACCAAACAATTATAAATACGAATGTTCAGCTTAAGCAAATGATTTGGTCAAAAAGAGAGTGTCTCCGCCGAATTCTTCTTAGTTTTACGTATGTCTCTCGTTCAACCTTTTTACAAATGAAAGCACTTAGAAATCACAAATTCACACTATGATTAACGACCTAGTGAAAACACACGTCAATATTCATAGATGTTTCACATAAATAGAGCAACGAGTTTGAGTTTTATCTAATAAACTTATATGTATCATCAGTAAAACAATATAAGTGCTTAGAAAGGAAAGGTTAGTGCAGTTGAAGAGAATCATTGAGCCCAAGAGGTCATTATATAAAAATTAAACTTCAAAAGTTGGTAATGCTGAAAATATTTGCGAAAGTGAGTGATACTGACAGAAAGATTTGTGAAATATTGTGTCTTTACACGAAATTCATGAATAAAATATAATGTTAAGCCTCATATACATACAGGGTGAAGACTATTTACACTCATCTTCTGAAAGTAAAGACACATACTAAAATGCCTAACGTAATATATTTAAATCATTCTCAAAGCGCAACAAGTAAAAAACTAAAATCTAATTGTCTCAGCTCGTGTATTCACAATATAAACACATTATTTATGTGAAAATTATATTTGTGATGTTGCCAATAACTTACAAGTGGGAAGTTTTGTTATGTTCTGCCAATATATAACATCCTTGCACCAAATGAGTGCCATAAATTTTTTTAAAATTTTTCTCATTGTTCACGTTACCATTATCTTTGTGACTTTCATATAGTTGCAGTTGTTATTAAACACTATCCATTAGAAATCGGAATACAATCAGGAAATCGGTATATGGGTTGATTTTGTTGGCCATTAGAAGTTAATATTAAGCAACCGTTCCATCAGTTAAACTTACCTTTCGAAAAGTTTGTTTTTCGTTGTAATACAATGACAAACAAAGCTTGTCTGTTTCTACACAAAATTGGCTTGGACCCACCATAAATGACAACACCACAGTAGTCCCTATTATTTATGTCTTATTATCATACTCTTTTCCCCTAAGTACAATTACTATTTACATCAGATAAATCATATAACCTGACAGACTTTTTCCTGTCAAATATAGCAATTAACCAAGTGGTTTTTCTACAGTGCTGTTCTTTATTTTTCTTACTACTAAACTTTTATAGATAAGCCAAATAAGTGTCCTACATTCTGAAAATTTAAAATATTTGATGGTCAGAAAAGGTGAGGCATTAATTATTCGGAAAAATCAGCACGAAATCCATGAACCAACCAAGATAATGTTCTGACTGTTTTTGGTTGATCACTATTCTATCCAGTCCTCTTTGACTGTAAATGTTAACCTAACTGAGATCAGTTTGTTATGATGATATTATGAAAAGCAACATCGTCTCCAACTGACAATTCTACAGGTTTCACCTTAATACATAGTAAAGCGTATAAACTTAAGCCACCAAAATAATTAAGATAATTTGTGAATCAATAGTAAAGATTGTTTGGATCTTACAATTAACAGAAAGGAATAAAAATCCAAAGTATTTTGACAGGTGTCGTACAAAACTATTCATAATAAGTAAGTCAGTAACAACGTGTAACTTCGTACGGACATACATTAGTCCAAGTTACCACACCACATTAGCACAAAGATGCAGTTATCGATTCAAATCCCGTAGTGGTAGATGTAATAAGAGTATAAGCAGTAATCGGGAAGATTAGTGTTTGGAAATGTTATTTAAAGAATATAATACAGTGAAATAAATTCGGGGAGAGAAAATAAAGACAAGGAGGAATAAGGAGATCAAAAGTTGGGAGAACAAAAAGAGTGTATGCACCTGCGCCATTGCAAACTATTTTGAGCCATGTCTTTCAAGGTCTCTAACAATCGGTTGCTATCATCTCGCATATCCCAACCAGGTAGTCTACACCTACCAACATGACTCAGTCCACTTGTTAGTGACTTTGTGGATTTGTGCCATGCTTTGGTCTGGCCGCCCCTAGCTTTCTTCCAACCTACTCCTACACCATACAACATCACACGTCGGGACAGTCGGTGGTTGGGCATACGTAACACGTCCCAGCGATCTCAACTGATAAAATTTCACCACTTCATCAATTCATTTGCCATCCTAACCTAGTACCCGTTTCCTAACAACTGCATTACTTACTCGATGGTCCCAGGATATACGATCAATGTTTTGAAGACACCTATGATCAAATACTAGTAGTCTACGAATATCCTCTACTCTTACCGGTCATGTTTCACTGCCATAAAGTAGGACGGAACGAACTGCTGCGCAGTAAACACGTCCTTTGGTTGATAGACGGATATCTCGCCTACGCCATAAATGACGCAAGTTGACAAAAGCTAGTCGAGCCTTCTGTATCCGTGCTGAGATTTCGTCACACACCAGACCACAAGGGCTGATGAGACTTCCAAGATAAGTGAAGCGATCGACACGCTCAATTACTTCACTCCCTATCATTAGTTCGGGTGTCAATGCAAGCCAATCCTGAAGCAACATTTTGCATTTCGAGGGAGAGAATCGCATCCCGAACATGCTTGCATTGTTGCTTAGAGTGGTCCGAAGACCCTGCATTTTGTCAGCGTCTTCATCAAATAAAACTATGTCATCGGCATATTCTAAGTCAACAAGTGAACCTCCCGGTAGAAGTTCAACCCCTGGAAATTTAGATGAGGAAAGAGTTATCTCTAAAAGCACGTCAACGACAAAGTTAAACAAGAAAGGAGAGAGTGGACAGCCCTGACGAACACCACTTGAGGTAATCAATTCTGATGACAGTTCGCCATAAGCTCTCACTCGACCAGTTGTGTTCGAGTAGAGAGCCTGTATAAGGTTAATGTACTTCTTTGGTACTCCTTTCAGTGACAAACACTGCCATAGAACCTTACAATCAACAAAGTCGAATGCCGCCTTAAGGTCGAGATATACTACGATTGTGGGGCGTCTGAATGTGTGTCTGTATTCTAGAACCTGGCGTAGTGTGAATATCTGATCTATACAACCACGTCCAGGTCGAAAACCGGCCTGGTTTTCTCTAGTCTGCTCTTCACGAGCTTTAGTTAGGCGTCAAATTATTATTGAAGCTAATATTTTAGACACTATATTAGTCAAACTGATTCCTCTGTGATTGTCACAAGAGGACTTTTGTCATTTCTTATAAACTGGCACAATCAGTGATTGAGACCAGTCACATGGGATTACGTCCAGTTCCCAGGGCCTGCTGCTCTCCTGCGATTCAGATTTTCTATAGTTTTTTTCAACTTCATAAAGAGTCGGAGGACCTACATTAACTTGCTATTCAGGTTGATTGAAGATCGTGGGAAACCGAAGTGTGGTTGAAGGTCAGTTGAACTGATCTTAAACTGTTCTGCCCATTGATCCAATCTCCTGGATTGAGAATGTATGATATGTCCATCTCTCTGAGATTGTTTCGCTAACAGCCGAGTTCCTAATACCGGTTTACTTAACAAGTCTGAACAATTGTCTGCTATTACATATTGCCGCTGCCTTTTACATCGCTCTTGATTTCGCTACCCACCACTGTTCACGATTATTGCGTAGGCTTCTTGTCAGCTTGCACTTAAGCTGACTCCGCTCTTCGTTATGTTCAAAGCCAGATGGAATGAGTTTTCGAGCATCTATCAGTCCAGTAGATGCTGCTGAGTCTTTACTGTTCCGTTTAGTCGGACATCGCACAAACGACTGTCTACTGAGACCCAGTCTAAGAGAGCTAGTTTGACCCTAGGACTCAATGCTATGCCTACGACGGCGAGGCTACGGGAAGCAGAATCAGGGCTTCCAGATACACGATGTGTGAATCGAGTTGGTTCTTTATTTTAGCATGGTGCGGTCAGATGAATGACGCTACTCGGATCCTGTAAGCGCGTTTCGGAGACTCAGCACACATCGATGGCGCGGGATTCTAAAGTCCTAGCTAGGGAAGCGTGTTGTTCTATTTGGCACAGTGTTCGGACGTTAAAAGCTCCTACGTGTAGTTTATAGAGCGGTTTCAGGAGACCAGGAATAACGTTCCGCGTACTCAAATCGTTTGCTCTGGCGGTGCGAGGAGGTAAAGAAACGTGCGAAGGGTAGTCGTGGAGATAGGAGATTTATTTGGAGATGTGGGAGGGATTTGGATGTGACCGACTTGGTCTCGTGTGCTGTTGCGAGTATGAGGGCTGATATCACTTCTCGGCTGCCCACACCGTGGAAGGGTATTTCTTGAGGAACCTGAAAAGGAAATCGGATTGGTGTTGATCTTAACGACCTGAGAACGTGAACGCAAATCCCAAGGGGTAAATGCTCGAGGCCGGTCGCGCACGCCCTTTGCGTAGGATTTTTTAATGTGTTAACTCCGTTCTTCAAAGGGCCTTACCGCCGGAGACGGAAATTCGTGAGGTAAGGTGAGGTGTGACATTTTTAGGGTCGACCTTTTTTAGCAGCATCTCTGCTGTCACACCCCTCTACAGTCAGCAGTATGACTTCACCTTCAGGCCTTGAGTTGCTGCTTTTAGTCTTACTGTTCTCCAATCGACCTTCCTGGCATGGTAGAACCTACAAAAACATATGTTTCAGCCAATATAGCTCGGTTAGGTCGTCACGATTGGCAAGCCCGACCACCACGTCAAGGTGGCAGCTACGGTCGGGCTGTTCATAATAATGGCAATATCAATGTTAGAATATGCACGGGAACAATAAGGATAATGCTTATTACTATCTATCCATAATAACAAGCATTACCATCATCGTTCCTGTGAATAATACTAACAATGATATTGCCATCATTATCACTGATGTTATTACCATTACTATTGTTAGTAGTATAATTATTATCGTTAATGGTTGTAGTGTGGTGTGTGCTACTTAAGTAAACAGGTATAAATGGCATGTAGCACCGATTGGAGACCTTGCCCACAGAGAAGTTAATTGAAGAGAAATAGAAGGGTGTAATGGCTTAGCTTAATAATGATTTCTTAGGTTTAGAATATCAGCCACTCTGATGACCGTTAATAAATAAAACCTAACCGTGTATCGATTCACAAGGCAATGCAAAGTGCAAATTTCAGTTTATTGTCGGAAAGTGCAGGTAACAAAGCCACAAGCTAAAATATATTGGAAAGTGAATAATTCATCGAGCGATTTTTAAGTAACTAACTTATATACTACGGAGAGCATTGTTGCGTAGGCTGTCACATGTAATCAAGCATATATGACCATGTCAACGTTTTAGTAACGATGATGTTACAGAAACATAGACTCAACGTGCCGGATGGGGGCGAGACACAAACTGCCTCAAAGAAGGGTGAAATTAGGCTCTACATTATTGACCATAAGAGTTCAGCTTAAACTGAGATATCTTCAAGAGATCAATCTGACGTTAAAGTAACGGAAAAAAATTCGGTTAATAATTGACAATCTTATTTTGGTGTTAGTAAGTTGCGCAATCAATCTTACGAGAAACTGATCAACACTTCATTTTTGTTCGCGACGAGAGAATCAATGTTAATGTTGTATATCTACGACACTATTGTCAAGCAGTAGTTTATACCATTTAAATTATAGCCAACATTTGTGGATTAAAAAAATTTCTTTATCGACTGAAGTGATCATTCGTGTATGAACTCGCGAATGTTCTTGAATAGATGTAGTATGGTTACTAACTTACCTAGAGGACTAGAAGAGTTTGACTGTGTAATGATTTGAAATAAAGATAGAAACAATTGTGTATCACTTTTTAAGCAATCCATGATTCTTCATGATTAAATGAAAGACAACGTATTGGTAAATAGCAAAAGCTTTGACCTTTTAGGATCTAATCTTATAGTTAACCATGGGATATCTAAACGCGTTAAGAGGCATGTGCATAATGTCCGTTATATTATTGTCAGTAAAATATGTGACTTGGTTAACTTATCTGGATGCGTAATCAGAATTTTATGGTGTCACATACTGTCAAAGTATGAACTGATGAGTGATACAACGGATACCAGCAAGCCTTATATATTTAAATGCAAATGAACTTTGGAATGAGTCAATTTACAAGGCTTAACGTGTCAGTGGTTTATACAGCAGGATTTTACAGCTAAGTATATGAGATATATTGAGTTATTAGTTGATATGTAATTAATGCCGGTGTTCTCTATCAACTGTAAAACTCCAATCTACCTTGTTTTCTATTATGATTCATGTGATTGGCTGCGCGTTATAAACTGTTTTCAAAAATATTTGATAATCCGGCTAATATCGTCAGTAAGTTCAAAGTTGAAGACTAATTACTGACGCTTATTACCCCTCGTGGAGAAGCACAAACTTCCCACCAGCATTCTCTAACCAGTTCTGCCATGAGAAATTCTTTCCATTTGCAATTAATCCTTTTCATTCTTGCTTCCAATTCTTGGCGTATAATCTCCTTTACTATTCCTCTTTTCAGCTTCCCTTCAAGATTCTAAATTAGCGCTTCCCTCATGATGCAGTTTGACGATTTTCAAAATGTATGTCTTATCCATTTTCAGCATCTTCAATTTCATTTTCGGATGGAAGCTGGTTTATTTTCTTCCAGAGTAAACTGTTGCTGATGACATCCGACCTACAGACATTTAGTATCTTACGTAGAAAATTGTTTATGGATACTTGTACCCTTTTGATAATGGTCGCGATAGTTCTGAAAGTTTTAGCTACGTGCATTAGAACTGTTTTGATGTTCGTGTTGAAGATACTGATTTCGATGTTGGTCGCTGCCAGTTTATGCATCCGAGAAAATAACCCATATTCTTTTGGTTGAGAGTGTTGCAGGAAAGACTGAGAATATTTGACCGATTGGAAACTCGTATATCGAATATTAATAATTTCAGTATGTTTCAAACGCAGTTGTTTTACTGAACCTTTGGACTTGTTTGTTTATAACTTTGATCTCGAACACTTTGGTTTCACTGTTTCTGGTTCGGTAGCTCGGAAGTTTCGCTACAAAACATAGGGAATGAAGAACGATATTTCTGAAACGTTTACTTGCAATTAAAAAAAACTCTGGTACCCTAATTGGAAATTAGTCATATTGTTTTTTGTGTTCATAAATTAGGAGTGGATTAATAGACCATGCTTCAATAACGGACAACAGAAAAATTAGGACGTAACAGCATATCCAAAAATTACAACGTTTACCAAGGATTAGGTTGAGCGATTTGGCTAACCATTCTCTTAGTTCAAGTGTAGGTGAACCAAAATTAGATAATAGTGGTCTTACCTATCCTATGCTCAGCCATGATGGATGGTGTGGCGAATTCAGGTAATCTGTCTTTATTAACCGTTTTTATTGTGGGGTATATATATATATTCGTGTAGAGCCATGATAAAAAACAAACTGAAAGAAAAACTTTTTCGCTCGATTCAGTCTTTTTTATTTACCAAATGTGAAAATAAGACTTTTCGCTATAATAGCGTTATAGCGTTTCTTGTTCTCGACCTGTGCCTATTCATCGACTTCCATTGGAGTACCAACCACAGTCGCGTCAAACTCACCTTAGGATTCCGAAAGGTTATCGACCTGAGCACCCAAGTTATTTTTTATGCTAGAAACAGATCAAGCCTTGCGATTGGAGTTCTTAGACGCTTCCCTCCGGCTATCCTCTAAAGGATGGTAGACGGAGGAAATTCTCTTTTTCTTGAGATTTTATCTAAGACATACCCCTTTGAAATCGGTCTTTCCTCCCACGATCGATGTGAGTCAGATTTTATCGAGGCTATTTGAGGTGGTTTAACATCGACTTGTGTATTGACAAAATAAACACTGTTTGGTGTGTCTTGAGCTGGTTCGCTAATACACTTTTTAGCAGCATTTAACGTTGGAATGGCCTCGGCTAGAAATGTGCTTGCGTCCGAGCAGAACTGCTAAGCGAGTATCGACAGATCGGGCTTTGGCAATTCTTTTTTCGCACTGTCCAGCCATCAAACAGAGGTTTTCAAAAAGAAGCTAGATACAATAATACCAAAGGAAAAAGGAAATTGATGACCATTAAGTGGATTACAGTAAATTACTAGAACCAAAAGTGCTCACAAATACATTAAAAACAAAGTACTCTAAAGTACCGACGATAAGCTACTTTAAAGACAAAAGTGATACTACTAGAAAATACTTAGACTGAAATACATTCTATTAAAGTGTGAGCAGTAGTCTTGATGCGTAATGAACGACCGAAACAATTTAATTTACTCAGCGAGGAAAAATACCACTGTCCTTTTCGAAAAGCTCATCTTGTATCTAGTAAGCGTTTGTTCCTTTAAATTGAAAGTACTTGATTTGACTGACATCCTCATATCAAGTAAGGATTAGGGTTTAGCGAAAAAAGGAGTGGGATTTATAACATGATGGGCTACAGTTAGTGAGATATTGGTTCCTAACTGTTTCATGAATTATATTTAAAACAGTTCTTTTGTAAACTTGTTTCTAATTGACCTTAATCTGTAGAGTATGAATTGCAGTCACTTACAGCACGTTTTCTGCACCTTACTGATGAAGAGTCCAGAGCATTTCGGGGAGAATCATCTGCCGTTTGTTTAGGACTGCGTAAACTGCGACTACTTTACTGTCTTGCCACATGCAGTTCAACTGTCAGCCTATCAATTCATATATCCCTGGGTTGTGTAGTGCTATCCAAATAACTCATACGCAAAAAAGGATTGTATCCTCACTCGTGAATCTCATAGTGAATTGAGAATTGTGCGAGTTCGAATTTTGATGAGATGAGAGTCTTTGAGAACCAGGTAATTACTACGTTTTGTTGGCGAACTGCTTCAGACAGTATTTTACCATTATTAGATAGATCCAGACCACCGCAAACATATGTTCAGTTTACCTAGAGCTTGTTCGTAGCCAATAATAAATATACTTTTGTCATGCTCCGATGGAACATGACAAATATATATTTGCTACTAACTCGGTATCCAATCCTCAATTTATTATAGACTATCAAATCCAACCTTCCGGATGATAAACGCAATAGATGCCCAACTTCGAGATCAACAAGCTGGATTCCATAAGGATAAGTCGTGCACAGACCAAATTATGACACTACGGATCATAGTCGAACAATCATTTGAGTGGAAATCGTCACTGTATACCAACTTTATTGAATATGAAAAGGCATTTGACAGCGTAGATATGAGAACATTATGGAGACTACCCAGACACTACGGAGTTCCTGAGAAGATTGTCAACATTATCGGGAACTCACACGACGGACTACAGTGCAAAGTAGTGCATGGAGGACAGATGACAGATGCATATCAAGCAAGGAACAGAGTCAGACAGGTCTGTTTACTCTCTTCTTTCCTCTTTCTTCTGGTGGTCGACTGAATTATGAAGACCTCGACATCTGACGGAGAACACGGCACAAAGTGGACAGCTCAGAACCAATTAGACAATTTGGACTTGGCAGATGACCTAGCCCTCCTATCGCATACACAACAAATGAAGATAAAGACAGCCAATGTAGCAGCAGTTTATGCACCAAGAAGCCTCAACATACATAAGGGAAAAACCAAGGTCCTCAAGTACAATATGGAGAACATCAATCCAATCACTCTTGATGGCGAAACTCTGGAAGAGGTAGAATCCTTCATCGATGAACAAGGAAGTTCAGATGCAAGTGTAAAGGTAAGAATTGGCAAAGCAAGGGCCGCATTCCTACAACTGAAGAACATATGGAACTCAAAACAACTTTCAACCAATATCAAAATCAAAATCTTCAATACGAACGTCAAGGCAGTTAGTTCTATTCTACGGAGCTGAAACTTGGAGAACTATAACAACAACCATCAAGAAGGTACAAGTATTTATAAATGGTTGTCTACGCAAGATACTCAACATCCGTTGGCCGGATTCCATCAGCAACAGCCTTTTGTGGGAGAGAACAAACCAGCTTCCAGCTGAAGAAGAAATTAGGAAAAGACGATGGAAATGGATAGGACATACATTACGCACATCATCAAACTGCATCACGAGGCAAGCCATAACTTGGAATCCTGAAGGGAAGCGGAAAAGAGGAAGGCCAAAGAACACATGACGTCGGGAGATAGAAGTAGATATGAAAAGGATGAATAACAACTGTAAAGAGCTGGAAAGAACAGCCCAGGTGAAGGTTGGATGAAGAATGCTGGTGAGCGGCTTAAGCTATTTCACGCTGAGTAACAGGCGTAAGTAAGTCAGTAGGTAAGTTGGTCCAAACTTGGTATTGTAGGTAGTTAGTAATGCTTCGTGGCGAAAGCAGAAATCACTTCGACCAAGCATCTTTTCTGTTGACTTTCATCTTCAGGTTATTTCCTCACACAAGGCTTATAGATGCTGACATGAGATCTGGCTGCCTGTGGCAGACTTTTGCTTAATTATCTACTATTATTTTTTGTTGTCCTCAAACTCTGTCTTTGAATCATTATCAGTTAGTGATTACAGTTTGTGGAAGACAAGTCATTTGTTCGAGAGCATTAGTTCGGTGTGGCATGTGTTGTTGTCTTGTACGAGTTTTTTTCTGGAGTTGAGATTGATGTGACACAAGATGGGTTTCTTAATTTTTTGGCTACCTTCTGAAAGGAAACTTTTTAATACCTAGTGAAATCACCCTGTTCTTTTGATTCGTCCCCGAAAATTTCCAAGACCAGATTGATTCACATCTCAAATAAATACGAAAAGAGTATTTATGGAAAGCTCAATTATTGCCTCTTCTGGAATTGTTTCCCACTCACCTTGTGGATTTTGGTCTTCTTGTGGCCACCACACTAGTGTCCGTAAACTCTTCGTTATTATCTGATTTTTCAGCCAAGACGCTACGTTGAAAACTACACTAAAAGCACCTCCTATGTCCAATAGACTGGTGTTTTTTGAAGTCAGTACTTTGTCTCTAAGAAATTTTGAAGTGATTTTAAGCATTGTTTCCTTTTCAGTCATGCGGAGAAATCTTATGAAGGAACTTCATTCACAATGACATCATCAATGTACCCTCCTACGACCCTTTTAGTCAGTCCAGTAAAGATTTATGGTAACATTACATCATCTACAATTAAGTTTAAGGTTGGTCTTCCTTAACGACAATTTTTATTGAATATTTGGTAAGTACCTGTAATTTTAAAAAACCCAGTAAATGTAAAACAAAATGAGTTCCGTACAGTAAAACAGCGAACGATTCATGTAAGACGCCCAAAAGCACAGAAAGCGGCCGCGTGAAAAATTGAAAGAATGTAAATGAGTGGCCCTTTCTATAAACCTTAGAGAGGCAGGTTTATTTTAATTGAAAGCATCACCACATCACCTATAACTGCAGCACATAAGTTTAGTTTATTCCATCAACTTATGATCACTATATCTCGATTAAATCGCATTCCGCCTCATGCTAAACTGCAGACTTGCAATTGAAAATCAACTCATACGGACAGTATACCGGGATAAGCATGGTCTGACTTTGTAATTTAGACCGGAAATAATACCAATACCAATATTCCTACAATATTGATTGTTTTTACATTTCTAGACACAAAAGACTTGTACAAACTAAAAGTTAGGCTATTAACCAACGCCTATTACTACACATCTTACTGCGACTTATTAAAATACCTCTACACGGAATCACTCTTGATTATTGTAATCCCACCTTGTTTAACTCCTAAATAATCTTCACATAGATTTTTATTTTGCGCGTGTTAAGAATGAAACTGAACATTTTGAGATTACTGCAAGCATTTCCCGATCGGTCGCTGCCACCTTCTTTTTGATTAATCTTTCAGCTCATTAACACCCGGAAGATTATTGCCATGCTTTGTGGGAAGGTGAAGTTCAATTGATGGCATGGCTCAGCCTTACACGAGTGGCTATTCTATATGACTTGTATTCACTCATATTGAATATACTGTTCTGTTATGACCTTGGGTATGTCTGGTTTCGCTATCTCGCGACCTATCTACCAATCCGGATACGACTTATACGAACTTCACACTAGGCCAACCAATGACGTTCAACCGGTGTGGGCAGTCTAGCGTCCTTATTGGTCCTATGTACTACGAGCCCTTCCACTTGAGTCCAGAATACAATACCAGCTTCGAATTAGGGCAGATCGTTTATTTCAAACATACTCGGTTTATATATCAAACAGACAGACCACAACACACCATAAATTAGAAAATAACATATGTACACAAATAAGCCAAAAAGTGGCTGTGAACGAGGGGGACAGTAATTAATAGACTGAACATAGTTTAAGAACCGTAAATCGTACAATAATAAATTATAGATCAAAATAAAGCTTATAATAAGAGGGATATAAATATACATAATCTAATGATTGAATAGTTTTACAATAAGAATATTTATAGAATATTAGTCCACTAATAGTCCTCGGGAGTTACCTGTAATTTAATCTTCGCTCGGATATAACACCTCCCCTTTTTTTCGAAGATTCCAAGTTTAGATTCGGATTTAAAAAAAAGAATTTTTTTTTTGTAACTTTGAATTCTCCAACATTCTCCTCCTCCTCGAAATAATGTTGGGTCCTTATATCTCCAAGTTACAAATAATAGGACATTATTTAAACGACGTTTCTCGCATTGAATGTCGGATCCACTAGAAACGACTAGATGATAGTGAACAACCTTTGATTTGAGGTCAAAGTTTAATTCTTCTGAAGCATTACTTTCAAATCCATTAGGAATTTCATCAATGGATAATGGATCATTACGGAAATCATCATCTAACAAAATTACATTAGACTTTTGACCATAATTTGACTCAGCCGATATTTTTTTCTCATTTTTATAAATAATTTCATCAAAATTACATGCATTATTCTGAGAACCCATATCTGCTACCTTGTCATTAGATATCGGATAAACTGATTCAATATAAATTTCTGTCTCACAATGATTTTGAGTAACATTCGGTATAATTTGGTTCATCGTGTCACTGCAGTTATTTTCTGAATACGAGTCCCCATAGCTTTCTCGGCTAATATCACGTGGACCATAATTTTGTTCTAGCTGAAATTCATTTTCAGAGCTAGACAGGACCAGTAGTGCTTCATTCAATTCTGGACTCCGGGCTTCATCTACAGGGTCTGGCTCCTGATCATCTGGTATTGTCACAACTTCATGAGCATTCAGCACAGTATTTTCTTGCTCTGAGCCGGACACGTTACAAATATTACGTTCTGATTCAGGTATAAAGGGATTTGAACCCTGCACAGGATATGCTTCTGAAATGTCCATTTCTGCACCATTATCTGCATGATAAATAGATTTCTTGTTTTCTGCTTGAATGCAAAGTCTGCCCAAAACTGTTTCAAATACCTGTTGTTGCAAGGCCAACATCTTCTGCTGGTGCTGTAATATTAACCGCAACTGTTCTAAAGAAATCGACATATTTTTTTTTTACTGCCAATAATATTAGCTCCAAAATCACCGGCAATTATAACAGCTAATTTATTTACAAAATCTGAGTCACCACTTGTAGTATATTTTTCCAAAATCCCCGTCGCCAATTGTTATGAACTTGGATCGCTTTTTTTTCCAAAATCCCCGTCGCCAATTGTTATGACCTTGGGTATGTCTGGTTTCGCTATCTCGCGACCTATCTACCAATCCGGATACGACTTATACGAATTTCACACTAGGCCAACCAATGACGTTCAACCGGTGTGGGCAGTCTAGCGTCCTTATTGGTCCTATGTACTACGAGCCCTTCCACTTGAGTCCAGAATACAATACCAGCTTCGAATTAGGGCAGATCGTTTATTTCAAACATACTCGGTTTATATATCAAACAGACAGACCACAACACACCATAAATTAGAAAATAACATATGTACACAAATAAGCCAAAAAGTGGCTGTGAACGAGGGGGACAGTAATTAATAGACTGAACATAGTTTAAGAACCGTAAATCGTACAATAATAAATTATAGATCAAAATAAAGCTTATAATAAGAGGGATATAAATATACATAATCTAATGATTGAATAGTTTTACAATAAGAATATTTATAGAATATTAGTCCACTAATAGTCCTCGGGAGTTACCTGTAATTTAATCTTCGCTCGGATATAACATGTTCTGTCTCCGGCTTGAATGTAATTGTTAAGATACGACGAGTTAGTGTATACGGTGATGTAACTTCCACTTAATGTCTTACAGATTAGGTGGTTACATCATGGCAAATCTAAAGTTTTAGTAGTAAGCCTATTATTAGAGCGGCTGCAATTAAACGCAACTCAATTTCGTAAATGTGCTTTTCAGCTTAGCAACCAATCAGAATGTGGCGGGAATTATTATATCCGCCATCTTTGTACGTAATGGCGGCCGGCTTTCTTCGCTCTGTGCTTCTTTTAGCTATTTCTTTTGTGTAGCTGTGTAATTAATGTTTCAATGTGCTAAGATGCCGCAGTTAGTGTAGGGTTCTACATGTTGGTGTGAAATTTACTTCGAATCAGCATTGTTTTTTGGGTTTTTGCTGCTTCTACTCTAGTCAATGTATTTCTTCAGTCAAGCTGGTTAGTCTTATGTTTTAAAATGGAAATCGGTTTAGTTTTGACTTGTTTTCAAGATATCAAAAGCCGAAGTTCGTTTTTCCTTAGCTGAAATAACTGTTGCTGCTTCTTGTGACTAACTGTCCGCATGTTCATTCCTAACTGTCCTCTATGATGTTATCGGCAAAATGAAAGGAAACAATTTCCGGTTTTTAATTTTCTTCAGTATTGCGGACAACAATATCCCACCAATGAGTCAAACTAATACTTAGTGCCTAGCAGTAGAGGATGTCAGTATTGTTTTCGAAAGTACTCAGGCTTCCGACAATCATAGACAAATTCACAGATGCTACCAATCTATTGCAGAGGGTTTGTTATGAAAAAATATGCCACATAGCAGTAATGGAGGAGTTGTACGCATTACGTAGTGCGTTAAAGCAAGCTTAACATTGAAAAGCCGGAAATCTGCTATCAGTGTGTAGTGTATGTTTGCTGTTTTGGCCACAAAAGGAAGCCAAAGGGTCATGATCAGGGAGTAAAAAGGTAACTAACTGTTATTAAGCTCAGCTTTTTATAGACCATAATTCACCACTCGCAAATTTGTTATTTTTACGGTATGATGTCAACCGTTATCTAATATGTTCACCTTTACGATGAAAAGTACCTGCAAATTCTCAACTTCATATTCGAATTAATTTGTGACAACTGTCTTCCAGTTTGAGTGCTTCTTACGCCCTGGGAGACTAGATTCCTACATTATTCACAGTCCCAGTATAACTTTCTCACACAGTAAGTTCAAAGTAAACACTAGTCTTTCTAAATAAGCATGTTAAGCTAATATCCGTATTCTCTATTTCAGATGATCGATGAAGACATGTACCACGTGCATCTGTTGTATATTGTTATTCTACTCCAATTCTTACTGTTATATCTTCTGAAAAATAAAATTGCTATATGCAGCAAATACAGACTTATTGTTTTGATGGTGGTAGGGGGGTTCATGGGTTTTTTAGCAGGACTGTAGTAATATTCCCACTAAAGAGCTAAGTGAGTGCGTAGACCAATGTAAAGTACCATACAGGGTGCCTTTGAATTACTCGTGTTCCATTATTGTCGGTAGAAGCATTACTTGCTTATCATATGACATTTGAATAAGGAGCTATGAGATTAGATGCAAGGACGGTTAGGATGTGTAACGCGTGTCTATCCATCAGTTTTCGTGGCAACTCATGGTGGATAGAATAAGCTGTGAGAGGACCCGAGCCTGTAGGTTTCCCAAGAAAGTGACGGAGATATGCACCAAATCACCTTATGAAGAGCGTCTCCAATCACTTAGCCTCTACTCATTAAAGTATAGACGTCTTAGAGGTGACCTATTTACTTACGGGATCCTTAACACTTCTGGACATTCTCTTAAACACCTATTTGAGCTTAGTCCCAGAAACTAGAGACACGACATAGCAGAATGGACTGTAGACGCAACTTCTACTCCTTAAGAGTTGTGGAATGCTGGAATTCGCTGCCCGCCGAACTAGTCCAAGCGACTTCCCAGGAGTCATTTGGGAGGCGACTGGATCTTTTATTGTTAACATACCTAGGTTCCTGCTTGGAGGTTTTGGTGATCCCCTGCCACTAGACACGGAAGCCTGAACACATGAATTAGGTGATGAGAGGCTCGATTATCACAAGTTTCTTGCAACGATTAAGTAGATAAAACAAAGTAGCATTAGGTTCAAAAATTTATTCGAGAACTTTCATTAAGAATCGAATATGAAACAAAGGTTTAAACCAAGTTCCAGTCTAAAAGTTGCATTTGTAATGTTAAGCTGCAGTTTTTGTTGTTTTTTCCAAACGAAAGGGTAAAGGAAGTAACTCACAAAGTACTGGAAGTGGTTGTGAGATTAAAATGGACATCCAGCATCCTTTTAATAATCTGATGTTAGTTGGGTCTCCCGTAAACAGATCCATAGGGCCATAGTTCTAAGGGCGAAACAGTTCTTAACATCTGTGAAGACTCAGTCCTGTTGCATTCTAAATGAGAAAACAGTAATGAATTTAGTCAGAAATGTGGAATAGATAAATAACCAAATTACATGTATTTTAGCAAAGAATTTATGCAGTTGTGATTTACCTTTAGTTCATGAATATTAGGTCAGGTCAGCTATTTATTGTGCAAAGCATAACATGGACTTAATACCGTATCTCAATGCGTTTATTATTTTGCTCTCATTTAAGTATTACCATGTATCTGCATCTAGTTTAACAGGGAGACATACAAGCAGAGTTATTGTTTGATGAACTAAAAGTCCTAGTTGTCAAAAAGATTCTTAACATTTGGCCACAGCCAACTGTATTTAATTGAGATACAGAAGACACATCTTCTAAGACTGTATACTGCTCTTCTGCGGGCAAATAAAAGCTCAGACACTTAGCTATCCTGCTACCGATATTATTGCTGGGGAAATTGTTTAATGACAGTGATCATGAAATATGGTCAGTGATAGATGTACAATCTAGAAATAAACACCAAACATACTTATCGCTATCTTATAATGTATGACAGCAACAGTACCAAAAGCACTTTTTTCCTATTTTTAGTCAGACTGATTTGAATCAGTATACTCATCAGAAACAGGCAACTCTACTTACTAGGCTGATCTGTTTCGTTACAGCCTTCAAGCACTATACCATAATTCTTTCAACTAAACTGAATTATACGACAACCAAGAATACTAAACTAAGCAAGTGTCATAGTTATTGTTTCATTTGCACAGGCTTATTGCTTAAAGTAGTTAAATGGACATAATTAAGACGATAAAACAAAAACACGAAATATAGGCCAATTGAACTTACCGAACAGAAGACAAAGAATATATATATTGCTTTCCGACTGAAGACAACAGGCAGTTGTTCATAAAAACATAGTTTATAGTACAATAAACCTTTCTACAGTAAAATCATGCACTGACAGTCTATCTGGAAACAATCAACTATGTGAATAAACTCACTATGACTTGAGATATCATCCCAGCATGCAATGGACGTGGAGTGTAACGCAGTCGAACGTGGCGAATAAAAATATTAAAAAAGATCAAAATTAGCTATATAATCTAGTTACTTAATTAAAAATACATTATGAAATGTCAAAATCTGTGGTTACTTGAACGCACAGATGACCGGTACATTAAGTTTACATGGTTGCGTTGCGGATAAGATCACCCTATTAGAGCAGTAATATAAGCGAAATAGATCATAATTCTACAGATGTTCCGGTGGCCAGTCGCCCTCTGAAATCAGAAGTTGTGAGAACACTGCATTATATAGCATTTTCTCAGCACAATCTCATCAGGAACATTCATGAGGAATCTCACGAGTCGTTACTTGACGGAGAAATAACAGTGTGAACGGTGTGCCAGAATCACGGACTTTGAATGCACAAATTCTGTTGTCCTAGAGTGGGAATTCATAAACAGTCCTTGAAGCTCAAGAACATCTTGATTCAGTAAGTGGTGTGACTAGGATGGGTTTGCTAGACGCCAGCAAATACAGGCAATCTTCCCATCCTAGAAGCGATTTCTGCCAACAGACTTTAGTTGCAAGCTGGGCCCCATATACATTCGTACAGGCCAAATGAGTAAGTGTAAATGCACATTGGAGCCTACTATTACACTTGTGGACTGTAAAGATCATGGGAAAATTGTAAGGGAAACAGGGTCTACTGTTATGTCCCAGTAAGATCAAATAATGGGTAAGTTCTGAGAAATATTAGTGTACTAATATTATATACATTCTTATTGTATACCTATTGATTAACCAGAGTATGTTTATGTAAATTTCTCTTATTATAATCTTCATTTTAATCTATAAACTACTATTATACTATTTACTATTCTTAATTTATACCCAGTTTAGTAATTACAGTCTCTCACAATCGCAGCCACTTTTTAGCCTAGTATTTTACAAATGGTATTTTATATTTTATGCTATGATGTGGTCTGGTTGGATGGTATATAAACCAAGTATGTTTGAAATAAACTATTCGTATAATGGAAGCTGATATTGGTGTTCTGTACTGAACAGGCCGAGCTAGGCAGAAAAAAATGGATCAATATGGATGCCAGACTGCTCATACCGGTCGATACGTCATCGGTTTGGCACAGTGTCAAGATTGTATAAGTTGTATTCTGGTTGGAAAATAAGTTATCTGATAGCCAACAAAGCGAACGTCGCAACAGCCAACAACTCGAAAAATATTGTGTGGGTAGTTTTCTTGTCCATTCACACAATGGTCACTCGAATAAACAGAACGAGAAAGCCCACGCGTTTCATAGCGGAAGTATAAACTGCCTATATATATTACACATTACACCAAGTTTCAGTGGAGGTCGACGCAGCGAATCCTCCAGATACGGGCCAATAGCTCTTCTCTGAATGCCTTTAAAATTTATGAACTCTTTGATATCCGATGATTTACGTAATTAATTACTATCAATAAACTTATTTTCGCCCCAGTTGCACAGTTTCAGGAAATGTCACTCTTGTATAACCAATCTGCTGACCGCAGTGGACAGATGGACAATCATCCTCGACCGGAAATGGAAGGTTGACGTCACGTACCTTGACGTCTTAAAAGCTTTTGATAGGGTCAATCACATACTTTATCAGTAAGGTCAAACAACTATGTGTCGAATCACCATTAGCTGATTGGCTTCATATCTACCTAATCGAATACTTAAGATCATGTTTAACTTAACTTTCTCCCAGGATGTGGAATGTCATAGTGGGGTCCCACAAGGTTTAGTACTAAGGATTCTTCTTTTCTTAATCCACATAAACGATCCTCCACTGCATGTATCGTCAGATTTATTACTTTTCGTTTAATGACGTGCGCAACCATTTAGAGTATGGAAGCAGTGTTTCCTCCCTCACTCCAAAAGGATAAGGACATATTAAAATGTATCCAACGGCGACCCACAAAATTACTTCGGGGGACTCAAATTCAAATTTTATAAAAAGCGCATGCAATCACTGAACATTTACCCATTAGAGTACGGGCATCTTAGACTTGACCTTCCTAAAAAATTCTGAGCATCCTCTTAAACATCCATTTAAGCTTAGTCCGAACACAAACCTTAGGAATAACACCCAGAAATTCGAGAAACAACACAGCAGAAAAGACTGTGGGCTCACCTTCTACTTCTTAAGAGTAGTCAAGCTCTGTAATTCGGTTCCGGCTGAGTTAGGGAATTCTTTAAGAGAAAATTTGCAATATTTTTAAGGAATACAGACAGTATCTCACCATAATTTACCAATTTTTCCCTTTTATCTTGAAATATCTCCAGGTTCTTTCATTCCTTAAAATATTTAGTAAGATCAACTAAAGAAATCAAAACAGTTCACGTAAAGTGACAGTGGTGTTTTTATGTGTGTATATTTTATAGAACTGATCGTCAAATTACCCATCAAGACTACCGTTTTTGCTTTAGCTGAATATATTCCAGTTAAAGTAGTGCTAAGTGTACCGCTTTTTTTCTAGAGAGGCTAGATTTGAAAATGACCTCAGTTACATCAAGTCCTTAATAAGCAATCTACTTCCAGAAAGAGTTTCAGGAGTTAGCATCTGTAAGCTTTACCGAATAGGACAAAAGGTGGATTCTGAAAGTACTATGAAAATCTGCCTCTTGAAGGTTACTTTTGTTGTGGTTGAAGAAAGAAACCTGGTACCTGGAAACTCACACAAACTGATTGGATCCGTAGTATACGTCCGTGAGAATCTCAGCCTGATTGACCGTATCAAGAGACAAGCTGCAGAAGTGGAAATAAATCAGCGTCGCCGAAACAGTGAAAGAAACCTCGTTCTTACTTACTTACTTACGCCTGTTACTTCTAATGGAGCATAGGTCACCGACCAGCATTCTCCAACCCAATCTGTCCTGGGCCTTCTTTTCTAGTTCCATCCAATTCTTGTTCATTTTTCTCATGTCTGCCTCCATTTTCGGGCGCAATGTGTTCTTCGGTCGTTCGCTTCTCCTTTGGCCTTGAGGATTCCATGTGAGGGCTTGTCTTGTAACGCAGTTGGGTGCTTTCCTCAATGTGTGTCCTATCCACTTTCAGCACTTCTTCCTGATTTCTTCTTCCACTGGAATCTTGTTTGTTCTCTTCCACAGTACGTTGCTGCTAATAGTGTCCGGCCAACGGATCTGAAGTGTTTTGCGTAGACAACTGTTAATAAACACCTGTATTTTCTGGATGATTGCTTTCGTAGTTCTCCAGGTTTCCGCCCCGTACAGTAGAACTGTCTTAACGTTCGTATTGAAAATCCTGACCTTGGTGTTGGTTGACAGTTGCTTCGAGTTCCAGACGTTCCTCAGTTGTAAATATGCTGCTCTTGCTTTGCCGATCCGCACTTTCACATCTGCATCAGATCCACCATGTTCATCAGTGATGCTGCCCAAATATGTAAAGGTATTTACATCTTCCAAATTTTCTCCATGAATTGTGATTGTATTGGTGCATGCCGTGTTGTATCGGAGAGCCTTGCTCTTCACTTTGTGTATATTGAGACCTATTGCTGCTGAGGCTGCTGCTACACTGGTCGTCTTCTCCTGCATTTGTTGTTGCGTTTGGGATAGAAGGGCCAGATCACCTGAGAAGTCTAGATCGTCCAATTGCATCCTAGATGTCCATTGTATCCCGTGTTTCCCTTCAGATGTTGACGTCTTCATGATCCAGTCGATCACCAGGAGAAATAGAAAGGGTGAGAGTAAACAACCTTGCCTGACACCGGTCTTCACTTCGAACGACTTTGTCAACTGTCCTCCATGCACGATTTTGCAGTTTAATCCATCATATGAGTTCTGTATGATATTGGCTATCTTCTGAGGCACGCCGTAGTGTTGAAGAAGCTTCCATAGTGTTGTCCTGTCCACGCTGTCAAATTCTTTTTCGTAGTCAATGAAGTTGATGTAAAGTGATGAATTCCATTCAATTGATTGTTCCACAATGATCCGTAGAGTTGCGATTTGGTTTGTATACGATCTATCCTTATGGAATCCTGCCTGTTGGTTACGAAGTTGGGCGTCTATGCAGCCCTTCATCCTGTTTAAAAATACCCTGTTGAAGACTTTTCTCGGTATTGAGAGAAGAGTGATGCCCCTGTAGTTATCACACTTGCTGAGATCGCCTTTCTTCGGTATTTTGATCAGAAGTCCTTCTTTCCAGTCTGTTGGTACTTGTTCCTCATTCCAAATCTTATTGAAGAGAATGTGGAGTATCCTTGCAGTTGCCGCTACGTCTGCTTTCAGTGCCCCTGATGGATTGTTTTCTGGTTCTGCTGCTTTGCCGCTCTTGATTTGTCTGATGGACATGCCGACTTCTTCAGCTGTTGACGGGCCAACACTGATTGGGAGGTCCGTGGGTGCTGCTTCGATGTTGGATGGGTTCAGTGGGGCTGGTCGATTCAAGAGTTCTTTGAAGTGTTCTACCCACCTGTTTCGTTGTTCCTCAATGTTGGTGATTACCTTGCCTTCCTTGCTTTTCACCGGCCGTTCTGGTTTACGGTGATTACCAGAGAGTTTCTTTGTTATGTCATACAGTTATCTCATGTTTCCTTCTCTTTTAGCCTTTTCCGCCGTCGTTGCTAGATCTTCCACATATTTACGTTTGTCGGTTCTGATGCTCCTCTTCACTTGTTTGTTTACTTCTGTGTATTCAGCTTGCGCCTTGGCTTTTTCTGCTATTGTTCAGCTGGAATTGATTGCGGCTTTCTTGTTCCTCCTTTCTTGAATCTTATCCAGTGTACCAACAGTGATCCATTCCTTGTGATGGTACTTCTTGTGACCCAGTATCTCATGACATGTTGAAGTGATTGCCTCTTTGATCCTCTTCCAGTTGCTCTCCACAGTAGTTCCTTCTCCATTGAGTAGATCATGAAAGGCCTGGAAATTACTACTGAGGGCTAACTTGAATTTCTTGAGTTTGTTAGTATCCTGAAGAAAAGCCGTATTGAACTTTTTTGATATTGTCCGCCCCGTTGTCTAGTGCTTCTTGAGTTTCAACTTCATCTTGGCGACCAGCAAGTGATGATCTGAGGCTATATCAACTCCTCTCTTGGTTCTCACGTCCTCTATAGTCCTCCTGAACTTTTTGTTGGTGCAAATATGGTCGATTTGGTTTTGCGTGGTGTGATCCAGTGAAGTCCATGTGGTTTTGTGAATGCGTTCGTGTGGGAATATTGTGCTGCTTATGACCAGTTTATTGAAGGCACATAGGTTTGCGAATCTCTCATCACTTTCGTTCCTTTCTCCCAGTCCTTGTCGTCCCATGATGTCTTCATGTCCAGTGTTGTCCGTTCCAACCTTGGCATTGAAGTCTCCCATCAGAACGGTCAGGTCCTTTGTTGGGCACTTCGCAATGATTGACTGCAGTCTATCGTAGAATTGATCTTTAGCGTCTTCATTGTAATCGTTGGTAGACGCATAGCATTGGATGATGTTCATTGAAGTGCCCTCTTTCTTTGTTTTGAAGGAGGATTTGATAATCCTTGGTCCATGAAATTCCCATCCTATAAGTGCATTTTGTGCTTGTTTTGGACAGCATCAGTGCAACTCCTTGTGTATGTGGGGCATTTTCTTCTTCATGGCCGGGGTATAACAGAAGCTCTCCTGAAGTTAGTCGTTGTTGTCCAACTTGCGTCCAATGTGTTTCACTGATCCCAAGCACCTCTGGGTTGTATCTCCTCATTTCTGCAGCAATTTGGAGGGCTCTCCCGGTGTCCCACATTGTACGAACATTCCATGTACCTAAATAAATGGTCGCTCTGGTTGTCTGAACGGGCATCGGCTTCGTAACGTCCGAAGGAATTCGGCTTTCATCATGAGGCGTCATAGTTCTTCTAAATGAAGACCTTCTGACTCCCAGGGCAGAGTTTAAAAGGTTTGAATAATTATTTCTGGTTAGCGTTTTTTAGCGAGTTAGTTTTCTACGGAATGGGGTTGCTAACCCCATGCCGAACCCCCCCTCTTTATCTGGGTTTGGAATCGGCAGTAGCCTCCTGAGTGACTCGTTCTTAAGGGTTTTCAAATTGTAAAAGTTTGGAGCAAAACGATCGTCAAGCCACTCTTGGTGCTAAGGAAACTTTCTTCACAAAATTAAAGGTGTGCTACACAAACGCTCGCAGCCCGCTCAATAAAACTGAGGAGCTTTAATCAAAAATGGACACAGAAAAACCGGACCTTATTTCTGTACCTACAAAATAAAACGAATTCATGCTATTCTGCTAGGATCTTTATTCTTGCTCTTTTCAAAATGATAAAGGGAACTATGTGCATGAAATTTCTTATTGCTGTCTCAGAATTTTGGTTTACCTTATTAGTGTTCTTTAATGAAGTTCAGTCCACTAGTTTTCTTTCCAGTGGGACTGATAGATTAGACCGTAGGGGATTATCCTGTACACGAAAACTAGCCTAACCATTCGAGCGGTTGAGAAAGTCGCACATGATTCAAGGACATGTGAACTTATGCGGGCTGTAGGCGGTAAGATATTGAATTAGTTGTGGTATTTTGAAGTCCAGAATGTATGGCAGATGATTTTCTCTTAAGCAAAATTTGGTCCTGGTGTAATAGAAGTAAAAGCCTTATAACAGGCAACTTTAATGCACCGTATATAAACTGGGTAAACTTAAAAGTAGGGCCATAGAAAACGCCATTTGATTGTAAACTGTTAGCACTAGCCTTTTTATAGCACATTATAGATCCCACCAGATATGAATCACGAAGCTCCTCTTCTCTCTTGGATTTAATCTTCACATATGGCCATGACGTCTGTCAATTGACTTCTATGCCACCTCTAGGGAGAAGCGATCATGGAGTTATCTTATTCAAGGTTATTGCTGAGATGGACTGTCAAACAGTTGCACCGGTCTGTCCCAACATATGGAAGGCAGATAAATAGGCGATAAACTCTGTACAATCCGCTGAAAGATTGGCATAGTGGCCTCAGTAGAAGAGGCATGGACTCATTTCAGGCAGTTATACAATCGTGTAATTTTAGCGTATATACTCCGGACATTCTCGAAGAAGAAAAAGCACGGTCATTAGTGGATAAACCGGGATATTCAGCGTTTACTAAGACAGAAGAAGAAATGTTAGAATGTTGCTATCAGCCTTGGCACATCAGGTACGATCGAACGCTACAGGTCGGTAAGAAACACGTGTATAATTAAAATTTTGGAAGCTCAAAGAAAATATGAAATGCATTTGGCACAATTGAAACTCAAATGGTTCAAATGGTTCAAATGATTGTGGACGGAATAGAAGAAGCTTTCGCTTAACAGGCTTCCGTGTCTAGTAGCAGGGGATCACCAAATCCTCCAGGCAGGAACCTAGGTATGTTAACAATAAAAGAGGAAAAGAAATTGGTAAATCATAGTATGATGCTGTCCTTGGTCCTTAAGAATAGGTCAAGTTGCTTCTTGAAGGACTCCTGAGAAGTCGCTTGGACTAGCTCGGCCGGCAGCGAATTCCAGCTTTTGACAACTCTTAAGGAGTAGAAGTTGTGTCTACATCCCGTCTTGCTATGTTGAGTTTCCAGTTTCCGGGTGTTACCCCTTAGGTTAGTATTCGAACTAAGCTTAAGTAGGTGTTTAAGAGGATGTCCAGAAGTGTTAAGAATACTATAAGCCATTAATAAATCACCTCTAAGACGCCTATACTCTAATGAGTAAAGGTCTAGTGAATGGAAGCGTCCTTCGTATGGCTTAGATTTGAGTCCTCGAACTGATTTCGTGGCTCGCCGTTGAATACGCTCCAAAGTGACCTTGTCCTTTTGGAGTGAGGGGGGAGTACTATATTTCCGTACTCTAAATGGGGACGGATAAAACTATTGAAGATTGTATGGAAAGTTCTTCCGTCAAACTGGCCAAAAATGCGCTTCAACGTTACCAGTGCAAGGTTTTCTCGGAAGGCATTTTTGTCACAGTTAGCGTAAGACTTTAAATCATGGAGCACCAGGACTCCTAAATCTTTTTCGACTTGGGATACTTCTAGAGAGGAGTTTCCTAAGTTGTAACTGTAGTTTGCGACATGTCGCAGATGAACTACTTTACACTTTGAAGTGTTAAAGGTAAGTCCGTTATCGTCTACCCAACTTTGAAGTCGAGTCAGATCCTCCTGAAGTGCCTGTGTATCGTATTGGTTGCGTATCTCCCTCCAAAGTTTCACGTCGTCGGCAAAAAGTAATAAGTCTGACGTTACATGTTGAGGAAGATCGTTTAAGAGAATATTCTCGTACATAAATTACAGAACAAGGATGCATCATTGGATTCCCAACCTAATTAAAGAAGGGAGTGAATCTGAAAAGAGAGAGGAAGATCAGGAAAAGCAGAGGTTTTGTCTAACTATTTTTCGATAGTTTTCACTCAGTAACCTCTTCCAGACGAAGAAATAGACCTAAATACAGAGTCAACAAACCGCCCGCTTACCGTGGACTTTCATCAAGACGATGTACTTAGGGCTTTCAGCACCTTAGACATGGAGAAGTCAACAGGACCGAATAAACTACACGACGAAATCTTGAGACATATCGCACAATACATCGCGACCCCACTCACCGTGATTTTCAATATGTCACTTGACCGAGGTGTGTTACCTATGCACCGGAAGGATGCGATCGTCACTCCCATACATAAAACAGGACCAAGACAACTTCTATCGAATTATACACCTGTCAGCATCACCAATGTTGTGATTAAAATACTGGAAAGAACAGTCAAACAGACCATAATAACATTTGTTAAACAATGAACAACATGGTTTCAGAAAAGATTTATCTTACACAACAAAACTCCTTATAGCAAGGGGATATTGGATAAAGGCGCTAGACAACGGAAACTCAGTGGATTTTGCCTACACAGACCTGAGTAAGGCATTTGACAGGGTGCCAACAAGTAGAATGCTATTGAGGCTAGAAAGTCTTAGCACCTCTCCTAAAATGGTTTAAGGATTTCCTAGTAGGTTGTACCCGTGATCTGGTCTCACAAGGGTTTTGAGGTGACGGTGTGTTATGGTTTTAGGACCGCGGCCCATTGTCGGAAGGTTGCAGCTAAGGGATTTATAACACTATGGGCTTTAAGACGGACATTCGTCAAGTTAAATACTACATTGTTCCACCATGTTTCCAAACTAGGATGAAACGCCGTCCAGTGCTTCCTGGTTTTCCATGGTTGTTTATCTTCAATTGACTCATGATTTCAATCGGTTAAACTTCCTAAATCTTCAAAAAACCTCTTCTGATAATGATCATCTGTTCATTAGTGACTGACTTCAAGAGATACTCCTGGAGTAATAATGAAAAGCCGTTACCAATGGAGTTTAACCAGGATTGCTGTGAGATGTCAACTCACTGAAGACAATGGTGAACGGTTGCACAACTTCGTGGATTGTTTGAAGTTATACATTAACACCGTTCAATGTTGGTCAGCTCAGTGGTCTAGTTAGTTAAGCGCCTGGCGCAAGACTGATAGGTCATAGGTTCGAGTCTCGTGGGGTGCGGAATCGTGGATGGGCACTGCTGGTGAGTCGCATAATACGATGAAACGGCCTATCAGTGCTTCCAGGCTTTCCATGGTGGTCTAGCTTCAACTGAATCTAGATTTCAATCATTGAAAAATCGGTTTGTAAAATTTTGTCAATTTAAGCAGCGCGTTTTACAAAAATTGTTGCTGTAATTTGGGGATGGCCCCATGGATGGTTGGCAAGTCAATCTCGAAAGACCAGTTAAATCGTTTGCTTGAACATAAGTACCACTGTGAAGGAGAAAGCATATGTGACAACCTACTTAGGGACTTTTGGCGGATATCTTCTCTGTATATACCGAGATATATTGCTCCAAATACTCTCACATTACTTGGTTTTCTCGCCAATGTATTTGCTTTATGCTTGCTTTTGTCTTATGGGGTATGCGAATCTATCAATCTCATTTTTTAAGGCTTGTTTCTTCACCTCGTTGGTGTTTGTAGTGTGTGTATTCGCGTATCAAACTCTAGATGCCTTGGATGGCCTTCAAGCTCGCCGTACAGGATCGTGCTCTCAGCTTGGTGAACTGTTTGACCATGGTTGTGATGCTTTATCTACATGTAATTCTATCTATACGGTCTAACTCTTTAGGCATCCTCCCCATAAGTTATTTCATCATCATTGGTTTTGATGACTGGCCTATGTTGATGTTCATACAATACTTCTGCATCCAGGCTTTATTTTATGTAGCCCATTGGCGGTGTTACGTTACGGGAGTTCTTGCATTTGACCGGTAAGTAAGCACAATTTTAGAGTTTTGCAGAGTCGGAGTGACAGAGGGACTTTTAATTGGGATTTTATTTGGGACTATATCTTCAATATTCGGTACATCTATTTGGAGTATAAAAGTGAGTTTTGTTTACTATCCTTAGCGCCTTACGTAAATACATGGTGGCTGAAGTGAACCCATCCTGTTACAAAGAACCTTATATTTTCCAAAACTGATTTAGTAGGACTTTGTTCTGTTAGAACCTATTACGTAGTTGTTTCCCGAGAATTTTTTACAGCGCTAAAAACACTGGTTTTTACGTACAAGTACAAAAAGATTACGGGAAAAGTAGTCGCTATAGATTTCAAAAGTGAGGATACGGTAAACGCAAACCATTGTCAGTATAACTGATCTCTGATATTTAGATTTCATGGAACAGTTTTGTCAAGATGACTTCCTCTTATTTTCATTCCACTAATGCTAGTTTTGTTACATTTGAAAGATTTTGTAAATTATCCTTTTGAGCTATGGGGAAGGATCGTTACTAAAAATGCTAGTTGTTTGTGGAAAGCACTTTATTTTCACTACAAGCCAGTACGGTTGGAAGTACGAATTCGCCTTCCAACCTTAAATTTACCGCTCTTGGTCTTACCGTTACGCATTGTGGAATTTCAAGGAATGTTCCAGCCAATATAACTAAACGGTTGTTACAATGAACAAGGCCAAAATAATTGTGGTTACGACCAGGTTGTTTGCCGTCAATCTAAAGTCTGCTCAACCAATGTTTTTTCCACGTTAATGCTAGCAAGTTAAGGTTCTTGCGAAACGTAATCATTTAATGTAATACTGGTATCCAAATGATCTTTACATAAGAAAGTTCTGTTAATTACTTGTCTTCTCAACATAAATGTAAATCTCTTTACATGGTTGGTGTTAGACTACCGTATGAGGCTGATCCTACCAATACTTTTTAAGATAATTTTCCTTGAATAATTGCTTTTAAAATGTGTACATTTCTCACATATGTATATTTCATAAATTATGAATAAACTAGATAATCATGAGCATGAATTTTCGGAAGTTGGGGGGGGATTGGTTTTTATTGCTTCTGGTTAGCGGAATATGTAGTCTGCGTTTAGAAAATATTAATTCAACTTAAAGGATCAAGTAATACATTGTTCTATAGTAGGAACATTGATACCCAGTTGCATCATTATATATTAAATAAGTAAATACACGTTTTGCACATAGCTAGTGGTGTAATTCATTTATTTCAAATCTCAACACATCCACAGTGTTAGACTGTTTTTTATCAACCTGGATCTCGGAGACTCAACATGGGTGTAGTTCATGAATAAGGGCATAAACTTTGAGTTTCTTAGAAAGTGCATCGTTATTAAGAGTTTTATTGCTGATGTCCTCAGACAGTTAGTCATCTACAACGTAGGACCAGGCGCATATGCATCGGTTACCATACCTCACTAGCACAAGATGAACACTAAATTCATAAAGGCAGTTATTCTAGTGGTAGTAATATATAAAGATTGCATATGAGGATATGATACGGGGGGGGGTAAGAATTATTCCGTAGAAACAAACGTATAGACTAATTTTAATCTCATGGTTTAAGGGGAGATAAAGTGTGTACACCGACACCATTGTGATCGATTCGGAGCCATGTCATTCAGTCTCCAACCACTGGTTTCGACAGTGGTGAGGACTTCAACCAAGTAGTCTGCATCTACCAACATGGTTCAGACTAGAAGTTAGTGACTCCAAAAACTGATGTCACGTTTTGGTTTGGCCACCCCTAACTTTCTTCTATCCGGTGATGGTCTGTTAATGTTCTCATACTTAATCCATCTAAACGTCAATCTATTAACTTTGGCCTGAGACATGAACAGCACTTAAACACCATGTTGGGATCCCATAATGCTTGTGCCGTTAGATACTTTGATAAACACAGTGTCGAAGGTCAATTTTCTTGGTGTTACATTTTCCCCTGGTCGCTCTTGGTCTTCTCATGTTTTATTGTTATCGAAGAAAGTTTTCCTTCTGACTTACTACATGAAGAGGCTGCATGATCTTGCGATTACTCGTCATTTGCTCTTACAATTTTTCAATTCCTGCATATTACCTATTCTTACTGTTCACTATTCTTTCCCGGGTGAAAGTAGTTAGTACGATACTATCTTATCAGATACTAACCATCCCCCTTCATTCATATCTTTCTCCTTGTATATCTTTTGGTAGAACGAGACGTCAATACATTAGAATCCATGCACGCAAGCAAACGTATAAAAGTTCTATAATACCTTACCTAGCAAATATACTCTGTGACAAACAGGTTGTTCTGATTAGCCTAGTCAATTACCTGTATCCTTAAACGTGTCTCTAATTGAAAATTTGTACAGACCCAGATCTTTTATCACCGTTTTCTTTTTGTTGTTTTTGTAAAAGAAACTCGTTGAAATACCTCGTGCTGGGAATCCTATATTGTACCAAAATATAATATTGAATAAAGCCAATAATAATAACAATAATAATGATAATCAATTCCTGAAAGTCCAGTCGATGAGAACGTTATTTTCAGCAGTAGGTCTGTGATGAAATTAAACAAAAATGGAGATAGTGAATGGCCTTGACGGATATCATTTGAGGTTGCAATATCAGATGACAGCTCGCCATAAGCTCTGATTCGACTGGTAATGTTCGAGTGATTGCGACCAGTCAGATGGGAGTACGTCCAATTCCCAGATTTTAGCTAAAATATTGGTCAACTTAGTCACTAAAACTAAACCACCATCATTAAAGACCTCTGAACCAGCTGCTTTTTCTTGTTTTTGATTAGCTGTAGCTTTTCGAAGTGATTATGATTACGGTGGCCTTAAGTGCTACTACAAGTATGAGGTCAATTATCACTTCCCGGATGCTTACATCATGGAAGGATTCTTCTACAGGTATCTGAAAAGGAAATTGGGTTAGAGTTGGTCTTAGTGACCTGAGGGCTTGACCGCATTGCCCAAGGGACAACTGCTTGAGGCCGGTTACGAAGACCTTTTTTTGAGTAGCTCCGTAATTGTTGGGACCTTACCACCGGAGACGGGAATCCGTGGGATGAGACATGGTGTGCATTTTTGGGGTGGACGTTTTCTAACACTACTCTTCCTTTGTGTGAAGGTAGCATCCCTGTTATGCTGGTTGTCTGAGGGAAACACTTTACTGCTATCAATTCTCTGTACGGTCTGCAGTACGACTTCGCCCTCGGACCTTACGTTTGCTGCTTTTAGTCTTGTCACTCTTCAACCGACCTGCCTGACATGGAAGGACATTGGGGAACGATTGTTCATTACGATAGGCAAACCCGACCACCACATCAAGACAGAAGCAACGGTCAATCCCTAGCTCCCAGTATACTTTTTTAGAACCATTTTCTTGTCAAGGTTGTATAGAAATTTGGTAAGATTATCTTATCTCTTCTAACTTTCCGTATTGTGATGTTTTATTTTGGTAATATTTGATTTCTTTTTGTCACTTATCATAAATGTTTTGTTATGCTGCAATCTTTGTGTAGGATCCACTTCTCGGTTTGGAACTCAAGGTTGTTCAGTTCCTCGTGTTCTCTGTTGTCATGTTTTTTCTGGCGGTTCAGTTCGCTGATACTATTTCTCAAGGTGGTTGTGGTAAATACGGAACAACCGTTGCTGTGAGTTGATCTCAACGTTTGAAATTTTGTGTTTAGAAATACAGCCAGTATAGTTACGGGGACCGAATATGTATTTTAGCTAGAGACACTTCATATAATCACTTTTAAAAATGAACGAAGGATTAAGGATTCTTTAAAGAGTATGTTCTGGTTTCCAATATGTTACTGAAAGTTTAGGGAAAATAGAATCTCAGTGTTTTGTTTCTTTCGTTCTGTACTATTTTATGGAACTAACTACCATAGAATAAGTATAGCTCAAAGTTGTATACTGAAACCCTTACTTGGTTACTTGTTATTTATTATTATTTATTTGAACACATAAATATTGGTACAAGGGGGCACCAAATATTTATGCGCCACACAAAACAATGAGAATGGGAAGAGAAAAAGAGGAGGGTAGGAAGTGTAAAAGAAAAAAAGGAACAATAACTGCGAGTGTAAGGTGGTGTAAAATAATAATAGTAATAATGAGGGAAACGGAAAGGTATAGCCAGAAGAAATCTCTCAGTTTAGGAAGATACAACCACTTTTTATGAAGAGGGTAAAAAGAAGGTTACAGCAGGATCGCCACTGGCTTCTTCTCTGAGCCATGTCTGATAACGTCTCTAGCCACTGTGTCGCACCATCTCTCGGACCCCAGCCGTGAAGTCGTGAAGGACCAACACAAGCCGGCCCTTTGCAGCTTTCTTCCATACCCCGACATCATGTCATACACTGACCACCTCTCCGTTTTTTCCAACCAGTCCCAGCGTCAGCAAATAATGCACGATGTGGAATTCTCTGGGACGACATTCGTAGAACATGTCCAAGCCGCCGAAGTTGATGTTTCAAGATGGTGACACCAATTCGATCGTCGTCTCTGTGCCCGAACACGCGATGCTGAACCTCCGCATCACTAACTTAGTGTTGCCACTGGATGTCAGCAATCCTTCGGAGACAACGATGATCAAACACAGAGCCGTCTAACATCCTCAACTCGGAGAGGCCAGGTTTCACAAGCATAGAGCGAAACTGTTCTCACCGACGCATTGTAGATCCGACCTTTTACAGCCTGACTAACATCACGAAGGAGTCAAAGATAAACCAGATTGGCATAAGCCACTTTGGCGTTCATTATACCTGAATTGACCTAATCACTCACGCCACCACCAGCACTTATGCAGCTACCTAGACTACTTCTATCTGCTCATCACCCAATGTGAGTACAGGATTAGAATCCTGCCAGTCTTGTAGAAGTGCTTTGCACTTCGAAGGTGCAAATTCTGATCTACTGAATCCTCCATGTCTTTTTTTCTCTTTCCAAATTTATTTCACTGGATTCTACTCTTTAAATAACATCTTCAAACCCCAATCTTTCCGATTACTGATTATACTCTTACCGCCTCTACCACTACGGGATTTGAATTGACACCTGCATCTTTGTGCTAATGTGGTGTGGCAACTCGAGCTGATGTATGTACGTACGAAGTTCTACGTTGTTACTGACTGACTGAGGTGCAAAGCACATATACCGTACCTACGGACATTGATTGCCAACTGATTAAGTGGGGATTGCATGGCTTGGGCATTATCGCACAGTAAGACAATATCGTCTGCATACTCAAGGTTGAGAAGTCTTTCTCCAGGCAACAGATCCACACCGCCATTACTTACATCCATCAGAGCTGTTTCCAGAATGTTACCGATGGCAAGTTGAAGAGGAATGGTGAGATTGGGCAACCCTATCTAACACTACTGCTTGAATGGAACAATGGAGAGAGATGGTTGTATCAGTCAGTCAGCTACAACGTAGGACCAGGCTCATATATATGCCTCGGTCCAAGTTGCCATACCTGATTAACACAACAAGATGGACACCGGATTCATAAAAGTAGTTAATTCAGAGGTGGTAATATATAAAAGAAAGATTACAATAAGGATATAGTACAGAAAGAAAGAATTGGTTCGTAGAAAGAAAGATATAAAGCAATTTTAATCTCTTAGTTTAAGGGAAGATAGAGAGTGTATACACCGGCGCCATTGTGATCGATTCTGAGCCATGTCACCAAAAGTCTCCAACCTTTGGTTACGATAGTCACGCGGACCCCAACCAAGTAGTCTGCATCTACCAACATGGCTCAGACTAGAAGTTAGTGACTTCAAGCACTGATGCCACGTTTTGGTTTGGCCGCCCCTAACTTTCTTCCAACCATCCCGAACACCGGTTAAAACAGAACGGACTGCCGCGCAGTATACTCATCCTTTTATATATATCTCACCTTCGCCATAGGTGACGTAGTTGGCAAAAGCCAAGCCAGCTTTTCGAATCCGTGCTGAGGTTTCGTCAGACACCAACCCATTAGGGCTGATCGGACTTCCAAGATAAGTGAAGTTGTCAACGAGTTCGACTACTTCACTCTCTATCCTTAGTTCAGGTGTTGATGCAAACCAGTCCTGAAGCAACAACTTGCATTTAGAGGGAGAGAAGCGCATTCCAAACATTCTGGCATTGTTGCTTAGTGTTACCGAAAGACTGCATTTTATCAGCGTCTTCGCCAAACAGGACTATGTCATCTGCATATTCTAAGTCGATAAGTGGACCTCCTGGAAGGAGATCAATACCGAGAATTCAGTAGACGAGAATGTTATTTCAATCAATAGGTCTATGATGAAGTCAAACAAAAATGGAGAAAGTGGACAGCTTTGACGAACACCTTGAGGTTGCAAAAGCAGATGACAGTTCGACTGGTAGTGTTCGAGTAAAGAGCCTTTACAAGGTTTATGTACTTCTGAGGTACGCCTTTCCATGACAGACACTGCCACAGAATCTCGCGGTCTACCGAGTCAAATGCTGCTTTTAAGTCAAAAAAGACCACCATTGTCAGACGCCGTTAAGTATGCCTATGTTCTAGAACCTGACGAATGGTGAATATGTGGTCGATGCAGCCACGACCAGGTCTGAAGCCAGCTTGATTCTCTCGTGTTTGCAGTTCACGAGTCTTAGTTAAGCGTCTGATATTTATCGAGGCTAGTATTTTAGATATTACATTAGTTAAACTAATCCCTCTGTGGTTGTCACAGGATGATTTTTACCCTTTCTTATATATTGGGACGATAAGTGATTGTGACCAGTCAGATGGAATAACGTCTAACTCCCAGATCTTAGCTAAAATATTAGTCAACCTAATCGTTGTAGAGTAGCTGAAGGCCAGCTGAAATGTTCCGCCCATAGTTCTAAACGTCTAGACTGAGAGCAGATGAGGGTATCGTCATTTTTCCGAAATAGTCTGACTTACACTTGACTTATTAATTCCAGTTTCTTTTATTAGTCTATAGAGCTGTCTTGTGTTCTCTATAGCCGCCACCTTTTCCATCTCTTGCTTTCGTTGCCCACCACTGCTCACGGTCGTTCCTTAGACTTTTGGTTAACCTAGATCTGATTTGTTTTCGCTCTTCATTGTGTTCAGATCCTGATGGGATGATTTTACGAGAATCCATCAGTGCAATAGACCTAGAGGAAATCCATTGGTTCTTTGTAACCCTGTGGTTTAAATCACTGATAGATGTCACTGCTGTTTCTACAGCTGTTTGTATATCTTTCCGAGCAACATCTGGGTCAGCCTCGTTTTCAGAACTACCTAATTGTGACCTCAGTTGTTCCTGGAACTTACTTTTGGTTTTCTCGTTACTCAACTCAGTTCTAATGGGTCTTTTTAATGTGGCGTCCAGTGAAGCGCAAGCAGATGCGTGCTCGTATTAGGGCGTAGTCTAAGTCCAAGTAGGTACTCCAGAATGAGCGACAATCTTGTACCGACCCTCTCCAACAATGACTGATGGCAATATGGTCTATTTGAGTCCATCGTTGGTGGTTGTATTCCCTAACTCTGCCTGAGGTGTTTGTATATAGTGCCTTTAAGATGTTAATAAACTTCTCAGGCACACCCTTCTTCAATAGACAATCCCAGAGAACAGTCCTGTCCCACGAATCGAGGGCAGCCCCAGTGTCAAGAAACACTACGATTGTTGGCCTTTGGTAAGTATGACAGTGTTCTAACATTTGGCGGAGGGTGAAGATATGATCAATACATCCTCGACCAGAACCAAAACCAACCTGCTCCTCGCGAGACAATCTTTCTCGGGTTCTGAACAACCTACGAATTATGACGGAAGTCAATAGCTTGGACGCAATCGGAACGACGTGAACCCTTCTTAAAGATAGGGACAACTATCGACTCATTCCATGACGTTGGTACACTCTCTAGTTCCCAGACCTTTGTAAACAACATCGTCAGTTCCTTAACCAGAAAGTTACCACCATCTTTAAAAAGAGCCGGAGGTAAGTCATCTGTGCCCGGTGATTTGTAGCGCCTCAAGAGTTGGAGTTCCTTGGAGACTTCCGCCTCATTTGGTGGATCAGTCGTCACCGGCCATGGATGGCAGGACAGTCTGACCGATGTTGCCTGAGCAACAGGCCAGTTGAACTGTCCTTCGAAGAATTCTGCCCATCGTTCAAGACGTATATGGATGTTAGTGATTGGCATCCTGTCATCTTCTCAGATTGTTTCGCTGACACCAGACGTCTTGCTGCCAGTGGCTCGGATGAGTTGGGAGAGCTTCCGGCAGTTACCAGATGCAGCTTCTGCTTCCAGCTTATAAGCACGCTCCGATCACTAGGCGTCTCGCTCCTTACGCAAGCTTTGCCCGATTTCATTACGTAACAGCGTTCGTTTGTGGTCAAACTCATGGTCACCCGGAGTGTACCGACAGGCTTCGATGAGTTGTAAGGAGCCTGAAGAAACGCAATGCTTGTAAGCGGGACGTTTCGCGAAGCCGCATGCGGCTTTACTTGCCATTTTGATGGCGTCATGAAGTTGCAACCAATGCTCATCTATACTTTCCGGTGGGATGGTAGCTATTTCATACACATAGTTCCCTTTATCATTTTGAAAAGAGCAAGAACAAAGATTCTAGCAGAATAGCATGAATTCATTTTATTTCGTAGGTTCTCGTCAGCTGCTTACAAATTGTGATACTTAAAAATCATAATTACATAATGGGTTTCAATTGCTTACTGTATATTGTAAATATATACCTAATGTGAAAGAATATTCTACAACATTAATTGTGACAACAGTTCAAAAGTGGGTTAGAAACAATTGATTACATAATGAATAAATATTGATAAGAATATAATGAGTAGAGTTCAGTTGAAAGATTATTAATTTGAAAGATAGTTTAAAAAATAAAATAGAGTCATTGATGTAATAAATGCACACACAAAAAGATTCTTTGAACATGTTCCAAAAAGTCCTAGAACAAGAGAAAGAAAGACTGAACAGTGCAATCACCAAACATCTCCTTGATACAGGACATCAGATAGATACCTTACAATCTTTCAACTGAACTCTACTCACGATATTCCTATCAATATTTATTCATTATGTAATCAATTATTTCTAACCCACTTTTGAACTGCTGTCACAATTAATGTTGTAGAATATTCTTTCACATTAGGTATATATTTACAATATACAGTAAGCAATTGAAACCCATTATGTAATTATGATTTTTAAGTATCACAATTTGTAAGCAGCTGACGAGAACCTACGAAATAAAATGAATTCATGCTATTCTGCTAGAATCTTTGTTCTTGCTCTTTTCAGGATGGTAGCTAGTCTAGAAGCTAGCTCGGTTCGATACTTACTTGCAACTAACTTGTTATCATCAATCCTTTGGTGGCGGTCACTTCCTTGTCCACTGAAAAGTAAGGTAAGATTGGCGCAGACCAGGGCATGATCAGAGTTCAGATAGGTACTCCAAAAGGAGCGGCAGTCTTGTACACAACCACGCCGGCGGTAGCTGATCATGATGTGATCAATCTGAGTCCAGGCTTGAGATGCAGAGGGATAACGCCAGGTGGCACATCGGCAATGACTGTGCCGAAAGGCAGTGCTATCCAGAAACAGGTTGTGATCTGTGCACAGTTGCAGCGGACGGTCCCCGTTATCTGTCCTGCGACCAACGAGTCCTCATCGGCCACCTAAACGATTCCCTTCTGTGCCTAGACGCCCGACATGAGCATTGAAGTCTCCGGCTAGTACTAGAATATCTGTCGAACGCACTTTCTGGAGAACAGATAACTGGTGGTAAAACTCATCCTTGATTGCATCCGGGCTGCAATCTGTCGGTGCATAGGCGGAGATGACGAAAAGACATCGTTTTTCACGCCGATTTCTTCTCACTTTGATGAAACTCTCTAATCTAACAGCACATAACCGACTGTTAATAGGAGTCCAATCGATTAGTGCCGTTACAGCTCTAGCGCTTAGTGAGGTATCAACGCTAGCAAGACCAGACAAAGATGCCACAGGGTCCCTGGATAAACGCACTTAAAACAAGCTTTTTAAAGCGATAGATGGAGCGAATTTGTAGTACTTCACCAGAGTCTTGAATACGGGTCTCGGATCGACAACAAATGTCGATATTGAGACTTTCCAAAGACAACCAGCCCAATCTGTTGTCCGACCCTCATAAGTATGCGAACGTTGAAGGCAGCCAGTTTGAATGATGCACGTGGTTTCAGAAAAACTGCTTCACTATTCGTATTCGGTGGTAGCATTCAATTTTCAACCGGACAGTGACTCGAGAACGTTTAGATAGAACCGAGTTTCCACCATGGGCGAGCTGCTGTATGCGTCAAAAAAATAAGGATACACAAAGTGGGAATAAAAGAGTGAATACGTGACGTGTTAAATAATAATAATAATACACTTGATATTGTTTTATTTGAATCTTCCCATTGATGTTTTAGGACTGAAGTTGATCAGTCTCTTATTGGCATATGTGCATACTGTGCGTATGCCTCGATATTGCCTTAATTTACAAGCATTATAAGCAGAGATGGATAGTGGCTAGCAATGGAAACCAGGACGCGCGTTTCGTCCTGTTTGGGTCTCGTCAGCTGGATGTACCTGCATCTCAGAGTTGATGTTCACTCTGGGACTCGAACTCAGTACCGTTCGCTTCAAACGCCATCGCGTTATCCACTTGATATTGTTTTTACTTGAATCTTCCCATTGATGTTTTAGGACTGAAGTTGATCAGTCTCTTATTGGCATATGTGCATACTGTGCGTATGCCTCGATATTGCCTTAATTTACAAGCATTATAAGCAGAGACTCAGTAGCTAAGTGGATAACGCGATGGTGTTTGAAGCGAACGGTACTGAGTTTGAGTCCCAGAGTGAACATCAACTCTGAGATGCAGGTACATCCAGCTGGCGAGTCCCAAACAAGACGAAACGCGCGTCCTGGATTCCACTGCTAGCCACTATCCATCTCTGCTTATAATAATAATAATAATAGTTTAAAAATCCCCATAGAATATTCAAAGACGAAGAATATTTGAGCGAACAATTGTTTTCAATAACTTCATCATCAGGCTCTACAGAGTTATAAGTCCATAATTATAATATTTTACAAAGGCCAAAAATAAGGCATGTTTTAATGAGTTTGACAATGTTATGTGTTAAAAATGGTGAACGTTTGCATATATATAT
This sequence comes from Schistosoma margrebowiei, assembly GCA_944470205.2. Lineage (NCBI taxonomy): Eukaryota > Metazoa > Platyhelminthes > Trematoda > Strigeidida > Schistosomatidae > Schistosoma > Schistosoma margrebowiei. The sequence goes on along the minus strand of OX104028.1, from coordinate 64,662,156 downwards.
ATATACTTCAAAAAATTATATTTGCAAATTAGAAGGGTCAGTAAATTGTTCAGTCACAATAAGATAATAGTACTATTGCAAAATTGAAAATAATTTTGTCAACTGAGATAATAATAATAATATTGTTGTGTGAATATAATATGTAATAAGGGGTGTGTTATCAAAGTAATTACGGTCAACAAATTGGGAATGATGGATATGAAGATTAAGATATAGATAATGACAAATAATGATAATAAGGAAAATAAATAAAAATGAAGGAAGGGGTAAGAGGTTTATAATATTCAGTCTAGGTATTTGGTGATCCAGTCGTAGGCCAGGGTAAACATAGAGGCTAGATATATTTTTTTCTGGATGCATAAATTAGGTCTTCTGGAGTTGATCCAGATGGCTTCGGCTGTGTAAATCAGTCGTAATCTAGCTCCTTGAGGTAGATATTTTGGAACTTGATATAAAACAGAGAAAGCTTCCTCTATTTTGATATGATGTTCACTATCTACCAAGTGAGAAAGAATGGTGCTGTTAATCGATTTGGTGACTCCTTTTCCCAACCATGCTGGTACATGTTCACGAACACGCAAGGATAAAGCCCTCTGAGTACGGCCTATGTAACTAGCGCCACAGGAGCAGTTGAATTGGTATTCATACATGGAGGAGCCCATCTTCGATAACTTATCCTTGATTAGTTGTGTGAGTACTGGTTTAGTCGATAAAGTTACGTGTAACTTGGCGGCATGAAACGTCCTCTCGACAGATCTTTTGAGTCGACGTGTTAGAATATCACCCGCTATGTCGCCTTTAAAGTCAAGTTTCAGATATAAGGTCTTTTTACTGACTGTGTCGCAATGTCTTCTCTTTTTAATACTTTGTACGAGGTATTTTTTGACGAAATTATCAGGATAGCCATTATTACGTAATGTGTTCTTTAGTAAAACTATTTCTTCCTCCACACTGTCTTCAGAACATAATACCTTGATTCTGTGGTTGAGACATTTAACCAAATTTATTTTATATTGCAGAGGTGTGAAGCTTTGGAAATGGATATACTGACCCGTCCATGTAAACTTTCTAAACATATTTCGCTTTATGGAACCATCTATCCTTCTAGAGGGTCGGACATCTAGAAAAGCTATGCTATTGTCCTTTTCCTCCTCGCTGGTGAATTTAATGGCTGGGTGGACATTATTGAAAGCGTATAACATCTCCTGTTTGTCGATATTTTCGTCACATATGATTAATGTGTCATCTATGTATCGACAGTAATAATCAAGCTTATTTAGGATGTCTTTAAGCGGTCCATTTTCTAGTTTGGTTAGAAAAATATTAGCAAGGATCGGGCCTAGAGGTGATCCCATTGCTACCCCATCTACTTGTCGGAAAAATTCATTGTTAAACTTAAAGTAGATATTCATAGTGCATTTCAAAAGAAGTTCTTTCATTTTGTTTATTGGGATAGGAATCTCTATTTTCTTTTCTATCAGTTGTTCACATATGTAATCTATAGTTTCAGTCAGAGGGATGTTAGTGAACAAAGACGTTATGTCTAGTGATAGCATGGTTTTTCCATTTATATTCATATTTTTAATTGTATCAACAAATTCAAAGACGTCTTTAACATTAGCAAGTTCTTGGTGCAATGGTTCTAATAACTTAACTAACCATTTTGCTGTTGAATGGTATGGTGAATTTGCCATATCTAGTATCGGGCGTAGAGGAATATCAGGTTTATGGATCTTAGGTAGACCATATAGTCGAGGGGTATGTGTTCCAGAAGGCTTAAGCATATTATAGGTATGCTCAGAGATGTGTTAGTGCTGATTTAGGAATTTTAATGCTGCAGTTAGTTGACGTTCGGTCTTTTCATTGAGGTCTTTACATGACCCAAGCTTTTGGAATTTAGTTTGATCACTCAGTAGTGAATTCATCTTATCAATGTAGTCTGTCTTGTTTAGAATTACCGTGCCCGATCCTTTATCAGGTTTAGTGATAAGAATGTGTTCATTCAACTTGAGTTTCCGGATGGCCTCACGATGTTTATCTGTCAATATACTATATGTGTAGTGCTTATTGCTTTTAAATTGGTTACAGCAATCAACCAGCGTGGTCTTGAATCGTTCATGTTCGACCTTTGTCGTGGGTTTTAAGTCTTGTGTCTGGGTAAATAGATTCTCGAACTGAACATCAGTCTTCAAATGATCCACATGTCTACGACTATCACAAAACTTAGGACCTAATGATAGCACTTCTAGTTGAGTCCTATCAAGATTAACAGAGGAAAAGTTGAAAACATACCGCTTACAGTCGTCTGGAAAATCCGGTTTAGAGATCTGTTTGTCTAGTCCTTTGATTAGGTCGATTCTTTTTTTGTTCTCCCTCGTTCTTTGCACTTCAAGGACATAAGTCATAAACGAATCCTTTAAGTTTGGGGGAAGGTCTTCAACAGAATATAATCTGTAATATTCCCTTCTAATTCAACAATATACGTTTGCAATAGTACTATTATCTTATTGTGACTGAACAATTTACTGACCTTTATTGAATGACCTTTCTAATTTGCAAATATTACAATTTTTTGAAGTATATATATATATGCAAACGTTCACCATTTTTAACACATAACATTGTCAAACTCATTAAAACATGCCTTATTTTTGGCCTTTGTAAAATATTATAATTATGGACTTATAACTCTGTAGAGCCTGATGATGAAGTTATTGAAAACAATTGTTCGCTCAAATATTCTACGTTTTTGAATAATAATAATAATAATAATAATAATAATAATAATAATAATAATAATAATAATAATAATAATGTGAATTGTTTGACTGTTAGTCGAAGCGTGAATAGAATTGTCAATAAATGTCATTTTCGTTTTATTTGTGTGTGAACTGTGATACTGCCCGGGTGCCCAGGCCGAACCAGGTGGTTTTCTTAGGGGGCCACACCCCGAGCCTTTGACCTAAATGTCTGACCCACAAAGCGGCGGAGCATCGTGAGGAGATGCAGTACCATGTTGGACAGTGACCAACAATTGGTTCATACAACATTTGTTCCCTCAGGATACTGGAGCCCATGTGCACCATTGGTTTGGGATCCGGTTAAAGCGCCAGACATTCGCTTTCCGTCCACTCATTTTCGTAAACAACAGTAGTGCCACGAGAAGGCAGTGAGTAGGAATTCCCTAGCAGGAGCTGTATACGCGTGGCCGTGTGAGAGCATTTCGAGAGGGAGGACAGGCCCACTCCACTCTCAGTCATAACAGGGGTATTTGGGGGCTGGCTACTTGTTTGCTTCACTCTTCACTTCAAATGTATTTCGATACATTCCAAAAATCGATTATGTGAATAAATGGTAAGATATAATTCCCCGTTACTCTTTAAGTTTGGCTAGTTGAATAAGAGTGGCCTATTTTTCACTACATTTTCGTGTTTGATTTCCAGTTCAACAGACCTTAGTACAAACTTTAATACGCTATCCGGTAACTTATATATTGTGTAGTTCAGAACACCAATATGATTAATTGTTGTATATGACCAACTTTTGTACATGAACAGGTTCTCAGTAAAAAAATAAATTGTAAACATGTCGGGTGGGCTAGTTTTTATTGATTTGTTGAATTCTATTTGTTAAGAGCGTAATAATTAATGATCACACTTTTCACCTCTGTTTTAGAATACTAGTGTACTATTTCCAGTTTGCCCTCTTACACTTGCACTTGGTTTTCCTGTTTTGGTTGCTATTAATTCTCCGGTAAATCTTTATCACCAATCACCTTTTATTTTCCTGTTGACGTTTGGGATCGTTTCAGCGAAAGTTTCTCAACGTTTAGTGGTAAGTATTGTCTAGCGAATAGAAACTTTATTTACTTAACAGGAAAGAAGTGATTTCCATTAACGATGAAAGTAAGGACTACAAGTCTTTACCTAGTTCATGTAATTTGATAGTATGTATTAAAATCCTCTTATCAGTTAACCCTTTTTTTACTGGGACTACTTACGATTCTCGTAGCAGTATACTTGGAGAAACTCTTATTGTCATATATGTCCTATAATTTTTGTCCCTCTTTATACGACGTGTTTTGTTTAATAATTTTCGTAAAAATATGGAAAAAGTTTTAGGGGAATACAGTGGGTACTCCATATTTTAAGGTTTCCCTCTTTTTAGTTTCAATTGGCATGAAGAATGTCACTAAAATTAGGACACACACTGTTCGGCAAAATAGATATGACAATTGAAACACTAGGAAAGTCATATTTTAAGTTAATAGCTGACCGATGAGCGAATTTGTGTTTTATGTGTGGAAAGATTATGACAGTTACTCTCGATGTAAGTCACAGTAACACATAAGCAAAATAATTCGTAAAAATTAATTAAACGTTTAATACAATTTAAAAGTAGCTAAGGTTAAAGTTGCCAAAAACATGTTGTAATCTACAAAAAACTGCAGAAGGTGGCCTGCATTATTTGATCCAGGACTAATCATCAATCTTTCAAACGATTCCTCTTTGTGGTCACGAGGCCAACCTTAAATTCTCAATGTCTGTTGAACCTGTAGTAATACTATCAACAGGGATGATTAAGTATGGATGACATGATTCAAGGATAAAGAATAAATTCATAGATAATTTAGAAATTCAGGATTTAAGAGGTGATACAGAGTAAATGCATCTGCGCCACTGCAACCAATTCTGAGATATGTCATTCAGCATCTCCCATCATTGGTAACGTTGGCTTCAATTCAAACAATATTTCTTTTTAAGTATTCGTTATCTTGGATACAAATGTTCCCTGCTTTTTTATGTGCACAACGAGTGTAAATGAATAAAGAAAGTATTTAGCGACCGTTAGTTGTTAGATCTATATGTACTAGTAACTTAATGTTTTTATATTCAATCTCATTTCATTGAATTTGTGTTTTATTCGATCTATTGACTATACCATTATATGCAGTATCATCATCTTGAGTTTTCTATTGGAGTTATTCCACGTGACGATTTGTAGTCAATACCTACTCTAAGGAGTTCTAAAGTACCATGATAATGACAGACAATTAAATAGTTTTCATCCTGTTGCTTGAGTTTTTGTTGGCTAATGGAGTTACTTGGCTCTCTAGATACTTGATTTTCAACCATTAAGCTATGGTTTTAAATTCGCCGCCCATCAGACAAGTAGTATTAATCGTTATTTTTCAACATCAATCATAACTTAGTGATAATGGAACGTGTACATATCCGTATGTTACTAAGTATTTTTAATTTTTTTGTATTCCAAATCTAATTTTATCACCTCACCTTTTGTTGCTATTCGTTTTTATTGTTCCAACTCGATTTTGCTGATCTAATTTAATTTTATAGATTGCTCATATGACTAAAAGTGCTATCTATTTGTTTGACGCGGTTATGTTTGGGGCAGCTTTGTTAGTCATCAATCAATATTTTTCGTGTCCCTTGCCTGAAGTATTAGTTCTATGGATATCTTTGGTGAGTTAGTGTTGATTTTCTTAATTACCTTTATGTGAAAAATTTCACTGATAAAGCGTATACTTTTTTTCTGTATATCGTTTATTTGCTAACACTAAGCCAATTAAACTGGGGAGTTGGGTTGTGAAAATCACATGTATGTGTGACTATTGCGTCTCAGTGACATGTAAAACTGAAACATTGGAAACATAAAATTTCGGATGAGCTCATAATCATAAGAGAAAGCCAAGGCACAGGCTGAATAAGCAAAAGCAAACGAGTGATTAAAAATGAGCATTAGAACCCATAAGCAGTAGTACATGGAAGACCTAGCAATGACAACGGAAAAGGCTACAACAACTCAAATGGGTCAACTATATGATACAAAAAAGAAACTGACAGGGAAATATAGTAAGCCAAAGCAACCAGCCAAGAACAAAGAAAGCGAGACAAACACTGAAATTCACGAACACCGAAACAGATGGGTAGAAAATTCTTAGAACTAAATAGACCAGCCACACTGAACGCACCAGACATCGAGGCAGCACACACAGACTTTACAGCTGCTACCCCACCTACAATCGGGGAAAGCAGGATGGCTGTCAGACAAATCAGGAGTGGAAAAGCAGCAGGACCTGACAGTATACCATCTGAAGCACTGATGTTAGATATAGAGATGTTGCAAATGTACTCCTCATTCTATTCAGAAAGATTTGGGAGGAAGGACAATTGCCAACAGACTAGGAAGAAGGATACCTCATCACGATACTCAAGAAATGAGATCACAGCTTGTGTGAGGACTATAGACGAATCACACTACCATCGATACCAGGAAAAGTCCTCAACAGAGTGTTGCTGAACCGGATGGAAGATCCAGTAGATTCCCTGCTTCGAGATTGATAGGTTGGATTCCGTAAGGATCAGTCGTGTACAGACCAAATCATGACACTACAGACGATCGTCAAACAATCATTTGAATAGAACTCGTCACTATACATCACTTTCCTTGACTATGAGAAGGCGTTTGACAGCGTGGATAGGAGAACATTATGGAAACTTCTTCAACACTATGGAGTACCTGAGAAGATCGTCAACACTGTTCGGAATTCATAAGACGGACTACGCTTCTTTATTAGAAATATTTGAAGTGGTCGACATTTTAGACTATTCAATTGGTCCATCCACTGAGCACAGCATAAATATGTTAATTAAGGATAGACGGCGCTACTCTAACTGTGCAAATTTACTCAATAAAGAGACTGAGATAATGTATTAAGACAAACTCACTGCATAACCCAGTCCAAAAACAAAGTTTTCTCTGGAGGATAGTAATGACACCTTTGCTATCCTTATACTATCCAATCAAGGTTTTCGGAAGACGACAGTCTGTTTAGATTTCATTCTAAACAGAGTGCGTTTTTTGTGTTATCTAAACCAGTCAGATAACGTTCTATCCAGAGACAAGTTCCTCACAATTTATGATTACTTTCAAAAGTATATTTATCAGTCATTTAATTAAACGCAACGTAAACCTGCCATATTTGTACAACAATTCAAGCCTCCATACCCTAGTAGTATAGTGAGATAAAATTGTCAGCGAAAATCCTGAAGTGGTAGAATCGACGGTAATAGGAAAGATTAGTCATCGAAGATACGATTCCAGTAGAAAATAAAAATCACTGGAATAAATAAATTTATAAGGCATTTAGAAACCTAGGTTCTGAATGGAGACCAAAAAGGTATCTGTGGGACTGTCAAAAAAATTTTAAGCCCCATCATTCACAGTCTAACCACTGGATACGGAAACCCCAACCAGGTAGTCTACACCTACTTACATGGCTTAGCCCAACAATCACTGTCTTCACGGACTGGTCACACGTCTTGACTTAGCCTACCCGTAGCTATCTTCCAACCTATACCAGCCATCGTCTACCATCGAGGCAGCCAGTGGATTGGCATGCGCAATATATGTCGTATTCACTATGTCATTCGATATGCCCTATTTACCTGTGGGACAAGAAGATGGATATTGAGGAGCGAAATTCTTTCGAGTAATTTAAATATAATTTCATCATATTTTTTAATTAGCATGTCTTAAGAAATTAAACTTCAATCGAAATAAGTTACTATTTGCTTATTATTTATAAATTCTAGACATTTGGAGCTGTGAATATCATATTATATGATGCTGATGTATGTATACAGTTGGCTGACTTTCTTAATATATATGTATTCCGTATTGGTCGACCATCATCTATGCGTCACAATAATAAAAATACACCCGTAAAGTCGTCAGTTCAAGACAACACTTACAAAAATTCACTTCGTATACGAAATAGTTCTCGTAATTGATAATAGTTAAGAAATTTTTTACCAGGTACTTTGTATTTCTCTTTTCCCCAAAATTTACCATTGGTACATATAAATGTATACATTACAAAATTATACACAAAAAACTTTTTAATTTTGACTCATTCGAATATATATCTTTTTATGTGTACAGTAAGAAGTAATCGGAATCTCAGTTTTGCTTATTATTCTCAGAACATCGTGATCCACGAAATGATTGAATTGAAAATCAGTTTCGTTTTCCACTGTACAAAAGTTTCTATTTATGCGGTTGACAAAGTCCGCGTAGTTTGTAATTTCCATGGCTCAAGATACGAATGAACTTTTACAATTGAGTGCATAATTTCCACCTATTTATCTTTCCGTTTTTCTTATCGTGTTTTTCTTTATTATTTACTTTCCTTGTGTTTTGCGCGCCATTTGTACCAGTCAAATTAGTTTATTTTTATAATTATTTATTTATTTCTCTGAAAGTAAAGATCCACATTTACGATTATCTGTTTCCCATTTATCTTGAGATACTGTTGTATATGTGTATACATCAAATTCATTATTAATTCCTGTTAAAATAAAAAAAGATAACATATGCCTGGTTTTCTTTATACATACCAGGTTTCAATCTACGTAGCTTTCTGTTTTGAGTTTTTGTGTGTATTTGTAGGTATTGTTGATTATTGTACTCTTTTTTTCTTAGATATTTCCCATATCATAATTTACTTTTATTGTATTAGAGTTTTATCAGGCGGATGTGCCATGCAATTATCGGCTCATAGTAAAACTAATTGACACATACTTTATTTTGTGTATGAGGATATCGGTGACTTATCCTTCTGCTCTTTCATTGTAAGCAATTATTTGGTAGTTTCTGTAGTGCCAATAGTCCATTTCACGTACAATCTTTACATATTATAAGAAAAATACACGTAATAAATGTAGAATTATGTTCCAGGCTTATTGGTCATATTAGTACTATTAGCATAAATATGTGTATGTAAACCTGTCTATCTCTTGGCTTTTAGTGATAGGTTTTATTTACAAAACGTGAACAGATTGCTAAACAGTACAAAAAGAACAAGGTTTATAGAATGAAATAAATTCATTGTATGTACGAGTAGTAATTATACAAGTAATAATAAAATTATAAACATGGTACATGAACGAAAAATATTATTTTCAATAAATTATCTTCAGGTTCTACAGTTATATATCGCAATTACGACTCTAAAAGTGGACTAGGTTTAACGCAAAACACATCGTTTCAAAATTATAACATATGAGTTTAAAATTGATAAAAAATGGTTAGTGGCTAACTGGAATCCAGGACGCGCGTTTCGTCTTGTTTGGGACTCGTCATCTGGATGTATCCGCATCTCATAGTTGATGTTCACTCTGGGACTCAAACTCAGTACCGTTCACTTGGAACGCCATCGCGTTATCCACTTAGCTACTGAGTCCTGATAGCCACTTGTTTGTGCAATGGAGTGATGTTTAATTCACTTGATATTGTTTTTACTTGAATCTTCCCATTGATGTTTTAGGACTGAAATTGATCAGTCTCTTATTGGCATATGTGCATACTGTGTGTATGCCTCGATATTGCCTTAATTTACAAGTATTATAAGCAAAGACGAGTCCCAAACAGGATGAAACGTGCGTCCTAGATTCCACTGTTAGCCACTATCCATCTTTGCTTATAATGCTTGTAAATTAAGGCGATATCGAGGCATACACACAGTATGCACATATGCCAATAAGAGACTGATCAATTTCAGTCCTAAAACATCAATGGGAAGATTCAAGTAGAAATAATACAAAGTGAATTGAGTTTAAAATTGTTTGTATTGTTAAATAAAATGAAATCATCAATGTTGGGATGACTAATACGGAGTGTTGATTTCAATAAGCTTATAACGTTATTACTACTAATATAATGCTTGCCAACGTTTTTGAGAAGTTTATTTAGCATCAATCTCTTTATACTAATTTGCAATTCATTTATATCATTCTGTGTATTACGTGATTTGTAATTACATTATCCTCTCTCTCTCTCTCTCTCAACCCATTCTAACTATGTTTATTCTGATCATTATTTATCTCACAATTTCATTTAATGTATAAACCAAATCAAGTCAACACTTCATATGAGTCACCTAAACATTAACGTTTTTTTATATTTTACAATCCTTAATTCATATGTTATGATATTGAAATGATGTATTCTGCCTTAAAACTAACCACTTTTTGGATTATTAATTTGGCTATATAGTTGTTGAACCTGAAGAGAATTTATTAAAAAGAATATTCTTCGTTCAAATATCTGTGCTTTAATATGATGGGAATTTTCCTGTAAAGAAAAATCTATTCTCTAATAACAATTATAAATAAGAGTTTAACATAATTTAATCAGTGCTGTTTGGATGAATTTTCGAAATGGAACTAAAGTTCAAGAGGAACATGATACAGGAAATATGATTAAATATAGTTAACATTGATTAATATATATATATATATATATATATATATATATATATATATATATATATATATATATATATATATATAGGTTAATTATAATAATGATATAGAGAATATTTTTTTCTGGTTAGTGTTTTTTTAGCGAGTTAGTTTTCTACGGGATGGGGACGCTAAACCCATGCCCAACCCTCCTTCTTTATCCGGTCTTGGGACCGGCAGTAGCCCCCGGAGGGACTCCAGGTGGAGAAATAGAAGTGATGTTATACTTACTAATAATCAAATCATAAGAAAGCGTGACGAAATTGTGATCAAAATGGTTGTGTAATCACTTAACAAAGAAACCAAATCATATTTATTTCAGCAGTGGCAAAATTATTTCGGAGGGGCTATTTATTAGATTACAATTATAGTCATCATAGCAGAAGGTATATCACGCCGACTTTCCTTAAACAGGTTGGAAAGTTACTGAGATGTTATCTTCACTGAAATTCCCTTTCATCGTGCATGTATTATTTCAGATATTATTAGCAAAAAAATAAGCTTCTAAAAAGTCAACTTATTGAAAATATAAATGCAAATTATTCATAAGTAGTGTTTGGGGACACTATAGGACCAACGACACATGGGATAATTTATGACGTCATATTATCAGGCTACGTTCAGTTGACTTTTCAACCTGTCATGATTATACTTGGTTGAATATAGAATGTCATCGAGAACTCCTAACTGAGGAATGTTAGTTTTCACGATCATAAAGCGAACCTGCTCCCAATGATGTGTCGAATAGTCAGTGTATTACAGACAGACAGATTGACTAACAGCATGACATGTATTGCTAGCTGGTGTATGAGTAGACCGGAAGCAAGCTCATCATCATCACCATCGCTATTAGTGGTTGGTGACGTTGAGTGATATAAGTCAGGATTGATCATGATAGCTTATATGTATTCGCTGCTTACCTTCTCCTAAATTTCTCTTTTCACTGTTTCTATACACAACTTCTCATTACTTCTTCTCAAACCATATTCACAATGTCTAATCTCATAATTAAATAGGTAGTACCATTATCTTTTCTTCTTATGTCAACCGTAGATGATGCATGTTATGTCAGGTTGTAAATTGATTATGAGCGAGTTCGTGATGTGAGGTGTAAGAATGATATTTTAGTTTGGGGAACTCTTTCTAATAATTTAATTGTTGAAGCTGTATTATCTTCGTATATATGCACCATTTGACTATTACGTTAGTTATTACTTATAATCTATCGATTGTATGTGTATGAAATTTTACGACTTTCGGTTTTGGTTTTAGTCAATATCTCAAGAGCTTTGATGATTTTCTGAGAATGAGTTGAAGACGAGACAGAAATCTGAATATTGTTTCTTTGATAAAGATTGTTGATAAAATGTAGTATATGAATTCTCTTAATCTCACAAATCTTGTTTTGAATATATATTGAAATCATAGAACAGTGTAGTTTCATTTATGCTAATAAAGGGACTATGATGTAAATAGCGTTGTTCCTAGCCTGTGACTGGAGACGAAATTGTTACTGAGCTTGAAATTAAACCAAAATTGTTAAACGAACTAGACAAAATGTGAATTATGTAAAAGAGATGAATTCAAAAATTGGTGTCGAAATAAATCTATTTAAAGCAAAAAATTTAACAAATTGAAAGGTGTAAGTGAATTATCTTTCTGCAGTTCCAAATCTTAATAGGAGAACTTTTATATGCTTCTTTTGCATAAATATTTTCCCCGTACGAATAATGTGTATGCAGTAATCGAAAAGACATGTTATAATATTAACATTATTATGTATCTACTAGTCCCTCTTTCACACCACGAAGAATCGTTTGTCCGAAACCTTTAGAATTTCAGCGAATTAATTGCTGCCGAATTCCACCTTCATATGTAGTATTTCTTTAGTGTAGAGATTACACATTTTGTGTTAGATTTACAACCTACATTCTTGTCTCTAAACTAATATTTCAGTTTTCATTTCTTTCAATACACCAATTCCTTTTCTATATCGCCAGTTCTTTGCATTCAGGCGGATAGAAATGTGGTTAGACTCATATTCCGATTATTGGAAATCCTACTAAAGAGGTTTTCCAATTGGATATCGGATGAAGTCCTTCTGTAAATAGAATTAATCAGTGTTATTTTGTGTATGTTTAAGAATTCCTTATCAAAATGATAAATGTTTAGTTCATTTTCTATCCCAGTAGTGAATTTGATTGGATATTAACAGATATTGAATATTTATAAACTGTTTCCAATCACAGATACTGTAAGTATTACATCTATACCTTTTATAATCATAGAGGTGATTCATTGTGGCTTTGAATCTATTATATTTTTTAAAAAAAATTATGAAATGATTTTATCGATGTTTCAAACATATTCACTGCAGAGCATATCCGAACAATTACACATCTAATTACTTTAGTATTATGTATTTTCTTTATTTTGTTTTCTAATTAACCGTACATCCTTATTCATTTTGTCAACAACCAATACACTAATCTAATTACTAATATTGATTAAAATTAATGATAGTTAATTCCAGAAAACTAATTTGTTATATCATATGATCAGTTAGGAATTTTTTAATCAGTTGTTTCTCATAATTTATTGTAAATCAACTAACTACCTTATGTGACTCTTTCTATAACACTATAAAATAAATTTATGCCTGTAGTTGATTTTGTAATAATAATAGAAATTTTATATATAACATCATATGAGTTGAACATGGTATTTTCACAACTAATGTAAATTGTAAAATAATATGTAACTAGTTTCTCAGTAATTTTCTTGTCAACTTAAAATAATGTGAAGTGATTACGTCATAGGTTTACACTGAGCCAAAGTAAAACTTGATTTGTTGATAAAAGAGAAATGAAGTAAATGAAATTACACTGTTCTATGATTTCAATATATATTCAAAACAAGATTTGTGAGATTAAGAGAATTCATATACTACATTTTATCAATAATCTTTATCAAAGAAACAATATTCAGATTTCTGTCTCGTCTTCAACTCATTCTCAGAAAATCATCAAAGCTCTTGAGATATTGACTAAAACCAAAACCGAAAGTCGTAAAATTTCATACACATACAATCTATAGATTATTAGTAATAACTAACGTAATAGTCAAATGGTGCATATATACGAAGATAATACAGCTTCAACAATTAAATTATTGAAAAGAGTTCCCCTTACTAAAATATTATTCTTATACCTCACATCACGAACTCGCTCATAATCAATTTACAACCTGACATAACATGCATCATTTACGGTTGACATACTACATTGGCGAAGTGAGATGAAATTAATAAGAAGAAACGATAATGGTACTATCTATTTAATTATGAGATTAGACATTGTGAATATGGTTTGAAAAGAAGCAATGAGAAGTTGTGTATAGAAACAGTGAAAAGAGAAATTTAGGAGAAGGTAAGCAGCGAATACATATAAGCTATCATGATCAATCCTGACTTATATCACTCAACGTCACCAACCACTAATAGCGATGGTGATGATGATGAGCTTGCTTCCGGTCTACTCATACACCAGCTAGCAATACATGTCATGCTGTTAGTCAATCTGTCTGTCTGTCTGTAATACACTGACTATTCAACACATCATTGGGAGCAGTTTCGCTCTATGATCGTGAAGACTAACATGGACGAAAAGCGAATGTCCGGCGCTTTAACCGGATTCCAAACCAATGGTGCACATGGGTTCCAGTATCCTGTGGGGACAAATGGCGTATGAACCGATTGTTGGTCACAGGTTTCTATGGTACTGCATGTCCTCACGATGCTCCACTGCCTTGTGGATCAGACCTTCAGGTCGAAGGCTCAGGGGGTGACCTCCTAAGAAAACCACCTGCTTCGGTTTGGGCACCCGGGCAGTATCACAGCCCTCACACATATCGAATGAGATTTGGTTGCCTCCTTGTGCCAATATCTATGTGTTGAAATAAAAAATAATAATAAAAGAGCACAACTTAGCTGACCGGTCATTATATGATGTGCACTATAGTGTATGGATCAGAGAACAACAAAACTTTCAAAAAACGAAAGTAACCCATATCATTCAAAGAGAAGAACTTACTACTCCATCTTTGACAAATGCTTGTCAAAATTAGCTATCCATCTAGGTACATTGAGTGAAAACTGAAAGCTTAACTATGAACTATACGATCACGTACAATTCATGAAAAAACTCTTAGTGAATATTTAGTTTAAGGGAAATACTGCAACATAAATCTCTAAAAATCGACTCACGAACTGCTTGATAAAACCATAACTTTATCAGTAGGATTTAAGTTAAAATCTAAGGTTAAACGTTAACTAGACATCACATTCACGTGCAATTTTCGACTCAAAGCATATCACTAAAGCTCACATAAAATTCATTGTTTCATGATTTATCACTTGAACGTATATCACATAAAAATTCAACCCAAATAATGGACATCAGTAAAAATGCTGATTATTGTCCAATAAATCATGTTGGAATTTCATTTTGATATTTAAAGCTATTAATCCCTTTGATAAATATGGATGCTGTAATAAGACAAAGAATATCAGAACTATGTGATATATTAGCGCAATATATTTCAGACAATCTGATCACACATATACTTGTTAAGAACATCTATATATAAAAATAAAAGGTCAAATAAACTGAAAATAGAGTAAGAGGAGACAAGGATAATAATAATAGTAATATGAACACAATTTGAAACCTAATCACTCTGGATAATAAGCCAATGTTACCAGGGTAGGTTTAAGGTGAGAACAAACTGTTTTTGAATACACAAAGGGGGTTTGAATTTACGTATGACTAAGGCTTCAATAAACCTTAGTAGATGCCTTTTTACACTTTTATACAACACCACAAAAGCCGAATTAAGATCAATCTTATAGCCTGCTTCGAATATATGTTTAGCGATGGAGGATGATAGATGTTTATCCTCTACTCTTATTGAGTCACTTGATTCTATTTGTTTCTGCAACCATTTTGAAAATCTATATGATCAACTGAGTACTCTAAACTCTACGTCTGTGAATATTCGAAGCTGGTGTAAAGCTAAACTGATGGATATAGCACATTGATTTCATAATGTTGGACTAAGGAAGAGAAGCATATTAACTTCTCAGCATTTTAAATCACTAAGAGAACTACGAACAAACCCTGATATTGTCTTGTTGAAACCTGATAAAGGATCAGGTGTGGCTATCATGAATAAATGTGAATGTAAAAGTGAGATATTATCCATCCTCAGTGACGGAAGTAAATTTATGCCTGATGTTAAATTTGGAGGTATTAGCAAACTAGAGGGAAGAACAAACTCAAACCTAGAAAAATTGTTACACATGAATAATATTGATCATGAGAAATTTAATTTTCTAAAACCCATGGGTTCTGAGCCCCGTCATTTATATGGACTACCAAAAATTCATAGACCAAACATTTCTTTACGCCGTTTTATCAGTGGGCCGATCACCTATGCATAACCTAGCTAAATAGCTAATGAAATTGCTGGACCCTATCCGAAGACGTTTATGTGAGTATTCTCTGAAGGATTCTTTTGAATTGGTCGATCATTTAGGTGATATTAACATCAAGGAAAAGACAATGTGTTTATTTGATGTGAATTCTTTGTTCACAAATGTAACTTTTAAAAAAGTTGCCTATTTAACAGGCTTGGTTGTATTTGTACAAATGACGTCATTGATGATGATGTCAGCTCGCTCAATTAATGGAAAATGGCTATCCTCTGAAATTCATAAATAGGTGAAAAGTTCATAGTACAGTGAGGCCTTTTACAGCTTTGACAGAAAAAAACTTATTTATATCACCTTACCATTTAGAGGTTATTCGAATAGCCTTTTATTGAAACAAAGGCTTAAGTCAGTCATTAACAAGACATATTGTACCGCGAAGGTCATTATCAAAGAAATAACAAGTCTCATGCTTCGTCCAAAACCTAAAAGACAGGAAAACGATTGTGTCACATCCCACTGTATAGGATTGTGGGGATTATTAGGTTATTGATTGAGATCTTGAACCGATTGATGTTAGACCACCACTGGAAACCTGGAAGCGCTGGACAGCCGTTTCGTCCTATTGTGGGACTTTTCAGTAGTCAGGGGTCCCGCAATAGGACGAAACGGTTGTCCAGTGCTTCCAGATTTTCAAGGTGGTCTAACATCAATCAATTCAAGACCTCAATCAATAACATTCTACTGTGTTTACCTATTTAAATGTGTCTGGGGTCACACATACATAGGGAGGAGCAATCGTGATATCAAAATTAGGGTGTGCGAGCATGTACCAAAATGGTTGTAGAAACAAATAGAATCAAGTGACCCAATAAGAATAGAGGATAAACATCTATCATCCTCCATCGCTAAACATATATTCGAAGCAGGCTATAAGATTGATCTTAATTCGGCTTTTGTGGTGTTGTATAAAAGTGTAAAAAGGCATCTACTAAGGTTTATTGAAGCCTTAGTCATACGTAAATTCAAACCCCCTTTGTGTATTCAAAAACAGTTTGTTCTCACCTTAAACCTACCCTGGTAACATTGGCTTATTATCCAGAGTGATTAGGTTTCAAATTGTGTTCACATTATTATTATTATTATTATTATTATTATTATTATTATTATTATTATTATTATTATTATTATTATTATTATTATTATTATTATTATTATTACCATTATTATTATTATCCTTGTCTCCTCTTACTCCATTTTCAGTTTATTCGACCTTTTATTTTTATATATAGATGTTCTTAACAAGTATATGTGTGATCAGATTGTTTGAAATATATTGCGCTAATATATCACATAGTTCTGATATTCTTCTTCTTCATTCTGAAATATTTTGAGGCACTGTAGGTTTAGTTTTGTATTTGCTGAAAATGAACAGGTCATACAAGTTAGAATACGTTCAAGTTATCGTAAGAAGTAAATGATAATCACAATACCACTGAAAAAATACAAATAGAATTAATATTACCTCTATATCATTCCATGTAACTGTGAAAATCTATCAACTCCTTTTAGTTTGTACATGTTTATGGATAGGTGATTATATCTGATTTAGGTAATTCAGTTTTGAGTAATCTACATTAAACTTGTTGCATTGATTTAAGCATAGTGTCTAGTGGAATATCAGAAAAATCACAACAAACACGTAATTTTAATTTCATCCACGTGCATATTCACATGGTTTATTACTTGAGAAAAAAAATTGTGAAAATCTCATATTACTGTATAAAGGTATTCCTGAAACTTTATCAATCTACATTAACGTTTGTATATTGCATATAATGACTGTTTAAAACTAAAATAAGTCAGTTCTTTTAGAGCTATAAAAAACGCACTTACAGGTAGTCATTAGTTTTACCAAGTTACAAGTGCATATGTTCACTAATTACTTCCACTACACCTGTTGTTTTAAGAAAAAACCAAAGTTTTCAGATTCGAAATATCATCATTCTTTAAAGCAAACATAAGAATCTAGTTAGTATTTCAAATCGTCCGACTACTAGGATCAGTTTGCACTACTCTATTAAAGATGACATGTCAAGAGATTGTTTACAATGTACAAATGTCAACATAAAATAAACAAGCACTGAGGAAGAATAAAGAACTTGTTTGAATTCATTTAAATATTTTAAAGTTATTCACTTCCTCCTTTTAGTTCTCAATGTTACTATGGTTGAAGTTAGATCATGTTGTATACTGTTTTAAAATCAAACAAATCTCCACAACTAATTAATGAATAAAATCTTATTACATAAAAACATATGATCTGGAATGCACTTATCTGAGTGTAATAAAAACGATAATAAATCAAGATAGTTAAAATGGATTGATTCCATGTATTCGGAATTGTTATAACGCTCGGTTTTCTTTGTATACACGAATGGAATGTTAATTTACCTTAGACAAATATCTATACTAGCTTCCCTTCCAGTATCTATTCTACAGGACTTCAACACAACTTAGATCAAGAACACGTGATTAGCCTGACTAGAACGTAAATATATTTCCATATCAAAAACCGACAATAAGCCGACACAACTGATCTACAATCAATAATCGATAATCAATAATAATAATAATAATAATAATAATAATAATAATAATAATAATTCATCCATCACCTGTCTACAAGTTTGACCAAGCACACAACCCATCATCATCATTCTCGCCCCCACATCAGAAATCATATTCGTAACTGATATTACGACATGACTATCTTTTCTCTTATTTAATTTTTTTCATAAGCAATTATGAAATGAATCAGTTGAGGACAGTCATATATTTTTCACTGTTGTATAGGTTTACTTAATTACCAACCAAACAAAGAGAATAGTCATTAAGCGTTATCAAAATACCTCGACAACTTAATGGAACCTGGGTATAACAATAATCATTTCAGTCTCTAGAATTCGATTCAGTGAGCTATTGAACTACTTTGTTGATGTTTATCGATAGTAGCTGTACGTGATACTGTAAGATCTGGACAAGCGCGTCATACGTTTACAAATCCTGATCAGTTTAGTTCTGTAAAATAAATACAGGTTACTTCAAAATCCAATAGCATTCTAATACGTTGAAGTATCTATTCATATTACCATGCTTCCTTAGAGATTTCTTAAAATAAACCATGCATGTGGTTATAGATAGACGAGTGAGTAGATACATTGAGTAAGAGTGAACACGTTCAAGTACCAAAACTTTACGTGTAATGGAAATTGGTTGTATTACTTTGTTCATAAAAAGTGAAATTATTAACAATGAACCATTTTAGTTTTTGTACAATAATTGTTATCAGGATGACCAATATTTAACTTTTGTTCAGCCAGATTTCAACCGATGAAAAATCGTATGAGTCAAAGATTATCTTGAACTGTTTATATAAACGCGATTCATTGGTTGAATTATGAAGGCTGTTTAACAGATCTGAACTTAGTGCTACATTAAACTAAATTCTATCAGGTTTGCTGTTAATTGTGAATTAGGTGAAATAAAAAAATGCCGTTGAAATGAACGGTACACGTTCATAAGTGAGATCGTTCAGTAACAAAAAACGGCGAATACTTTATGTTTCAAGTTTATTTCCATAACACTTCTGGACATCCTCTCAAACACCTACTCAAGCCTAGTTCCAACACTAACCTAAGAGGTAACACCCAAAAACTGGAGACACAACATAGCAGAACGGAATGCATACACAAATTCTACTCCTTAAGAGTTGTCAAATGCTGGAATTCGCTGCCGGCCGAGCTAGTCCAAGCGACTTCTCAGGAGTCCTTCAAGAGGCAACTTGACCTATTCTTAAGGACCAAGGACAGTATCATACTATGATTTACCAATTTCTTTTCCTCTTTTATTGTTAACATACCTAGGTTCCTGCCTGGAGGATTTGGTGATCCCCTGATACTAGACACGGAAGCCTGTTAAGCGAAAGTTTCTTCTATTCCATCCACAACCATTTGAACCATTTGATTCTGTATAGAGCTTGGCATAAATGTGTATCAGTCACAGTTATCGTGTCACATAATCATATGAATACCTAAGGCATAGATAATAATGTAGTAGCCATGATAAAGTTTTAACATTGAAAATATGGTTCCAGATGACATAATGTAAAGACATATAGGACGGAATAATAGAGCTCATAACCTAGAGTATCACAAAAAGTAAATGTATTTCTGATATACTCTGAGATATGACACTTAACACCCATAAACACCAATTGCGCTGATCTCAACCAAGTAATTTGTGTCTGAAGTATTTTGCTTCCTTCAAAATTAATCTTCTGTCCAAAATACTTCAGAAAGGTTTTAACACTCATACAGAAAGAGTGGCAGCAGAAGTTCTGTACATATAGGTGAACAAAAACAGCCTGAACCGAAAGGATGCTATTCAACTAGCAACTACATGGTAATTATTCGTTAACAAGTAATTGGACTCATTCTTTATTCAACCTGTTTATTTCACATGCATCGTTATTTTGACTGAAAGTAATGTGGGTTATTTTAGTAATACAATTATGTATTTGATTATTCTCATTTTACATGCATATCAATGATTTAGAAACAGTATTTCAACCTTCAACTCGTACTTTTATTTTGTTTTCCTTCACACAGAGACATATTAACACCGAATATCAACTATTAATAACTCCATCTTACGCATACATACACACATAATTCGTTCAGTCATTTATTTTCACATCGTGAAATTTTCACATGATCCTCATTTAAGTGATTCATGTTATTCTATTCATCCAAGTATGATTGGATTAGCACAGTATAGATTTAATCTGATTTGATTGTTAAACACTACATATTTCTTTGATCTTGATTTTGATTATTACCCTGTAGAAGTTAAGACAAGTTTGTTGGACGAAACGTTTGGATTATTTCAATTTCTAAGATTATTTTAAATATAATTTTCATATATAATGACTTGGAATGATTTTACTATCCACCAATAGTAGATCTACAATTATAACAAAATGCTCTGAGTTATATATATGATTTGCTTATCTAGTCGATAGTGAAATTTGAGTATATATGACTAGAAAATACTTCATTTTATCGTTAATTCCAGGTAACTAAACTTGATTTTTTTTGTCTGTTTATCATTTCGTTGGACAAGATATCAGGATGTAAAAAATACACAGTCTGTCATTTTTTCCAAAGTGTATACCACTTTCAACTAATTTGCAAAAAACAGACCATAATCTGAGTTAATTTTCAATATTCAAAATAAAACTCACCATTATCTCTGGTGGTCTCATATTTTTAAGATGCTTTATAATGTTATGTGAAATAATGAACTGAATGATATTTGAGGGCGTATAGTACTATACACGTTATTTATGTACTACATGTGACTGAAATGTTTCGATAGAGTATCGAGTTATTTTGGAAAATAATATCATTTGTTCATAAATAAATAACTGATCAACCGTATTTACTTTAAATCTCCGCCACTTGAAGTCTGATCTTGCTAAGGTCTGCCTTTATTTAACCACAAAATGATGAGTATTATGGTTTCCTTACAAATGTGACTGATATTTTATGATTTATTCATCGGTCACATACATTAATTTTCAAAATAAATAAGGTACAAAAGATCATGTCGAACTTATCTTAACCATAGCTTGGTAGTATTACAAAAATTATTCAAAGAACATATCTGCCAGGAAAATAAATATTTTCTTCCGTTTCGTGATTTGGTGTAAGCCCCCTCTTCAGAATGAATTAATATATTACCGAATTAAATTAATACAAGTTTAAATAGTATAAAGGAAGTAGGCAGAATATTTAGTTCACTCAAAATGAAGGGTTAAAATAGGTTTGATTGTGTTAATGTGATGTTAATTTTAAGTCGTGAGTCATAGAAGTGCATATTTGTTTGGGTATGAAATTTGTAATATGTATTAGTTGAGTTAAAGCCTGAGTGTGGATACGTGTTAATAGTGTAAGAAATGAACAAAGTTACAAGTGTTTGTTTAGATAAACAGTCATGCCTTTTCTACTGAAGGGTAGAGGGTATAACGTCTCACGTGCAATTGAGTTTAGCTCAGTCAAGGTCTTTTGTTAACCTATTTAATGGACAAAGTCATCCATGTTATAATAACTTGTATGAAATACGTATGCTTGAACAAGGCTTAGCGCCTACGCATGTATTCATTCTGCTAGCTACATTATTAGCTGCTTAGTCTATTCGATGACTCATCCATATATATATATATATATATATGCATTCACACCACTACTACTGCCATGAACGTAGTTCGCTTGCTCATCCATTTTTGCCTCTCTACTGTCTGGTCCGAATTATCTGCTAAATAAATTGTAGTAGCTGCTTCTTTTTGCCTTCTGATTTCAAACACCGTCGAAGATTATATGGTAACGGTACGAGGGTGATTAGTTATCGAAGCACAGCCACTACAAGGGATTCAGCGTTATATGAAACGCCTCGGTAATTCATCTTCTTGGATTATTTAGTTATCGACTAGGTGGTTACTGAATTTCCTATTTAATTCCTAGATTTTTCAGTTCTACAGGATTATTCGAAGAACACCTTGTGTAGTTTAAATGTTCCTTCACACGAGTAAAGATTTCACGAAAGGGCTCTCCGATGAAGAGCGCATCATAATCAACACAGCCTAATCTAAAGACGTAGTTCTGTGTAGATGCAAAAAGGATGTTTTTCTTAATTCGAAATGTTAGTTGTGTCATAGAAAGCATTATATTTTGACATTTTCAAGATCCGTTGCAATTCTTCTGTCGTACCGTAGTGATAAGAGTACAATACCAATCCAAGATACTTCATTTGAATAGTTATTTAAAAACATATCGTTTCATTTTAGTATTTGTAATAATATTCAAAAGGGAAATTATTAAGTCGCAAGATGTTTGCTATGTTTCTTTTTACATTAGCTTGTCTTTTTCTGAGGTAATGATTTTAATCGCTTTACTGAATAGATTCATGGCCAGGGAAATATTTCCACTAAATGGGTATTCAGAGTTGAAATTGATGTAGCGATCTGAATGTGTCGGTTTTATGGTACATTATTAAATTTAGACTTCCATTAGAATTTTTTGTACTAAAACAGTCTAAGAATGGTAGTTTATTATGTCCATCTTCCTTATTCGTAATTATCAAGTCAAACGTTGGTATTGATACCAACTCTTACCGTTTAGCAGTTAATCACAAACTATTGGTATCTAAGTATCTATTTTAAGATAAGAAAATGTTGTGTTATAGGTTACACTTACATCATAAGGTGAAGAGAGGTTTCGATAATTCCAACCAATACAATAGAAAAGAAATAATATTTTATAAAACTGCAATGATGAATTACCAGAACAATCAACAGAGGAAATATTTCCATCATCACTGACCAATAATAATTCATCCTGGGTAACAAATTCAAACAGATGTTATGTGTCTAGTTTCGTAACCATATATCCTTGTTTAATTCTTTAGGAATATTTTATGAAACCAATCAATCTGACATACAAAATACGATTCATTTCACAATCCTTTAGTAGTGAGTTTAATGATTCATTGTTAGTTTTACGCACATAACACAGATGTCATGGGATCTTTAATGTTATTTCTGTTGTATGACTTAGTATTAAAATATCTCATTTCACATTCACAACAATTTATTGTTCTTAATACACTAAACTTGATCATATAGTCAGTGGAAAGAAATTACTTTTTGTATTTACTAGGTGTTGATGTCTATTTTAACCGAAATTATTATAGAAATGAAGATTTGTAGCTTGGGTGGATGATGTAAGTGAAGCTGATCCGAATGACGTAGCCTTGAAGCTTTCATTGGTTTTACATACCATTCATATAAATTTAAAAAAGAGGTGAATTATGAAAACTTCTCCACAATAAACTGACAGCTTATTCTGTTAATACTAAACTTAACTGATTATTGCCGATAATTTTGCAGTCATTTTCTGAATATTTATTTTGGCTAGCTTCTCCACTGACATTCCTTATAAGTTTTTAAAAATTGAATGATAGATTGTGTCCATTTCAATAACTTTGTTGACTACTCAGTGGTCTGAATATACAGCCCCGAAAAGTTCTCTGGTTTAATGTTGCTTCTGTCCAATGTTTCGGCGTTTCTCCAACCAAATTTATGTCTAGAATTATCTGAGGGAAATTTCGGAACTACTTAATTGTAATCTCTGAGACTTTTACAAGAATAGTAAGTTACAGAGACTGACTACTAAATTTCAAATCAAAGTCTTACTTATCAAGCTTACTGAGAAACATTCTTAACTTAAATTAATAAAGGGAATCGATCGTACAAAATTCCTCGTTTTTTAGTAGTTATAGTTATTTTGCGTGAGTATCCAGTGATAAGACTTAACTATACTGACAGACTTTAGCGACCAATCGAAACTGGGCTAACCGATGGGTGAAATTAAAAACAAATACACATTTTGAAGAGCATGGTATTAATTATTCGATTCGTTTTTTGTAACAGCTGATTATTTGTATGTATATTCTTGAATGCTAAGTTCATTGATCACGATAGTTTTCTCGACTTTAACAATTCCTATTGTAATAAAACAGACCGTCAATAAGTAATCAAAATTTTATATTTGCTAAAATGTTGGCTCCTTTTTTATTATAACAAAAATATTTACACTACTTTACAATCTAGCATGTCTGTTTAAGTGAACCCTTCTATTATTATTCTTTATAGTATAATTTTCAACCAAATATCCTATACGATGTCAAGTAGAATTGATCAGTCAGTCAGTAACAATGTAGAACTTCATATGTACGTAGATCCGTTCGAGTTGCCATACCACATTAGCACAGAGATGAAGTTGTCGATTCAAATCCCGTAGTGGTAGAGGCGGTAAGAGTATAAGCAGTAATCCGAAAGATTAGGGTTTGAAGATGTTATTTAAAGAGTATAATCCAGTGAAATAAATTTGAAAAAAGAAAAAAAAGAGACAAGGAGGAACAAGGAGATTAGAATTTGGGTGAACACAAAAAGTATATGCGCCTGAGCCATTGCAAACCATTTTGAGCCATGTCATCCAAGGTCTCTAACCATCGGTTGCTATCATCTCGCGGTCCCCAACCAGGTAGTATACACCTACCAACATGACTCAGTTCACTTGTCAGTGACTTCATGGACTTATGCCATGTTTTGGTCTGGCCGCCCCTTGATTTCTTCCAACCTACTCCAATACGACTGAACATCGCACGTCTAGGCAGTCGGTGGTTGGGCATACGTAACACGTATCCCAGCCATCTCAACTGATGAAGTTTCACTACTTCATAAATTGATTTGCCATCCTTATCTGATGGCAGATTATACATTTCAGAAATAATTAATTAAACAATATACAAAGACATACGATACATAATCTATTGAATATAGTATACATCAAAAATCGATCTGGATCAAGTTTAGGAACTAATCAAATTAACTATTTAATGCTAAAATGATTACAAAGTAAAACATATGACTACTGTCATATTTTTTCTCAAAATTTTATGCACAAATATATCGTAATACAAAACTTAATGATTTATCTATTTACAGACATATATAGATAATAAAATGGAGAGAGAGATAGAAAACGTTAATATAAACGTATTTTACAATCTAATTATGATTTATCACAATAAGGTACTTGTATTCATCAATTCCTATACATCATTATGTTTTTATCAATAGTTTGATTTTGAATGTATAACATTCAAATATGGACATTTGATCCATAATAATACACTAAATATTTAATCTAAATATACATTACAAAAGTATAACTCCATCCATTAATTTATTAAAAGAAGGAAAATAAACTATCACTATTATGCATTTATTTATGAATTAATTTCAAATGCCTTTTTAAATTACATAATTGACGAAAACTAGCATTACATTGTGAACATTGATATGGTTTTTCACCGATATGTATTAATTCATGACTAGTTAAACTGAAACTTTGTGTAAAACTAGCATTACAATAACGACAAATAAAAGGTTTAATCATATTATGAATTCGTTCATGTCTAGTTAATGATGAATTTTTAGTAAATGTTTTATGACATATAGTACAATTGAATAAACGTTGAAATTTTTTATTATGATTGGATTTAACTTTTGTTAGATGATTGGTTAGATTATTATTATTATCATCATGGTTATGACTACTTATAATTGCATTATCAGTAGTAATAGTGTTTGTGGAAGAATCTATCGGTTCATTTCCTAAAGCAGTAGTCAAGTATTCATGATGATTATGTAGAGTATTATTAGAGTAAATATCTTCACATGGTACAAAATCAAACATATTTTCATCTGAATACAAAACAACCGGATTAGTGTCGTTACATATATCATTATTACTATCATGGATATTAATTGCATTGTCTAAGTTATTATTGATAGGAATAAAATGTTGATTGAGTTCAGTCATATCACAAGTTGAGGCTAAAAGATATTGACATTGCTGCCCATCTGTGATATCAATGGTGTTTGGAATATTTTGACTTATAAGAGGTTTTTCATGATTGTTATTAATATCATGGTCCGTGATTTCAAGATAAACCGTTGACATATTGACTGGTTCGGAACCAGAATTATTTGGTACATCTAAAACTTGGTTGTTAATCACCTTATCATTCGTTGTTATGTCTTCCGAGTATAATAATATATCCAAATAAAGAGTACATTTAGTACAGTGTTCAGAAACCCCATTGCCACAGATACAATCTTTAAAAGAACGATTCATTTTATGTGCTTCACTAATAGTTTCCTCTTCAGGATGATTTATGTTCATAATATTATTATCCAAAGTAGATGAAAAATTAGCAGAATTCAATTCATTGCTGCTTTGACGTCTCACTTTACAATTGAGTAAGTGACGTTTTCTATGACTAGGGTTATGAAAAACAGAATTACAATATGGACAACCGTAACCTCGAGTATCAGTATGTAATCTTACATGTAAGCGTAGACTGCTTCTAGAGGAAAATCCGAAACCGCATAAATGACAGAAAAGTGCATGTTTCATTAATGCCTTCTTTTTAGATGTCATAACTATTTTAGACATATTTAATTCGTGTACTTTAAATTTGTGTTGACGAAGTTGAGAATGTTTCATAAACCGTCGATGGCATTTATCACATTCATATGGTCGAATTCCAGAATGTACATTGAGGTGATATCGAAGGTCTGATTTTTTTGTAAAATTTTTATTACATATGTTACAAATATTTCCACTGACTGGGAAGCTAGATTGATGGTTTAGTGGATGTGAATCTATCATTACTTTTGGAAAACTAACAGTGTTTTCAACGCGTTCTCTAGCAGCCTAGTTGTAAAAGAAAATAGCACGTTATTAAGCACATAATACTTTAAATACTAAAAATTATCACAAAAATAATTACCACTAAGGTAATTTGTTTTTCATTATTATAACACAGAGTGATTTATCTAAACTAGAATATTTAATTTTATATAAAAGTCTAAAATGTTCGATTTTCTAAGACCATACGTTAATTCTACTTACCTATTTGCAACTTTCAGAGAATTATCGAAAGATATCTGAGCTACATTGACAACCTACAGACTGAATACAATACAGGTTGGGGTTTGCTCAAAATTAAAAAAAATAACAAGAGTACCCTAAATTTTCATAAATCCGTATAAACTATGAGCTTTGAAATGTGATCAAAAGCCAATCACTTTCAATAAGAATAAGGGAAGAGAATAGTTGCACTAGAAATATTTTTTGAAATGCTCACTGTTGATAACGTAAATAAAAGGAACTAAGTATAAGGAATTTGTATTCAGCAATCACAGAATGTAGAAATAACCAATACAGTTCTAAAGTGCTGATTAGGTATTTGTCATTATATTTATTCTGAAATGACAGACGAACAAGTTATATTATAATAAATTACCTCACAAGGCTGTTTGGACCTAACCTAAGTGACAGTTTTATGAAAGTACTAAGAACTACAATAGTTAAACGATGCCTATTAAATATCAGGTGGTTCGAAACATAGTTTTGGAATAAACGTCTGAAACTAATTATACTGCCACAGATCTTTTTATAGTCCTTCTAAAGTTTAGGAGTGGATGCGCGAAGGGCAAATATATGGAAAAAGTTTTTGTATCTTTGTAACCATTGTTCATTTCACGATGGTTACATAAGAAACACGTCTTAATTAAGATATTTTTCAATACAATTCCAGTGTAAAGCGCCATCACTTATAGAATGATTACATTGGGACACAATTAAACACTAGGCGATTTAATAATGAAACCTTGACGTAAATTAGCAAATGATAATATGAAACTGATATGTTCGTGGGTGACGCCAATATGTCGAAACTCCGACTTTAGTACAATGGACAGGACTACTAGCCCTTTCTTTACTGCCTCAGTAACTACAATAAAAAACCCAGATTATTCATTTTTTGAAATCAGATAATGGGTTGTTTTCAGTTCAGTCATCAAGTCATCGAAGCCCTCCTACACGGTAAAAACTTGGCGGAAATATGTACCAGTCAAAATTGCCGTGTTTTACACTAATTTGAGGCTTCAAAATATGGATGAAAAGCGACCATACCTCTTGAATTAACCCATACACCAATATTGCTATTTATTTACCATACATAGGTGATACCATGTTATGTCCCGACAACGTTACCACATATCAAGAACGGGACTTAGGTATTTCTTCACCGGGAGGAAAGGGCATGGTATTACCGTCTGGTTGATGATACAAACATGACGGATTTTATGATAGTTTAAAATTATGGAAACATCACGAAATAAGTGACCTATTTTCAAACAGAACGAATAGGTTTATTTACTTAAAAACAGGATCAGAGTGGACTAGACATAATATTTTTATATAACATGAAACAGTAGCTCTTGATTTAATGCTAAACTGAACTCACTTTAATTAAGTATTTTTCCGATAAAGACAAATGATTTGATGGTTGTAACTTTGCTATTTCGTCAACCAAATTAGAGGACAAGCTTGATATATGATGGGTATTTCTCTTTGAACTAGACGTGTTGTTTAATCTACTTGCATTTTTACCATTCAGTAGTTCATTATTAATCGTATTATTGGTACTTTCTTGTTGTTCTAATGTTGATTTAGATACACATATATCAACACCATTCAAAATATTATTTACATGAGATTTTAGACTACGAAGCATCATGAATCGCATGCCACAGTTTGAGCACATAAACGGTTCTGAGAGAGGTAGTGGATGACAATAGATAATATGGCGACTAAGAGCCGACTGCTTGGTGAATACGGACATAGGACACAAAGGACAGTTCAGTATCCCATCATATTCTGGACTATGTACACGCGAATGACTAAGAAGTAGAGTTGGATTTGTAAAACTACGTGGACAACTAGAACATGAAAATGACTTCGGAATATTATTGTGAGATATACGATTATGCTGAAGTAAACTTTCTGCATCTTCATACACCATGTTGCATAACCCACATCCATACAGCTGCTGCGTCGACAAAATTGGAAATGAATTTGATTTAATGATGTCAGAGGTTTCTCTTTCAAATGAACATGATTTGTCAACATTTAAACATATCCTTTCGGAAGGTCGAGGAGTTTTATAATCAGGATTGGTGTTACTGGTTTGATTGGAATTATTCACTACCGAAACAGCAGTATTTATGTTAGTTGTATATGTACTTGAGGCATAACAAATATTAGCTGTCAAATCTTTATCTAACGGTTCAACAGCACACATAAAAGACTGAGTGTTAAATAAAGGGTCAATGTTGAGGTTTGAAGGGAATTTCGAGGAATCTACATTACCTGGAGCCAATAAAACAGGTTCTTCGTAGGCATCAATTGAACCCTCAGCAGGTACTTCTGTTGAGCTAAATGCTTGAGATCTATCAATGACCAACAAATCAAGAGTTTGATCTACTTCATTTGGTGGAATGTTTGGGACACAGTAAGATTGGTTTTCAACAGAAGAATCGATCCAAAGACCTGTTTGGTGTTGTGAGAATTCGCTGTAAGGTTTAGCGGCTACGCTAACCATTTCTGAGTTTTTGAGGTTATTTAAGTTATCTCTGAGATTGTTTACAGTAGGAAGATCGAGAGTTTGATGTTGGGAAACTGATTGCGGTAGTGGGACAAAAATATTACTTGCATTATTTGACGGCGATTGGATTTCAACTACAACTGATAGACCATCTGATCTAAAGGTATTTGAACCTGTATTATTATATAAAGAACACTTTTCAACTGTATTCATAAAGTCACTTGCGGTAATGTTTGGATCCGAGCACGAGCCTGCATCTTTTGATTTAGATGAGCTATCTATAATCACAGTCTGGAGCACAGGATATTTAGGAATCATTACCATATCAGATGCGCAAGATTCCGACAATTTTCGTACACCGTGTTTTTGTTTTTTACTACGTTTGATAATGGAGTGGTTAAGTAGATGCTTACGACAAGAATGAAGGAACTGAAATCTCTTGTGGCATATATAACAGCTGAACAGCCGCTCACTAGAATGTATGTCCATATGACGTTTTAATGCTGACAAACTCAAAAACAAAGTTTGACATATAGGACAGATATTGTTAGTTTTAACACGACGATGACGTAGATTAACATGTCTTTTTAAACCCAGGCTGGATATAAATCTACGAGGACATTTGCTACACATAAATACAGTACACCTCCCAAGGTGGGTTTTGTAAATATGCATTTTTAAGCGATTTACAGATCGAAAAAACTTGAAGCAATGAATACACCGATGAAATCTATGTAAGAGCTTTCTTGAACAAGATTTTTTCGATTTATCACATGGTTTGGTATTCAATCTATTTTGCATATTTTTCGGCTGAATTGAGTTTTGAGAAATTGCGGTCTGTTCGCAGCTTTTACAACCAACCATAGAATGACGTAGCATGTGTACTCTCAGACTTCTAGACAGTTGAAATCTTTTATAGCACACTGGACAACTAAACATTTGGGGATAAGAATAATCCATTTCAAGATTTGAGTTAGAAACTGGGGGAATAAGATTGTGGTCAGCATGATCAGGTCTTATTCGATTCAAGTTACTTTCCGCTGCATGATACTGAGGAATAAATGACTGCAACACAACAGAATTATGTGACAGAGTTGTACAGTTTAAAGTATCATTATCATTTGGAAAAGTCAAGATTTCAATACCAGAATTCACATGAGAATCTAAACAAGGTAATCTGTTTGTAACACTATCCTGTGATTCATTATTAACAGCCAACACGGGGAGCGATGAATCTATGCCATTTTCTGTGGAATGGTAGCTTGGATGGATATTCAATGCACTAATATGAAGAAGTACATGTGTTTTTGCAGAAGATTTTTGGGTGAATCTAGCGTGACATAATACACACTCGTAAGATTTATTTTTTGTATGGATTGTCATATGACGTTTAAGTAAGGATGGTTTAACAAACTTTTTATGGCATACTGAACACAAATAGGGAGTTTTTCCCTTTTTGTGATTCGATTTTATTGCATCAGAATTGTCCTGGATAATTGGTTGTTCAGCAGGAATTTGATAAATGAGCTGATCCAGCATAGAAAGCGAGTTCTTACTTCGACGCTGGCCCCTTTTTATTATAGTTGAAAGGTGATCAGTAGCACGGAGTTTGCTACTTCGGATATTGCCTGCATTTATATCTGTCGATGGTTCTAGATTAGTTTCTGTGATTACTCTAGAATTTTCGATAGGATGTGAACGATAACAAGGGTGCCTACGGCGATAATGTTGTTTAATTTTACCAACAGAAGATAAGAGCATTCCACAAACTCGACATCGATATTGAGATGGAGGTTTATTAATGACAATGGTTTTTGTGCATGCATGTAGATGCTTTTCATACAGTGTGACTGATTCGAACGACTGTTGACAAACGGAACAAACAAAATTCTCGTCGATTTGATGTAGTAACAAGTGTGATTTGTATGCAGTAAAACGAAGGAATCGCTTGTCACATAAGCAGCAATTGTAATGGTCTTGATTTTCACATATTGTGTGATATAATGAAATATGTACATACAAATTCTCAGCTTGGTTAAATGAAGCATTACAATGAGAACAAACATACGGTTTGCCGGTATTATGGATATTCAAGTGTCTAGACATTTGATCGGGAGAATTGAAAAAGCAGTGACATATGGAGCAACACAATCCAGTATATGTAGCTGAAAGTTCATCAGATGCGTAATTCTGAGTATCATCTTGACTAGCTACTTTGGTTGGGACGAAATTGGACTGTACATCTGTGACTTCATTAAGTGTATATACACAGTTTGGAGTAGGTAGAAAATCAACACAATTCGAATCAGCCATCTCCATCTTGTGAATTAAATGTTAAAAATATTTCCCAAAACGATCATAAATTCATCTGTAGAATAAATAAACAGGGAAGAATACAGTATAAATTTTGGATTCTCATACATTTTTTGTGGATGGTAAAAGTTGGTAAAATATCAATTGATGAGATGAAATAGTAATATCCCAATAGATGTACTATTCACTATTTACATGATATTAGACTAATGTGTATTATTCCAAACTATTTCACTTCACGCTAATACAGCAACAGATTAATAATAAAAATACAAGTAAATGGATTGAAATAATATTTTTTTATTGAACTAAATGTAGGAAATATAGTTCAAGTGAAAAAAAAACAAGATTCAGAAATAAGAAGTATACTCTGTTCGAGATTTAAAGGAAGGTAATTAATTTTCGCGCACAACGAAAAGATTACGTAAAGTAAGAAACAAAGATATGAATCAAATCAGAAACAAAATAATAATATTGTGAAGAAATGAAAGGAGAGGATCAAAATAACAACAAATGTATGACTATTTAAGTGTCATTCGAATAAAAACAATGGTAAATACCAATAGGATTGAGAGTGGTTTTTATTATAGGCTGTGTTAAACAACCTACCAGGTTAGAATAGTAAAGAAATATCTAGGACTTCATTTAGAGTTTTCAAAGATGATCAAATGCCGATCAAATACAACTATCCTTTGTTCTATGGAACTATACCATGAAATGATCATTTCTATGGTTTCTTCATTTATTTTCACCATGGACAAATGGCAAGAGCCTCTGATATTACATACGTAAAGCATAATCAAACCATGTAGTCGATATTTTGAGAAGACAACAGATATAGTCAGTCAGACGCACTATAGAACCTGGCACGTGTGTATATCAGTTTAAGTTATGATACCCCATTTCTGGGAAAACACGAGAGTAGTATAGGTAACAATAGTATTAGTGGTAATAGAAAAGATTTATGATGAGTTTAGAAACACAGGGTTGTGTCTTTTGGCCTTTTCACATATCACGTTATTAAATCGCCAACCAGAACACGACCTATAGTTCCAAGCACTGTGCCAAACCAATGACGTATTGACCGGTACGAGAGTCCTTATTGGACCTCCTCACCTAAACCTGCTTGTTGAGTCCAGAACATTAATATCAGCTCCTGGGCAATCCTTTCCAGCTCTTTACAGTTGTTATTCATTCTTTTCACATCTGCTTCTATTTCCCGACGTCATGTGTTCTTTGGCCTTCCTCTTTTCTGCTTCCCTTCAGGATTCTAAGTTAGGGTTTGCCTCGTGATGCAGTTTGATGATGTGCGTAATGTATGTCCTATCCATTTCCATCGTCTTTTCCTGTTTTCTGCTTCAGCTGGTTTGTTCTCTCCCACAAAAGGCTGTTGCTGATGGTATCCGGCCAATGGATGTTGAGTATCTTGCGTAGACAACCATTTATAAATACTTGTACCTTCTTGATGGTTGTTGTTATAGTTCTCCAAGTTTCAGCTCCGTACAGTAGAACTGCCTTGACGTTCATATTGAAGATTCTGACTTTGATATTGGTTGAAAGTTATCCTTGGGAACTTTTTATTGATGCAAATATGATCCATCTGGTTTTCTGTGGTGTGGTCCGATGAGATCCATGAAGCTTTGTGCATACATTTGTGTGGAAATATTGTGCCGCCTATGATCAATTTGTTGAATGCACATAGATTTGCAAATCTTTCCCCATTTTCGTTTCTCTCTCCCAGTCCATGTCGTCCCATATTATCTATTCCGACTTTGGCATTTAGATCTCCCATCAGAATGGTGAGGTCCTTTCCTGGGTACTTCTCTATGATTGATTGCAGCCGCTCGTAGAATTGATCTTTAATGTCGTCGTTGCTATCATTGGTGGGTGCATAACATTGGATACTATTCATTGTGATCCTCTCCTTCTTTGCTTTGAATGATGATTTGGTGATTCTAGATCCGTGAGATTTCCATCCTACAAATGCATTTCGTGCTACTTTGAACAGCATTAGGGCAACTCCCTGAGTGTGTGGAGCATCTTCCTCTTCGTGGTCGGAGTATACCAGCAACTCTCCCGTATTTAGCCTTTGTTGTCCAGCTTGCGTTCAATGGGTTTCCCTGATTCCCAGTACTGACAAGTTGTATTTCCTCATTTTCGTTGCCATTTGACTGGTTTTCCCGATCTCCCACATTGTCCGGACGTTTCATATACCTATAAAGATTGTTGCTCTGGTTGTTAGAAGGGGCATCGGCCTCGTGGCTTCCGAAGGAACTCGGTTTTCACCATGAAGCGTCATAATTCTTCT
Source organism: Schistosoma margrebowiei (assembly GCA_944470205.2). NCBI lineage: Eukaryota > Metazoa > Platyhelminthes > Trematoda > Strigeidida > Schistosomatidae > Schistosoma > Schistosoma margrebowiei. The sequence continues at coordinate 64,627,580 of OX104028.1, read as the reverse complement.
AAATGAAGACCTTCTAACTCCCAGGACAGAGTTGAAATGGTTTGAATTATTTTTCCTGGTAAGCGTTTTTTTAGCGAGTTAGTTTTCTACGGGATGGGGACGCTAACCCCATGCCCAACCCTCCTCCTTTACCCGGGCTTGGGGCCGGCAGTAACTCTAGAAGAGCTATACGTGGAGTTCACTCAATGACATACATTTCCATAAATCCTGTTGATTAACAGTTGGACGCTACTTTAAGTTTAAGAAATGTAACTGTAGCAGGGAATTTGTAGGTATGTGTTTCAGAACCTGGTGAAGGGCCATTATATGGTCTACAAATACACGTCTACGTCTGGAAACAGCCTGGCTTTCCCGAGTTCGCTTTTTATGACTCCCAGTTAAGCGGTGAATGGTTACTGAGGCTAAAATTCTAGGAATTATGTTAGTCAGACTAATTATTCTGTGACTGTCGTAAGAGAAGTTTCATCGTTCCTTACGGACTGGAACGATCAATGAACGAGAACGGCCATATGGGACTACCTCAAGTTGCCAGATTATAGCTTATGTCTCAGTCAATATAACAGTTAAATCTGAACCACTATTCTGAAAGATTTCGGGCTTTAATCCACCAAAGTTTGCTGCATTTCCTTGCTTAAGATTAGCTATGGCTTTACCTACTTCTCTAAGAGTATGTAAATATATGCTAACATTCCATTTAGGTTATTTGGTAAAAGTGGGCAAATAAGGGCTAGCTTGAGCGCAGTCCTTCAAAGTGTTTTGTCTCCTAAGTTGAGAGTTAATTATGATCCCATCTTTTCCAAAAATAATTACTTTAACTCTTGAAATTTTAATACCTGTTTATTTAATAAGCCCAAAAAGTTGCTTAGTTTTGCCTATAGCTGCCGCCTTTTCCGTTGCTTCTGACTTGGATGTTCACCACTCCTCACAATTAATGGGTGGACGTTTTGTCAGTCTACGTTTAAGTTGTCTTCGGAGCTTGACAGGATGTTTTAGAGTATCTATCAGTCCTGTAGACACTGCTCAAATCCACATAGTTTGCCTAAACGTTTGGTGATTGTTACTCGTCAATATTACTGTTGATTTCACGACTGTCAAGACATTATGCCACTGAGGTGAACATGACTTTGAAGATAAGCCAACTGCGTTTCTAGTCACTCCTCAAATATACTCTTGACTTTCTCTTAGCTTGGTTGAACTCGAAAGTATTTTTCCGCTGTGGCTTTTCTACATTAAAACTCAAACAAATGCATTATCGTACTAGAGAATGATCTGAATCTAGGAATGTCCCCCGAAACGAATGGCAATCTTCTATCAAGCCTCTCCAGCGATGAATAGAAGGAATATTAAGAAGTCATGAAGGGATTTGATTGCGAACAGGAGGATTTATTAAGCTGTTATGGGTATGAGAGCAGTTGTCACATCCCGGCTGCCCACACGGCAAAATGGTATTTCTTGAGGCACCTGTAAAGAAAACTGGAATAGCAGTAGTAGTAAAGACCGAGAAGCGTCACCGTGGAGTTCGAAGGAAAACTGCTTGAGGACGGCCACACATTGCCTTTCTGTGAGTTTGTATATTTTAGTTCTGTGCTTTAAAGTGAACTACGTCGGAGACAGAAATCCGTGCAGTATTAAATTTTAAAGGTTGACCTTTTCTAAGTCCTTCCATTGGGAGAAGGAAACACGGCCAAAGACACCGGTTGCCTAGGGGAAACACCTTATTTCCGCACAACAGTACAGTTAGGAGTACAACTTTGTTCTCTACCTATGAGTGTGCTGCTTTTAGTTTTACCATTCTCCAACCAACCTGCTTTTTTATTTATTTCAACACATAGATATTGGTACAAAGAGGCACCAAATACACATGCGCCACACAAATCTCATTCGATATGTGTGAAGGCTGTGATACTGCCCGGGTGCCCAAACCGAAGCATGTGGTTTTCTTAGGGGGCCACACCCCGAGCCTTCGACCTGAGGGTCTCATCCACAAGGCAGTGGAGCATCGTAAGGATATGCAGTCCCATGGAAGCCGGTGACCAACAATTGGTTCATACACCATTTGTTCCCACAGGATACTGGAGCCCGTGTGCACTATTGATTTGGTTTGGGATCCGGTTAAAGCGCCGGACATTCGCTTTTCGTCCTCCCATTTTCGTAAACAACAGTAGTGCCACGAGAAGGCAGTGAGTAGGACTTCCCTGGAAGAGGCTATATACGCGTGGCCATGTGAGAGCATTTCGACAGGGAGAGCGGGCTCTCCCCACTCTCGGCCGTACCAGGGCATTTGGGGGCCCATGCTTAGCATGGTAGGACCTATCCAACATAATTTGACATGGTCGTCACGATAGGTAAGCCACCACTTCGCGGTAGCAGCTACGGTTAGATTATTATACATAACATTGTAATGGCCATTATGGACAACCATATATCTGACCTCAGTATTACTGAGACAGTACTGTCGAATACGAGTAGTTAGATGAAATGCCTGAGTACTTTTTTCTTACCTTCCTTTTTCCTTTAGATCTGGGGTTTCATTTTGTCCTATACTTATAGTTATTTGATTTATTCCTTTAGGACTACATTCTGCAATCATCGATACTACCACTCTTTTGGTAAAATTTCGCTTGCTGAGGGGAAATCAAGTATGGTAACTTGTGATGACGCATATTTATGTCACGTACCGCGTTGTTGATGAGATACATTTTCGCTGTTCGAATCTAAAGTGTTCATTGTGTGCTGAACCTACATCACATATACTCTATTCTTCCAAGTTTTTGTATAGTCAATCGTAATCAACGTAGACTGGCATAAATGTTGAGTAGCCCAAGTTATTTATTTGGACACAAACATTGATACAAGGGGGCACCAAATACATATGTACCACACAATAACAATGAGGTTGTGAAGAGATAGAAAATGTTAAGTGCGTATAATAAAAAGAAGAACAGCAGCGAACGGAGATTAGTGTATGAGAGTGAAATAATAATAATGGGAGAAACAGTTCAGTCAGTAAAAATACAGTCAGGAGGAATCTTTTTAGTCAAAGAAGTTACGTTTACTTTTATGAAGAAAATAAAATAGTGACAGCAGGATCGCCACTGGATTCTATTCAGAGCCATGTCTGATAATGTCTCTAGGACCCCAACCAGGGATTCGTGAAGGACCAACAGAAGCCAGTTCTATACAGCTTTCATACCACAACATTTCATACACTGACCACCTTTCTGCAAATAATGCACGACGTGGAATTCTCTGGGACGACACTCGTAGAACGCGTCCAATCCACCGAAGTCGATGTTTCAAGATAGTGACTCTAATCGAATTATAGTCGTTGTACACGAACACACGATGCCGAACCTCTGCATTACTAACACAGTGTTGTCACTGGATATCAGCAATCACTTGGAAACAGTGGTGTTCAAACACAGGGAGTCATCTAAAATCCTCAACTCGAAGAGGCCAGGTTTCACAAGCATACAGCGAAACTGCTCTCACTGACGACTTGTAGATCTAACCTTTTAAAACCAGACTAACATCACGAAGGCGCCAAACATTACCCAGATTGGCATAAGCCTCTCTGGCTTTCACTATATGTGAATGGATCTCATCACACACGCCTCCATCAGCTATTACGCAGTGACCTAGATAAACAAACTTCTTGACTACTTCTATCTGTTCGCTACCTAGGGTGAGTGCACGATCAGGGTCCTGTTAGTCTTGTAAAAGTACTTTGCACTTGGAAGGTGCAAAGCACGAACCGCATCTACGGACACTGACTGCCAATTGATTAAGTGGGGATTACATAGCTTGGGTATTATCACACAGTAAGACAATATCATCCGCATACTCAAAGTCGAGAAGTCTTTTTCCGGGCAACAGATCCACACCGCCATTACCTACATCCATCAGAGCTGTTTCCAGAATGTCATCGATGGCAAAGCTGAAGAGGAATAGTGAGATTAAGCGACCCTACCTAACCCCACTACCTGAATGGAATAATGGAGAGAATTGGTTGTATGAGCTCACTCTGCCTGAGGTGTTAGTATATAGTGCTTTCAAGATGTTAATAAACTCAGATGCTCTTCTTCAGCAGACAGTCCCAGAGAACAGTTTTGTCCAACGAATCGAAGACGGCCCTAATGTCATGAAACACTACGATTTTCGGCCTGAGATAATTATGACGGTGTTCTAACATTTAGCGGAGGGTGAAGATATGATAAATACATGCTCGACCAGAACGAAAACCAGCTTTATCCTCTCGAGTCAATCTTCCTCGGGTTCAGAACAATCTACGAAGTATGACAGAAGCCAATAGTTTGAACGCAATCGAAATTAGACTTATTCTCCGATAGTTGTTGCAGAAACGACGTGAACCTTTTTTAAAGATAGGAACAACTATCGACTTATTCCATGATGTTGGAACATCATCTAATTGCCAAGCATTTGTAAATAACTCAGTCAGTTTCATAAACAGAAAGTTGCTACCATCTTTGAAAAGGGCTGAAGGTAGGTTATCTGGTCATCATTGGTGGCGCTTCAAGGGTTAGAGTTAGTTGCGGACTTCTAACTAGTAAGGTGGATCAGTCGTCGCAGGCCATGGAGGACAGAACAGTCTGATCAATGTTGCCAGAATAGCAGGTCAGTTGAGTATTTAAAGAATGCTAATTAGGGTGCTATAAATATTCCAAGATTTATACACTGACCTAAGGTTTTTGTTGCCAGTAACTCAGATAAAAAAGGGAACCTCTAGCAGTAATCACAGACAGGTACTTTTTCGCTAACCTGCAGAGCAATTTTACCATCAGATTTTATGCCCCCTATATGGGCTTTGTGAAGTGATTCGAGTAAAGAGCTTGTGGACATTAATGGAATGGATAGTTTGGGGTCGGCGAGGCTATAATTCATGGACGACCTTCGAACAAATCTGGAGCGACCTTGAAAATTTTTAGCCAATCAGCAAACAGTCAGTATAGAGTAAAATTATATTATACAAAACCAAAGAATTAAAGTGTATACACTTCTTTTACATGGTTCAAAAATTTGTCAAGGTTAGAAAGAGCTTCAGAGGTTCTAAAAGCATAATGCATACGGTAGAGGAAATCATTTATATCACTCCATAATGGTAGGCCTCTGGGGCCGTGATAAGGTCGCAAAAACTCTTCCAGCCTCGACCACATAGCTTCAATATTGTTTGTATGCACTCCAGTTATTGGGTCCACAAAATGCTGCTTGTGAATAACGACACGATGCACATAACCAAGTCTATGTAGACATCTGTACGCTCTCCAATCATCCATATATATTGTAGCACCTGGCTGCAGCAAGTTACTGGTGCTTTTAGTATCCACTTCGCAACAACTGTCATAATTTGCCTTAGTCTCAATTTGGATCGAGCGAAAAATCCTATTCTAGCAGACGTTTTCTTCCAATACATATTACATTGGAAGACAACATTATTCGACATTTACTAAGACAAAAGAAGAAATGTTGGAATGTTGCTATCAGCCTTGGCACATCAGGTACGATCAGGTCGGTAAGAAACACGTGTATAATTAAAATTTGGGAAGCTCAAAGAAAATATGAAATGCATTTGGCACAATTGAAACTCAAGCAACCTAAGAGAATATTCTCGTACATAAATTACAAAACAAGGATGCATCATTGGATTCCCGACCTAATTAAAGAAGGGAGTGAATCTGAAAAGAGAGAGGAAGATCAGGAAAAGCAGAGGTTTTGTCTAACTATTTTTCGATAGTTTTCACTCAGTAACCTCTTCCAGACGAAGAAATAGACCTAAATACAGAGTCAACAAACCGCCCGCTCACCGTGGACTTTCATCAAGACGATGTACTTAGGGCTTTCAGCACCTTAGACATGGAGAAGTCAACAGGACCGGGTAAACTACACAACAAAATCTTGAGACATATCGCACAATACATCGCAACCCCACTCACCGTGATTTTCAATATGTCACTTGACCGAGGTGTGTTACCTATGCACCGGAAGGATGCGATCGTCACTCCCATACATAAAACAGGACCAAGACAACTTCTATCGAATTACACACCTGTCAGCCTCACCAATGTTGTGATTGAAATACTGGAAAGAACAATCAAACAGACCATAATAACATTTGTTAAACAATGAACAATATGGTTTCAGAAAAGATTTATCTTACACAACAAAACTCCTTATAGCAAGGGGATATTGGATAAAGGCGCTAGACAACGGAAACTCAGTGGATTTTGCCTACACAGACCTGAGTAAGGCATTTGACAAGGTGCCAACAAATAGAATGCTATTGAGGCTAGAAAGTCTTAGCACCTCTCCTAAAATGGTTTAAGGATTTCCTAGTAGGTTGTACCCGTGATCTGGTCTCACAAGGATTTTGAGGTGACGGTGTGTTATGGTTTTAAGACCACGGCCCATTGTCGGAAGGTTGCAGCTAAGGGGTTTATAACGCTATGGGCTTTAAGACGGACATTCGTCAAGTTAAATACTACCATGTTCATTACAGTAAACGCAACTTTAATGAGAGAAAAGCTCGGGAACTGCGTTCAGGCTGCAAGCCCCTATTTGAAAGGTAACCGGGACATCCTAGAAAAAGTACGGAGGGTACCTAGCTATGCAATTCCAGAACTTTGGGGTCAACCATACAGAGAGCGGCTTGAAAAGCTAGACCTGTTCACTCTTTCCTATCGCAGAATGGGTGAAGATCTAATTTTGATGTATAGGATACTGAGAAATGATTTTGGACCCTACATATTGTCTCTTTTTCTTTCCATTAGGTCGGGCGAGTAGAAAAGCCTAGAACGAAAACCTGTATGCCACCGGTATTAAAATACCGGTGGCATACAGGTTTTCACATCGATTCATCAGCTCTTGGAACCTGTTATCCGAAGCAGTAGTTTCCACACCCTCAATTGACTTATTTAAGAGGAGACTGAACACTAACAGAAGCATACTAGAAAAAGGAATAACGTAGGCTGTTGTAGTCCCATTTATCATAGCCACCTAATTATCACGTTTTGTTTGAAATCCATTATGAACCGATAATACGCGAGTAGCCTCAGACGTAAGTTAATCAACAATACTCCTATGTACATCGGACATGTGAATCATATGATAGAATCGAGGCCAGTATTCCGATTGTTACTGGTTGTGTGATACTCTCATTTATTTATTTACTTCAACACATAAATATTGGTACAAAAGGGCACCAAATATATATGCGCCATACCATATTTGTGCGTGTGGGCTGTGATACTTCCCGGGGGCCCAGACCGAAGCAGGTGGTTATCTTAGGGATACTGCAGCTTAAGTGCACCACTGATTTGGTTTGGGATCCAGTTAAAGCGCCGGACATTCGCTTTTCGTCCTCTCATTTTCGTAAACAACACCCCTGCCACGAGAAGGCAGTGAGTAGAACTTCCATGGCAGAGGCTGTATACGCGTGGCCGTGTGAGAGCATTTCGAGAGAGAGGGCGGGCCCACTCCACTCTCGGTCATACCAGGGCATGAGGAAATTTCTACCTTGTAATAGCTAACCTGCATGTTAAGCTATACGTATTACATCACCTAATTAATCGGCTTGTTCACGCTTGAAGACTAGGGATTTACTAAAAAAAGGGAAAACGACCAAACTTATTTTTTCGGGACCGACCTTGACATTTGAAGATTGCGATAACCTTCATCAAAACCTTCAGTCTTCTGTAATAAGGATAGGAGGTCTGTCGACATATATTATTCATTGAAGTTTGCAATACTGTGGAGGTCTAATCTCGTTTTGAATATATTAACAAACGGTGCTGATATTACGTGTTCCGGTAGAGAATCCCAGTAATTCACTACTCGGTGCGACAAACGGAACTCCAGACGTAAACGGTTTGATCTCTGTTTTTGAACTTTCTTCGAATGTCCTCTCAAATGATCGGTTCTAGACGGAAGCAAAAGATATGACATGTTAATACCAAGGTTATCGTTCAGTATACGATAGGCCAATATTAGATCACCCCGTATTCTGCGGTAAGATAACGGAAATAAGTTAAGGTGTCTCAGTCTGTCTTCATAAGATAGGCCAGATAGACCTTGTACCATCTTAGTAGCTCGTCGTTGGACTCTTTCTAGCATATCTGCTTCATATTTGAAACAAGGACACGCTGCTTGAACCCCGTATTCTAAATGTGGTCGCACATAAATCGGGTATAGTAATCTAAACATTTCATCATCTAAATACTGGAAAGACCTACGAATTGACCATAATACCCTATAGCCTTTTGCAACAGCAGCCTTACAGTGACTAGTCTTTTTGAGATCATTGCTTAATATGACTCCTAAATCTTTATAGTTTCTTGCTTTGGGTAGCACGAATCCACGTAGTGTATAGTCATACGATTCATCAGAGTTATTTAACTGCAGCACTACACTCTTATTAGGATTTACTTCTAGTGACCACTTATCTAACCATGCCACCAATGAGCTAAGATCGTCCTGTAATACTATCCTATCCGACATGTTATGTATGGGTCTCCAAATCCTTATGTCATCAGCGAAGAGTAGAACGGATGATTTTGCTACAGTTGACAATTCATTTGCATAAAGTAAAAAAAGAAGAAGACCTAGGATTGTACCTTGGAGAACCCCACTTTTTACAGGTACCCACGAGAAGAGAGCCCCATTAACCCTTACTTTTGTCTCCTGTCATGGAGAAAGTTACTTATCCAATCGACGACTGTATAATGGATTCCAAGGCGTTCTAGTTTGAATTTAAGACCAGAGGGGGAAACCTTATAGAAGGCCTTACTTAGATCTATGAAAATCAAATCCATAGGAACATTCCGATCTTCTGCAGCAGCCCAATCTTCTCGTGCAATGAGAAGATTTGTCAAGCAAGATAGGCCTTTCCGAAAACCATGTTGTGCCCTGGAGAAAAGATTTTTCCCTTCAACATATTTTATAACAGCTATCCGAATAATTTTCTCCATCAGTTTTATAACTGCACTAGTTAAGCTAACGGATCTATAGTTACTAACTAAATCTGTACTCTCTTCCTTATAAAGCGGACTTATTATGGCGTCTTTCCAGTCTCTAGGCAGTCTGGACTGTCTCAGAGACATGTCGAATAGTATCGCTAATGGTTCAGCAATTTCGTCTGATATGGCTTTCATAATCCTAGGATGAATATCGTCAGGACCACTGGACTTATCAAGTTTGAGATGCTGAAGTGGCTTTAAAACAGTATCTTTCTCAATGACTACAGGATCCATCAGCTAGCCATCACGGTCGCAATGAATCATTGGTCGTTTCTTATTACCGATAGAAAATACTTTACTAAAATATTCCGATAAAGCTTCAGCTTTTTTGGCATCATTCTCTGCTAAGATTAACGGATTATCTCGTATCAAAAGTGATGAAATTCCATCTCTTCTCTTAGTTCGCCTTTTTATATACGAGAATAACCGTTTCGGACTATATCTAGAATCCCTAATTAATTGTTTTTCGTATGATAGTCTAGTCTTGCTTATTAACTCTTTACAGGCATTCCTAATCTTACAATAACTGGATCTGCATAGTTCTAAGCCAGTAGAGATGAACATATTCCAGTGATTCTTCTTTTTTCTAAGGAGTTTTCTGACTGTTTTAGTTATCCATGGTGGACTATTATTCGGTCTTCGCGGTACCAGGTATGAACGGGGACGTAACTAGTCTAAATTTACCTTTAAATACTGACCATGCTTCTTCAACTGATATGTTAGTATCTACTAACCAATCTGTCTTAGAAGCGCATTCCTGAATGACTGATATGTTTGGGCGAGGTGTAACCTGATCGTATAACATGTCCCTAGTTCGAAACGCGAATGACAAAACAGCATGATCGCTGTTCACAAACGGTGGGAGAATATTTAAGTCGACAATATCCTCAGTCTCATGAGTGATTACCAAATCCAGCAGAGAAGAACCCTGGTTAACATCAAAACGTTTGGGTTGGGATACATGCTGCACTAGTGCATGCTCCATTGTTGTTATCAGGAACCTACTATCAAAGGAGTTTATAGATCCCTCTGTGGTCATATCAGTCCATCTAATATCAGGTGCGTTAAAGTCTCCTATTATCAAACATCTGGTATTTTCACTCCAAAGATGAATGTGCTCTAAAACGAAGTCATCAGCTAAGCAGATTGGGCTCCGATAGATGACACCTAGCATAAATAAACTACATCCTATAGCCAACTTACAGCTAATGACTTCACAAGTGCCACTATCATGGGATTCGCTAGTAGAGGAGCAGATATTTATGCTATTGGCTATATATAACAGGACGCCGCCTCCTTTCCTACATCTGTGTCGATCACTCCTAATGCAACGGTATCCTGACAATTCTGGAGTAATGTCTAAGTCATGGACTAACCAAATTGCTGTCACTGCTACTATGAGTGGCTTTAACCTGTCCACTTGTGCTTCCAGTTCATAGAACTTATTTCGTAGACTACGAGCGTTAGCATATAAAACTCCTAAATAGAACAGCCTATTCACATAGGCCTTAGTAGCATTCGCTTCCAAGACTTGACTGTCCGAAAACCCACTAGCCGGAGATTTTAATCGCCGTTTTGCCGACGGGTTTCAAATTCAGCTAGTGCTTTCTTTCTTTTTATTCTATCTTCGAGAAACATGTCAGGTCTAACTCGGATGTCAGAATTGTCGTGACAACGAGAGCTACGTAACAAGAGATCCCGTTGCTTCTCCGATTCTAGGATTACCTTAAGAAGTCTGCATGGAAGAAGTTCAACATTGTCCTCGGTTCTCTTGCCTATTCTTACCAACTTTTTGAACTGAACTCCTTTGGAGTTATCTGGTAAAATACTACGAATGTATTCTCCTAGCTTTTTCAAGTCATGCGCGTGTCTAATTTTCGGATCAGGTCGTTTGACTCCCGCAATTAGTCAGAAATAACGACATCTGGACATGCGTGGGAAGCTTTTGATACTTCATAAAGCGTTTGATCTAAGCTAGCTAGTGGCTGCAAGGGGTGAGTAGCACTGCGTACGCACTCGTCTGGTGTGGATGCGTGACCAATCTCCTTCAAGTCAGAACCGATTTCGAAGACTTGCAAGAGTTTTTGTTTTGGTGGTCTCATTACTTCTACAAACATTTGATTTCCTAATTGTTAGAAAACCTTTATGATAACTCACTGTAGAGCTTTCTGATTACTGAGCATTTCCAACGTTTAATCTGCCTCTGTTTCTAGATAATCGGACAAGTTTCTTGTTATAGTCGTGACCATCAGGCAGTGAAATCAGTGTCCAGCTATAATCTCATACCTGTTTAATTATTTTTATTCCTTTTGAACTGATATTCTACATTGCCTCCTTCAGTTTTTAAGAAGCTATATAAGAATCATAATTGATTATCAGCTTATACTGGTGTATGTCTCATAAAAATTTCCAGTTCGAGTCTATTCGAGAAGCGCTACAAGTTTGCTCTCCACCTGTCGCTTCAAAAGCTTGTTTCACGTGCGTTTATCTGAAGGCCTTGTGGCATCTTCATTTGGAATTCGCAGATGACCTGTCAATTACATCCCATACATATCAAGAAATACGGGTTAAGACCAAAATGTTTAGCATCAGGCCCCGGCATCACCAGGCTGTAACACATGGAAGATAACAAAGCATTTCCTATCTGAAGAGGAAATTAGTAAAAGATGTTGAAATTGGATAAGGCATACATTGTGGAAATCACTAAATTACATCACCAGGCAGGTGCTAACTTGGAATCTTGAAAAGAAACGGAAAAAGGAAGGCCAAAGCACATACTGCATCGAGAACTAGAAGCAGACATAAAAAGTATGAATGGCAACTGGAAACAACTGCGAAGGATTGCCCAGGACAGAGTTGGATGGAGACTGATGGTGAGTTGCCTATGCTGGTGTATGAGGGTAACAGGCGTAAGTGAGAAACTTGTGCCATCACCTAGTTTTGTTGGCATCGATTTAGCACTAAGCGCTAGAGCTGAGAGACTGGCTGAATCCCCATTAACAATCGATTTTTTGTTGTTAGATAATAAAGTAACATCAAAGTGCAAGGAAATATTTGCACACAGAGACGTCATTTCGTCATGTCATCGTTTAGAAGGCTAGTAAGAATTTTACTTTTTCAGGTCACACAGCGGCGACCATATAATGCAAATCGACTCAGACCAAAACATACACCGATATTCCTATCTATGTAACTCCAACAACGATCGAAGAAATTAGGGTCTCCATCAAACAAACAAAGAGTGGGAAAGCACCGGCACCAGAAAACATAACACAGTGACGAGTTTCGGAATCAACACAGGACATGTGAGCTCACAGCAGCAGCTTTGGTAGCTCACATAAATGGTCAGATACAACTTCAATCAGATAGCATACTTGCAAATGTAATGTTTTACGGATTCTGTCAATGAGTGAGTGATAACACTCAGTTCAATACATTCGGAGAAATGCGAATTTGAACAAACCATAGTCTCATTAATTTTGATCTGTAAAGATATAGTTTTTCTCAAGAAAGAGTGGCAGACTCTGAGTATAGAGGTATAAGTTTCAGTGACAGCGATGTTGAGACACGAAGTAAATAATCCTCTTTTCATGAACAGAAATAAGAAGTGTTTAGTTGTTGGTGATGAAACATGTTCCGATAGTCATCTTTCAGAGTTAAGAAGGGGTAATGAATAAGTTTCATATTGGGTACAGTGAGTGGTTTTAGTATTAATAGGTTAATAGAACAGGTTGAGTACAGAGAATATCTGTTGGGAAACAAGAAAGAAATGTGTCTTCTGCGGGCATTTGATAGTGGTTTATTACGCGTGTCCCCGGGATGCTACTGAAAAATCTAAAAGTCAAGAGGTCAAGTATAACGTCAGGTTCACAGTTGTAAGCCCTGAGGTCTTTCTGTTTTCATAAACCTTTACTTGTGGTTGAGATTTGATTACTTGTCCTGACTTAAATAAGTGTTGATGACTTATTCTTCTGTGAAAAAACAGATGTTCTGTAGTAAATGAGAACACAATTGGGGACATTCATGTGTGTTTGAATACAAAATTACGGCAAATCTTAGCAAAATTTAATAGCCATACAGTAAATAATTAATTTGCTAAACGTCAATCAGTTGTCTCAAATCGGACTGTTCGTTTTGGAAATGTCAATCAGTCGTCTCAGACTTCACTGTTCCTTCATTTCCACAGCAGTCATTCTTCGTTCTTGTTTTCTTTCTTTCGATCTTTTTAACCTTGTGTTGCCAAACATTTCACTTTAGATTGATGATACATACTACTTATATCTGTCTACATAAGTAGCATACGCCATAGTTCTTTTAAATGGGAGTAGTGAAGAAGAGTTATTCATTTCTTCAAAACAAATCAACTAAGTGGTATGGTTTGCATGACAGTTTTTCCGGATTTACAATATTTCGGATTACATTGAAAGTTCATATTTGTAGGAAATAAAACATCAAATTTTCTGTTTTACTTAAACATTAATTCGGATATGAACACAGACATGGAATAATGGACAGTGACATGTAGCAAATATTATTTTAAATGATTCACCAAAAATCAGATTACAGCGATGTATAACAAGCTGATAATGTAAAGCCCATTGATTTCAGAACCATCAGCAATCTTGGACGCGCGTTTCGTCCTATTTGCGATTTGTCAGCTGGATGTACCTGTATCTCAGAGTTGATGTTCACTCTGGGATTCGAACCCAGCACCATCCGCTTCAAACGCCATCGCGTTATCCACTCAGCTACTGAGTCCTGATAACCACTTGCTTGTGTTTGCTTACAAATAGCTTGTGAATTAAGGTAATACTAGAGGCATATGCACAGTATGAATCTATGCCAATAACAGACTGATCAACTGCAGTCTTAAACCTCAATGGAAAGATACAAGCCAAACAATACCAAGTGGATTCAATTAAAAAGAAGTAGTCAAGAGGAATGAATACTGTTCATTATGATAAACCAGGGGCTAAAATGCAAAACTGTAAGATCCACAGCACCAGGGATGATTTTGTTTATAATGCTACAGAAGTCTTAAAAATTAATTTTCTCTATCCCTCAGAAAACGCTAGTTTCTGTTGAGATTCATATTGGCTTTTTCAAATGTCGCTTTAGTCTATTGTTATCTTACAGCTACAATAAATGACGTCGCTATTTTAGTTTTTTTCAATAACAGTTTTTAGTTTTATACTGTGCATATTGTCTTTTTCGCTTCGTAAATAATTTGTTTTTATGAATTGACAATTTTGAATAGTTAAACACTTTGGTCGATTAGTTATTGAAGAGTAACGACTTTTTCAATTGTTTCATTACCGATTATTTGTGGAGTAAAATCTTCTTACATTGTTACTTTTAGAGTGAATTGTAAATCCATCAAACCTCATGTTTGGCTTTATTTTATAATGATTTGAAAACTGAGAAATTAGAATTTTTAATGAACAGTTGAAGAAATTTTATGTTTCATGAGTTATAAAACTAGAACTAGACTAACTTAGAAAGAATTCTAGTTAATATTTGATTCATTCAGTGTATATGTCGATATTTGTTGTATTATTTGGTGATGAAGACTGCAAAATTCATTTATCTGTACCATCTTTCAGGAAACGTTAACACAAGAGGTTTAGTTTATAAGTTTTACCAGTGCTTTAAATGGAAAATATACCGATTAGGAATTAGATCAAATCTGGTAAAAATTCCTATTTTGATATTTGGTAAAATAACAGAAAGAATCGAGTGAAGAAATCTCCTTTCAATTTCTTTCTAGATTATCGATATTATTTTACAATTATTGTGTCACTACATATTTATTACGTAATGTAACTACTCGACGAAAGCCATCTTGAATTCGTTGAGTTTTTCGAATGAAGGATGTAGTAAACCTCCGTAATACTGTTTGTCCGGTTGTCCAGTGCTTCGATAGCTTCAGTTGCATCATGACTACCTCTAGGTGGTGATTTAAATCTCCATTCTTTGTTTTCATGTCTTCCACTGACCTTCTGAATTTTTCGGTGACGCAAATATGATCGATCTGATTCTCTGTAGTGTGATCTGGTGGTCACAATGACTTTGAATAATGATCAGAATAAAAAACTGATGTTTATGGTGCTCAGACTGTTTCTTACATTTTCTCTTGCAAGCGTGTACTATTTTATATTAAAAAACTATTATTTGAACGAAGAATACTCTTTTCGATAAATTCTCTTCAGGTTCTACGATTATATATTCAAATTAATAATCCGAAAAATGGTCAGGTTAAGGGCAATGTACATCGTTTGAGGTATGTGAATTTAGGATTGTCAAACAAAATAAAATAAAATTGTTAATGTTGATATGATTCACATAGAATGTTGACTTGAATCTACTTATATGTTAAGTGAAAATGTTATGATCCATGATCAGAATAAATATGGATCAGATAGGGTGACAAAAAGATTAGTGCAAATACAATTCAATCAAATGTTTATATTAGTCTTTTAATATGATGAGGATCTTTAAATGACTATTTTATATACCAAAACACATTTAGTGATTCTATCATAACACCTTATTAATTATGTATATGTTATAATTGTGTATGTTAATAATGAATCTATCTCTACTGAATGTATTTTTACTGTAGAGTATAAACAATTGATAGGACTGTACTATAAGACCATTTCACTCAGACATGTTTCGATAAGATTTATTCTAAATGATCATTTTGAACTTACTTAGAAAGAACATCATATCACATAGAGTCAACTCAATCTCATCACAATTTGTGCTAATCTGATCACTTGTTGTTACTAGATAATAATAATTATTAATGTTTCTAGATCATGAGAAGTTTAAAAGAATTAATGAAATTAATTAATTTTTATTATTCTACTACAATTATTTTTATTATTTTATTTAAATTTAGAAAAAGTGACGATAATTTACAAGTACAATTATTTACATAAAATTGGATTGTCGCTTAAGATATTAAATTTATTACTGGACGGGTAAATTTCAGTTAGTCTTGTGACTAATTATATAAAATTATGTCAAAAATTCATGAGTCGATGTAAGTTAGATCATCATTAAAAACCTGGAAGCATTGTTTTAAAACCGTTTCTTACTAGTACAAATATCCTCAGTAGTGCGTAAACAAGATGTGGTACGTGGAACTCAGACCCAGGATATTCGATCTCGCGTACGAATACTTAGTCACTAACTTCAACTAATGCATCATCTTATACAATCATTTATCAACTCATAATTTCAACTATTAAAATTACTATACCCTTATTCTGATCAGAAATAAATTTCAAAGTCCTAGTGAGAAGCAGTGATTAGTGGAGTTCAATCAGGTCTGTTGTGAGACAGTAACTCACTGATGACAATGGTGGATGTGTCGCTCAATTCCGTGGATTAGTTGAAGTTAAACATTAACACCATTTGATGCCGGCCAGCTCAGTGGTCTAGTGGTTAAACGTTGACGAACGACACTGATAGGTTGTGAGTTGGAATCTCGCTGGGAGTGGGCGGGATGGTGGATGCGCACTGATGAGGAATCCCATGCTGGGACGACACGACCGTCCAGTGCTTCCAAGTTTTTCACAATGGTCTAGCTTCAATTGACTCGTGATCTCAACCATTGAAAAATAAAAATTGTTTACATTTCACAAACTATAACAAATTGTACAATGAAGAAAATAACTTGGATAAATCTATTTAAAGAAATTTTTAAAACTATATGACATAAATAGAAATGAAAAATGTAGTTAAAAAATAATAATAAGAAATTTCATTACATTCTATTAGTTTATTTTAAATCTAAATAGTTAAAATGTCTATATAGAAAATAAATAGAAAAAAAATTGTATTCATTAAATTGTGATTAATTTCTATATTAATAAACTACTATTACATTTGATTTATTTCAATCTTATGTCAACAATACCATCTGTTTAAGGGCAAATAATAAACTAGTTAAATGAACTAAAAGAAAATAACATAGAACTTTGATAATGATTATGATAATGATGATGAGGACGATTATTTTGATCTTTAATTGTCACTATATATATATATATATATATATATATATATATATATATATATATATATATATATATATATATATATATATATATATATATATATATTATGTGGACTAAAGAACTATATAGTAAACCAGTGGGATTTATTTCTAAGATATCTATCTATCTTTAAAGTTACATAGATTACGTTATTTGTAGAGCTAAAGAAAACATGACCAATAAACTTGACATTTTATTATTTTCTTTTTCTTATCTTTATATACTCCATAAACTTATATTTAAATTGGTGACATAGAATAAATAAATTTTGTGATCAACCTATTGCGTTGAAAGTATTCAATAAGCTCTTGAAGGATAAAGCAAATTTCACAGAAATGAAAACATCATTGAAATTTTGGTTAATTACTTAGAATAATATTATCATCATTTAATTTGTTTAAATCGGTTATTATAGTTTATAGGTTAGTTAAAGCCTTATGTTTTCTTATATATTTATATATGATTAGCTAGTTCACTGTTAAGTGTTTCATCTCAAGGTGAATATCAAATATAGTTTTTTTTTAATTTTTAAAAAAACCCCACTATTCTCTCTCTTAATTAAACAACCAATTTCAACAAGTATTAAGTCTATTTAAAGAACTGGAAAGATTGATTAACATGGGGTTCCATAGAGAAGAAACAAAATATTAGACACACACACGCGCGCACGCACAACATTTTGATTGATAAATACCAGTTATATTGTTTTCAAGTGTTAAATGATATTTAATTAGATCATATTTGATGTTTTCTTTGTTTCCCTCCTTTTTGTTTAAATCGTAGGGTTAAACAAATAGTTTAGTCTAGTTTGTTCAATATTTTAATGATAAATAAATAATTTCTCCTGAAAGGTCATACATTTTAGATAAAAAAAAGTTAACTTCATATTTTTTATTTTGCTTTTGTGAAAAAAACAGAAATTAAAGTACCGAATTAGTGCTTTCTTGTTAATCCATACAAATTGGTTAAAAATGTAGTGTATTATGCTTGTTTCTATGCAAAGATTTTGGTTCGATATTTCATTTTTAATCATCAGTTTATTTAGTGGGATTACAATGATGCAATTTAGTACATTACTGTTAGATAGGGATATATATGTACTAAAGCAAAGATGCATTATATTGAATAGAACTAGAAAGGAAGGACCAGGACAGAGTGGCTTGGAGAATGCTAGTCAACTGCCTATGCTCCATTGGGAGTAACAGGCGTAAGTAAGTAAGTAAATAACGATGTATTATCATCAGTTGTATCAATATATAAAAGAATCAGTTTCTACAGTAATGTAAATAAACAAACGTCAAAACAACTCAGAAAACTCACTGATAATCATTAAACTTTGATGTTGTGTGATGGAAGCAATAAAGATCACCAAATCATCAGCTAAGCACTCTAAAGATTCTGAGTGATGTAGCTTAGATTTAATTACAGTGACATAGGTATACTCACCTTTAATCTTCTTCTTGCTTCTGAGTTTTAGCATTACTTCATACAAGCCTTATTATTTCATATTCTTGAATCATATTCTCAGTGTCCAGCTTATCTTACTCTCATTGTTACCACAGCGTTTGGACTCCATTCATATTCATTTTGTTAATTAAGTCTTATTATACTAGTGTGGACTAACTGACTGATCTAGATAAGCATCAAAGTGATGATGATAAATAGAAAAGATAGACTGAGCAAAAAATCTCGTGAGTACATTAATTAAAATAAAACCAGTGATTTAAGTTAGATCATGAGGTTTAAGCTTTATTTTTTATGATGATTTCGAATAAACAAGTACATTTATTCTTATTTACTTGTTGAGACTCAGGGAAATATTAAAGTTCATTGATCTTGTAAGAAAAAACTCACTTATTGTTTTCAAATGTACGTTTTTCCTCGTTTGATCTAAAAATGACCCCAAAATAGATTACTGCTAGTAGAACTGTTAATATGAGGGGAGAGAATTAAGCCTGATAATCTGGTTACAGTTCAGTTAGGTGAAGGCAAACATCCTATAGAATCTGTATCCTACAATTATTTACAATTTAAATGAACTTTAATCATACTTACCTATAAGTTAAACATTTTGTACATGAGTGTTTTAACTTTGTTGTATAAAACGTCTTTATTTGGTAACCAATGTTTTTCAAATGTTTTTGTTACTCGTTTACCAAAGGGCTTTGAGTCAATAATTCCATTTCTGTGAATGATCGTCATTCGATCATACTATTCACATCAGTTCTGGAGATTGCTCTCACATCGACACATATAAATAATACCCTTATTTTATAACAAAAAGTGATGATAAATCTTTAACTATTGTAGATGTCAGGTTAACAGAATAAATAATTTTTCGCCAATCAGTATGCCCTTTTCTTATATCTTGTTCTTCCCAGATACATTTTCCGTTGCCTTTGTTGTGATATTATGTATTTCTGTTCTTCTAACAGACATATTTAATGCCAAAGCACATGATATTGATCACCACCCAGTGATCAATCAATCGTAAATACTGTTCTGTTAAATAAGCATAGAATATTATCAAATAATTTTTGTATTAGTTTTTAAAGGCAAAACGACACGTGTAACTCGTGTGGGTACATAGATGTTATTACTTCAATCTTTGTTTTCTTAAATGTTGAGCCCTGTAATTGTTTCTGGTATCAAACTTCATTAATTTATCAAGTGTTAGAAATATCACATAAATATTAATGCATTATCCTAGATTATAATCAAATCTGCAAATTTCGAGATTTTCATTAAAATATATATTTAGTGAAGATGAAAATTACCGAACACTACAAAGAGTTTGAAGGATGTTTAGTCTTAGTTACATACAATTATGACTTCTCCAAAACCAAATCAAACATTATACTCAGTCATGAAATATCAGAAAATTTAAAAACTTAATTTTTCTATTCATTATGCTATTAAAATATATTATTTTTATTATAAAAAATCTATTCAATGCTCAATTTATCGGGAATTATCAAGCCAAACCTTGGTGATAACACCTAAAACCCAAACACTGAAACAAAGAAGTAACCTAATTAAACTTTAATCCCTAGACCGGAATCGCTTGTAACATTATAAAAAGATAGTTTTCACGTATTTTCTATTCTAACAATAATCATTAACTTACAATTATCTAGTTTTGAGAAGAATTCTAAAAGTTCCAGTTGGAATTTGTTACCTGTAGAGTTTCACTATGTAGGAGGTGAAATAGATATTAACAATAACATTTAACTATGTTCACATCGTAAGGTTGAAAATAAGAACTATTGTACTCCTAATGGTGGAGTCAGTTGGTTATGAAATCGATCCCATTTATCAACCAATCAGGAAAATTCTGCACAAACATAGGAACAAAAATCAAACCAGTGGGAGATACAACCAAAACAAAAAAGTAAACAATGGCATGTTTAAAGTCAAAAAGAACCAATCAAAATCGAGGTGTACAGAACAAGCTGTGAACCACATGTGTAGAAATTCGAACACTTCACTTTTACTTGAAATTTGTGCTGATAATGTCATTCAGAAGAACGATGAAAACTCCATCCAGCTCAGAGAACAAAACTCCATAAAATTATTATACTCCAACTCAGACGTCCTGAAAAAAACATACTGCACGATCGAAATTTCCTTAATTCGATTATACTTAGTGATGTACAGAGAATCAAAAACGAAAATAAACCAACTATCCAATATTCGATGTTTTCCCATAGCACTGTACAACAATAAAAAAGAAAGCTGAAACTAATTAATACCTACGCATTATTTAATAAATACTTTTAAAATCTATTAGTAATATCTAAATACTACTGAATAAACTAAAATTAGTATCATTATTAAACTGAACAAATGTAATGAAATAAATGATTACAGTATCACAATATAATGATTTATGCTTGTTTTAAAGCAAATAAAAATTAAAACAAAAAAGCAATAAACATTAAAATTAGTTCATTTAAAGTAATAGAAATGACTTTTTGAAATGCAAACAAACAGTTCACTTGGTGTTGTTTTACTTGTATCTTTCCATTGTTATTTAAGACTGCGATTGATCAGTCTTATGTTGGCATATGTGTATCCTGTGCGGATTGACTGGATATAGACTTAAGTCACAAACAAACAGTTATTAGACTAATTAAAAGTTTCACTGATTGAAATCATGAATCAATTGAAGCTAGACCACTATGGAAAACCTGGAAGCACTGGACGGCCGTTTTGTCCTAGTATGGGACTCCTCAGCATTGCGCAGTTCTAGTGAGAAGCCGTTACCCGTGGGGTTCAACCAGGTCTGTTGTGAGATATCAACTCATTGAAGACAATGGTATACGGTGGCGTAACTTCGTGGATTGGTTGAAGTTAGACATTAACACCGTTCGATTCTGGCCAGCTCAGTGGTCTAGTTGGTTAAACGCCTGGTACGAGACCGATAGGTCCTGGGTTTGAACCTCGCAGAGTGCGGAATCGTGAATGCGCACTGCTGACGAGTCGCATACTAGGATGAAACGGCCGTCCAGTGCTTCCAGGTTTTCCATGGTGATCCAGCTTCAATTGACTCATGATTTCAATCAGTGACATTTCTAAAATCTCCACAAACCCCTTCTGATAATTAAAAGTTGTTATTGTTAGTAAACAAACAAACAAACAAACAGGAAATACAGGTACAATGAAACCTGCACTATACAAAATAAATGTTTAATAATAATAATGAAAATATCACAAAAGTACATAGTTGACCATTTATAATATTTTCTTAGTTACAATTTAGATAGAATAACGTAGATAGGAAACAATAGTCTGAATGATTAAACTTACAATTTAATCTATCCCACATGTTTGATTTAATTTATTGAATAAAATTAGATTTATTTTGATATAAATGGTAAACAACATTTAACTGTAAACCAAAATTAAAAAGAAACTTTTTTTTTGAAAAATGTTTGTTTTCTATTCTTTGTGTTCCTTATTAAATGTAGAAGATTAATGGATGAAATAAAAACTACTAATTCATAAATAAGGAAAACATAAAAAGTTACGGAATTCTATAAAGGATACTTAGAAATAATTAAATAAAACACTGTCATAAAGAATTGTGATGTAAAACATGTTTTACAACTGTCAATAATCAATAGGACGAAACGGCCGTTCAATGCTTCCAAGTGTTCAACGATGATCTAGCTTCAATTGACTCATGATCTCAACCATTAAAATTACTACAATATCCACAAAATCCTTACTGTTATGAATCAACATATGCTCACTAGTGATTGGCTTCAACAGGTATTTCCTGGAGTTCAACCGAGTCGGTTGTGAGATAGTAAATCACTGAAGATAATGGTGGATGTGTAGCTCAATTTCGTGGACTAGTTGAAGTTAGACATTAATACCGTTCGCTGCCGGCCAGCTCAGTGATCTAATGGTTAAGTGCTCGCACGCGAGACTGATAGGTAGTGGGTTGGAATCTCGCTGGGGGTGGGCGGGATGGTGGATGAGCACTGATGAGGAGTCTTACAATAGAACGAAACGGCTGTCTAGTGCTTCCACGTTTTCCATGGTGGTCCAGCTTCAATTGACTAATGATCTCAACTATTGAAATTTTTTTTGCTAGTCCTTAAATCATAATTTACTGTGTTAATTAAATGAACTTTTTTTAGTGTCATATGAAACATTTTTAATATAGTAAAATTACAGATGATACACTTCTTATCAAGTACAATACAAATCTGGTATACATTTTATCATATTTAATTTTACATTCTTCATACTTCTTTGTGTATCAAATTTCTTACAATAGATTATTCATCAATTTTTACTGTTATGCGATTGAAGGTAGTCGATAGAGAATTCTGGACTTGGATTTCATGTAAGTTGGAAATCCATAGCAAGTTGCATCAATCATCTTGAAGGAACTGATGCTCAATATAGGATTCAAACCTATCTCACCAAATTTTGTCATATGAGACATTACTAATGAACTATCCTACAGCAACTATTCTTTTGAAGGACTAAGATGTGACTTATTTCGTCTTTATCTAGTAATTTATTACTGGTTGAACTCTGTCGACTCGATATTTTATTGTTGAATAACTGAGACCAGTGGCAACAATGTGGCTTAATCGATAAAATTCAATCAGCACCGAAAACTTAGACAAACTTGACATTAGTCAGTGCTTAGTAATAAATTATTGACAACAATTATGTGTAGCATCGCCCTCTAACCAGGAATCTCCAAAATATACTATCCTGGTCCCTATTTCCCAGTCGTTTCCTAGTGCTAATAATTCTTTTGCTAATTGTTTCCAATTTTCATATACATTTGCACATAAATCTGGAAATCTCTTCCGCGTTTAAGTCCCTTTCATTTATTTCATTTTGTCTCATGACATATTCATTCTCGGTCAAGTCGTTTCCTGGATACTTCGCTATGATCGGTCTCAGCCTCTTGTAATAATGATGATGATGATCATCATCACCAAGTACGATACAAATCTGGTATACATTTTATTATATTTAATTTTACATTCTTCATGATGATGATGATGATCATCATCATCTCCACTGCTATCTCTGGTGAATGCATAACACCAAATAACATTCTTTGTAGTCCTCTCTTTCTTTGTTTTCAAAGATGCTTTGATGTTCCTGCATTCGTAGGATTCTCATCCTGTGAATGCGTTTCGTGCTCCTTCGAATAGTGTCAATACAAATCCTGGTGTATGTGTTTTATCTTCTTTTTGCGTAGACACAGTACAACAACATCTCTTCCAAATCTAATCTTTTCGTTGCAGGTTGAGTTAAACGGGTTTCATTTGTTATGAGAATGACAAGGTTGTATGTTCTCGTTTCCTCAGCTGTATGAGTGGTTCTCTCGGTCTCCCAGGTTGTGCAGACATTCGATGTACCTATGTTAGTTGTTGTTCTGGTTGTTAGAGGAGATATAGTCCTCATGACTTCGGAAGAATTTTGGCTTTCACGTCTGGGCGTTACAACTCTCTTAAATAAAGATACCGTAACTATCAAGGCTTATTAAATTTTTTTCTGGTTGTTTTCTTCGGAATGGGGTTGCTAACCCTATGCTCACCCCTTCCTATTTATCCGCGCTTGGGACCGGCAGTAATTATAGAACGGTGTCGGACGGAGTTTAAACAGTATACGCTACCTAGTTATTAAGATTAATATGTTGAAAAAAGCATGAGAATTCAGCCAAATGATAGTTGTTTACTTGTGATCAGTAGCAATTTTATTTTAAAATGTTACCTACTATAAGCCAAACATTTATTAAAAATTAAATAAATCAATTTCTTTCTTAACAGTCGTAACTGTTAGCCAAGCAACTACTTAGAATGATAGGCTGTAATAAAAAACCCTGAAAAATTACCAATCTACACTAAATTAAAATGATGTAAATATAGCATGTACCTGTTTTTTTATAAAAAAAAATGTTAATCTCAAGATTAGTTAACATTTCTGGAAATTAATTATTATTAAAAGGTATTTATAATTACTAATCATTAGATTAACAATAGTTGCCAACACTATTGAAGTTATTAAGCAGCCTATTATATATTTAAGCTCTTGTCTGTTAACACATATCTACTTAATAGATATGTGTATGGGCGTTCAAGGATGGATGTTATAGAGTTCAGTCATTTTGAGTTAGCAAATCGAATTTTAGCAAATAAACGTCATGTTTTTTCCCCTTTTTCTTACCGTTTTGTTTTATTCTTAATTTCTGCAATCACTATTACTAACCCTAACCTTTCTGTCCCTTTTGTTTGTTACTTTGACCACCACAATAATGACAATAATAATAATAGTACTACTACTCCTGCTACTACTACTACTAATAATAATAATATTACCAAAACTACTTCTATTACGAAAACTCTTATTTTTATAGTGATCAGATAATATATTATTTTGGGTTTGGAAATTACTAGACTCATTTTTCATAGTTGGTATACTTGAGTGAGAACGGAAGACATAGAGAGATAGAGAGAGACAGGAAGAGAGGAACAATGAAAACAACTCAATCCTTTAAAAACAATTCATAAACACATATGTATATATACATATATGTGTGCATATACGTGCATATATATATATATATATATATATATATATATATATATATATATAATAAGTAGTTTCGTTTGACTAATTCATTTCTTATTTGTAATTAGTCTGCACAATTTAACCTATAGAACAGTAAAAAGAAACAAATCGCAGTACACTTAATTATAAATTAAAATTGGGCAAGGATAATAACACACAAATCTCTTCATATTTCATATTAATTAAACACTATGAAAATATATAAACTTGATAATAATAATAATAAGATGATTATTGAACAATTATTTTATTGTCTAATTGTCTTAATAGCTTTCAGTAGTATCATCAATGCTGTAAGTTCTTATTGTTAATATGTTTAATGTTTTGTTATAGAAATTGATTTTGTACAATAAATTATGAAAATCTATAATTTCTATTGAAGTAATCTCATTTAATATAGCGGTAAATTGAAGCTGGTCTGTTAGTAATTAACCATATACTTAAAAATAAATAATTTAGCTTTATATGCTACCGAAAAGTGTTTGTTTCCATGCCATTAATTCTGATTGTATGAATTAATTTATAAAGTAGTTATGATTTATTAATCATTTAACGAAGAAATATAAATTGTATATTTCACTTGATAGTATGTGTTACAATAATTCTAGTCATCTTCTAAAGATTGTATAACTAAATAGTAGGTGTTAAGCTAATCATTAGCTTTAGTTGTGAAGATTATGATCATATCACGTTAAAATGACTGACACTGGAAATATGGAATAATTAATTATGACTAAATGGATTAACTTAGAACGTACTTACTTCCAGAACTCAGATATTATAGACCTTACAAGCCCTTATAATCGTAAATGCGATATGCTGAGATGTCTTATGACGGGAGTGAAGAGCCTGTTTACTACTCTCCATATTTCATTGCTTTAACGGACTGGGTCGGTCAACAATGATAAATATTAAAATGTACAAGTGGTCATAAATTATTTCAATAAAAAATGTACTAATCTCACTAGAAAACATTATTCATTGTAATTAGTTTAAATCAATCATACTAAAAATGAGTTTTGTTAATAACTTAAACAAATACAACATTTTATGAATAGAGTGATTTATTATAAATTTATCCCCAACAAAGTTTGTTTCTGTTTCCACAACTGCCATTAAAGTGTTATACTTATTGGATCAAGTGAGTGTGAACGTAGTATAATCTGTTACGAAGCACGTGACCTTTTTTCTCATTAAAAAAATATTTGATTTCCATGACGGATTTAAGATCATTTTAAATATTCTCTTTATATTCTATGTAATTAACATATCAATAGGTTCCCCGAAATTAGTTTTAATAAAGAAATTGTTGTATTTCTTTGTAGAATTGATTATATTTAAGAAAGAAATCACTGAAAAACAATTAGTTCACATTAAAAAGGAAAAATGTATTTATAAAATCTCAGCGAAAGAATTTGAAGTAATTCCAACATTTCGCCTGGCAATCTGGTCCAAGTTTTTCTTGATTTTTTTTTCCTTGTAAAAGCTTGGACCAGATTGCCAGGCGAAATGTTGGAATTACTTCAAATTCTTTCGCTAAGATTTTACAAATACATTCTTCCTTTTTAATGTCTCACATTAATTCGGTGCTCAAATATTGTGAAACTATTCGTTCAACTTTAGACGAAAGTTCTTAATTAGTTCACATGTATGGAATGATTGACACGAATGAAATAAGAACAAATATCTTCATTGTTAAAATAATGAGAAAAGTTTTAAAAAAAAAACAACATTAACTTACCTTTTCTTATGCTAGTTGAAACTTATTAACGAAATAGGTATCATTACCATGGTTTGACTTGATAATTTCGAATAAATTGAGCATTAGGTAGGTTGTTATAAATAAATTAATAGATTTGTAATATCCCAATGAGTAGAAAAATTAGATTTTCTAACGTTTCATGACTTAGTGTAAACCACTTCTTCATAGAATAAATAACCAAATCAAAATGAATCCAAGTTTAAATAGTACAAAGGAACAACGCAAGAATATATTCTTATTGAAATAGGTCACACTAAGTC
The DNA here is from genome assembly GCA_944470205.2 of Schistosoma margrebowiei. NCBI lineage: Eukaryota > Metazoa > Platyhelminthes > Trematoda > Strigeidida > Schistosomatidae > Schistosoma > Schistosoma margrebowiei. The sequence goes on along the minus strand of OX104028.1, from coordinate 64,600,354 downwards.
ATGAAACGTAAGGAAATTCAATTTTTTCTTCTCATTAGAACGACATGTAATTAAAGTCACTTATTATTAACTTAGTTCTTTATAAATCTCTAACAGATCTTATTCGATCGTGTAATTAATGATAGCACTAATGAGTTAGTTAATGATCTTTTAAAATTATATTGTATACATTATTCATATTTAAATTAGATATAAAATTGATGTTGGTTTTTGATATTTAATAATAAAAGTAAAGCATCAATATTTACTATTATTATTGTATAAATATTTCAAATAACAATAGTCAAGATCTTTAAATGGATAATTACTAGTGAGATCAGTTAATGTTGAATATAAAGATCTAGTATATGTAGTTGCTTAGAACTTTCTTCTATACTAATTAAATGATCTAAGTTTGTACACATTAACATGGTGTCTTATATGGTTTCATCCATTTTAAATAAGACAATTTTGAAATAAATTAAATAGTAACCGTAATATTCTATGCGATAAGAAAATGAAGTTTATCAGAATTATGTGATATAATTGCGCAATACATTTCGAAAAAACTGATCACCCATATACTTGTTAAGACCAAGTCATCAATTCTTGGAACCTGTTACCCGAAACAGTGGTGTCCGCACCTTTAATTGACACATTCAAGAGAAGACAGAACACTCATAGAAGTATACCAGAAAAGGAATAAAATAAGTCGTAAGCCTTCTGTCCTTACTACACAAATCTGAAATTTGAATCTGACATATCTATGGACAGGTTAAAAGTAAGCCGTAACAAAGAAAAAAAAGTAAACAAACATAATGTGATAACCACACTGAATAATAAATCAGTATTACCGGAGTAGGTTAAGGGTAAGGACAAATTGTTTTTGGACGTGTGAAGGGGCTTTCAGTTTCCATATGGCTAAGACTCCTATAAACTTTAGTACACGTCTTTAAAGGCTTTTGTAGAACACTACAAATGCTGACTTGATGTCAACCTTATGACTAGTTTTAATCAAATGTTTCACAATCGAGGAAGATGTTTGTTTATCCTGTGATCTCATTCGACCATTAAAATTCAGTATTTATATATTTTTAAAAAAATCTTTATCTATTCATTATACTCATAGTCCATTCTTTTATTTAGTTTAGTTAGAAAAAGGAATGTACTAACTACTTGTAAATCATAAATAATTAGTAATATATTTAGTCTCGATGACATTTTCTTCTAGTCGGTGAATTTATGATATTTTTATTAATAATTGTATTCTCTTTATCTAATCTCATAATGAGCATCATTCTATTCACTTGTATACTAGAAAGGGAAAAAAAGTAAATAAATCATTAATTAGAATAAAGTAAACATATAGAGAAGAATTGTGAGTAAAGAAAGAAACAAGACAATAGAAAACAATTAATCGATATAATTGGATATTAATTTCATTCTAATGATGGTGTATTCTCTCTTATTTTCCACTTGATAAAAGATACATAGATAAGTCTGCTTTGAATTTACAGAAATAATAAAGAATAAAATGTTTTTTAAGAAAAAACACACAGCAACAACAACATCAACATATTAATATTCATAAGTACATAATTATAGTTGTAAGCAGATATAATTTGTTTGAAGAATATAGGCAGATTTGTTGTATAGTTGGCAACAATTATGAAATGATTATTGAAGTTGAAAGTTTCGTACAATTTAGCAACTTCGACCGATGCATATATATGTGCCTGGTTCTATGTTGTAGATGACTGACTGACTATTTATTATCATTAAAATATATTTAGTTGACTTATTTTATTGTGGTTTATCTTTCACCTTCAAACTAGTTAATTTTATACAGGACTACATTTATTTTTAGTTAAACAACAGAAAATATGATAATGATATTAATTTGTGTATCGATAACTATAATCGAAGAGATTCTGTGAAGATTGCAGTAATTTAAAAATCGAATTCATAAGTCAATTTCAGTTAGATCACCAAGGAAAACCTGAAAGCACTAGACAGACGTTTCGTCCAGCTATAGGACTTCTCAACAGTGCGCATCCACGATCCTGCCCCACGAGATTTGAATCCAGGACCTATCCGTCTCACGCACAAACGCTTAACCTTTAAACCACTGAGCCAGCATCCAACGGTGTTAATGACTAACTTTAATCAATCCACGAAACTGCGCCACTGTTTACCATTTGTAAAATATTTGTAATTCTTTCAAGAAAATTTCTAATCCAATTTATTTCTATCAATCCTTGCTTGATCAGTATTAATGAGTTTTCTATTTAAATATTAAACTAAAGTTTGATTATAGTTAAATGTAAGGCAAAATGAATCGTCTAGTAAACTAACAAACTCTTGTTATGAAGTGTCATCATCTCAAAAAATCCCATTGTTTAAACACTAAGTAAATGAGGATCGATTTTGTTTGAAAAATTTATTTTATTATGAGCTAAAAAACATGTTGTTTATCAATCAATAACTTCGATAAACTTGACATATGACCTTAAATTGATTATAGTAATCATTTGATTGATGAAAGTTTTTTCAGGATCTATTTCATTTTGCCTGTTTTTTTATTATTGGAAAAAGAAACTTAATTTCATTTAATTAGTTTATGATGAACAGTCAGAATATTTGTTTGAGATCTTGGACTGATTGTTGTTAAACCAACATTGAAAACGTGGAAGCACTGGACAGCCGTTTCGTCCTATCATGTGACTCCTCAGCGGTGCGCATCCAAGATCCCGCTCTCAGGATTGGAACACAGGGCCTTCAGTCTCGCGCGCAAACGCTCAACCTATTTGACCACTCAGCCGCCATCTAACGAAACAGCTGTCCAGTGCTTCCAGGTTTTAAATGGCTGTCTAACATCAATATGTTCAAGATCTCAATCAATATCTTAGTAATCTCCACAACGCTATACAGAATATTTGTGTTGGATACGTTTTACGACGTATGTGATAAATTTATAATTTGTAAGGAAATATCATGATAATGCTAACTACATGGTGCAAAAGCGTGTTACTGTCAATAAAATATAACCATAACTACTTAGTTTGTTAAGTATTGTGGTGATGTAGAAATTCAGTTTAATCAAATCAGAGTCTGGGATCCGTTGAAAAATATTCCAAACCTAACTTATGTCGCACATCTGAGGTACATATATCAAATATTGTGTACTATCTGTAATATTTAGCTTTGATTCTTTAAAATAATCAAAAAGTATAAGTATTTAGAACTATGACCACGGAAATACAGATTGATCCTCTATGTAGTTTCATAATAATGAGTTTACAATTGAATAGTTCTTATAATGCGTTATAAAAAGAACTCCAAGAATTTTAAAATAAGGACTTGTTTGTGAAACTTTATCACTTTATGTTCATCAAATTGATTGGAAGTAGAGAAATGGCCTACCAATCACTAGCTATCTTTGTCTATATTAAACAGTTGTTATGAGACAAACCACACTATAGGGTATGCACCATAAACAAACCATACTTTTTAATTGATAACGATTAGGAGTTAATCGTTCAAATTTGATCCTTTGGTTTAAATCAGAACATATCTGTTTTTTTCACTTCTTTGAACTGTTTATTGTGTACTGAATAGTTGTATGTTTTGATTCAGATCACACATATTATATTGCTGATGTCAGTTTGCAGTGATGCAATCTTCTTCAAAATCTATGCTTCCTAAAGTAAATGGCAATTGTGACCACCCTACAAAATATATTCTTTTGAAAGTTTATGAAAACTCTAGTTCATAGTAAAGTGAATATATTATGAATGGTAATACTTTTGAGATACTATAATCCTTCTAGCCGCAAATAGGTTGACAGCTTTAAAAATATTATCATTCATCTATCAAGTAACTGTATTAGTATTTCAATCACTAGACGATGAATATTACCTAGTTTTCTTTGATTAATTGATTATCAAATTTTGAATAAAAAGTTAGATTAAAATACTTGTGATACTTTATTTATTACTTATCTACTTACTTACTCCTGTTACCCCTCGTGGAGGAGCATAAACAGCTCACAAGCATTCTCCATTCAACTCTGTCATAGAAATCCTTTCAACTTCTTCCCAGTTGCTATTCATACTTTTCATGTCTGCCTCCGATTCTAAACGCAATTTGTTCTATAGCCTTCCTCTTTTCATCTTTCTTTAGGATTCCAAGTTAGTTCTTGCCTTGTGATGCAGTTTAGTGATTTCCGTGATGTGTGTCCTATCCACTTCCGACGTCTTTCCCCAAGTTCGTTTGTTCTCTCCCACAGTAGACTGTTACTGATGGTATCCAGACAACGGACGTTCATTATCTTACGAAGATAATTGTTCACAAATACTTGTACCTACTTGATGATGGTTGTGGTAGTTCTCAAATTTTCAGCTCCGTACATTAAATCTGTCTTGATGTTCGTATTGAAGATTCTGACTTTAAAATTGGTTGACGGTTGTTTTGAGTACCATATGTTCTCAAATTGTAGGAATGTTGTCCTTACTTTGCCAATCCTCGCCTTGACGTCTGCATCCGATCGTCTACATTTATCGACGATGTTGTTCACGGACGTGAAACTTTCCACCACTTCCGGAGTTTCTCCATCAAGTGTGATTGAGTTGGTGTTCTCCGTGTTGTATTTGAAGACCTTATAGAATGATACTCTACTCTGGTATTAGTAATGCTCGAATAATAGATCTAATCCTAAAATTGTAGATTTGTCGTGACGTAACTGCCTAATCTGTAAGATCTTACGTGGAAGTTACATCGTCGTCTAAACCAACTCATTGCATCGCAACAATTACCAATACATGATGGAGAACAAGCTTGGGCTTGAAATAGAACAATATATTTAATGTGAATAAAAGATATAAGATAAAACTCAGCAGGGACCATGCCTGAATGGCAGAGTCATGCCATCCGATCAACTCCAGTTCACTGTTCCCGCCCTCTTCATCGTTAGGTATTTCTCCGCGTTAAATGTTAAATATCCATTTTCTGAGTAGTCTCGTGTTCAGCTTTGAGGATTGTGTGGTTATGGTCCAATGCCACTACAATCTTGCCTTTTCCTTTGTGTATGTCAAGGCCTGCTGATGTAGGGGCTGATGCTACACTAGTTGTTTTCATTTGCATTTGTTCGTATGTATGGGATTGGAGGGCTAGATCATCTACGAAGTCCGAATCGTCTAATTGGTTCTGAATTATCCACCGTATTCTGTGTATTCCCTCAGATATTGAGGTCTTCATAATCCAGTCGGCTACCAAAAGAAAGAGAGAGGAAAAGAGTAGACAGTCTTGTCTGACTCCGGTTCTTACTTGGAATGCAATTGTCACCTGTCCTCTATGCAAGATTTTGCACTGTAGTCGGTCTCATGAATTCCGGATAATGTTGACGATTTTCTCAACTAATCACACTATAGTATCGAAAAAATTTCAATAATATTCTCTTATTCACACTGTTAAATGCTTTCTCATGATATTTATTAATGCCTGTTAATTTAGTTATTTTTACTTTATTATGAATTACTATTTGTAAGAAATGTGTTTTATTATTTCAACGATTTACAATGAAGTAAATGATATCGTTCAGTTTCATAAAGCAAATGACATAAATCATTTTTTCTAAAGTTCTATTCATTGATTAGAAGAAACTACAATTACTAATAATTATATATTCTCAGAAGGGATTTTTTGGAGATTTTAGTAACTTCAATAGTTGAGATCATGAGTCGATCGAAGCCAAACCACCACGAAAACCTGGAAACGCTGCTGAGGAGTCCCATACTAGGAAGAAACGGCCGCCCAGCGCTTCCAGGTTTTCCATGATGGTTTGGCTTCAGTTGACTCATGATTTCAACTATTGAAATCATATATTACACAAAAGCTTGAATGAGTGCAAAGTGTAAATTCTAAAATAATTACTAGTGTTTATAATTGTTTAAAAGAGTGTTTTACAATAATTCAGGTTTCTCCCCTTAATATATATTCATACACTGATTCGTTTATGTATTTATATGTTGTTGAATAAAATTATAGGATATAAGTTTGCTACTACAATTTCAGATATTCATATAAATAATATCAATGATTGTGTTTGTTGATAAACATGTTAATAACATTTTAATTTTGTTGCATATTGTTGTTATAGTGACGGAGACTGCTTTGTCAAGACCATTAATTTGATTTGTTAGCTCAAATTTTATTTCTGGCATAGATACACTGGTATATACACTGTGTTTGGTGGAAGGCATTCGATGTTTCTGCTGTCTCATGAAGGTGTGACACAAAGTGCTGTTTTTTCACCTCTTCTTTTCTGTTTTTTTCTACATGATCTTCCATCTTCCACAGAAAACACTATGTGAAATATGCGGACGATCTCACTGTATGTATTCTGATTTCTACCTCTTTACATCCCATAGAAATGAATGAGTTTTTGTCTCGTATTGAACGGTGGTGTATTGTTAATCGTCTCATACTTAATCTATCAAAATGTCAAGCTATTAACTTTAGTCTGAGGCATGAACAGCACATAAACACCATTTTGAGATCCTATAATGCTTGTGCCGTTGGATACTTTGATAAACACAGTATCGAAGGTCAATTACCTTGGTGATACTTTTTCCTCTGATCTCTCTTGGTCTTCTCATGTTTTACTAGTGTTGGTCTAGCTTCAATTGACTCATGATCTCAACTAATGAAATTGGTTTATTCTTTGACAAAACAAAACAATCATCTATAAGCTAAACATTTATTCAATAAAAGAAAAAAAACAAAACAAAACCAAATCATTATCTTGAGCATGATATTTCAAACAAATTATTAAAAGTCATGCAAACTCCTGGCAAGTGTAATCTTGTCAGATACTAACCGTCCCCTTCATTCTTCTCCTTGTATATCTTCTAGTAAAACGAGACATCAATACATTAGAACCCATGCACGCAAGCAAGCGTATAAAAGTTCTATAAACCTTACCTAGCGAATATACTCTGTGATGAACAGGTTGTTATGATTGGCCTAGTCAACTACCTGTATTCGTGAACATGTCTCTGATTGAAAAGTTGTATAGATTCAGATCTTTTTTTCACCTTTTGCTTTTTGTTCCTTTTGTTTTGGTAAAAGAAACTTGTTGAAATACCTCGTGCTGAGAATTTTATTTTGTACCAAAATATAATTTTGAATAAAGCCATCATATATATATAACACTCCATAAAATACTTTTTTTATTTTCAATTAGATACCTGTGCATGAACTAAATTATGCGAACCATAAATCAAATGATCACATGATTGGAAAGCAATACGATGAACGGTATCCTACAGATGGTAACACAAGATTTGTAGAATCAGATTATTCAAACTATTATCCAATGGCATTAAAGCGTACTCTCTTTAATCCTATTTTAATGAAACGTAATTTCGATCCAATTGTATTTAAACGTTCATACTTTGATCCAATTATATATAAACGATCATATTTTGATCCAATTATTTATAAACGATCATATTTTGATCCTATATTATTTAAACGTAATGAGAATCGTCAATTGGAAAAACGTGAATATTTTGATCCGATAATTTATTAAAATCATTCAAAGATTTAAAAAAAAAACTATTTATTCAATAGAAGCACAATGTAATCAATAAAAAATGTATTGAAAAAAATATATAAATATTTCTGAAGATTGGCTTTAAAATGTTGAACTATTCTGTTTCATTGTTTACTGTAATGTTATAAAAAGAAAGAGTGTCCTTACGTAAGCCATTTTTGAGATTTGTTTTAAGTAGAATGATTTCATACACATAGTTCCCTTTATCATTTTGAAAAGAACAAGAACAAAGATTCTAGCAGAATAGCATGAATTCATTTTATTTCGTAGGTTCTCGTCAGCTGCTTACAAATTGTGATACTTAAAAATCATAATTACATAATGGGTTTAAATTGCTAACTGAATATTGTAAATATACATCTAATGTGAAAGAATATTCTACAACATTAATTGTGACAACAGTTCAAAAACGGGTTAGAAACAATTGATTACATAATGAATAACATTGAAGGAATGTAGTGAGTAGAGTTCAGTTGAAAGATTATTAATTTGAAAGATAGTTGAAAAAAATAATAAATAAAATCAATGATGTAATAAATGCAAAAGAAAAATTTTTTTAAGGTGTAGCGAAAGAATATTTGTTCTCAAGGCAAGGAAAGATTAACGGCCGTCTCCTTTTGAATACATAGGTCAGGTTTTTGACGCCTGATGGCAATGGCTTCAGCAAACTTCAAAAGACTGGAGTTTGGCTGCTTATTAATCACCTTAAAGGATTGTAAGGTATCTACCTGATGTCTTGTATCAAGGAGCTGTTTGGTGATTGCACTGTTCAGAGGCTTTCTTTCCCTTTTTCTCAGACTTTTTGGAACATGTTCAATTGTTTCTAAAGCACTTGTGAACTGTTGTCACAATTAATGTTGTAGAATATTCTTTCACATTAGGTATATATTTACAATATACAGTAAGCAATTTAAACCCATTATGTAATTATGATTTTTAAATATCACAGGTTGTAAGCAGCTGACGAGAACCTACGAAATAAAATGAATTCATGCTATTCTGCTAGAATCAAATAGAATAAATTACACACATAAAAGCTTTTCTTTTCGTATTAATGAACTTGAATCTCTAATTGACTATCATTAAAACTTACAGTAGATATGATAACATTATAAGTTAACTAATTATTTTATTGTTCATGGGAAACTAAACTGTTAAGGTTAACCATTTGTTCTTATTATAGTTGATATATTGACAAAGGTTAGAATTTCAGATCTGTGAACTATGAGGTATTGTTTACCGTAAATTGTCTTTCATCAATAACTAACTGAACATTATTATTTTTCCTAGTGGCCACATTAGCTTTAAAATACTGGACATGAATCCTTGAGATAGAAAGTTAACTAGTATATAAAATTTTAATAAGATAGAAAGGTACTCTACATTGATAGCGTTCAGGTTACTTATACTTTATATCTAGATTATTTATGATGTGTTATGATTCATTACAATTCCTTAGGTTTAATTAATATATATACAGCAGAAGTTCTCAATATGTCCAATCGAGTTTAATTTTACAATTATTTGCCGGTGATAATTAAGTTTCCTTTAAATATTTGGATAAAATGAATTTCATATATACGTTCTTCCAGTTATTGAAAATCGAGTTGAGTTTCATGTGAATTCTCGCTTGTTTACTTCCATGAGAAATAATGTTTGTTTATTATACAACTAATTTAGTATATTTATAAATTTTTAGTTAGCAGTAAAAGGGCTAATCCGTATTAATCCTGTAACATTTGGATCAATATACAAATAATTCAGATAAAGCAGTTTGAATATAGAACTTTCATGATGGATTATGACTATTTTTAAATGTATATAAGCGACAATTTATAAAATTACCAAAATTCAAAGGATGCCGAACAGTTGTGATATATATATATATATATATATATATATATATATATATATATATATATATATATATATATATATATATATATATTTCAAACAGTATTTAAAGATGATGTTCTGAACAGTTTAATTTATGGCACTAAAAGTATGTGTAAAGTATGCATAAATTGAAACTGAATCTTCTGTATATAGGTCAACTAAGTGGAATGAAATTTGATCATTTGGAGTATCATTATTGTTTTATGATAGTTTGTAACAGTCATCTTTCCGATGAAAATCATTAAAGCTTAGTGTGAATTATAAGCTTAATGCCCCTGAATTATTTATAAGTGCGAAAGTTAAGAAAGTTATGAGATACATGCTAATTAAGCGGTAATTATAACGATAGTCTCTTTTATGAATGAATATTTCAAGTTATATGTAGTTCGTTATTAAGACTACTTTATCGATTTTACATTCCTGAGATAAACAAAAAGTTTGATAATTTAAATTAAAGGATAAATTACACGAAATCCACTTAGAGATTTTCAAAAGAAAGTTCTGGAAAACTATCCTCATGCTTCGTGTAACCACAGAAATTCCTTTTGAAATTAATTACAATCACCTGATAATTCTCGGAAACTGGGGTAGTGTTCCAGAAGCAGTCTATAGTAAGTATCGCATGATATTGACAATTTGATGACAAGAAGACCATTACACTTAAACAAACTGGTATGTTTGTCTTCTTAATTTCCGGTTTTAGGCTTCAAATCAAGTAACCTCACTAGCTTTCTTTACAGTTCGCGGATTAAAGGAAAAATTACTTTTCCATTTTATGGTTGCCTTCACAAGCACCTCTATCGTTATTAATTCTGATGTATAAATGTGTGAGGTTTGTAGCTTAGATAATATGGTATAATCTAAGCCGCATAATAGCAATCAAAGATTTGGAATCAAGTCATCTTACCACATATTTTGATTGCTCAAACACTCAAATCTGAGCATTCTACTTAAATGTAAGAGATAATATTTCACATATGATTTTGATTGGCTTCGTACACTCTCTAAAATGGTCGAACCGATTATCCTCGATCAAATAATGTTAAGTGATTGTATATTTATCTGAAAATTGTCTATTTAATTTTGAGCAGTTCATTATTTCACTGCACATATTCGTCTCTTGAACAATTCGAGGAAACGGAGACGTTTTTTCTGACATTTACATATAATCTCTCATTTTGTTTTAAAAATCACAGAAATAATCAGGATACTTTTTAACATCATTCAGATAAATGAACTAAATTTATGGTATTTGAAACAGTTCAAATGATTTGTTCGAATAATAATGATTGGATTAAACTATTCGAATAGTCACGCTAGTTATCACATGACTGTGATGAAACGAATTCTTTAATGAATAATCAATTCAAGTGGAGATTTTCGACATTACGACTGGTCCTCTTATTTGTCAGTTCTCTGAATGATCAACTGATTCACTGAATTTGTTTTGTTTGATAAGTAAAATATTATAAGGCATGTATGCATTCAAAATACCTTTATCAATTCACCTTGATTTTGAATATCATTCAGTTGGATAGACTAATTACATGTTTATGAAACTAGATACATTAGAACATTTCATTTACCATCTAATTCAGTTTAGATTTTCAGAAGTGAAAAATCAATATCAGGTAGAGACAGGTTTCTACCTCAGTACAATGGAAGATGGCAGCGCGATTCCGTGGATTCGATGAGATCAGACGTTAACACCGTAGGATGCCGATTGGCCAAGTGGTCTAAACGTTAAGTGTTCGCGTGCGAGACCTTAAGTCCTGGGTTCGGATACCAGGAGCGGAACCGTTTATGCGCACCACTGATGAATCCCATGCTGGGACGAAACGGTCGTCCAGTGCTCTCAGGTTTTATTATATATTTTTATTATATTATTAGAAGCTTTATTCAACATTATATTTTTGGTACAACATAGAATTCTCAGCATAAAGTATTTCAACAAGTTTCCTTTTCTTATACCTTGATCTATTGTGACGATAAATTTTGAATGATGACCGGTTAGATGTTAGGAGTTCGGTAATCCACATTTGATTAATGTTCGTTCGTTTCAATGCATATTGCCAGCCATCATGATGTCGATGATTGCACCTTTTTGTATCACGTATAGCGAAAGGTTGTAAACTTTTCATAAACGCGCCTGAATAGGTTGTGTGCTTAATGAACATAATGATGAACTAAAACAAACAACAAAACAGATAACTTGATGAAATATGTAGATCGGAGGAACAGGTAGCCCAGATATTCAAGCAGGCCGCCAGTCATGGTCTAACATCAATCGATCCATGATCTCAATGAGAAATATTTACTCTTAATTATATGCTTATAGGCATAAATCAGTATTTGCATCACATTTAAGTGCTCAAAAATATTAATGAGTTTTGTATTAATTAAAATATAAGCTCAATAATAAGTAACTAATTTATGACTAGTAGATACAAAGAAATATAAATTGAATGTGAATATTGATCTCCATCTGATATATTATGAAAATAAATAGAAATTATCTAGACTACTTATTTACAATGTCAACGATGACGTAATTTTGTCCTACAATTATCACTATCATAGTTTAACGTCATAATTTTGAATAAACTAAGTACTAGATAGATTCATTTAAAAAGTATTTTATGTACTGATGTAAAATTTAATTTTAATGATTAAGTTTGGTTTGTTGTCTACAAACGTAACTATATGTTGTGGAAAACGCCATTGTACTGAAGAGTATTATTTGAAGCATATGAGTGAACAAATGGTATTTAAAAGAAATCTTATATCTACGATATATCCCTATTCAATCGTTAAAAAAGTGGAAATAGATTGGTTCAATGAAGAAACATTTCCGACGAAGTTATTTTCTTGGTTACATATGAACAAATAATGGAAAGTATATTATATTCAAACAGTCGCCAATTAAGTGTTAAATCATATTGGGCAGCAGAAACAGATTCATCGCTTATGGAGAGATTTAGCGAATACTAAATATCCATATTATAAATGAATAATGATTACCAGGAAATTAATAGACATTCTAATAAAATTGTTACTATGCTCCAGTTCACGACAATAAGATGAGGAACAAGTACATTCAAACATTTTGCCTCAATAATATAATTGGTAGTATTTTGATTATGCGTAAACTACTAATTAAAAACAACTCAGTTATCAATTTTGCTTTGCTGTGGTGCTTTGCGCTTGATATTAAAGAATCTGGGTTACAATGTCGTGTGCATGATCGTGGATGCTCACTGATGAGGAGTCCCATACTTGGACGGAACGTTCATCCAGTGCTTCCAAGTTCTCATTGGTGGTCAAGCTTCGATCGACTGGTGATTTCAACTGTGTAAGTAATACAATTTCCAAAAATCCCCTATACTGATTCATAAATGTTTGTTACACCGTTCTTCTTTTCCTGTCTGATCTGTACTAAGCTGGGTAATTTTATCTTATTTTATTTTTTGAAGAATTATGTAACTGTAACGTTAATATCACACATCTAAATAATTCTGTTTCTATTTTCTTAGTGTCTATTACAGAATATTCATTTATTCAATCCATGAGTATTTACATCGTTTTACATATTCATCGCTAATACTTCTTTCATAATTATTACTACCTTCATTGGTTTTCATCGATGAGAACTTTGGCGATATTATGATACAAATTATGTAAGCCGGTTTCTATGGATTAATACCATTTTGTTTAGATTGTAAATAGCTGATGATAAACCGCGGAAGATACTAAATTTATGTTATTGTGCTACCTTAATTGTTCTTGTTTTAGAAAAATTCAATTTTCACGTGGTGAATCTCATTAGTTTTGATAAGTTTAATGATAATGAACTACACTTCTGACTATTAAAAGTCATTACTATAGGGCCGTAAATAAGATTCAATAAGGATAACCTAATCTTCGGTGATATCAAAGGGATGGTATAATTTCATTTATAAATGTAAACATAACGAGTAAACATTTGGAATAAGTAAAGGATTAATAGTTATTCAATAACTATTATAACACTTTCAAATCGATTAAACCTATGAGTTTACAATAATTTAATGCTTTGCAAATATTTTAAAAAAACCCAGTGACTTGTAAATAACTAAGTACGATTTTGGCATGCTTTTGACATCATTTGGTGAAACGTTTATAACCAACTTGTTCCGTATAGGTATCTGATAGAATTTATGTTTCACCTTATTTAGGTTATGTAAAGCATTGTTAAAGATTTTGATTGATGAAGGAACTTGAGGGTAACCAGACTGAATATAGGTGGTTTTACTATATGTGTTCCATCAGTATTATTCAGCTTTGCAATCTATGTCATCTTGCGAACTGTATTTTGCAAGGATTATTAGCATTAACCTCGTATGTTATTGACAATGCAGAGAAAACTGTTGAAACCCTATTTTGTGTTTCATTTGATGTAACTTCGTTTTCTTCCAAACATTCATAAAAACTATTGGTATTTCCAGTCTTTTCCACAAATGATAATGTGTCAATGTTTATATTGGCCATTATAGAATCCTGTCAGTTAATTTATTTTGGATGGTGTGGAATGAATTTTGAAAGGGAAGAGTTAAATAAATAAAAACTTTACCATTTAAACAACTACTGTAACCCGTCGCAATGTAATTCTCTTAGAAGTCTAATTATAAGACCAAATAATGCTATTTGAGGAAAGGATTTTGAATCACAATTTCTGCACATATATTGACATCAGTAACGCAATAGTTTGAGACGCAGATCTGTATATATTATTAATATCTTCAACATCTTATTTCATTATGACCCAAATCTAATCATCTGTCTTGGTATATCTGTGAAAAACTGTGAAAATTTTTGTTGTAAGATTTTGTACCTAACCAACCAGTATACTTGGTTGGTTTTCCGTCAAACCAAACCAAATAAACTGCCTAACAAACAATTATTTATTTTTGTTAATGTTTAAGAAAACATGGTTTTTTATTATGTGCTTTCTTTAGTTCTGTTACCTACTTTTCTATATTATGTACTGTTTATTTCAAAAATTTCTTCATGAACGTCACCATCACTATAAAAGGATAATTTTGGTAGTGTTTGATACATTCGATTTATTTCATTGTTAGTGTTCTTTAAAATAATATTTTTTGAATTTGAATACTCAGTAAACATTTCAGTAAAAAAATATATATATGAAAAACAACCAATACGAAGGAACTTCACTCCGTTGACATACTAGTGACTATCTAGACTCAATAACTAAGTAAATAACGCGATGACATTTGAAGCGAACGGTGCTGGGTTCAAGTATCAAAGTGAACAGTAATTCTGGCGTACAGGTATATCTAGATGGCGAGTTCAAGATACGACGAAACATTCATCGTGGAATTTACTGTTAGTCATCTTGGGTCTATGTTTATATTCTGGTATCTATATAAGAAAGGATTAAAAAATGAAGAGTTTTCTTTGAATTATACAGATGAAATGGAGTTTCGTGGAGATTGTAGTAATTTCAATAGTTGAGATCATGAATCAATTGAAGCTAGACAACCATGGAAAACCTGAAAGCATTTAACGGCTGTTTCATCCCATTGTGGGACTCCTTAGTAGTGCACATCCACCATACCACCTACCTCCCCCCACAACGAGATTCGAACCTACGACCTATCAGTCTCGCGCGCGAGCACTTAACCACTAGACCACAGAGCAGACCGGAATCTAACAGTGTTAATGTCTAACTTCAACTAATTCACGAAATTGAGTGACACATCCATCATTGTCATCAGTGAGTTACTATCTCACAAGAGACCTGGTTGAACTCCACTGATCACTGCTTCTTACTAGAACTCCAGGAAATATCTCTTGAATTTAGTCACTAGTGAACATATGTTGATTATTATCAGAAGGGGTTTTGTAGACAGGGTGCTATTTATCTTGGAAAAGTAAAAAGGAAGATGTTGTTCTTTGGAATTTATATAAGTTTTGTGAATGACTGTAGAACATTTAGTCTGATTATGTGCAAACAGTTAAACTACAATTTTCTAATAATAGTACTATGAACAAACTATTGAATACAAAATAGTATCATTTCTTAAATAACTTGAGACAAATTATATTTAGTGGTTTAAATCTTTCAGCTCAAAGAACACAACACAATCAAAATAATAATAACCAAATTTTTTAAAGATTTCTTTGCTGTAATACAAGTACTGAAGTATTTAGGTGTTTCTTCAAGAAAACTTATTAATTTTTTACTAGTTCAATGAACTTTAGATATAGAAAGGTTTATTAACAATTAACAATATCAATAAATATATCAGATTATAATTGCTGAAAAATTCCCATTATATTAAGACGCAATCGTATGAACGAAGAATATTCTTTTCAATAATTTCTCATCCGGTTCTACAATTATAAATCCAGATTAATAATCCATAAAATTGGTCAGATTTAAGGCAAAATACATCATTTAGAAATTGCAATATGTGAATCAGGAATTATTATCAGAATGGGTTTTGTGGAGAATTTACGAAATTTCACAGGATTTTAAATCATGAGTCAGTTGAAGCTAGACCACCATTGAAAACCTGTTGTGAGATAACAACTCACTGAAGACAATGGTGTACGGTGGCGCAACTTCGTGGATTGGTTGAAGTTAGACATTAACACCGTTGGATGCCGGCTCAGTGGTCTAATGGTTAAGTGCTCGCGCGCGAAGCCAGTAGGCCCTGGGTTCGAGCCCCGCGTGGTGCGGGATCGTGGATGCGCACTGCTGAGGAGTCCCATACCAGGACGAAACGGCCGTCCAGTGCTTCCAGGTTTTCAATGGTGGTCTAGCTTCAACTGACTCATGATTTAAAATCCTGTGAATCAGGAATTGTTTGTTATATAAAATAAAATTGTTAATGTTGGGGCTGACTAGTATGAAGTGTTAACTTGAATCAGTTTATAAGCGAAATGAAATTGTGAGATAAATTATCAGAATAAATATGGTCAACATGGGGTAAGAGAGAGAGAGAGAGAAAATTATGATTACAAATCGGAAATTGCGTAATATGTAAAATAATTAGGTAAATATAGTAGATTCAGGGGTGGATATTGAATAAATTCATCAAAAAGGGGGTTATCAAGTGTAAAGACAATAATAATAATAACAGTAATAATAATAAGTTTGGGACATAAAATGAACATTAATCAGATTACGTCACCATATTTTAAGATTGATTATTAGCTAGTTAGCCAGGGTAAAAGGAGTGGCTGAACATACTTCTTTTGGATATAAAGCTCTGGCTTTTTTATCCGAATAGCAATTGCTTCAGCCGTCTGTAGGATTCGCAGTCTGACGGAATTAGGTAGACTGCTGTTGACACGGTAAACTATTGCAAAAGATTGCTCGATGTTGGCTGTATGTCCTGTTTGGACTAAATGGTCTAACTCAATGTAAGCCACTTCTTTAGAGAATAAATAAATTATATATGTATAAATTTTGATGGAGTTTTGTTTTCTAAGCTGGATCGTTTGGTCGTGGAGCTCTCATAGTTCTTTTGAATGACATTATCTGCACAAATTTCAAGTAGAAGTGAAGTGTTTGGATTTCTACACATGTGATGTTGATTGGTTCTATTTGACTTTAAACCTGCCATTGTTTACTTTTTTGTTTTGTTTGTATCTTCCATTGATTTGATTTTTGTTCCTGTGTTTGTGCATATTTTTTTGATCGTTTAGCAAATTAGATCTATTTCAATGTGTTTGTTGATTCATGATTGACTTGAGTGCTAAACTTCTAAAAATTCTCTGGTGTTTTTGAAATTGCCTCTATCCAAAATCTTCACATTTTTCCAGTCAAATGTGGTTCCGCAGTTGTCCACATGCATTGATATAAGTGAGGACATGTCATGGCGTTTGAATGCTAATTGATGTAAAAGCAGGTGAAGATTAAGAGGGCGTCCACTTTGTCTGATGTAGTGTTTCTCGCAGTTGACACAATCTATTGTGTAAATGGTGTTTGATTTATCTTCTTTATCATTTCACCCTTTGGTTTTCATACGATTTGTTTCTTTCAGAAGAGGGTTTTATGTGTGGATATTATAGTAATTTAATAGTTGAGTTCATGAATCAATGGAAACTGGATACCATGAAAAACCTGGAAGCACTGGATGGCGGCTTAATTTCGTGAATTGGTTGAAGTTAGACATTAACACAGTTGGATATCGGCTAGCTCAGTGGTTTAGAGGTTAAGTGTTCGCGTGCGAGATCGATAAGTCCTGGGTTCCAATCTCGCGTGGCGGGAGCGTTTATACGCACTACTGAGGAGTCCCATACTTGAGTGAAACGGTCATCCAGTGCTTTCAGGTTTTCCACGGTGATCTAATTTTAAATGACTCATAAACTCAACTAGCAAAATATATTGTTTTATTTATAACATTCTACACGATGATCAATTCATTCGAAATGATCAAGTCTAGCCTTGGAAATGATACCTAATCATGATACATGGTTTATCTATACGTTTTCTTTACCTTTTTGACTGAAAATATCCTGTGAGAAGTACAAATTCTTTTGTAAACATTTTTATATTATAAAAATTACATAATTATATTAATCTCAAATATTTTACATAAATTATTTGAGGTTTATTATATTTATAAATAAACAGAAAACTTGAATATAAATCTCTTGACAGAAAAATAATTTTAATAGTTGAGATCATGAGTCAATTGAGGCTAGACCACAAGGGAAAAACTGGAAGCACTGAACGGCTGTTTCGTCTTATTGTAGGACTCCTCAGCGGCGCTCATCCACGATCCCGCCTCGCGAGATTCGAACCCAAGAATTATCGGTTTCGCGCGCGAGCGCCTAACAACTAGACCGCAGGGCCAACCGGTATCTAACGGTTTTAATGTCTAATTTCAACTAATCCACGAAATTGAGCAACATAAAGAAATTACTTTGCTCAAAATTTTATTTTCATTCTCATTGTAAATAAACAATATGTCATGTGCTTCAACACAACATTTAGAAATATGTACATAATTTTGCTTTTGTTTATAAAATCGGAAATATTGTCAATGGTAGTTATGTAAAACAAAAAAATAAATAAATACATAAACTAAATGTTTGTCTTTTATTTTTTTCAGTATTAAATCTACCAAATTAGATTTTGTAATGTAACAATATGGTAATACTAAATTTATTTTTATTTTGAGTAAATGATTAATTATTAGTAGTAGAATGAATTTCTAAGTGAATAAACATTGACTGGAAACAACAATTCTAAGTGTCATTGATTTCTACTACATGGAAATAACAAATAAATTGTAGTATAACCATAAATAATATTTAAAAAATCTTGGTAAATCAGGTGAACATTTTTGGTAATGTTGAGCTTATGGTGATTGGTATTCAATGAAATTCTTATAAAGTTCGTCGTGATAATCGTTACTAGATAACGTCCTAACGGTTTATTAATCAGAAGGTGAATACGATGTGTTGAATAAGTTTATTATTGCACCACGCATAGATCACCAAAATTACAGGTACGCTTAGCGAGCATGAAAGAGTGCTGAAAAGAAAGCAGTAAAGCAAGCGAGTGTGCGAGTCGAATGAGAGAGGGAGTGAACAGGATTAATATATATATATAATGAAATGAATGAATCATTGAATCAGTTTAGCAACTAATAGTAAGGCTAGAAGGATGAATACATGCGTAGGCATTAAGCAATGCTCAAGCATACATATTCATACAAGGTATAATAATATAAGTTGTTATTGTACAGATGACAAAAGTGCTTAACGAAATTAAATGTGAACAAACTCAATTGCACGTGAGCTGCTAAAAGCTATAGGAGAAAGAAGATGTAATTTCATGACTTTTATTGATTCTCTGGACAATATCTATTGGAGTAAGAACACCCATGAAACAATGTTATCATCACTAGTATTCAAGATATAAAATCTAAATGCAAATATTTTAAATTATTAGTTTGAGGTTATTTTGCCTAAGCATAGGTAAATATGATCAATTCCTCTATAAGATAACAGAGACAATCAGTTATTTTTTAAATTATATAGTGATTTTGTGTAACTAATAGGAACAATTGACAATGAGCGATAGAGTTTATTTTGGTGAAACTATTATTTATGACGACCTATGAGCGACACTAAAGTGACCTTGAGAGTGCCTACCTATTTAATAGGGCTAAATGAATGTTATAAAGCAGTTTGAAGAATAAAGACAATCATTTACAGTTGATGGTAAAGGTCAGAACTTAGATTTAAAGTTTTCATCACGACCTGACATTAGCTGAAATACCAATATGCTATTTGGACGAATGGGTGAATAAATTTCACGCCCAAATTGAAGACCTGTTATCCCAAATCTGATTGGTTTGTCAACAAATTATAGTCTCGCCTTTATTTTCTTTATTAGTTATCAATTTTTTAAAACTACTAAAAAAATTAACACCGTTGGATGTCGGCTCAAAGGTCTGAAGGTTAAGAGTTTGCGCACAAGGCTGCATATTTTGGATTTGAATTTCGTAAAACGATCGTGGATGCACACTGCTGAAGAGTCCTATGCTGGGACGAAACGTCAATCCAGTGCTTTCAGGTTTCCCATGGTGGTCTAACTTTAATTGACTCATGAATCCAACTATTAAATGATTAACTGAAATTATTGAGACATTATTTTCAATTGTCATTTCTACATTCTTTCATAAGAAACAAGAAAATTAAATTTTCCCGAGTGAACATCAACTCCCCGATGCAGGTACATCCATCTGAAAAGTCCCAAATAAGACGAAACGCGCATCCTAGATTCCACTGCTAGTCACTATCAGTCTTTGCTTAAAAAAACTTATGACTTAAAGCTATATCGAGGCAATCCGCACAGGATGCACATATGCCAACATAAGACTCATTAATTGAAATCCTAAATAACAATGGGAAGATACAATTCAAACAACATCAAATGAATCGCTAATGAATAGTTCTTAACTTTATTATTCATTTATTTATTAAATCCAAGTCAATATTATAAGTAAGTGGATCTACAAATCGTTTAACTTAAACACTATGGTTTTACAAACTTATTATAAATTCAAAAATGAAGAATATTTGAGTGAAAAATTGTATTCAATAGCTTCATCATCAGGCTCTACAGCTATAAGTCCATAATCATCGTGATATTTTACAAAGGCCAAATATAAGGCAAGTATTAATGAATTTGACAATGTTATGTGTTAAAAAATGGTACACGTTTGCATCTGTTACGATATATATATACTTCAAAATTGTATTATTTGCAAATTAGAAAGGTCATTCAATAAAGATCAGGATGATTTGGAGTAGTGTCCAGTCACAATAAAAAGAATAGTATTATAGCAAAAATGAAAATGCAAAACATTGTGTGAATAAAATGCATAATAGGAGAATTTAATCTTGTCAATTGAGATGATAATAATAAGATTGTTGTGTGAATATAATATGTAATAAGGAGGTTGTTATCAAGGTAATTACGATAAACGAATCTGGATCAACTCCAGAAGACCAAATTTATATATCCAGAAAAAATATATCCAGCCTCTTTGTTTACCTTGACCTACGACTGGATCACCGAATACCTTGACTGAATATTATAAACCTCTTGCCCTCTTCCTTTATTTTTATTTATTTAATTTTTTTCTCCACAGTATCATCATTTTTGATTGTATCTATCTTAATATTCACACCCATCATCCCCATTTCGTTTATATTCTATGGGGATTTTTAAACTGTTGTTATGAAATAATTAAATAATACTTTTAAAAGCTACGTTATTCTATATTTACTTATGTATAGTTTACAATGAAACATTTACATAAATTGTAATAATGATCAACATTGAATATAAAACAAAACAAACTGTATTCTATGCAAAATCTTAAAAGTTTGTTATATTAAAAGGTAAAAATATTAGAATAGAATATTTGTAATTAAAATAAAGATTATTATGCAAATAACTAAATTTAGTCTCTATGATGACGTAATAAACTAGATGATTTCAATAATTATTCTTTTGTTGTTGTTGTTGTTGCCTATTATGATAACATTAAATTTAGTTTAAGTTCTAGACAGATATTAAAAAAAATTAATTTTTCAAGAAAGAGGGAAAAAAAGAGGGTGATTTCATGAATATTTTGACATTTTAGTGACTTGATCTAAAATTTGTTTTTTTTTAGGATATAGATTTAAAGAATAAAAATGTTTTATCATTATTTTCGGTAGGACAGAAAAACAAAAAAAACTTGTAGTTGCTAAGTGCATAGAAATCAAATGGTTTATATTGTTTACAATTCATTACAACGGTTGAGTATACTATTTGTAAGCAGTGGAATCCAGGACACGCGTTTCGTCCTATTTGGGACTCGTTGGCTGGATGTACCTGCATCTCAGAAATGATGTTCATTCTGGGACTCGAACCCAGTACCATTCGCTTCAAACGCCATCGCGTTATCCACTTAACTACTGACTCCTGATAGCCACTTGCTTGTGCAATGGGGTGAAATTGAATTCACTTGGTATTATTTGACTTGTATTTTCCCATAGAGGTTTAAGACTGTAATTGATCAATCTGTTATCGGCATATGTGCATCCTGAGCGTATGCTTCGATATTTAGAAGCGTTTTCTAAGCAGTGATGGATAGTGGCTAGCAGTGGAATCCAGGACTTGCGTTTCGTCCTTGTGAATTAAGGATATCACAAATGTATTATTTATATTTATAACAATCTACCTAATGCTCAATTTCTTCAAAATTGTCAAATCAAACCTTGGTAATGATACTTAGAAACGAAAAAAGTGTTTTATTCTTATCTTAATGGTTCTATGTCATTGTTGAAACATTCGGAATATTAATTAACTCATCTGTAACTAGTAATTCAAAATTAAATACTTCTTATTGTAATCATCTTATATGTTATCGATAATTATACTATTGGATATGATTACAATACAAACAAATGATCTGATGAAGAGATAAATATTGAATAGACAAAACAAGGATAAAAACCCCTTCTGATACTAATCAACCTATGTTCACTAGTGACTGGATTCAAGAGATATTTTCTGGAGTTATAGTAAGAAGCAGTGATCAGTGTAGTTCAACCAGGTCTGTTGTGAGATAGTAACTCACTGATGACAATGATGGATGTGTCACTCAATTTCGTGAATTAGTTGAAGTTAGACATTAACACTGTTAGATTCCGGCCAGCTTAGTGGTCTAGTGGTTAAGTGCTCACGCGCGAGACTGATAGATCGCGGGTTCGAATCTCGTTGTGGGAGGAGGTAGGTGGTATGGTGGATGCGCACTACTGAGGAGTCCCACAATGGGATGAAACAACCGTTCAATGCTTTCAGGTTTTCCATGGTTGTCTAGCTTCAATTGAAATCAGAAAAGAAATAGTTTTTTTTTAATGAAGAAATAATACTCATTTATTCTTATAAACAAAATAATGTCAATGAAAATATTTTCATGGAAAATGAAATGTGACAAGGACCTTATTTTCTTTGCTCTTTTCTTTCCTTTTGTTTTGCTAATTGGATTATCACATATACATATTATAGAATGTAAATCGGGACTATACAATAAACAATCGAACTGTACAAAATGATTTCTTTTGTCTAGTTAAAAATGTGATCAAAATTCTAAGTAACAAATATGTACTATTGAGAAGAAAATGTAAACAATTTTTTTTCGTTTGTAAATTATTAATCAAGCACTTTAATGTAAAATAGTCCGTGTATTATTTATTTATCATATGAATAATTCTTATTTATCCTATTCGATGTAAATTTTATTTTGATTTTTTTTGACAAATAGTTTGATAAAATGAATAAGGTAATGTTGTTATTAATTTTATTGAATAAGTAAATAAGTAGACAACTAATGGTTTTAATTAAAATCAATGAAACGAATAATTCATTGTGAATAATTGTTGAATGTTCATTATTTTGATAAAGTTTTGTTCTCTGAGGTGGATCGTTTGGTAGTGGAGCTTTCATCGTTCTTCTGAACGACATCATCAGCACAAACTTCAGATAGAATTGAAGTGTTCGAATTTCTCTATATGCGTTTCATAGCTTGTTCTGTACACCTCGACGTTGACTGGTTCTTATTGACCTTAAATTTGTCATTGTTTACTTCTTTGTTTTGGTTGTGTCTCTCATTGTTTTGATTTTTGTTCCTATATTTGTGCATAATATTCCTGATTGGTTGATAAATTGGATCGATTTCAATGTGCTTGTTGATTGCTGATTGGCCTAAGTGCCAGGCTTCTAAAAATTTTCTAATGTTTCTGGAATTTCCTCTCTCCAAGATTTCCACATTTTTCCATTAGAATGAGTGTCCACAGTTGTCCACGTGTGTTGATATAAGTGAGGGAGTATCATGGCGTTTGACTGCTAATCGATGTTCATGTAGGCGCAGGTGAAGGGGGCGTCCACTTTGTCCGATGTAGTGTTTTTCTCAGTTGGCACAATTTATTTTGTGGATGATGTTTGATTTACCTTCCTTTGTTATTTCATCTTTTGGTTTGCATAGGATTGATTGTAGTGATTTTGTCGGTTTGTGTACCACACCTATCCGGAAAGTTTTTAGCGGTCTCGTTGTGGTTTGTGATATGCCTTTTATGTATGGTAGGGCGATCCTTTTCTTGATTTCTGTCATTGACTTAGGAACAAAAATCAAACCAATGAGAGACACAACCAAAACAAAGAAGTAAACAATGACAAATTTAGGATCAATAAGAACCAATCAACATCTAGGTGTACAGAACAAGCTGTGAAATGCATATAGAGAAATTCGAACACTTCAATTCTATCTGAAGTTTGTGCTGATGATGTTGTTCAGAAGAACGATGAAAGCAATACGACCAAACCATCCAGCTTAGAGAACAAAATTCCATCAAAATTATCCATCTGAGCTACAAATATTCTCCACCATTTCAAATGTTCATTGTGCAATGTAAGAAAATGGTTTTTTGATCGCCTGAAAAATTAGAATGCTAAGTTAGTCTAACATTTATGTTGTATTTCATAAATTGATACATATTGTTTAGATGCACTGATATCTATCTTCTTTATCTGAGTTTGTATCTTAATGTACTAAATCTTGAATCGTTTCTTCTGATTAAAATGTTTAATCTGTTGAATATTTTAACCACATAGAAATGAATTGTTCATTTGTAGTAATTAAAAGGTAAGTTATTCTTCTTGTTTATCAATTCAAAACGTAAAGTAAAAGATGTGAACATTCATGGGTGCAGTGAAACTTATGTGCAATCTCTAACGGAACACTTCATTATTACAGCGTTCAGGTTTATTTTTGTCTGGATTTTAATAAAATCGATAGAAAGGTTAAATGTTTAACAAATATATTGATTCTAACTACTTATTATTACCCATAAAATATGTCTTCTGTATATGTAAGTAAGAAAAATGATGGTCTTTATTGTATACACTTCTTGACAAACTACTGTAATTATTATAGTAGATTTTCAATTCGGATGTATATTTTGAGGGTTGCATAAATCACTGATACATCACTATTACGTCATAAATTTAAGTGACAGTTTGAATTCTTCCTTTGATTTGATTCAATCAAAAGAAGCAAAAAATTTAAACTTTTCACCTATTGAACATAGTAGTAGCTGTCTGGATTAATTAACTTAGTGAATAAAAATTTGTCACATTTGATTCTTAGACTGAACATTAGCTTTCTTTCTATACTTTAACCTCTTTAACACTTAAAATATATTCAGTTTTATTCTAAACATATTCAGGTTATGATTTCATTGGAATATCACAAGGAAATAATGTTGCTACACAGTTTCTGTAACCTTTATTGATTAAATAAAACGTATATCATCAGAAAGGAGGGTTTTTATAGATATTATAGTAATTTTAATGGAAAAAAATCTAATCATTTATTCTTTTATTTATTTTAATTCAAAATTCATAAAAAGAATTAAAACTGTTTATTGAAATTTTCATTTTCATTTCAATTAGAATGTTTATATCATAGTTGCAGTGTCGGTTACTATGTTAAGCCCATACACCTTATTCCAGCTTTCGGATAGCCCATTCTATTCATTCTACTTGAATCAAATTCTGACCTTGTTAATTATTCGCTTATTAATCTTGAGTGTTTTTATATGAGCGCGTAGGTGTGTGTACACTTCTTATCTCATGTCTTTACCCTATTTTTGTGTAACTATAAGTATTGGTTAACGCTTGTTCAAATAGGAGTTGGCTTACCCACCATCTCCACTCCGCGTCGTTTCGCTTCTCTCTATTCTATTCACTGCATATACAAAATATATGTATTCAAAAGTCCATTCTCGTTATTTGACTTATCTAAATCCGTTATTGACTAACACAATTATAGTTGATGATTATATACGCGGATAGGCGACATATATATTTCAACTACAATCATCATTACAATCTTTTTGGAGTCACATCTTGGGACACTAAAGTGGAGATCCCTTTCGACCACATCGTCCAATCTAAATGACGACAAAATTACGGACACCACATAGTTACATATTGTTGTTTATTTAAACAACAAAATAGATTGTGTTATGTTTACATTACATAAATGATTATAATAATCTTTAAATATAATAAAAATGAATATAAAGATGATATAAATAGTTATTATAAAATTCACATGATATCAATTTGAAAATGAATAATTATAAAAATAGATTTATTACTTTGATGATTTATTACATTGTGACATGTGATAAAAGTTCCGCTATGTTTTGTTCCTTTGTTTGTTTGTTTTACAAAATTTTTCAAATAATTTTTAGAACATTTTTATTTTACTATTTATAAGTATTTGTACATTATTACAAGCAATGATAGATAGTGGTTAGCAATGGAATACGGGACACACATTTTATTCTATTTTGGACTCTTCAACCCTGAAGTATAGTTGTGTGGTGTGTGCTACTTGTATTGTAGTATATGATGTTAGTCGTGAGCAGAAGGTCTGGCAGCAAAGAGACAAGAGGATCGAACAGTAAAGAATGGAAACAAAATACAATTTGTATGAAAACGCAAAAACAATGAAGTCTGAGTCATTTTGAGACAAGTGGTGGACATTTTACACATTAAACATTTACTTTATGATTGTTAGATTTTATTAACAAGTCCTGTAATTTTGTGTTAAATACATTCGATTGTCTCCACCCGTGTTCACTACAGCTGATGAGTTGAAAATAGAATGAAACACGTGATCTGCATTACACTGCTAGCCATCATCATTATCCAACTTTGTTTATAATACTTGTAATTTAAGGCAATATCGAGGCAATACACACAGTATGTATATATACCAATAAGAGACTGATCAGTTGCAGTCCTAAACATCAATGAGAAGATTCAAGTAAACAATACCAAGTGAATTTATTTGTAAATTATTTTGTTCCCTTCTACATATAAAATCTATCCAATAAATTATTGTTAATCTTTTTATCTCAATCACTATGTTATTTATTTTAGTACATAATTTGTAATGATTCAGTATATTTTATTGAAAGCTAATACAAACACTTTCATTAATGATAGAGTATATAAAGGGTTATGCTAAATATATTGATGTAGAAAATTGTATTAACATGTCATTTCAAGAAATATTTACCGATATCTTTACAAATCACAACTTTAATTAAATTCATATGGTCATTTCTAGTGGATTTATTCACTTGGAATAGAAAAACAACAATATTTCATTAGTTTGAGTAGAAAACTGTATATTATACAGGTTTATATTTCACTTTTTCCTTTCACAAATGATGTATAGTTTATATTAATAAATTCAGGGAATAAAATGTATTTCTCTTTTGAATAATAATAATAATAATAATAATAATAATAATAATAGAACGTTTTGAATAATAAGATTATGTAATCATAGTGATAGCCAAAATAGAGATGAAATTATCTTAAAACATGAAATATCATTCTTTTAATTCAATTAGATTTTCTATTCTACGTATTTATATATAGTTTCATCTAATTGATAAAATTATCAATTATCATTATGTAATAATGAACAAATAGATGAGAACAATGTAGAATATATTAATGAATACAAGTTAATAATTTCATTGTATTTAAACTCCTAAATTAACTAAACAGATTTTGAACATCTAAACATTCAATTAAAACATTACTAGAAAGTATAAATACCCCCAAATGCCCTGGTACGGCCGAGAGTGGGAAGAGTGGGGGTGTAAAGAGAACGTCCGGGGCTCTAACCGGTTTAGTAGATACGGAGGATCCACCTAGGGTAGTTGGCGAACCCTGATTCCAAACCGATGGTGCACATGGTCTCCAGAATTCTGGGGGAACAAATGGCGTATGAACCTATTGTTAGTCACCGGCCACTATAGGACTGCATCTCCTAACGTTAATCCACTGACATGCGAATTAAACCTGTAGGTCAAAGTCTCGGGGCGTAACCCTCTAAGAAAACCACCTGTTTTGGTTTAGACACTCGGGTAGTATCATCAGCAGTGCAAACCCACGATCCCGCCTTGTGAGATTGGAACCCAGAACCTACTAGTCTCGCGCGCGGACGCTTAACCTCTAGAACACTGAGCCGGTTGGCATTCAACGGTGTTAATGTCTAATTTCAAATAATTCACGGAATTGAGTGACACATTCACCATTGCTACTATTTCACATCAGACCTGGTTGAACTCCACTAGTCAATGCTTCTTACTAGAACTCCAGTGATGCCACTGCTGAGGAATCCTAAAATAGAATGAAATGACCATCCAGTGCTTCCGGGTTTCCAACGGTGGTTTAACATCAGTCGGTTCATAATCTCAATCAAAAACTTTAATATATGTTTATATGAGATTTATGAAAGATCCATTCTCTAAACACAATACAGAAGAAATGTTTAATGCTTTATTTCTACAGAAAACTGCAAATAATAAATAAATGGGATTCACTCAATTTTCACCAGTTAATATTTAATATGAATTTCTAAATGTGATTAGAATTTATTGTAAAATACGATTGATGAAACGTCGACAAATTTGGACAAAAAATATTGATGAGTAAATGATCGGTGAATAAATATGTTCAATCTTAAAGATTTTGTAAAAGACAATACATGTAAAGATAAACAAAAGAACGAAATTTGCATTTTTTGTTTGTGACCATTTAGTGATTTATGTAATTTAAGTATAAATTGTTGCTACATTTTATAATATGACCAGTGAAGTTATCCCGTGTCGGGTAGAGACGGGTATCTACGTCAGTACAATGTAAGATGGTAGCGCAATTGTCTAGTGCTTAAACACTAACACGCGAGAATGATAGTTCCTGGGTTCGAGTCTCGCGAGGCGGAATCGTGGATGCACACTATTGAAGAGTCCCATACTAGGACAAAACAGCCGCCCAGTACTTCCAGGTTTTCCATGGTGGTCTATCTTCACTTGATTCATGGATTCAACTATTAATTCATAATTGTTTATGAATTTCTATTTTCTTTCTAATTATATAAATATAATTCTTATTATAAACAGTATCGTTACTTGTACAACAGATGGACAGAATTATCGTTATTAGGTTTTTTTCTCCACTGTTTACACTGATCTTTTCTTAAAAGAAACAGACGGTTGTTGTTGACCAGAGTAAATAGGATAAGAAATAACTGAATAACAGCATGTAAAATCAAACTTGTGTTATTTATAGCTAAGATAAAAATCACGAAATAATAATAATAATAATAATAATGGCAATGCAAATGACAGTGGATAATAATGTAAAAAGATAAAGGCAAAAAACTTCATCATTTTCGTTTTTTTAGCATTTCCGTTAGAAGTGGAAACATTTACGAAGTTATTGTCTTTAGGCGATCTCAGATTAACATTCTCATTACAACAGTTACAATAACAACTATTATTTCTACTACTAATAATGATCTTAATACTTACTTACTTACTTCAGCTTGTTACTCCCAATAGAGCATAGGCTGCCGACCAGCATTCTCCAATCTAATTTGTCCTTGGCCTTCCTTTCCAGTTCTTTCCATATTTTGTTCATTTTTCTCGTTTCTATTTCCATGTCCCGACGTGATGTGTTCTTTGGTCTTCCTCTTTTCCTTTGGACGTGAGGATTTGACATGTGGGCTTGCCTTGTGACGTAGTTGGGCACTTTCCTCAATGTTTGTCCTATCCACTTCCAGCGCTTCTTCCTGATTTCTTCCTCCGCTGGAATCTGGTTTGTTCTTTCCCACAATTCGTTGTTGCTAATAGTGTCCGGCCAACGAATCCGAAGTATTTTGCGTAGACAACTGTTAATAAACACTTGTATCTTCTGGATGATGGCTTTCGTAATTCTCCAGGTTTCCGACCCATACAGTAGAACTGTCTTGACATTTGTATTTAAAATTCTGACCTTGGTGTTGCTTGACAATTGTTTTGAGTTGCAGATGTTCTTCAGTTATAGATATGTTGCTCTTGCTTTTCTGATCTGCGCTTTCACATCTGGATTAGACCCACCGTGTTCATCAATGATGCTGCCCGAATATGTAAAGGTTTTCACATCTTCCAAATTTTCCCCATTAATTGTGATTGGATTGTTGCATGCCGTGTTGTATCGGAGAACCTTGCTCTTCCCTTTGTGTATATTGAGACCTATTGCTGCTGAGGCTGCTGCTACACTGGTCGTCTTCTCCTGCATTTGTTGTTGCGTTTGGGATAGAAGGGCCAGATCATCTGAGAAGTCTAGATCGTCCAATCGCATCCTAGATGTCCATTGTATCCCGTGTTTCCCTTCAGATGTTGACGTCTTCATGATCCAGTCGATCACCAGGAGAAAGAGAAAGGGTGAGAGTAAACAACCTTGCCTGACACCGGTTTTCACTTCGAACGACTTTGTCAACTGTCCTCCATGCACGATTTTGCAGTTTAATCCATCATATGAATTCTGTATGATATTGACTATCTTCTGAGGCAAGCCATAGTATCGAAGAAGCTTCCATAATATTGTCCTGTCCACACTATCAAATGTCTTCACGTGGTCAATGGAGTTGATGTAAAGTAATGAATTCCATTCAATCGGTTGTTCCGTAGTGTTGCGATTCGGTCTGTACACGACCAATCCTTACAGAATCCAGCCTGTTGATTTCGAAGTTGGGCATCTACGGAGTCTAATCTGTTTAACAAAACCCTGTTGAAGACTTTCCTGGTATTGAGAGAAGAGTGATGCCCCTATAGTTATCACACTTGCTCAGGTCACCTTTCTTTGGTATCTTGACCATATGTCCTTCTTTCCAGTCTGTTGGTACTTGTTCTTCATCCCAAACCTTATTGAAGAGAATGTGGAGTATCCTTGCAGTTGCCGCTACGTCTGCTTTCAGTGCCTCTGCTGGAATGTTGTCTTGTCCTGCTGCTTTGCCGCTCTTGTTTTGTCTGATTGCTATGCTGATTTCTTCAGTTGTTGGTGGGCCAACATTGATTGGGTGCTGCTTCGGTATTGGGTGGGTTCAGTGGAGCTGGTCGATTCAAGAGTTCTTTGAAGTGTTCTTCCCACCTATTTTGTTGCTCTTCAATGTTGGTGATTACCTTGCCTTCCTTGCTTTTCACTGGTCGTTCTGGTTTACGGTGATTACCAGAGAGTTTCTTTGTTATGTCATACAGTTATCTCATGTTTCCTTCTCTTTTAGCCTTTTCCGCCGTCGTTGCTAGATCTTCCACATATTTACGTTTGTCGGTTCTGATGCTCCTCTTCACTTGTTTGTTTACTTCCGCGTAATCAGCTTGTGCCTTGGCTTTTTCTGCTGTTGTTCGACTGATATTGATTGCTGCCTTCTGGTTCTTTCTTCCTTGAATCTTATCCGATGTATCAACAGTGATCCATTCCTTGTGATGGTGCTCCTTGTGGCCCGAAGAAAAGCCGTATTAAAAATTTATGCTGTCGTCCGCCTCGTTGTTTGGTGCTTTCTGAGTTCGAATTTCATCTTGGCGACCAGCAATTGATGATCTGAGGTTATATCAGCTCCTCTCTTGGTTCTCACGTCCTCCATCGTCCTCCTGAACTTTTTGTTGATGCAAATATGGTCGATTTGGTTTTGCATAGTGTGATCCGGTGAAGTCCATGTGATTTTGTGAATGGGCTTATGCGGGAATATAGTTCCGCCTATGACCAGTTTATTGAAGGCACATAGGTTTGCAAATCGCTCACCACTTTTGTTCCTTTCTCCTAGTTCATTTCGTCCCATGATGTCTTCATATCCAGTGTTGTCCATCCCAGCCTTGGCATTTAAATCTCCCATCAGAATGATCAGGTCCTTTGTTGGGCACTTTTCAATGATTGACTGCAGTCTATCGTAGAATTGATCTTTAGCGTCTTCATTGTAATTATTGGTAGGCGCATAGCACTGGATGATGTTCATTGAAATGCCCTCTTTCTTTGTTTTGAAGGAGGTTTTGATGATCCTTGGTCCATGAAATTCGCATCCTATAAGTGCATTTTGTGCTTGTTTGGACAGCATTAATGCAACTCCTCGTGTATGTGGGGCATTTTCTTCTTCATGGCCGGAGTATGACAGAAGCTCTCCTGAAGCTTGTCTTTGTTGAACAGCTTGCGTCCATCGTGTTTCACTGATGCCAAGCAACTTCAGGTTGTATCTCCTCATTTATGCAGCAATATGGAAAACTCTCCAAGTTTCCCACATTGTAAGAGCATTCTATGTACCTAAGGAAATAGTTGTTCTGGTTTTCAGAAGGGGCATCGGCCTCGTGGCTTCCGAAGGAACTCGGCTTTCAACATGAGGCGTCATAACTCTTCTAAATGAAGACCTAACTCCCAGGACAGAGTTTTAAAGGTTTAAATAATTTTTTCTGGTTAGCGTTTTATAGAGAGTTAGTTTTCTACGGGATGGGGTCGCTAACCCCATGTCCAACCCTCCTCCTTTATCCGGATTTGGGACCGGCAGCAGCCCCAGAGGGGCTACAGGCGGAGTTTTTCTTGATAGAAGTGCTATCATTATTATTACTGTTACGAGAAACGTCATTTAAATTATTTTTCTACCTTATGCTTCGAGATTTTCAAGATGTGTATAATCTTTGTTGAGTAATCATTAAGTATAAGCTTCATATTCAAAACCTGCTTAGTTATGTATACATGAATAACCGTAGCCATGAGATCAGACATTGAGTTCATTTCAGTAATTCAAAGCTTACATACGGTGGTTTCTCAAACTCTATTCTAGCTAGGCATTGCCTACAATTTTTTTTTAAAAAACATATACAAAGTAGGCGAACGTACTATCGAAAGCTTGATATCAATACATTCATATACTTTTATTTCAAGTCTGAAAAATATTTTTGTAAAACAAAACTTATAGGAACGTCCTGTAAAACCTTTTTACATCCTACTTATTATTGATAAAGTTACAACTTCTTATTTTCATAGAATGAACAGAACATTCGAGCTGCTTACTACCGTCTGTAAATTCTTGTTGGCAAATACATAAATCTCAAAAATTTCGAAATTGGATTTGTAAATGGATCTTTTCCTAAAGTTCCCATATGAAACTTTCATTAGTTGTGTAAATTTTGTTAATTTATGTGTCTTCATTGAAATTGATGAAGATATTTGTTCTTGGATCTAGTTGTTTATTTTGAGAAGTGTAAATTTATAGTGCAGTTTTCCTTTATCTTCAAAAAATTGTTGACTTCAAGCGACTGATGTATTCAAATTTTAAAATTTCATCAAACCAACTCCTATCCGTTACAAGTCAATTTAATTAACTCTATTTCATAATTCTGAGTATGTTTACTATATATTCAACAAATAATCATTAAAGATAAGTAATGAATTAAAGTGGTGGATTTCTTGTCTGTTTAGTATCAGTAATGGAAATTATGTACACATTCAGCCTCATAACTAAACTTTCCATATAGCTAAAGTACTAGTTCTTTCAATATATACCTTGCATAGATCAGAGTATAAATAATTTTTACAAAAACATTCTAACATCTTCTTGTAAGTGTAATTGCCTATGAATAATTAATCTATTGAAAAATTATATGTTAACCATAACATAATCCTACCACCCAAATAACTTTCATTCTTCTGAACTCTTGATTATATTATCTCTCATTAAAATCTCAACTGATAGTTTACTTTTCATTACTTCCAATATAACAAATTATTAGTAATAATCATGTCATTGACACAATTAAAAATCCATCTAAGATACATAAAAATGACTTTCATAAACAATCTCCTATAAGTGCATTTAATTCATCAAACTTTATGTGGTATGTACAATGGGCTTGTTTTCTTTTCATTTATTCTATCTTTTAATTAGGTTTTGATTATAATAATTATCTGCAAGTTTTTGGGTATACAGGATGTGAACATCAGGAATTCGGAACGTTCCAAGAAACTCTGAAGCACTGTGGATGTGTGGGGTCAGAGAAGTAATTGTACCGAAGACAAATAATCCTAACCAATATACAACAAATTACAAACAAACAGTGTAGCGTGGCGTCGAGTCGCGGTTGACTACGATCACCGATACAAGAAGGTTGCGTACCAGCTATCAGGCGATTGAAGGTTGTAGCAATATATACTTTTGGCGATCTCGTAGTATCGAAAGAATATCGAGATCGTGCCAAAGGAGTACAAGCGGAACCACTGAGCAAAAGTAAGTGCGTGCAAGGTCACAATCAACGGAAGAAAGAATGTCTTTAGTACAAATAAACAAACAAGTACAGTAAAACAATCACTGGTACAATTGGTTATAATAATAATTGTTTCTATTAGACCAATCGCGTTCTTTTGATAAAAGTATGTCACTACAACAGCATGCATCTTTATCAATAACAATTGAAAGCCTTAATCCCTTGCATGGACTAACGATCATCTCTAGAGTTTAAACTTTATGTAAGTTTTAAAATCAAAAACAACAGAAATTAGCATCAATATATCCCATCTATTCCCCTTACCATCTTCAATTCAACCAAGATACAAAAATACCAGTCGGTGTGACTTTACAAGGACTGATTTGACGTAAATATAAGTGGAATCATCAGAAAATGGGATTTCAGTACATGCAAACAAAACCGATGGTTCTAATCCTTAATCTCCGTAGATAATCAGTCTCCCCACATTGTAGGACATCTGAATCAATTGATGGATACATTTTATGCTTAATTTTAAATATTCCTTGACCAAATCTGGTTTAAAGTAAGGTGATTATGGAAGGCCGAAATACTAAATAGTTGGATGATACTGTAACGGTAAATAAACCCCCAAAATCAATAGCTCTGTAAGTCTTCGACATGGGATAGTTATCACATTAGTTTTAATGAACTCACCTAGCTGAGGGCGCTCGGTCATGCATCCGCACAACATCACGAGTGGAAACGCCGTGCTCAACATCCCCTGCAATTGATAGCCAGATTAGATCAGTCGATCCACGATATATTGATAGCCTATCAAATATATCTTCGAACCTCCTCGCATCTGACTTTTAATTTCACTAGGTGTGTACGATTCATATAAAATGGTGCCACTGGCCAAAGCGTTGTCAAACTCCAAATACCTGTGGCATGTTTAATACTTATTTTTTACGCGTTTTCTTAAACAGACAGACTGTGATTGTGAAATCCACGCTCAGTCCGAGTCAATTATGTTTGTCCAAAAGCTAGATGAACTTCAGATGTGTAGACATGAATAAGTATACACTACGTCTAGGAGTATGATGATGAGAAACATTTGATAAACTGTTTGAAAAAGTATAATTGGTTTCACAGGCTTGTTTAGACGAATACATTTTAGAGTGAGCACCTAAAACCAGCTTGTCTGTTTCCGATAATGAAATTACCGATGTGGATGCTATTGACCTTCAAAAGTCCATTATCGACCGCCGAAAACTTTGACTTACAACCACAGAAGGCTAGTTTCTGGAGATTTAAAACTCAATTATTATTTAGTTCACTTTTTCGTAATAGAAGTTCATCACCAATACATCCCCTACTATTCTAGACAGTGTATGCATTTGTACAAAGTGTCCGTGAATACACATCTGTGGTGACCTCAGAATAATACAGAACAATCACTACAAATCATCCATGATCCTGAATGATCTCTAATTTAAGTGACAGAACACTGAAAGCTCGATGAATGGTGAAAACTAGCGAGGGCCGAAATGCCATCGCGGGAACATTATCGAAACTTAAAGCGTGGCACTGAAACTCCTTCAGCTTTAAATTAAATATATTCATTTGTGAATTATAAAGCTTTTAAATGCCGTTGCCGCCAGTTTTCAACTCAAACCCTTTTTACTAATACAAGTCAAAAGGGGAAATTTTAAGACCTCCATAAATGAAAGACGACACCTCCAATGTGAACTTATTATAAAAGAAGTACACGTTCCTCTTGGATACATATAAACTAGGTTGCTATATTTCAAGTGTTGATTACATTTGTTCGCACTAGAATCCAATGCATCTTTGGGGAACATCGATCTTGACTCCATTTTTTTTTGTATCGACCACCCTGTTTGGTATACGTATATTGTCATTGCTAAGGACTTAGAAAATCAAATATAAATGCGAAAGTTGTAATTCACCGACGTCATTCAAAGCTCTGCTTTCTAAATGCATTGCCCAAATATCGATCTTCATGTGTCAGCTCTTAGAAATTACGGCTGATTTTAACAAGTCCAATAATAATAATGTGTTCGATATGAATGGTGATATGCCTAGAACAAGCGAATCTATCGGAGAGCAAGATTAAGTGCTCTTTTTGTACTTAACAAACAAAGTATTTTCGATGACCCTCAAAGGATGTGCAAATATGGGTCTGTGGACTCGACTGAGCCTTGCAGATGACACTGTGAATCAGAAGACAAAATCTACTATTCAAGTTTGTTGGATCCTTTCATTGTTGACCTAAGTCATGAAGTTACTGTGCATATCTATCCTGAAACTCGTAATGCAACCTATTTAATTAATCACAAAGCTTCATTTCATCTGCAACACTAGTCACTAATGATAGTTGATGAACAGATCATCTACGATTGGCATGAAATAGGATTTTTTGGTTAAGATGTACTAAAGGTTGAGCGGAATTTTCACTCCACATTTTCTTATTCTACTCTACAAGTGTCAAGGACGAAACATTGTCAAAACACTCAGCAAATCCAACGTGTACCCGTCAACTTACAGTAACTCCATAAACCGAATAACTGCTAACGATTTCAATATTCATTCTCGCTTACACTCTCTGTCGAAGTGAGAATCTATGACTTCTTTAACCAGTACTGCAAATTCGCCGAGGTATAGAAGGATATAACCCAAAACAGATGAATGAACTCTAAGAGATATATTATTATCATCTACTTAAATTCATGTAAG
The DNA here is from genome assembly GCA_944470205.2 of Schistosoma margrebowiei. Lineage (NCBI taxonomy): Eukaryota > Metazoa > Platyhelminthes > Trematoda > Strigeidida > Schistosomatidae > Schistosoma > Schistosoma margrebowiei. Next base: position 64,563,441 of record OX104028.1, on the reverse strand, counting down.
AGACGAACGGAACTCAGAGTAGTACGTTTACAGTAACAACTAATTGACTAAGGAAGTACAAAGCATTCCTAGAATCCTGGTTATCTTGATGTGGTGTCTGTATCAACAAATGAATCTCCTGTACTTGATGCATGCCTGATTTTGAATTCCAAATACAATGCGTTCGTTTGTGATCACACAGTTATATTCGGATCCTTAGTTCGCATATTAATTCAAATACTCCCAACTATCACACTGGAGTTGTGACGAAGCCTGTGATTGAACAGTTGCATATGCATTCAAATTTTAATGCTTTTAAGGATTATATGGAAAGGTTTGAAATCTGGATTATGACCAAGGAAGACGATGAGTATGATAATAATATGGCTCATTTCCTTACATTCATCGGAAAAGAGGCTTATAGCTTACTAAAATCTTTGACATTCCCAGAAAGCTTATTTCACTTCCCTATACAACTCTAAAAGAACTCCTGCATGACCATGTAGAGTGTTATACAAAGGAAAATGTCCTAAAATAACTCGTCAGGACATCGAAAATTCCGCTACACTACTACGTCAGCCTAACCCAATGCGTGAACAAGGTTAAGCACATAACAATTCATTGAGGCGTTGCGGAGCATGTCACGAAGATTAGCATAAGTTTGGTAAATGTTTGTCCTGTAGCTCAATTTTGATTACTATTCGAATGATTTCATACAAATTGTTGTTTATCCTTATCATAAATTCACTTCTAATGAATCCTTTAATCAAAGTAAAAATAGGCTTCAAATGAAGCAACATCAGTTATAACTTGAGGATATGAAAATCCAACATTATTTCATGAGGTAGTATAGTGTTGTAATGTCATTGATTTCAGTACACTGGACCCGGGTAAGTCCGTCCCCATTTCAGTCGCTAATTTCAATACTAAAGAGTATGTTCTAGATCATACAGAGACTGTATCCAATGCATTGTCAGACAGACATACAATGAACCCAAAGGGAAGGAATACAATCGATCAAAAAACTTATATTTCAATTTAAGCTGTAGCGATTTTTGTATGGACTAATGATTCTTTTGTTCTTAACGTCTACCTCAAAATGATTTCGGAAATAAACACCAAATTGATCTTGATTTGCTTCTGAAGCAGAACTAAGTGAAGATTCAGAACTGTTAGTTATAAATATTTTACTATATATTTTTACAACCTGAATATTACTTTCATCCTTCAGACCAGTTAATTCATCTTTATTGACACAGTTAAAATTAAATTACCACTCACTCTAAGGGGAAATTTCAAATACTCGCTCCAATTTTTATCAGACAACTTAATTAGCTCTTTCGTTACTTCGAAAAGAAGCTTATACAGAGAATTAAGATTGTTTGCAGCAATCAAGTCTCAGAATAAAACCTTTTGTTAATGACTTCCAGTTATCTTAAGTACGAGTTTTGTTAAAATTCGCGTCAAAGGTTCTTTATCACCACTCTAGTTTATCACGATCTGGCTGGCACGCATATCTGAACCAACGCACAACTTGAACTAAAACATGAACTCAATTTCATCAAACGAATGAGGAAAAGACACCTCTTGGTTCGCGATCGGACTAATTTGTCGGCGTGCCACTAAACATTTAAAGGTGTACTCAATTAGTAACTTAAAGCTGAACTACTCATAGTAAAAACAGTTACTGAAGAAATTCTAACCATTTATCTTGCTATAAACTACTGCTGTGTAAACCACAGCATTATGTATGGATGCCCTCGAATTCAGTTTTTTAATTGTCCGGATGCGCTCATCGTCAACGTAATGTATCAATGAACAAAATATCAATACTATCAGAAGAACTCACACTTGTCTTTTCCCTACTATTCACAGGTAATCTCCTTACTGAAAACTTCAACATAGCTGAAATGTTTTGGGATTCTATCAAAGTTCCAAAATGTTTAGGTTGATTTATTGGGTGCCGAGAGCTCGGACAGGGAACTCGGTGTGTCAGCCGCCCAAACAAACATTAAAACTTGGTCTTCGTTGGTAACCTTTCCATTGATACTATGTATATTGAATAAAGGTTTTAACTTAGCCACTACAATATTTTCATCAGGTTATAAAAACCACCGCCTGTAAACGTAAAACCATAAAAAATCATACAGACTATCACAAGGTCAATAGAAAATGTTTCTCAAGTCACATTAAAAACAATGAGTGGTAGACCCTTCTGTATGAAGTACCAATTCACCAACAAACATATTCTGTGACAACACCAATAATATATTTGACAAAATAGCACGCTTTGGACAGTGGAAACCTAGGATTTCACATCGTTGATACACAAAAACATCTCAGAACACCAGTCACCCAACACTCCCCTTTTGATAACGATAACAGAAATATTTGTCAAGACAGAGGCAATATGTAAACAAAAGATAGTCACACAAGAAAAATGTGCTGTCAAGCTTAACGATGACTCCTCCGCACTCGTCAAAATTCTTCTAAATAAACTCAAATGCTCTTGATCGCAAGACGGAAACATATTTGTCAAGCATAACTAAGTATACGAAGATCTTAAACTTACCACGGAACCATTTAACGAAGAATTATGTACTGCATTAACAAACAGAATAACAGAAAAATGAGTAAGAGCCTGCCCCATCATCATCCGGTTAAATGAGGGTTATAATGTGCAAGATATTTCTAAAGCAATTGCTTAATTACGGCAGGGGCATATTACGCCCACCAGCACCCACCATCCAACTCTGTCCTGGACAGTCCTTAACAGTTGCTATTCATCCTTTTCATATCAGCTTCAAATTGTCGACTCAGTGTGTTCTTTAGTCTTCCACTTTTCTGTTTTCCGTACAGTTAATCTGTCTTGATGTTCGTATTGAAGATTCTGATTTTAAAATTGGTTGACAGTTGTTTTGAGCACCATATGTTCTCAAATTGTAGGAATGTTGTCCTTACTTTGCCAATTCCTTTCCTTGACGTCTGCATCCGATCGTCTACGTTTATCGACGATGTTGTCCACGGACGTGAAACTTTCCACCACTTCCGGAGTTTCTCCATCAAGTGTGATTGAGTTGGAGTTCTCCGTGTTGTATTTGAAGACCTTATAGAATTATGCTCTACTCTGATATTAGTAATGCTCAAATAATAGATCTAATCCTAAAATTGTAGATTTGTCATGACGTAACTGCCTAATCTGTAAGATCTTACGTGGAAGTTACACCATCGTCTAAACCAACTCATTGCATCGCAACAATTACCAATACATGATGGAGAACAAGTTTGGGCTTAAAATAGAACAATATATTTAATGTGAATAAAAGATATAAGATAAAACTCAACAGGGGCCATGTCTGAATGGCAGAGCCATGCCATCCGATCAACTCCGAATAATTCAATCCATTGTTCCCGCCTTCTCCATCGTTAGGTAAATTATTTTTGCTAAAGTTTCATTCAATGATTAGGTGAAACTAATATTACTAATAATTGTATATTCTCAGAAGGGGTTTCGTGGAGATTTTTGTAATTTCAATAGTTGAGATCATGAGTCGATCGAAGCCAAACCACCACGAAAACCTGGAAACGCTGCTGAGGAGTCCCATACTAGGACGAAACGGCCGTTCAGTGATTCCAGGTTTTCCATGATGGTCTGGCTTCGGTTGACTCATGATCTTAACTATTGAAATTATATATTACACAAAAGCTTGAATGAGTGCAAAGTGTAAATTCTAAAATAATTACTAGTGTTTATAATTGTTTAAAAGAGTGTTTTACAATAATTCAGGTTTCTCTCCTCAATATCTATTCATACACTGGTTCATTTATGTATTTATATATGTTGTTGAATAAAATTATAGGATATAAGTTTGCTACTACAATTTCAGATATTCATATAAATGATATCAATGATTGTGTTTGTTGTCCTCCATGCACGACTTTGCACTGTAGTCCGTCGTATGAATTTCGGATGATGTTGTTTATTTTCTCAGATACACCATATTGTTGAAGAAGTTTTCATACTGTCAGATGCTTTCCTACAGTCAATGAAATTGACTTATGTGGATGAGTTCCATTCAACTGATTGTTCAAAGATGATCCCTAGTGTCACGATTTGGTCTGTGCACGACTGATCCTTACGGTATCCTTCCCGTTGATCTTGAAGTTTGGAGTCTACCGAGTGTTTTGTCCCGTTCAGCAACACTCTGTTGAAAATGTTTTCTGAAACCAGTGATAGTATGATGCCTCTGTAGTTCCCATATTTGCTCGAATCTCCTTAATTTGGTATCTTAATGACATATCATTTTCTCCAGTCCATCGACACTTGTTCTTCTTCTTCTTCTCAGATCTTTCTGAATAGAATGAGAAGCATCTTTACAGTTACTCCTATGTCTGATTTTAGTTCTATAGGTGGTATACTGTCACATTCTGCTGCTTTCACACTTTTAATTTGTCTGATGGCCATCCTAATATCTCCGATCGTCGGCGGAGTGACGTCTATAGTAAGATCTGTGTACCGTTTCGATGTCCGGTGGATTCAATGAAACTGGTCTATTAAAGCGTCCCTCGAAATGTTCAACCCACCTGTTCCACTATCCATCAATTTCAGTGATTGTCTTGCCTTCGTTGTACTTGACCGTTCTCTCTGGTTTACCGTTTGTCTGCTAGTTTCTTCGTTGTGTCGTATATTTGTCTCATATTTCCTTCTCTTTCAGCTTTATTCATCGGGTTGCTAGCTCTCCCACGAGTTTCTGCTCGTCAGCTCTAGTGCTTTATTTCACCATCTTGTTTACTCCAGTGTAGTCAGCTTGTGCCTTGACTCTCCCTACTCTTATTCGACTGTTATTAATTGTTGTTTTCTTGTTTTTTTTCTTGAATCTTGTCGAGGGTCTTAATAGTGATCCATCCTTTGTGATGATGCTTGTCGTGACCCAGCACCTCCTAGCATTTGGGAATTTTGATGAAAAGATGTAATTCTGAATAACACATACAAAAGTGGTGAATTAAACATTCGTATCCCACCTGATTGACTGGTTGAGGATCGAATCAAGTGGAAGAATGCCCTTATGAAGTTAAAAACTCAGAAAATAAGTATCGAAACGAACCTTACGATCCAGGGTTTTCGGGTATTCATTTTTTGAAAACCAATACTACCGAGACCTGTATGGTTGGAACCAATGATTCCCAAAACACCTTAAGTGTGTGCTACACGAACACCCGTAGTGCAAAACAAAATTTTTTAGCCAAGTTTGATGGTGGGTGCATTAATTCACGATATACTTGCTACCACAGAAACGTGACTCGCCGTAGATATAGACCGTTCTCTCATCATTGCAGGCTACGGCTGTATTAGAGGTGATAGAGTTTTAAGTCACAAGGGAGGAGGCATGACGTGATATTCTGGGGATCACTTTTGTATACAATCAATCATATTTGAGGCGCAAGTTAGAAGTACATGTGAGGTAGTATGTTTTACAATCAAGTCTAGACACGGGTTAGTGACTACAGGAGGAATACACCGTAGTCCGTGTCGTCTTACTGACGACTTTGTCTTGAGACACATCTGTTCTTTGAGTAAGGCAAAATTTTGTATCATCAGTGGAGATTTCAACGCACCGCATATCAACTGGATAGACCTTGTAGCTTCGGGTGGGGGTTTCAGTTATGACATTCTACCAACCATTAATCAGTGTGAATTTATAAATGTATCGCGAAACCGACACATTGACTTGGAACATGATCCGTCATTGCTGGACCTTGTCCTCATTCACCACCGTGAGGATGTCATCAACATTCAACACCTTCCCCCACTAGCTAATAGTGATCACGTTGAACTTTAAGTTTTGGACACACGATATACAATATGTATCTGCTCCACCCCGTCCTAATATATGGGTAGTAAATATCTCGGCAACTAGAGACTGTGCTATCTCGACTAGCTGGTCGGTCATTACGGATGGATCGATTGAAGACGAATGGAATAAGTTTATCCCCTGGTCAGCATGAATTAATAAGGAAACCCGAAAGATTTTGAAGCGTAGGAAGCACTTCTGAAACTTATTCTTGTCAACAGGATACGAAGCATTCAGGTGTGAATACCAAAAAGTCCGGACTATATGTAAAAAGGCCATAGCTAGATGCCGTACTATTTAAGAAGGACAGTTAGTATATGATGGCCGTACTTGTGTGAAACGATTGTTTTCGTACGCTTAACGGAGAACAAGACGTAGTGATAGTGTTCACCCGTCACTGTTACACGAAAATTTAGATTTACTTGCTGAATCAGACCTGGCAAAAGCTGAGACGTTATGAGACTATTTTAGCGAAGTCTACTCCACATGTATTGTTAGAAATAATTGTCCCAATCACAGCAGGATACCAGCCATAAGATCTGTTTATGTGACCGAGGAAGCTGCTCTTCCACTGATCACTAACCTCAAATCTTTTAAGATACCGGGCCCTGATGAGCCCACTATCATCTCTTGCGGACATTATTTCAAGACAGTGCTCTTCAAAATGTTCTTTTCATCCGCTCAACAACCTAGAGGTCGGAAATATGCTGTGATCAGTTCTATATTTAAGGATGGTCAGACGGGTCGTATCTAACTACCAACCTGTTAGTCTAACCAGCATAGTCGTTAAGTTACTTGAAAAGATCATTTGGGCTAAGTTAGTGAGTCACATAGATTCGTACAATCTGTTAACTCCCGAGCACCACGGGTTTCGAAACTATCATTCATGCTTCACTAACTTACTTATTGTGGGAGTGGATAAGACGGCAGCCCTAGATAACTGACTGTCTGTCTATTTTACATTCATAGACTTTAGCAAGGTGTTTGACAAGGTTTCATACTTAGGTTTTATACATAAGCTCTCAAGCTTTGAAATAACAGGTGCTGTACAGGAGTGGATAGGAAACTTCTTATGTGACCGCAGACAGAGAGTGAGGGTTAGCGGAACACTATCCGGATGGAAACCGGGTAAAAGTGGTGTATCCCAATGCCCCATCTTGAATCCCCTACTTCTCCCTCTCTACGTCAGCAAGTCATTGATATTATTGTTTGCGGATGATGTCAAGATCTGGAGAACAGTAAGAAGTGAAGCTGATCATTTGGATTTCCAAGCTGACTTAAATGAATTAAATAGATGGGCTGGAGGTTAGGGCTTAGAAGTTAATTTTAGAGAGTGTTCTCATGCTGGTCGGACACAGTAAACTAGTGATGATACATCTCTTCCATGCATTCAGGAACGTAGATATTCGGGAGTAATAATAAGTCACGACCTGAAAACAACTGCATAACTCACAGCCGCTGACAAGGGGTTTCGTGCTTTGTCGTCACTCCGCCGAGTATTCAAATGCTTTGACAAAATTGAAGATGCCACAAGTATTTGGAGTTTGACAACGCTTTGGCCAGTGGCACCATTTTATATGAATCGTACACACCTAGTGAAATTAAAAGTCAGATGCGAGGAGGTTCGAAGATATATTTGATAGGCTATCAATATATCGTGGATCGACTGATCTAATCTGGCTATCAATTGCAGGGGATGTTGAGCACGGTGTTTCCACTCGTGATGTTGTGCGGATGCATGACCGAGCGCCCTCAGCTAGGTGAGTCCATTAAAACTAATGTGATAACTATCCCATGTCGAAGACTTACAGAGTTATTGATTTTGGGGATTTATTTACTGCTGGCTGTTAATATGCCCTATCTTTTTATCCCCTCCAGCTTTATTGATCTCCGCTGTCATAGCGAGAAGGTTCACAAACCACGATCTAATAAACTTGAAGTGGGTTCCCGTTTTTTTCATCGAGTGGTCAATGACTGAAACGGTTTACCCGGACAAGTTGTGTCATCAACATCAGTGAACATTTCCAAGGAGAAGCTAAACCTTCACTGGAAAGTAAATTAGCACGATTAAAAAAGGTCCACTAATCTACGCTCCTTATTAGTGATGACTGAAAACTGAAACTAATATTTTAATATATTGGTAAGTGATAGTCTGTCTTCTGTCACATCTTTCAATTCAAAACATTTGGCGCAAAATATGGGCTGCTGTGGACAGTCGCATGATACAGGTAATTTATTTGTGGTTTATTGTACTCATCCTTTGGTCGTTTGGAAGTAAAATATAGTGCAGTAGTCGTGTAGACTCTTTATAATTGTTATACGTAAATTTGTTTCAAGTTTATACTAATTCCAACAAAAATACTTTAAGACGATCAGGACATGGATAGCATCAATAATTACTTAGGAAATATACCGCTTTTTGTGACTACAATATGTGGAATCAAAAACTCAGGGTGAACAAATTGTTCAGGTTTCGTCTTATTGTTCACTTAATTTTGCTGAAGAAAAATTCGGAAACTCTAAATAAAGTTTATAACATCTCTCACTTCGTTCACAAATGATTACACTTTTTGACAGTCAGTCCTATGGAATGTTTTATGTGACGGAAATTGACAGGAAATCGTAATTAAGTGTAGTATTCATATTTTCGTCTATAATTTGACGGTCGTGTGTTTTACCTTTGCTTTGCTTGCTTAAAAATGTCCCATATTCCCCAATTCATTTTTCATCAGTAAGTTGTTAGTTGAGTGAAGTTCAGATTTTCTTATGTAAATGTGAATAATCCCCTAACTTTCAGGTTCGAAAACAATACGTACCATTGGCCCTGTACGAAATAGGTAAGTGTTTTTAGACTTAAAGTTCTTTTATACACATACCTAATGCAATCATTTATTGTGCATCTTCCGAAAAACATTCCTGTGTGAAATTTACGTATCTTGGAGCTCACTTATTTCTCTACCATAACTCAGTTACGCTTAGGGATTCCACTTGCAAGTTCTCGTTTGCTCACCATGTGACCTTTGATTCTTGAATCCTGAGGGCGTATTACAACAATTTTTCATTTTAGCCCATTTAGGATCATTTAGCTTGACTGAGTTTGTCGTCAAAGTCCGTATTACTGACTGCAGACTGACAATACATTCGTTTCCATCTGATACAACATTTTTTAAGTTATTACCTTACAACAATTAACAGTTTCAGTTTGGAAAGGACAGGAGGCTTGATGGCCTGCGTTAGTCCTGGCAATGGTGGTCTCTCAGTTGATCCAACTTTGTTTTGAAAGAGTCGACGGATGGAGTATCAACCACGTGCTGAGGTAATGAATTCCACTCGTTAATGATTCGATGGGAAAGTCGATAGTCATCTGACAAGTAATTTGTTCTGGGCTTGTGGACGCTTTTGGAGTGTCCCCGTAGATTCTGTTCTGGAAGACACGAAAAATGAGGGCATATCAGATGCGAATCTATCACTAAGCAATTTGAAAACTAATCAAATTGCCTCTAGTTCTACGATATGACAACGGGAATAGGTTTAGCTTGGCCAGTCGAGCATCATACGAAAGCTTAGCTATTCCGGGAACCAGCTCAGTTGCTGTTCTCTGAACATTTTCCAGAAGCTCACTGTCTATTCTTAAGCAGGGGCTAGCCGCTTGTATGCAGTAATCAAGTTTAGGACATACGAACACTGTATACAAAATCGAAAACGTTTTGGCATCGACATGACATGACGTATTGACTATAAGGTTCTAAAACCTTTGGCGGCTATTGCACGGCAGTGTGCAGTAGTCTTCAAGTCTTAGCTAACGATGACTCTCAAGTCATTATGTGTCTGAACATCGTGTATGTATCTGTACCTTGATGACCGATATGCATCACAACACACTTGAAAGTATTTATCGGCAACTGTCAGGTTTGAGACCATTCAGATAATTTCTTCAGATCATTTTGGAGTTGTAAGCTATCACCCTTACATCGTTTCGTTCTTCACACCTTGACATCGTCAGCATGTAGCAAGACCGATGGTGATAGTCAGTCAGTCAGTCAGTCAGCTACAACGTAGGTGATAGGAGACAAGGAAGGTCATTTACATACAAGAGGAATAGCACTGCCCCCAAAACTGTACCTTGGGGCACTCCAATAAGCACAGTTTTCCAGCTAGATAACTGAGTTCACCCATACTCTTTGTTGGCGCCCAACTAGGAAGCTTTTTATCCACATCAATAGATTGCCTCCAATTCCGACATTTCTTGGCTTCTATAACAGCCGGTAATAACAATTAACGAGGCTCTAATTAATTTCAGACCTTGGTTGGACCAAATTGTCGTTTAACCCTAAAGTGAGCGGATGGTGGAAAAGATTTTTAGCGCATGTCAATGACTTTGATGGAGTTTATTTTCTCTGAGCTGGATGGTTTGGTCGACCAAACCATCAAAAAGTGATAGAAACTTTGTAAATATGATAAGCAAAAAGTCTTAAGCTATATGACAAGTGCCTCAAGTGACTACTATATGCACTGATTTTTCCGGTGAGACTATAATTTATGGATGACCTATGAGTGTCGCTAAATTGACCTTGTGTGTGTGTCTGCTACTAACTGGGTTATAAACCAGTGTGAGGAATTATAATTATAACTTACAGTTGATTGTTAAGGTTAGGAATTAGACTTAAGGTTCTCATCGCCAACTGATATAAGCTATAATGCCAAAACTCTATTTAACCAAATGGATGAGTGAACTTCGTGCCAAAATCCAAGGTCTTTTTTCTTATACCTGATTGGTTGGTCCCTAAATTATTTTTTCATCTACTGAATGTGGTCTCAAACAATTGTCTCTTAGGCACTGCTTTCATACTCCAGGTCATCGAGACCATCACTAATCCAGATTTCCTTTCGCGTATTCCAAGGAGGGATCTACTGTGTGGCGTACAGTAAAGTAACAACCGCCTTCATACACTAACAGCACTCAAGATTACTTCATTCACAGTCAAACCTCTAGTTCTTACTTAGTGTTTCCGTGCTTTCTTTTTTGACAGAACATGTACAGATATTCCTTGTTGTATAGTGTTCTCAATATTCATCGTTGGTTTCCTTATCGTTACTTTGTGGAGTAAGTTTCTACTTGCTTTTTGTCAATATTATTTTATATTTGTTGCGACTAATTAGGACGTTAAAATGTACGGGTTTTTGTAATGAAATTTTATTTGGATATTAAAATATGTCTGATGGGAATTTCATTTTATTGATAGAAGGGATATTTTTTATCAGTGACTGGGTCATATATATATATATATATATATATATATATATATATATATATATATATATATATATATAGCATGTTTGTAGACTCTAATTAATGAAATAAACAGTCCAGTTGCTTTTACTGTCAACGTTTCTCACAGGAACCCGTTTCGAACTTCTGGTGAATAATCGAACTCAGAATCATCTTAAATAAATAAGTTCAAAAACAATTCTACATTATAAGCTCGTTCAACTATGCTAAAATATCACTTTTGACTATGGTGAAAACATGAGTCATCTCGTGTTACGTGTATTCAAAATTACTTGTGTGAAGTTGTATGCATATGTTGTTTTCTAATTTCGGCGAACTAAGTCTTTGGGTACAACTTGAATCCCACCTATTTGTGTTTACCATAAAACTGAAAGTACATTTGAGTAAATTGAGCATGCTAGTGTGTTGTTGTTGTTGAGAAATAGATTGTTCATTGTCATCTTGATTAAAGGCAACTACAGATAAATCTGATCATGATGATCAACTAAGCAATTAAAATTACTTTGCTTTTGTTTTCCGTTTTGCTGGTGGTACAAATCATGTCAAGAGTTAATGGCCAGAATATTTCTGTCTGTATAACCAGCGGTGATCATGATGCAGCTAACTTCATTTGGTATCCTGTTTCAATTGAATACAGTGCTATTGTTGATTAATCATCAAGCTTCTTGAGCTTCCAAAGGTTTGGGAACGTGTCTCAAGCATTGTTTATGTTTTCTCATTTCAGCTGTTCGGATTTTTCATTTTTGTCCTTGATAATTCCTGTGAAGCTCAGATTAGATTGCTAGAGGAAACGTTGGAGCTATTTTGATTTCAATCTATAAGCACAATTTTATATGCATGTCCCTCAATTTCTGCGAAACAGTTCAGATCTTAATGAATGGCTATTTTCTAGTCTACTGACTATATATCCGTATACATGAGGATTTTTGTTGTTGTTGAAACTGGCTACAAATGTTTCACTAGGTTCCTTTTATTAGGAACAGTCCAAGATCTCTAGTTGATCTACATAACAGTATGTTTCACAAACATCTAAAAGGGTGTTATAGCTTATCTTATGTTTAATTACCCAGTAAAGATGTTTGTTGACCTTTCACACCAGGTTTTGCCATGGGAGACTTTAAACGTGTCATACATCCAACTAATTCGCAAGGACAAGTTTGCGGTCGTGATGTTCCGTAAGTTCTCAAACTTTAAACATTTTTGTTTACGAATATACAACTGTCACTTTTTTGGGGGAGGGGAGTAGAAATAACGTGCCCTATACGTTACAGATCACAATGTTTTGAATAAGTAATAAAATGGCAATAATCAGTTATTTTGTAGTGATAACAAGTTTGAAAACTACATTTTTCATATAAAATAGCATCAGGCTCAACTTACATTAGTTCGCACACTAAACTGTTTACATAATGGATGATTAATAAAATGTGGGAAACAATATTTAGTCAGAGTTATGTGAATTGGTGATCTCGAGATCACTTGACTAATCATATTATCAATCTTGTAGAGCGTAAGTAGTGGACATAGTAGCGTGTAATGAATTCATCAAATCTCACGTGCTGTCAGTCTGTTGCATATGCAATAATTTAGTAAAAAAGACGTAGTTTTACCAATCGTATTATACCCTTAAAATCATAAGTACTTTCCACAGTTATCACTTTGTCAATTGATTTGATTCTATCCACATGAATTCAATGAATGTACATAAATAATTAGTACATTTCCGGAAGGTTTAAAACATAAATTGCAGTAGATTTCATTCATCTTACAACATATAACGTTCTTGGTTTAATCTCAACAAGATCAATGGATTCTTACAGCTTCTCAATTAGTAGATTATATTAACGTAGTGATGAACTAAAGAACGTAAGTGTATATTAACGAAACGACTAAATATTAATTGCATTAGTTAGTTATACGCATTGTAGAACACGGGACTTGTGTATATCAATTCAAGTTGCCATACTTCATTAACACAATGAAATGAAATTGTCACGGCAAATTTCAGTATTAGAGTTAGTAACAGTATTGACGGGGATAGAAAAGATAGGGATCGAAGTTAATATTAAATAAGAAAATATAAATTATTGAGATAAGAAAAATAGTGATCTTGAGAACGGGCAGATAACAAAGTGTGGAACATTCAGTAGTGATAGACAACATTGGATGCTCACTGTAGATGTTAAAACAAAATCTGCCACTAGCTGAATTGCTGTTATGAGAAACATCAAAAATGTCTTTCCCAGTTAGGTGATTACAATGATAATTGGAAAACTGTGGAACAGTTTAGTTGGCCTGTAATTATTCTCCAACTTCCCACTGGTCATTGTTTTTATATACTTTTGTTATAAATATGATTTCAGAGAAGTAATAATATTTGTCTGTTGACTCTCTGATGGTGTGAGGATGATACTAACTAATTCGATCTTATTGCACTGAATAACAATACATGATTGGTTGCGATATTGACTACAAATGTAAATGTTACTTCGAAACTGGTTTCCTTCAATGCCTAGTGTATCTTCAAGGGAAAAGTTGACTACAATTTGTATTTTTCTGAACACAGAGTCACATTTTTCTGGGATCTATTGTGGTTAGAATATTGCTTTCTACCCCAATTAATTCAAAACATTTTATTGCAGTCATATAATTGGTTATTCATACATTCCAAGGGTTAATTAACTTTAAGTCGAGAGGGCATGTTTTAATTATTACTTGGATAATATGAAAAGTAGCTATAAAAGCACCAAGCGTTTTGAGGATATTTTTACTAATTGACTTCTGAAGTTAAACATCGTCATTGATCGTAGCGTAGCTGAATCATTTTGAAGCTGAATTCATTTTTGTGTAAAATGTTTCAGTTTTTTTTTACTTCGTAGTTATTTTACATAAAATACCATTTCAAAGGCAAAGTGTAATTTGTGCAAAAAGTATATGCTTAATCGTTTTAGTGCCTGACTTTTTGGTGTGTATCATGCGTATTAATCTATCCTTAAGTGTTTTGTTCACCTAGCCTTAAATGTATTGGAATATGTTTATGAATTTAGTCCGGTACATTTACATACATTTGTGTGTGTGGATTATTTGTGATGGCCTAATTGTGTTATATGTTTATCGAATTTTATAAACTGAAGTCTCAAATGTTAAATGTGTAAATATTGTATTTGTCTACATGTGAAAAAGTTTAGCTCGTTTATTATTAGTTGAAGTCCTGAATCCACAATGCATAACGTACTCCTTGTTAAGTCGCTTTGAGAAAACAATCTAGATTTGCTGAATTATTCAAGTAGTAAACCTTTTAATAAGTGAAAATCAAAGGTAATTCCTGGGTAAATAAATACTAATCAACTAAATTAGTTTATAGGGTTTTTTGAAAAATCCTCGAAAGTTCTACACCTATATTATTGTTAGCAATGTTAAACTTTCCCACGTGGTACGTATCATTAAGACAAGGATATCGAGTTAAGATGAGTTTTGTTCAATCAAGTAACAACGCATTTTCATTGTACTAATTTATTTAGAGTGAATTTTATTCTTCAGCTATAATTAGTTATTTGGATTTAAATTCATTTTTCTTTTTATCGGTTAATTTACAGTGATCTTGTGTTCAGTAACAATTGATAAAATTTTGTGAAAGATCATTATTAGATTGATTTATAATTGAATCAACTTGAACATAATTTAGTTCTCAAGTTTCTATTAAGAAAGCTTGTGTATAAACGGGAATTTACACTCTATGTAGTGGGTTGGCAAAAAGGGGACAGTACTAGTCTCGTTCATCGTATTTAATTTAAAATTACTCATAATTAGCTTAGTTCACGAACGTATCACTAATAACTCTTGCTGACAATTTTTTTTACTCAACACATAACAAAATCTTGTATATCGTACGAATTTAATCTGGAATATCTGAATGTCCTATGATTTAGCGTTTATTGGTACATGAAACTGTCAAACATCCAGATCCTTTTTCACTAGTTTTTAAGACAGTATTCAGTCGCTTGCAGATCTTATATTCTAAATTCAATTTATTAACAGATGTTTCATAAATAAGATCAGCTACTGATAGATTTATGTACTGTACTTTATTCTTGCAACTAATATTTTGTATTGTCGAGAATGACAGCCTGTTTGTGACAACTGAATTCTATCATTTGATAAATTAATTATGGTAGTGAAGATAATCCGTATATACTTAATTAGTTGTGAACTATAAACATTCACTTTTAAACTCCATTCGAAATGACAGTTCTAAAATAAGCCTTTTCGATATAGTAACGATCATATTCATAGAGCACATTAGCATTAATCAGTAATAATTTTGCAAACACTTGTCTTGACCTAGTTAAAAAAATGTGAGTTTAATGTTCTGAACTTAGTGTTTCGTATGTATAGCGAAAATGAAGCTCAGTGATCTAAACCCTGTTCAGCATACATCAATTTGGGAATCCGAATTTTTTTCAGTGCACTCATGGTTCGATATAGATATCCGTGTATGGTGGTCCTATTATTTCGTGAAGTAACATGGTTATCACCACTTTCGAAAGTAAACGAAATACAACCTTCATCATTTAAACGCAAAGAATACTAACCAAGTGCTTCATTTTTCGTTGTAGTTACTCATTGTTGAATTTTGGAGGATGTATATTTGAGATCACACTTAAATTCACCATTAATACATCTATACTTTTCGTTCCTATTTTGTTTAGTGGTAAACCATATCTGTTCTTCTTTGATTTGCAAAGTTGTCTCATACTGGGGCCAGCTTTAGTTGTTACAGGGTGCCCGACGCCTCAGGTATAGAATTTTTACACGTTTTTAAGTGTTTTGATACATATATATATAATTCATGTAACATCTGTCTCATAAACTCAAAAACGAAGTTGTGTCAAAACAACTTTTTGTTTATCCGGTAATTGTGAAATTTCACTCACTGTATTCCGAGTTAAAGCCTATACCTTGAGACCGTTTTGGTGAACATGTTTCGTACAAATTTAATTATCGTATTAGACTAACATCATTTTCAGAACCATTCGAAGTTAGAAGCACTAGTTTCGACATTGCTTACCTGCAACCTCATATAGGATCAAGCTCACGATTTTGTATTCAGCTGGCACTCATTTTTCAATCAACCAGTGGGTGGGTGATATGATATCCATTAATTTAACCTAACAGTGGGGTCTTAATTGATCGGCGATTGAGTGACCGACCAACTAACTTCCCATCGCCTGTGACTCTTTTCATGCTTATTTTGTATTCAGATTGTGTACACAAGCATGTTACTTTGTTACAAAATGAATATTCTTTTGGCTAGCGGTTTTACATTCGATTTCTAACTAGTTGGGGGCTCCAGTTAACGTTATTGTCTCTTGAGTAACTACAATTTGTTATTAGATTCGTTTATCAATTAAGGTTTTATTCATTGATTTTGACAATCGAAAATCAGTCTCATCGCTCACTAAAATCGTCCTCCACACCAATGTGTGACTAACATCACAACCAGAAGCACCACTAGCTCTCATGTGACAAGTATGGCATAAGATTATTGAATTATAAGTTGACACAAAAAAGAGGATATTCAGTGAGTAACTGAATCATAATCAGAACCGATGGAGATCATCATAAATTCTTTTCTTACGACTTAGCTACTCTTATTGCTTAGTGTTCTTGAACATTACTTGACTCGACAAGTTCTCAAATCAGAATACGGTTGAACAAGAACATACTTATATACTGAATTAGGAATCACAATAAGAAAGTTAGTATATTTATAGTTTTTACATAAGATTCTAGAAACTTCTCCGAGTCTCCGCTAGCGCTGATTGTCAAAAAATAGCCAGTCAGAGTGCCCAAACATAATCCTACACGAAACATGCTTTAATCCAATCTAAATTCCGCTACAGAGATCGACCTTTATTTTGGCATGAATAGTTAGTTAACGATAACAAAGTTTTGTTTGTATTACCTACAAACATATCTCATTCTTATTTACATTAATATTTTTAGGTCTGTGTGGCTTCGTGTCCAAAATATTACTGGTCTTGGAAAGGTCCCTTTGATCAAAAACTTCAATATGTTAGGAGTTTAATGATATGTCTAGGGGGTGTAGATGCGAATGATCCTAAATTTGCCAACCAGGTAAGTTATTCCATTCTTACTTTGACTGATAAATATTGTTTATTAAACAAATAATTCAGCGAACAAATTTGTTTTAGCAAGTTCACTTTCAAAAGCTGTTTTTAAATCTAGTTAATATATATATTTAATAACGAATTTTAATCATAATTTCTAAGATCTTCATTCTGTTTTTGTGTGGTCCAGATAAAATTAAAGTTCAAAATTTACTTAAACCGTTCACTAAGTTGATAACCGATAAACCTATAAGCATCAGATGAAATAAAATAAATGACTTTATGCCATTAGAATTTCATTCATCTATATATTCTGATCTATATCAATCGATCTAAACTATTTGAACATCGTTTGTAGCAGTCTTGATAGTTTTTGGACAGTATTTTCTTTTATCAGTCTACAGTTTATCACTTATTACTTAAATTCTAATGCTTTCAATTATTTTAGACCACAATTAATATGGTTTAAGTTTGTTAGCTCGGAAATGGTGACTTGTTTAATAATTACATCATAGAATATCCTAATCAGTATCAAAAATTAGGAATTTAACTGTGCCTTATATAAATGTGAAATTTGTAAATGTAGAATTTTCTCTATGAAGTATTATTATTATTGTTATTCATATTGTTAGTCATAAAATATGTTGATTGCAAAGCGATAATTGTGCAATGTATCCATGTCAATTAATTTCTCACAAATATATTTGATAACGTTTTACATTGTGTTGTTTTAGAGTATTGATCAATTAGTACAAGACAAACAATGTGCCCCATATGTATATCATTCTAGATCAAGTTAGTTTTAAAAATTATATCTTTATTTTATAACGGAATTTGAAATGGATAAACATGAGCATGATACAACCCGTTTTGTTTATGTATTTTTATAATTATCTACTTTGAGTTCTGATGTTTCTTCATCGCTTCTAGATGTACCATTTTCTGGTTTAATTTTTATTTACTAAATTATTTAATTGTATTCTATAACAGTGCTTGGTCGGTGCATCCCAAGTCAAGTATCTCAGTTAATGGGAAATGGAACTGGTCAAGTTCGTGATGAAACTGGTAAACCTATACTTTTAATGAATGCCAAAAATCAAGTGGTGAATGGTATGGAAGTAGTGAAAAGTCGAAAGTAAGTAGATTTCCAATAGGTTGTTTGGGCTTTCTCAAAATTATTTTCACTTTTATCTAAGTGTAATTACGTCAAAAACTCCATTTAAACCCATCACACTATAAATGTATTTTAATTTTATGATTGGTGAACCTAAAAGGTACGATTATACTGAGCCGCAGTTTAGTATAGAATTGTATATTGATGTCTGGTGTAACTTAGGTACGTTCAATTTTCTCACTATTTAGATAAGGATTCAGTTTTCAGTAAATTAGGAATTAATGTTTTTTTGTTTTGTTTAAACATGACCTTGATCATATCCTCATTATTTTAGACACTAAACTTATCAAATAAACGCTGTACCGGATACCAACTGTCTGCACTCTAGTCACCATTGTAGTCTCTTTGTGATTGTTATATGGAAATATCTGAAGCGATTTCACACTTGTCATATCTGTCAATGTGAATTTGAACTTATCATCTGACAACTTAAAGTTCATTTGATTGTTTTCGAAAAACTCTTTTGTCCTGCTGAAGTATTTATTGTATATGAAGATTTTAACATCGCTTATTTTAGTGGCTCTTATTGTAGTCTCGTCAAAAATAGTAATGATGTCCATAATAAACGAGAATCTCAGGCTTTGTGAGTTGTAAGCGGTATGGTGTACAACCGCATGTTGTGCCAATCCTAAAACGTGGATAACCCTGAAGCGGTAACACTAATCGTTGAAATTAATGTATCATGGTGTTTATGTCTTTTATAGCATATATCTATTGCTACCATCTACATGCGTTGTATTGTGTTGTACATTTAGCGTATCACAATGTCTCCTTTCCTTATGGTGAGGGTTTGTGAGTTACTAATATAAGTTATTGATTGTTAACAACTTTGTCACAGGTTTGAAATCAATTCCACTTGGTGAAATTTCTAAAGTTGAGTGTCATAGTGTTTAAATTGAGTTGTGAAAAGAATGAACATGCCATTCATTTGTAGTTTGTAAATATTGTAACTTACTAGTTACGACTTTTATATACGTTATCTATGAGTAGCTGCAAATACTATACTAGTAATATTAGCTTGAATTTCTTGTTAACTGGAAAGTACTTTAAAATTCATTCTCATCGATTGTTGTTTTCTAGAGAGTATTTTTCTTAAAAATATTCACCTTTAAGCTTTATGATAGTACTGAGTAAATCCGACTAAGAAATAACTTTGCATCATGACCCTACATTAATGTGTGTAGTTTTGATAATAAAATGTGCTCTGATTTAGACATAAGTTATTACTACTTCAGATTAAAAGTTACCTTAAAAACGAAAAAAATTACTCACGAAAGTAATTTACAATATAAACTACCTCGTCTCTTTAATGATAAAAAAACGTTATATTATTTACTATTAACTATCGTTACTATTCCCAATTTTCTTGATTCTTGTATATTTTTTTCTGTGCTCTTTAAAAGTGTGACAATGTAGCTCAATATCATTTTATGCAGTATTTTGTGTTGTTCATTTCATTTTGTTCGACGATCTACTATGTAGTGCTGCTAACATAATGTGTAACCTGTCGTATATTTGTCAAGTCTTTCCTTATACGATTCAGCTGCTCTTTTTGCTTAGTATTTTTCCGGACACTTCCTCACTCGACTTGTTCCCAGAATTAGAACAAGGTTTGAGCAGGTATGTAATTATTTTTCAAATGAATCAAGTCGAATGGAAGTGAATCACAGTAAGAAAAACGTTACTACTTATATAATGTTACACGAGGAGATCCTGGAGTCTTCTCCGATTTCCTTTACCTCTGATTTGGTAGAAGTAGACCACTCTGTGTGCTCCTGGACAGAACATGTTTTGATCCATTCTATGTTACGCTAACAATACTTGATTGAATTAAGAGAATATATATAGCTGTCGAGCTGACAACTTTTGTGGTATTTATCCAGAAACCAATATAAGTGTGTTTTATTTTCTGTCTAGTTATGTATGTCATATATATTCAAACTAATTACCCTAAAGGTTCATATTATCTAATTTAGTCCGGTTCTATATGTCCATGAATATTTGGGAAAGTAAGAATACTCTTAATCATTTTGATATTTAGTTTGTTTGTTCTTTGGTTTGTTTCTCCAGAAAGCTTTGTTCCTTTGGTGTTTCTACTGCTTTGTGTTTTCCCAAGCTGTTATTCGGTGATTATGTAAGATCTTACCCAGCTTAAGATTGTTTCTTCATGCTACAGAAAATCCCAATTTTACTAATAGCTTGCAAAATTCTCCAAATGGTCCGAGAAGTTAATTTTAAAACTGTAAATTTCTCTTTTGACTCGTTTGCCACCATTTGATTACATCAAATCAGTGAGTTTTAAGCACTTGTTAATTGTTTATTTTAGAGGGAACTGAAATTCAACTGATCATTATTATTAGACAATAGTTTAAAATGCGCTTGCATACACAGAAAAACAAAGTGGTTGTGGTGCGGTAAAAATAAACCCTTGGAAGCAAGCATTTCAAAATGGACATATTTACTGAATGGAGTGACGCTCGTTGATTTGGACAAGCTTGAGTAGTCGTAAAAGACTATAGACTTACCTTAGGACTGGTATCTCGAAAACATTTTCCATGTATTACTTTGTACAGCGTAACAAATCGGGTTATAACATGGCTTTTCTAAACAGTATGCTTCCGTAAAAGTAATACCCGATATTATTGGACCTGTTAAGCTGAAGAAAGGATTTTCTGTTCTTTATTATCATATATAAAACATACATAGCATAAAGTTAAATTCTCCCATTAATGTTGCTAGACGATTTTACATTCTATAATTACATATCAAAATTAATAATCCAAAAATGGCTAAGTTTAAGGCAGAATCCATCGTTTAAATATAATAGCATATGAGATTAAGGATTGTAAAATCAATTAAAATCGTTAGTGTTAGGATAACTAATACAATTTGTTGACTTGATTTTGTTGATATGTTAAATGAAATTGTAAGATAAATAATGATCTGAATAAATATGGTTCCGGTTTATTCTGATCATAAATCTTATTATTTTATTTAATATATAAGCTAAGTCAAGTTAATACTACTACTATTAATGTTATGATTTTTAAACAATATATTTTGCTTTTAACCTGACCACATTTTGGATTATTAATTTGGATCTATGATTGTAGAACCTGAAGAGAATTAATTAAAAAGAGTATTCTTTGTTCATATATTAATGTTTTAATATCTAGGTTCAATAATAAAATATGCACTAATTAAGTAATAATCATTAAGTTATTATTATATTAGGCTAAAGGTTACCGTTAGAAATACAAAAAAACTTTTAAAAGTAATTTACAAGATGAAATATCTCATCACTTTTTACATTTGAAAAATAAAAAAAACTTGGAAATATGCAGTGTTTGGACTTCACCTTTCTGTTTTATTACTTATTCTTATCAAATGAGTTGAATAACTGTAGTCACTATACATTTCATCCATGGATTATAAGTTTAGATGGTGGTTGGAGGTAGTCGTCAGGAAACCCTGTACCCGCGGCTCGGATAGCTCAGTAGTAACGTCTCTGACTGTGAAGCTGGGTGACACGAGATTAAAATCCGCCAGGGAGCACCAGTTCCCTCAAGATTACAGGTACACCTTGCTGACGAAGTGCCAAGTAGCACGAAATCCGGGTACAGGGTTTCCTGACGACTACCTCCAACCACCATCTAATCTCACAATAGTGCACGCAATGTCGAGTCACCTAGGCTGGTGGCCACATTGCAACATGGTCGATAGCATTCGATCTGCACTAATAAGGACTAGACACACATGACATTGATCGCCACCCAGTGATCAATCATTTGTGACGGATTATGAGTACAAGTTTATTTCCTCCAATTACATATCTAACTTTTTTTTTTTAAAAACTCGCTGAGTCTTCATTCTTCGGTGGTAAATAAATTTTCCGTCTACACTTACAATGTTTGATCTACTAAAGTTTGAATAAAATCAAATTACTGCACTACAAATTGCTATCCTTTAATTTCTTAATAACCACTACAACGAAGGCTAATAATGCAATATTTATAATTGTAAATTTATAGCAAAACGACTACTAAAACTTATTCATCCTTATATTTGAATTAGTTTAGGGATTACTCTCGACAGTTTTGATCCTTCTCACATAACTTGTCACTTGAACTACTAAGTCTGTTTCTCTATTTATCTTATTTCTAATAATATCTAAAAATCAAGACAGCAAACTGCTATATTCTGTCACTATTAGTATTCACAATTAAAAGTGTCAACTTCGAGTATTTTCCATCTGCATACCATTATCTTTTTCAAATAGCATACTAACATTGGTGATGCATGATATACTTTTCAGAGTCAATTGTTATACTTATATTTTAGAAATATTTATTTGGTGCTATCTAACTTTCCTATGATTATTAATGTGCTCACATATTCGTTAATTATCATAATGCGAAATGGATTGCATACGGAGTTCTTTTAAAAAGAAAATGCGAATTATGATTGAATTGAATCGGTTAGGAACGTTCGAATTCAATATATATTATGTTTGTATGTAATCACGAAACCTGTGATAGGATATTATGTATGCAGTGTCACATTAAAGAGTATTTTTACTACAACTCTAAGCACATATCCTTTGTTTGAGTGTTACGTCTATAGATTAATGTTGAGTTAGTTATTGACTAAATCCATTTTTTTTATTGTTCGGCTGTATTCCCAATATTTCTTGTTTATTTTCAGATTGGTGTTGGAATTTACTACATTCTTTGAAAAAGTTGTTTCTGATCTAAGCCAAACCTGGCATGTTATATTAGTGTAAGCATCACTGTTTTGATTTAATTTCTAGTTTTTTTTTGGTAGGTTTTCTTATGTTAACTAAATCTTAATTGGCTGTTCCGTAGTATTGGAAAGTATCACAAAACCTCTTATCACATGTATCACATACATAGGCACTTATTCAGCATCATTTTGATGACTAAGGAGAAGTCCAAGAACGGTTAGATTGCATCCTAGGATCAGTCATTGACTTCATTTATTTTTTGAGCTTACCTTGTCGGATGATACAGTTTTTTTGTGGTAGTTTACAAACTTTCTCCAATTTGTGCAGTGGTGTAATATCGGTTGTAGTAGCCTATATGGATCCCTTCATTTTCTTCAAAATCTTGAATGTGGTATTTTTTCCCTTCACTTTCGATTGATTTTTAACTGTTTCTTTATATTGTTCATTCAGCATAATTAAATCTATTCTTGTTGATTTCTCGTTGTTGTGTTGACTGGAAATTTGACAAGTTAGTCTGGGAAATACCTGTGTTTACTCTCACCTATTTTTGTTCCTGTCAATTTGTTTATCGATTTTCCGAATTTGTGGACTTATTCATCGCTTTCTGTCCAGAAATTATTATGACTCGTTTGATTGCAGTATTATGAATTAGATATCATTGTTCTACTTTGTTTATTAAGATACTGTTCTCATAATAATGCAGTAGAAATGAAAGGATTTTTCCATGTACAAAATTAAGATGGAGTAATTTAATGTGTAAGGGATCATACGGGTATATGAGTCGCTATCTGGACTCATTAGCTATGTGGATAATGCGATGGCGTTTGAAGCGAAGAGTGATCTGTTTGATTCCCCAAGGTGAACATCAACTCCGGGATGCAGGTAGGTTCAGCTGAGTTCCAAATTATAAGATAAGATAGCAAGTTGTTTTCTAAACATGAGGCCAAACTCATGTTAGAGTCTACTGTAGTCAAATAAATATCTATTCACTCATGGTAATTAATATATCAAATTACTTGAATTTCCAACGTGCAGTTTAAATTT
This sequence comes from Schistosoma margrebowiei, assembly GCA_944470205.2. Classification (NCBI taxonomy): domain Eukaryota; kingdom Metazoa; phylum Platyhelminthes; class Trematoda; order Strigeidida; family Schistosomatidae; genus Schistosoma; species Schistosoma margrebowiei. The sequence goes on along the minus strand of OX104028.1, from coordinate 64,539,227 downwards.
AAAGACTATCTCTACAGACAAATGATGTTACAGTGAGATCTTCGTTGGGTCTTCGAAAAGAATTTTATAGTCAACCGGGAGGACAATAACCTTAGAGACACAATCAGTAAATTTTATTTTTCTGAGGGATATACGGATGATGCCTTTAACATCTATAACGGTAACAGTGATCTTAATCAAATATTACAAGAGTTCAACAATTACCACTATTCGACCACGTTCATAATAAAATCGGAGTTGAGGTTAGAAATTCATTTTTTTGATATTTTATTGAAACGAAGACCAGATGGGCCCGTACGATGATCGATATACAGAAAGCCAACCTGGTACAGGAATTATATGAACTTCCAGGGTTGGGTGCCGTTGAGTATGAAGGGAAATATAATCCATTCTCTATCCTCAAGAATATGCACAGAATCTGACAAACACTTCTGAAGAATGGTTTTCTGCCCAGGCTCACTAATTACTTATTTTAACACATCGATATTGGTACAAGGAGGCACCAAATACATATGCGCCACACAAATCTCATTTGATATGTGTGAGGGCTGTGATACTGCCCGGCTGCCCAAACTGAAGCAGGCTCATTAATAATAGCCTGAAACCAAAACGTCAAATTAAAAGTACTCTCACTGTACTGGGAAAAGTTTTATTGATGAACATTGAACTTGGGGGAGATACGACTATGGAGATACTTTAGAACAGAATGTTTAGATCCCCGAGAAAAATATCTGATTTATCGGACCTCCGAATTCTTTTTCCTAGTAAAAAACTAATTCAGGGAAGTGTCAAGGGTAAACTGCTGTTTTGAGCCACCTCAGTGGGCACCCGGGCAGTATCACAGCCCTCACACAAATCAATGATAACTGCTACTTGGCCTCACTGCCATTGCGTGGCGCATATGTATTTGGTGTCCCCTTGTACTAATGTTTATGTGTTCAAATAAATAATAAAATACTTGCTTTTGTGGTGCAGGTAATGTTGTCTACAAGCCTGTACTTTTTAAACGAATATCAGAGCACTACTATACATGACTTTAAAGGGGAGCGCAAATTAATCAACAGCTCAATCGTTGAATACGTGGTCAACTCGAGTCATATGCCACCAAGATCATCTATAAAGTTATAAGAACTGGCCTAGAGAAGTTTTTGATGAGCAATTTGTAGAAAGCTAAAGCTATATCAATCTATAATTTCAAGCCCGACTTCTCTGTACAAAAGAACTATACTCGACCCTTTGTTCTTCCATGGTTTTAATGCCCCTCCTAATCTTACAAACTGTAGGTGGTCATTATTATCTTAGTCTTCACCTTCTTCTTTGTAAAGTCGACAGTTGGTTTCGGCACTTATTATTTAGATTATTACTTCCAAACTATTACGCAACCTTATTTCTTGATAATTTTGATTACTTTTCTAAATGATACAGCACCCATTTTATTCAGTACCTGGAAAACTTTCAAAAACTTTAATTACTGTGAATTAACATTCATTTATAGATTTATTTTATTTAATACTTGATATCTTTTGACAATTTTTGACGACTTTATTATACTACACTACTACTACCCAACACCACTTCATCTTCATAGACTTTTACATCCGATACTTAAATACGTTTGACTATCGTTGATAATCTTTTGACACTCCTCTATTTTACAGTAGACTACTTACTATAAAAATAACTTACACAAATGATTGCATGGCTTAAGAAAACGATATCGGCGGAAAAAAATTTCTCCACGGAAATATCTCCAAAAGGCATTTACTTTTTTAAATGATATTCGATAACTATTTACATTTGTCCTTAGTGTAATTATATTATGAAATTATTATTATGAAACTGTGATGCACTTTGTGTGTTTGTATGTATGAATTGGTTTTATTTTCTGGCATGTGCACTTTGTTTTAGAAGAAAAATAAACCGATATAGTACACTCAGATTAGCAAACACTTTTGTAGCATAATTTATGCATATAAAGTCTTCGTTTTTTTTAAAGTTTCTTATGACCGATCGTCTTCAGTGATATAGTTAATGTTTAATGATGAAACGTGCCATATAATTAGTGAAACAAAATATGATAATCCATGCATATGTTGAATATATTAGTATATTTCATTAACCCAACGTTAAACATGATCATATTAGAATATTCATTAGCTGCGAATTTTCCCTGGACCGTCCGTTTTCTCGTAAATTTCCGTCACATCTTCCTTACTTAAAACCTTTTATTCATCCTTTTATGATGCTTTAAATCTCACTAATGAATGGTTTTACGATTCTGCCCCATCAGTAAACGAGTTTCTTCTACCTTTGGCATTAAGCTAAGTTTATAATTAATTACTTTGTAGTGACCGGAGTCATACGTGTCCAGTTCTTTGGTGCTGATCGTATTCTTCCGATCAAGTTGAAGTGTCCACTTCTTTGAGTGAAGCGACATTGTGCACAATGGCAGGATGTTAGGTGGTTAGTGGTTGTTGGTATGAGACTCTGAATATAAGTTTCATGCCAGTTATCACTCGTCACCAAGGTCCATCTACAATCTTGAAGGATTTAATGCTTCTTGTAGGATATGAACCTACGTACATGAACAAACATGACATTCGTCACTACCTAGTGATCAGTCAGTTATAAATATTTTTGTCCTATCAGGTATTGGATAGCTAAATACTTGTGTCCGTGATCCGAGTTCAAATCCCACAAGTAGCATCTATTCTGAATATTACAGGTGCTCCTCGGCACGAAACCTCGATCTAAAGTTTTTTGCCAACCACCTGTTAATAAAACTAAGTATTTGAGATAAGTAAAAACTTTAGTTACTTCCTTAAAATCCTTCTCAAGGCTTGTTTTTCTTTATAGAATACCTGAGCTTACTTTGTATTGTTTCCTGTTTAATACCATTTTACTCAATCAAATTCACCAATTAAATTCTGTGCAAACGTAGTTCTTAAGTACAGTTCTCGTAAGCCAAAAAATCTTATAATTCGTTTATGTAACTAACTATAGATTAATTATGTTAGGCACATTGAGTTTGAGAATAACAGTTTATAACAATAGAATATGAATTATTAAACGGCTTTTATAGTTACGATGTGTAAACACAGTTTCCGATGTGTGTTTTTTTGAAAAAAAATTATTTACGTGTTAATATTTATTTTGTTGGTGTGTTTTTGACGATTTTTCTTGTTTTTCTGGTAATTTAAGATTCTTTTGCATATACATTTCTCACATATTAAATAAACTTTATTTATTATGTTTATGATTTTATTTCCAGATGTATTTCAGTATCTGTGGTGTTATCATTTTGTTGGATCGTTTTATTACGATGTTGTGCATCAGTTATGGTCTGGACTACATTCATTCTATTTGTCGCCCTGTTTTCTTTCGGTAATTATTGTCTTTGATTTAAATAAGTAATTTTTGTCATACTCTTGTCTAATTATTGTTATTCATAACAAAGAGACAGTATTTTCATGTTTGTTCTTTTTAACTTAGAAAAAAATTATCTACGTTAAAAATTAGTTAGTCCGTTCTTAATAGCGATTGTTTAGTTAAATAATGATCATTATATGATCAATTAAAAGATTTTGTTTGTATGTAAACAACTGTAAGCTGTATATTCTGCTTTGTTTTTGTCAAATTTGTGGATTCAAAATGATATCACTTGGAAATTCCCATATTAATCCGTATTTATCAAAGTCAGTATGCCATGTGTTTATTTCTAAACATTATCTTCATTTCTTTTCGGTTAGTTAGTTAGTTATCACGATAGTAATTTTGACGTATGATCGCCGTTTTCATTCGATTTATACGTTATATATATATATATATATATATATATATATATATATATATATATATATATAGCATGGAAATAGATCAATGTACGTGTGTACAATCAATTTTGTTTCCATTGATTTCACAATACCTCAAAGTATTATTACTGGTAAAGAAATAATTCGTGATATCGATTTCATACTTTGTATTATTATTTGCTTATGCACAGTATTTATCTAGTTCCGAAATGGACTCATGATTCTGTCGGTGAAATGATAATGGCATATTATCATTTATGTCTATATTCTTAGTATTCAAATAGTTTTAATTTTTGTTGTTGTAGAATTATACCTTTATCAAGTTATTCATTAATAAATAAATTGTATAACATAAATATTAAATGATTTCAATGATCATTTTTCATAAAGATATTATTATATTAAATTACTGATCAATTTCAATATATTCTTTAATACAGTGTTTACATTTTAGTCAGTATGTTAAAAAAAAAACAGATTTTTGTAATTAGCATTACAAGATTCTTTTCTAGATATTACTGGTCTCCTTGTATATAGAACAACACATATCAGCGAACAATTGCTTTCAATTAGATCATCATCAGGCTTTACTCTAATATACATGAATATTTATACGAAAATGTTAAACCAATCAAGGCAATATGGGTCAATAATCACAATGAAATAGAATAGGTCACCACATATAATAAGTAAAAATACAAGTTGATAGTAGTAACAATAATAAAACACAACAAAAAAAGTCTTATCAATAGTTAAACGTTGGAAATAGAAGGTCAAACGTGGGTAAATAGACTTGGAATAGTCATCACAAAACATTAAAATTATTACGTAATAAGATGTGTGTAAATAATTAGATAGTGAAGAATACAAACAGAAAGAGGAGGAAACTTACAAACAAATAATGGATGTGAAAATAAGGTTAATGATAACAAAAATAGAATAAAATAAATAAGTAATAATAACGAAACCTAAAAAAAATCGTTTGTTAAGTTACAACTGGCCGTAGAAGGTATAGGCGGGTTACGAATTTCTTCCGTACACATAAATTGGGGTTACATGTACGAACTCCTATGGCTTCAGCTATATGTATATAAACAAAATTACCCACTCATATAACTTATTATTGAAAGTATTTAACTTGTAAACATTAAGATGTAATTATTCACATTATTTTACTGACTTTTTTGAAATAATTCAAAGTTGAGTACACAAAATATTCATTTAGTTTCATCTTAAATTGTAATTTTATTGGATCATTTTTTGTTCTCTTTCATTGTATTATTGTAATTATGAAGTTTGTCAAACTATCATTTTTTAGTTTTTATCATGGAATTTTTTTTTACTTTTAGGTACTGGGTTTTGTTTTTATAGATGGAGTGTATTACGTAAAACAACTGAGGGTTCTCATGACCTTGAATTCTCTTTGGATATTGCTTCGTATTTCCGTTTAGCATCAACATGGCTTGCATTAGGTTAGTTATATATTTTATAAAATTTTTGTTTTCTTAAGTCCGTGAGGGACTTTAACCAAAGTTTGCAAGGCATCTTGCAAATTTGGTCAGAACTCTTGAGTCACTAACATCTAACTAATCGAATAATCGAATTACCTTTAAGGATGGTTCGATTTGATGTAAATTGTATGTTAAATCAGTTAGTTCGCTTAATTTCAATGAGATGTTTTCAGGTGCGTTTTTGTTGGTATGATTCAGACGTTTTCATATTCTTTGACCAATAAGTAATACCTTTTTTCACTTGTAGGAATTATTTTTGCTATTCTACTGGTGATCATACTTCTAATATTAATATTTTTACGCAAGCGTATTCGTGTGGCTATTGCAATATTAAACGAAGCAAGCAAGTATGTTTACTTGTGCTAAAGTTTCTGTTATTTATTTCCGCTGACAGATATAATTTAACATTTTTCCCCTTTTAGTTTAAAAAAGATATAGAATTATGATAAATAATAAAATGAATATGGTCTATAATTTTTCCGACATATTTCTTTCAGAGCAGTTTCAACTATGACATCTGTATTGTTTTGGCCAATACTACCGTTCATTCTTGAATTGATTGTTATTGCTCAAGTTTTATTTGTGGCTATTTCATTGCGAACAATATCTGATCCTGTTGGGACTAAAATTATGAATGATGATCCTACCGTAACTCCGGGATTTGGCGATAAGGCTAGAAATGATATAAGAGAAATTTTTCAACTTATCCCATGTGATCCTTTAGTAAGATTAATTATATATGCAATGTAATACATGCTTTCTTTTGGTTCATTCATAGATTCTTCAAAATGATTTATACTAGTGTGTTACAGTATGAGATTTAAGTTTATTAGAATAAAATATTTGTGTGCTTTATTTTATTTATCACAACCTAATATTATTGAAATAGATGATCGTTCGCTCCATTTTTTTATACGTCTTAGTAATTCAGTAGTTGGTCCTGCTTGATTGAGTTTATGTTAATTTTGTGCGACTGACCGTCGGTGTTTGATAAATTTTGGCACCCATCAAATAATAAAAATGGTACACCGAAATCCCGCACATGAATCAAATGTCCTGTGTGCCTGTTAAATGTCATTTCGTTGTTTATCTATCCCATAGTCCAACACTTGTTGTCCGCAATAGACTTTATTAATCTTTCGCCGTGATCTGAGACTTAAGATGTCACAATTCAATAAGAAGATAAGTACAATACTGGTAATCAAGCGGCTTAAGATAAAAATTATGAATGTGCTTTAGAGTATTTGTTCAACTTGAAACACTTCACTACAACATTTATTTCTATTAAATTAATGCTTATTAAAAATTTATTTGTATTCTTTACCATAACATGTCAATGACAAACATTACTTTTTTCTATTTTTCGACCAATTCGTTTTATTGTAGCAAAACAATTCAGCTGGCAAAGCTTGTCGTTTTCTGTATTATGGAGACCGGAAGTAAGTTATTGTATGATAATCTAAGTTAGCGATAGAGTACTGTTAAGTGTAAACTCAGATATTCACCCAGTGTCTTGTCTACGACGGGTCACCATGGTTTTCCTATACGTTTTTCTCTCGTTACCACTGTCAATCACACACAGGATGTCTATTATTTTCATTACTGATAAACAGTTAATTGAAATTTCATCAGTCGAAGTTTCAAAACACAATTAACTTGTAGTACTTCTCGTAGTTCATTCCGTGATGTTTTATGTTACAATATATTGAAATATTCAAAGAATTAATGATTCGATCTTGACATCTCGGTTAATTAACTCTATATTTAAACTAGTGAGACTACAATTATGCCAAGGGATTTTTTTCATGCAATAAATTTGTCTAATCAATGAAACTCCGCTTTGTATGATCGTCATAAAATTCATTGTCTTTAAATGATACATAGTTTATTTATTTATTTAAACACATAATCATTGTTACAAACAGGCTACTCTCCAAGCTTTTGATCTACAGGTCCAATCCACAAGGTAGTGGAGCAACGTAAGAAGATACAGTCCCATAGTAGCCGGTGACCAACAATTGGTTTAGACACCATTTATTCCTTCAGGATCCTGGAGCCTATGTACACCACTGGTTTGAATCAGGTTTTCCCCAATTCTCCTAGATGGACCATGAGTTTCCACCAACCCAGTTAAGGCGCCGAACGTCCCTGGCAGTGACTGTATACGCATGGCCTTGTGAGAGCATTTCGAGGGGAGAGCTGATTCTCTCCATCCTCATAGTATATTAATACAAATTGATATATATAGTCTTTGATACTAAACTTTTTCAATGCACCTTTAATGTATTTAGATAACAAATAGTTACTGTGTTAAGATCACAATCACAGTTCTTAAATTAAATTCTACTTCACACAATCACATACATATTTATACTTTTTTTGCTGTGTTTTTTTCTATTTTAGATATACTATCTACCTACAATTCTTCAATTTGTTCATGTTTTTTTGGTTAATCAATTTTGTCAAATCCTTAACACAAATGACTTTAGCAGGAACATTTGCTGAATACTACTTTTCGTCTCATAATCAAAAATCAGCGTCAAAATGTCCATTATTAACAAGTCTATTTCGATCAACCTTTTATCATACTGGTTCATTAGCATTTGGATCGTTTCTAATTGCTTTATTACAATGGCTACGTGTTACACTTGAATATATCAGTGCAAAATTGAAGAAAGCTAATAATCCTGTTACAAATTTTCTCTTGAAATGTTTAAGTTGTTGTTTTTGGCTACTTGAGAAATTTCTAAGATTTCTTAATAGAAATGCTTTTATTATGGTAAGTTTTTATTTTCCGGTAATATACTGAATGTTTTTGAAATATAGTTCAATGAGTTTCAATTATAATACGTCCGTACTTAGTCATGAACACATCAATATACATTCTCTTTTCTAATGTTCACATAATTAATTATCCTTTTGTCTTTCTTCCTATTCATTTGCTGTCAACTATGTTGATTTTAACTTATGAAAACGTTTATGCGTTATTTACAATCTATTTATTATTTATTCGAAGTGATTTTTTCCAGATATTTACATAATTTGCAATTTAGTGTGTAAATGTAGTTTGCAAAATCTACATTTGATCAGTAGTTTAAATGTTAAGCATGAATCATAGAGCTAAATTTTAAAAGATAACGTTGTGATGACCGTAGTTTACGAGTGTGATACAATACTATAAGTTGCTTGTGAAAGCGGTTGCAAAATAAATTTACTTAGATAACTCGACTTCATATATGTTTTTTATACCCTCGTTCTACCTGTTCATATTAAGAATTATATTATCATGTTTTGTTTTTATCGACCTATTTGATTATAGCACAGATACACATATACATGGATAGGTTGTCAAACATTTCGAAAATAAATTGATCATAGCTTTTTAATCGACTTTGTGTCTAAAACGTTTGGGTTAGTTTATTTATTTAAACACATAAACAATGGTACAAGGAGGTACCAAACAGATATGCGCCACATAAATCATTCGATATATGCGAGAGCTGGGACACTGCTCGGATGCTCTACCTGAAGCAGGTGGTTTTCTTCGAGTTTTTGACCTAAAGGTTTAATCCAGAAGACAGTGGGGCAGTGTAAGGAGATGCAGTCCCATAGTATCCGGTGACCAACAGTTGGTTCATACTCTACTTGTTCCTTTAGGACCCTGGAGCCCATGTACACCATTGGTTTGAATCAGGGTTTTCTAACTCCCCTAGGTGGACCCACAGTATCCACTAACGCGGTTCAAACTCCGGATATTCGTTTTTCGTCCTCTCAACTTATTAAACAACACCTCTGCCGCGGGAAGATAGTGAGTCGGACTACCCTGGTGGTGGCTGTATACACGTGGTCATATGAGAGCATTTCGAAGAGAGCCGACTTCCCGCAATCTCGGCTGTACCAGGATTAGTTTTACTGCAGAATCCTTCGTATGATTGTGTATTTATGTTTTGCAAAAGATGAAAGAATTTAACTGTAGTATATTTAGTAAACTAGCGATGCCAAAATTCATCGACTGGTATCGGATATTAACAATTGTGATCATTCATTTTTAACATAAGTAAAGATTATTGGATTGTAAATTTGAATATAGGTTTTCTTTGTTTTGTTTACATGTTTTGTATAATGTTTATCAGTGTAATTACAAAAAAATCGTTTGCAGCTAGGAAATTTTCCATTTTATCGGTTCATAACATTTTCTTGATTTCTAAGTTTATTCTTACATTTATGATTATTGTGGCCTGTAAAATCTATGGTTAGTTTATGGTTTGTGTGTATTTTCTTTCATATATGTACACGTTAGAATACCTTTTTCTTGCATAAAATGTAAACATTCCAAATAACTTTTAATGCACTGTTCGAGTCCATTTTCAACTTTTTGATACACAATTAAATGATTCAGCTTTCTACTTATTGAAATCAAAGTATTAAAACATGACTGACGAGTGTTATTGACGTACATTTCGTGTTTTGTTCTGAAAACGTTAAGATATTATTATACTCAGCAGTTACCGATAGTATATAGGGGTTTTTCTAGAACTATCTAATTGATGATTTAACATCCAGTATTGTAGATAATTATGTAGTTTGTCGTTTAATCAGAAATAATAGATTGTTCTATGCTTTCATCCACATACTTTGTTTAAATTGCTACTGCGTTATTATGGATGTACAACAACTGTGAATTGATCATAAATTGAATATCGATTAATTGAATGTTCATTCTTATTTGGTTTACTAGAATCTAGAAAAGCTTTAAGATTTTATTTCGAGCGTGAATTTTCTTTAACATCACAATCAATAGGTGTTAATGAAAATCAGTTTATAATAAGTTTTTTTTGTATTTTCAAGTTTCTTTAATTGTCCCTAATCAGATACTTTGCATGCATATGAACTGTAAAACAAGAATTATTATTATCGATATGCTTCACTGTAAAATATACAAAAGTAAACTTTCGAAGTGAAAATAATATTTATCATAGTACTTTTTTTTCTTTATTTTTAAAAATTCCATTTAGATTGCTATCTATGGTCAAAGTTTTTGCTCGGCCTCTCGTTCAGCATTGTCTTTACTTGCGCGTAATGTAGTCAGGTACATGTATATGAACATAGTATATAAAATTTTTATTTAAAATAGATTCAATACATCCACATGTTTTGCAATTTAAACCTGTTCAATATAGTTTTATTTTCTTATTTTAAAGAAACCATTTTTTGTTCAATGAATCTTTACTATTTCATTGTTTTATCGTTTGTTTATATTTAGTGTCAATCACATTTATTTATTTATTTCATTTTGTAAATTATCTTTTAAATCCATCTCTTGTAAATTGTAGAATAATGTTAGAAATTGTAAATGTTTCCTTCTTTCTAAATAATATTTTTTCCCGAAATCTGTATTTACGATGTGTTTTTTTCAAGTTGACTGTTTTACTATCGACTACGTAGGGGATAGGCGCTATGAAATATTTATCAATATAATTTATATATCATAACTATAGTTATATGTAATTGAGAAAGTCCAGAAATATGTACAGATTGTCACAGATCACTTTAAACTTCAGTTATTTTGAGTAGCTTGAACATCTAAACTATCTGTTTCTGACATGTAGATATTTCAACAAGTTATCTAATTTTGTTTGTTTTAATACGTTATTAATCGCTTAACCTATTCAGGTGAGTTTCTAAAAGGTGTATAACCTTTCGTCGTACAAGTTATAAAAAACCCAATCAGAGATATCGTGGTTGTTGGCAATATGCAGCGAAAAGAATGTACATTATTTAGATGTCGATTTACTAAACTGTTAATTTTTAACTGCCGATTGCTCAATATTTATCGTTAGGTTCGGCCAAAAAGTATGAGACGGAAACTTGTTGAAATACTTTGTGCTGACAATTCTATGTTGTATTAAACATATGATATTGAATAATGCTTATAATAATAATCTGGCCGCTCATATTGGAATAACTAGTGTATGCTTTATTACTAAACACCTTTGTTTTAATCGATTACTTGTCTCACTAAATACAAATTAATTTCTAAGTGAAAATAATCAATTATTATGTCTCATGTTTGAAACCCATTCAATCCTCAATTTGGTTAGTAGGAAACGTGTAGTTTATTGGCTGATTTCACAAATGATTATTTGTATGATTGAAGAAAAATTAAGATAATTCATGGAAGAAAATTTTCTCGACGTTTGTTTTTTTGCACTGGATGTGTGCAAAACTTAGGTGACCTATTGTTTATATATATATATATCCTTTCTGCTGAAAACTCATCTGCAGTATTTTCAAGGGAAACTTACTGTTTATTCTGAAATTTTTTTTCATTCATAGCTTTTTCTCTTTATAACAGTTTGATAACGACTCTCATACGTAGTTTTATTATCTCTTGTTTTTCTATGCATAGATTATTTGTGGTCGATAAAGTGACTGATTTTATTTTATTTATTGGAAAACTTGTTGTTGTCAGTATTGTTGGTAAGTGAACATATTTGAATTTTATGTGAACATGGCTAAATAATATTTGAGTAGGGTTATTTTTTTACTGTACCATAACATTGTATTACTGGTTCATTTTAAGGTTTAATAAGGACATTTCCTGTACAGTTTTGTATCAGCGATGTGTGTAATGACAATTTTGCATAATACCAACTTTTTTGAATAAAAGTAAAAAGAATTCAGCGAAGAAAATTTCTTCACTGAAATGACACAATGGGTTATTTTAACTGTTTTGTTCTATCAATAATAAATATGCGAGAATGATAAGGTATAAATCTGATTGGTATATTTTTTGAAAATGTGTTCGGGAAAAAATTAACTTGTATTTGACATATTTTAAAAAGAAAGAATTAATTGTTGTTGATATCCTTCAGAAATCAGTTATTGGTTAGTTTGGTCATGAAAGATAGATAGTATTCATAATGATCATTAATACTTGAATCCGACTTTACCGAATAACGATTTCACTGCTTAAGCTGGTTTTAATAAATCGACCTTGGGATCTGTTGAAACAAGTTGTTAAAAACTTAACCAATAACAATACTATACAAATTTCTATTGAAAATAATTGTTGTATTTTTATAGTTGACCTTTATTTCATTCTTCGTGGTGGCCTTGTTTGGTCACCCGAATGTTTATCATCGTTAAGCGTAAGTGATTTCTACTATGACAATTCGAAATTTTATTTAATGTCTTCTGTGTATTAGCATGCTGTCAAGTCTCATTTAAAAATTTCTATGTTACGCGTATCATGCATGGATCTCACACAGTAATTTTCTGTGTTGTATTCATTGTTAGTTTATAAAATGCTAAATTTGAGACTTCATACCATGGTTTGTATCATTGTACAGTAATGGTTACTATCAATTCACAATGTTGTCTAAACTAATTCATTTAATCCATTCATTCTCTGGTGAATATAAAGAATAATACCATTAAAATTGTATGTAACCATTTCAACTAATAATATTTCGCCTTGTGTTACTAGTTATTTTTTCCTGTCTTTTGCCATCTAAAATGGATCATAATTTTTTTGAATTCAGGTGGTATGGCTTATGTCTATTTGGAAGGTATATTGTTCAAAGGGAATGACTTTCTAATTGATGCGTTTACTTCTAATCTTCATTATGCATTCGTGCCATTGGGTGTAAGTTACATCTTATTATTGTATTTGTTTATAGTTTCACTTTCTTATTTTTGATGTATTTTTAAATATTGCATGTTTATTTCATCTTTTAATCGGTTCAAGATTTCTTTCATCATGACGAATGTTTTCACTGTTCTTTTCTTTCATGAGTTCATACATAACACTGAGTTATTTTGTACATTTGTTGTATGTTGTATTGCTTGTTCGAATTTGGGTTTAGACAATAATTTCAAAGTTGCTATATTCTTGACATTTTGGCGGAGTTGTGTTCTCTGAACTAGATGGTTTAGTCGTGGAGCTTCCATCGTTCTTCTGAACAACATCATCAGCACGAAATTCAGGTAGAAGTGAAGTATTCGAATTTCTCCGCGTGTGGCTCACAGCCTGTTTTATAGACGTCCATCTTGATTGGTTATTGTTGACATTTAACCTATCATTGTTTACTCCTTTATTTTGATTGTATCTCCCATTTGTTTGATTTTTGGTCCTATATTTGTCCATAATTATTATGATTGGTTAATAAATTGAATCTATTTCAATGTGCTTGTTGATTGTAGATTAGCCTGAGTGCCAAGCTTCTAAAAATTCTCTGGTGTTTTTAGAATTATCTGTATTCAAGATCTCAATATTTCCCCAATCAAATGTATGTTCATAGTTGTTTACATAGATTGTCATAAGCAAGGATATATCATGACGTTTGGCCGCAAATTGATGTTCGTTCAGGCAAAAATGAATAGGGCATCCTCTTTGTCTACCAAAATCATTCACCCGATCTACAAACCTCCACTTGACATTTTTTAAAGCAAAATAAGATGTATTCATACATGTTCAGTCAGTCACTCATATGGACAATTTAGAGCCTAGCATAAATGTATATTAGCTCACGACGTCATACCACATCAATACAGCTTGAAGAAATTAACAAGATTACTAGTTAGATCGTTCATATATTAATAGCATCTGTGATAACGAGAAAGGCTAAACATTTAAAAAAATAGTTCGGAAAGAAGAGATGAAGAAATATTTTACCTCATTACTTAGAGGAAGGTAACGCATGAATAGAGCTGCGCGAGTATGAGAATACACGTCAGGTAATAAAAAAATAAAAAAGAACTTAATTAGTATTTGACTAAAAATAGTTTGTTCAAAGTGGTTTAGTGGGGGGGATTACGAAATCCTTGCTAGCATATTCTTTAATTTATGATAAATCATTACTTTTTGTTCCAACAAGTTATAATACATTATAGACCTAAGTTTAAGGAAATTGTTTTGTCGCTTACGTAATGTACACTATTTATCTTGATATATTGTTTATTTCATTTAGTTTACTGTAAAATGTGTTCCATATTCTTCTTGTTATACATTTTTAGATTATCATACTTGCATCTTACCTTGTGGCGTCATTATTCGCAAGTGTTTTTGAAATGGGTGTCGATACAATATTTCTTTGCTTTTGTAAGTACTTAACAACATTCTTTGTATTCTTAATTATTTTGTGGTCGCATCTTGTTACATAATTCCTTAGTTCATTAGTGTAATTATATAGTTTGGCCTTAAACACTAAAATAGGCGAGGATATTTCTCATTTAGTTAATTTCTGGATTTTCATCTTCGGTTGTTGAAAAAAAACCTTGACATTTGTCAATGTAAATTAGTTATTGTGCAGTCAAGTTCACTGGTTTCCTGTCTATCATCATATATGTACAACAATATCAAGTATTTAGTATCATAATAATGTCTTTCAAAATTACGTTGCAAATATTCTTATATGAGCCCCTCTAACCCAATACTTTCGTATGGTGACTCTACAACTACCGTAATAATGCGTAATATTTTCGCATATTATTTTGAATTTTTGACAATGTACGTTTTCTTAGACAAGTTGGTAAATAGTCATCGCTTAGTGGATTCCATCAAAGTATTACAATTTCACTCTAACTGGTGTGTTATTCATAAAGCTAAACCGATAACATAAAACTTCTATTTTCATTGATAGATAATCTTATCAGCAATACATTTTCCCAATATTATTTCCTTGTTTCTGTACAGTAGAACATACTGAAAGCAATGAAAAACCTGATGAAAATCCACAGTATATGAGTCCTTATATAATTCTTTATATTTGTAACCAATTTTGATATTATACTTAATCCCTAGATAAACTTAAGCAAGGCATTAACAATGTGATTGGCAGGATAAATTGAATTCATTGTGATTCAGTGCTTCTCATCAGCTGCAAAGAGCCCTAAATTACAGTTTTAACATACTTTATTTCGTTTACATAAAGTAAACTAAAGTATATTAACACTTTGTTTATTATCATATTACTACTTGTAGTATCAAACTGTTCGTAACTGACGAGAAGCCTTCAAGAAGAATAGATTCATTTTATTCTTCAGGTCTCCTTGTTATTTTCTTTAAGTATTTCAATCTGTTTAGTTGCTTTTTTGTCACACAATTTCTTAAATCACATCTCAATCATCATTTAACTGTTTTTTGTTTAGCTGAATGTATTGACCAGTTATATAGTTCCTCTTAAATTCAGGAACACAAGTGTTTCTACTGATTCTAGGGGGGATTGGATCCTTTCTGTTTAGGGATTTTTTGGTTGCTTCTGTCATTTTTAAATAAAACAAATAATCCATCACCATTGTGGAAGCCTTCTAGTTGGATGTGCAAAGTGGAGTCTCAGTTTTTGAGAGCTATCATCTATATTAGCTGTTGATTTTTCACCTTACGTTTTGTCTCGGTTATGATTTTGGGGTTAATATTTTCTTCCTAACTCTCTTCCGTTAGTATTTTGTTCAGGACTTCTCTCGTTGATATGCAATACTCAAAGCACATAATCCTGTATCTACAAGATTCAGTTAAATTGCTTTGGAAATCACTTCTCATCCTTCAGAAAGAAGTGTTTTATCAAATTAACTTGTGTAATTATCTAATTCGATCATTGCATATGTTGGTCACTTCAAGAATCTTAGAATTCTCATCATCTTTGATAAGATGACTGTTGACAATAAGTTCGTTCGATATATTACAATGTGAACAGATTATTTTGAACTCAAATTTACAATCTATTTAATTAGGTGAAAATATTAGAATTAAATTATAACTAATATGGTACTCTTTTCAAAGTAGACTATTAATTTCATCAATGAATAATCATTATTACATTTTTTCAATTTTATTTTCATTATTTTTTATATAGTGGAAGATTTAGAAAAGAATGACGGATCTGCTGAAAGACCATATTATATGAGTAAAAATCTTATGAATATTTTAGGAAAACGAAATGCTCAATTATCACAAGTGAAACAAGCTATTTAATAATTATTTTTGTTTAATGTGCCTTCATTACACGTCATAGTTTGTTTTGTTTTTAATTTTGCACAAAATCTTTGTGGAAAAAAAATTACAAATAGAAATACAACCAATCATATTTCATTTGCATTTTACTTTTCCCGCCAAACATTATTGACTTGCTTTATCACAATCTCTTACCGTAATATTCACTCACTGCTTTATTTGTCTAGGTACTATAATTTCTCAGAAATAATCTTTTGTTCCCTACTTGGTTTTTCTTCCCAGTAACTCACATTTTTATTATATTATTTCGCTTAAAATCTGTTACGCAAGTTGTTTTTTTCGTTTTTTTTTTAAAAATCTGAAAATAAACATTTAGTTTACTGATCTGTTATGTTTTATAATACTGATTGATATGAATAGTTAGGGGTTATTGTTATTCAAATAGTGGGTGATCTTTTCAATTTTACAAAGAAAAACGGTATTGACTATTCGGAGTGTTCACTTTTTCTAAACACCTTTAATACTTCACATTCTTTTATTTCATAGAAAAAAAAGCGTTTATAAAATTGTGGTTGCAATGTAGCATTGTATAACCTGATAATGATTGTGTTGTAATCTGTCAAAGAAGTTTCTAGAATTGGGCTCATATAATTCGTGTAATCCAGATGTAATAACTAATTTCTCATGAACGTTTGTAGACTGGGTACATTTAATTGATATGAATTAGTCACGTTTGTAATGAAGTCACTTATCGGAAATAATATAGAAATATAATCATGACTTGTTATTTAAAGAGAAAATTACTGTCTGCTATTTAAAAAAAAGGAAGTGGTATATCATTTTCGAGACTACAAATCTCTAAGTTCTCAGTCAAATTTAATTCATCCACGTTTTCATTATGTTTGACATGCCGA
This sequence comes from Schistosoma margrebowiei, assembly GCA_944470205.2. Taxonomy (NCBI): domain Eukaryota; kingdom Metazoa; phylum Platyhelminthes; class Trematoda; order Strigeidida; family Schistosomatidae; genus Schistosoma; species Schistosoma margrebowiei. The sequence goes on along the minus strand of OX104028.1, from coordinate 64,522,036 downwards.
TTGTCGTAAAAATCCAAAATAGTCATACAACCTTTGTGAAGACTATCTCATCATTATTATTTGATATTACATATACGTTATTACGTAAATATATGATTGCATTTTAATCGAAATGTAAGGTATTTCGCTGAACGTATATAAAAACTAATTAACTTACTGTAAGTACTTATATATAAAATAAGTCAAAAAAATTATAGTATCTAGTTTTATTTTACAGTGTTGTAAGTGTATTAAATTTTTACTCTGATGAGCAGTTAAATTTCTATGAAAACGTTCATATGCTTTAGGTTCATACTTATAATCGAGAATATTTGCTTACTTACAAGTAGTATAAAATAAGTAAAAGTATTTTATATCCAACCTTGCTATTCAACAGATCTTTGTCAAATATACAATCTTAGATAAAATAGTTAAATCCTCGTTATAACACACTGTTCAATGTTAAATAAGATATACTATGGGGATTTTTTAAGGTAGGGAATAAGAGAGGAAAGCACACCAATTTCGCGATACTTCCGTGTAGTTATCTGCAGTTATAGACATTTACATGATAGTGTAGTGAACAAGAATACGGGTGGCGACAAACGGATGTATCTAGCACAACAATTACAGACTATCTCAACAAAATCCGAATACCATACAGTAAACCGTCAATTTGCAAAATATTCATGCATCAAACCAAACTGGACTGTTTCTGTTGCAAACACCAATCCATTGTTCATGCATTTTCTTACAAATTCCATTGTGTTCTCGCTCTACCTTTCTTGATCTTTGCCGTCTTCCGCTGCTAGACATTACGTTGTTTTAACGCACGTTATATACTACTTATATCAATGTAAGTACCTCACACCACAATAGTACCTTTTTCTAGTAGTTGCTATTATCGTTATTGTTTGTAATATACAGGTAGGAGTTTCTATATTTTATTTCCAAATCACTAATTACAAATAAATATGTATATCTGAATGTTATATCATTCAATTTGTTAACTATTTACTTCTAGCTATCTTACGTATGTGACTTGATGATGGCTTACTTCTGATTTATGCTCGGTCAGTTTTTTTTTATTGTACCTAACTGCTTTTATCTTTTAAGTGAATGTTGTTATAATGTATTTTTATTCTTACATAAGTGCTGAATGTACTACTAATTTTTGTAAAATTTAAACAAATTGTGTTTTAAGAATTCTCGATGATCACATAGTTATCTAAATGTTCAAATGTACTCATGATATATGTTATATTAACATTGTGTTGTACTCATTTGTTTTATTGAGTGAGTATGTTTTTTAATTTACTCACTCTCATGAATCGCTGACATGAATTAGTTTTTCATATTGTTTTTTAATTGTTGTTTGAAGCAACTAAACTGTCTTAAATTACACACAAAAGGTTTCGATTTCGTTGTTTGCCATTTTTATAAATTATATACGCTTGTCAAATATGAAGAAATGTTTAGTGTATGGGGGTAAACTGTGTTAAATACACCCCTATATAACTTATTTTTATCTGATCTTTAAACGTGTCATTCTAATCTGGTCACGTTCTTTGTATGACGTTGTTTACAAATACATTTCCCTTACATATATTATCACGTATGTAAACTGTACTTGTATATGTCTGTTTCCTTACTTCACCATATATTTTGGATTATCATAAACGCTTTATGTTAGCTAGAAGTGCCTTTACGGTCACTTCTTCTTGTGCTGTGGTCTTATGAAAGCACCAGATAGATTTTTTCAAAACAACTGGCTGGTTCTCAGGTATATTTGTACGTCTGAAAAAGCATAAGGCTATCGAGCGTAACGGATCAGATATAAGAGTTAGATATTGTACTGAATCAACATTTCATTACAGGTGCACAAGTAACTATGATTTTGAGTAAAATTATAAGAACTTTGATTAAAAGCCATTAATGAGTACAAGACATTTCTTTTCAATCAATTCGTAAGAGCATCTTAAAATGAAAATATCCCCTGCATTTCGCATTATGACACATTCATAATTGACTCTAAAGCCGTCGCAAACTTTTCTAGTAGTATTTTTGTGAACAATGATATATAGTTCAGAAGTCAGGTATGTGACTAGTAAATCTATACATTCTATTTGATTTATCTCAAAACTAGTAAAGCTGTAACCTCTCTTTAAGTTCTTGAATAGATATAGAGTAGACTGCAAATCCAGATGCAATAAGATTGAACCATACCCTTTTTAGGACGTGGAGAATAAAACAATCAAATCTTCAAAATACGAAATAAACGATCTTTTACATCTACTGATCCAGTCCAATTTGCAAAAATATCTAGTTAAGGGATTCGTAATTTATCATTAATGAAACTATCTTATGCTAAATCACTGAATAGATTATTTTATTAAATCTTGGGGACCGGAATGGTTTTCTGCTATTCTGTGAAATCAAATCACTTCCATTTGTTTGGTGCATTGATGAGTACATCCATAAAAAGCTTGTGAATATATCCCGTTTCAGTGGTGAAACTATTTGGAAAAGAAGTTTTTGATCATCGGTTGTATTGAACATATCTAATAAACAACCGTTCCTTCAGATATAATGCCGCTGATTACCTAGATCTGTTTAAATATTATTGATATGAAGGGACATTCATAAGTAGCAAAAAGTCAGTTGGTGGCAATCAGAAGTGACTCAAATATCATGTGCATTTCATATACATATGTCACAACAATTATCTATCCAATTCAGTGGGTCATTAGCAAACCCAACATATATCTATGGGACTTTTATCACAGCAATTTTACCGTTATTGTTCTGTGTTCCCTGTTTACGTTTTTCTTTCTACAGTTGTAAATCATTATGATTGCGCGGTAACGGCACTGGCATTGCCCCCCACATATTTTCAAACAATTTAACCATATGTTTCTACATTTTATGTGTGACATTACGTTCTGTATCAGCCTGATCATTCCTCTAAATTTGCGTCCATCTTGTTATTATTTCCACAATATAATCTACTTACCATCTTCCTTTTTGAATTAATGAGTGAAATATACGCATGCGACTTATTTTATCTCGTTAGCGCTAACAAAAGTTAGCCAGAGAATACATACGATGTTAGTAAGAATTTATATTTCATGAATACCTTCACGCATCATTCACTGGAATCAGAATGAGGATATGAGGTCTTACTGAAAATAATAGACTTAATAAATACATAATAATACAGGTTTTGTTTGTAAATCGAGAGCAGTTCATTTAAAATATAACTTGCATAAATGAGTGAGAATTATTAATACGAACATAATATATTGATTAGAAGCGTTAGGGATTCAACTGCATTCTAAGAAGACCTTTATTTTGTTACAGGTAGACAATTATTTGATGAGTTTTGTTAGTCAATAATATTATAAAAAGACACCACATATAAATCTTAAACTGGACTATAATTTATGCGCATAAATCTAAACATATTAAGTTATATCGTCTAATATATGGATATTTGAATATGACTAGTTTATGTTACTGATATACTCATATAACACAGCAAACAACATATAAACCATTCATTTGATTCGGAAAACTAAATTTATTTTATGAATTTGTTTATAATTCTTAGGAAGATGATTCGATTCACTATTGCCATAATAGTTAGGTTTAATATGCGTTGTCATTCTATGAATGGCTACTTGAAAGAATGTGAATAAGTCCCTTTTGTTTTGAATAACCTGATTTAATTGATTTATGTATAATACCACGTCATGTTGCGTGATAGTTATCAGTTTTCAAAGAACGTATCTAAGAGACAGTCAGAGGTTATACTTATGAAATTATGTACTTCTCAGAAAGTGGATGGCTTGTGTGTTATATATTTTATGAAGAAACTTATTATATGGCATTGAATGTGTATCAGTGTAGGAGCAAAACGTTCGAATATTAACAATCAGCTTTATCATATAGAAAGATTCTTGATCACTACACGATTAGCTTGTTCTTGTTACATCCATCAAGGAGTAACTCACTGAAAGAACTGAATCCACAACACTCATAATTGCAGCTAAAACTAGACCTTATAATCGTTTGTCTTTAAACGAAAATAATTTGCATTAAAAGTAAAATCCTTTTAAAAATCTCCATACATAATAGAAATTTATTTAAACACATGTGATTAGTTATTTAGTTTTTACGATACTCAACATAAGCATCAAATTTGACATTATTTTCATCAATAACATATTGCTTCGATGAGCTTATTTCGTCAATCAAGTTCAGGTCAGATTAACGCATTTCCTACTGGAGTTGAACTATGAGTTAATGTTCACAATATTTTGAAAAATATCAGATACATGGTGTAAAGAAATGAAACTTTCCTAAATATTTGGACTTCCCATACATAAAATGCATCGAAATTATTGCCGTAGACCTTTTTTTGCACATACTAAAAAAAAATAATGAAATGAATCTTACCCTCACTAGTATAGTAAATTAGGTTGGAGCTATTACTTTAAAATCCGCTTATTGACAAAGCACAAACTAATCGAGTAAAGCTTAGTATTTCCAATTTTAGATACAGTTTCTGAGATCATATTCACAAAAAGAGTGGCTTTTGTACGTTCATTCTCTTTTTAGGAGTGATATTTATTTAATTTAATAATCTCACAAACTATGTAATTAATCTATATAAAGAGAAACCCATTAGAACAATCATGAATTGTATAAAGAGGTTCGCCGTAATTATTGTCTAACAAGATAACTCATGCTGCCCAGTTATAAACCAATTCTTTTTTATCCTTCCGTAACTAATGTAAATGTTTTTTAAGCGAGAGACGTTTTACCTAGTTATAACTAGATTTTATAAAACCTAGTTCACGAAATTGGATGGTAACTCAGCACAACGGACGGATAAATATTTTAAATTTTCATTTTTACTACTAGAAAGTAGTATCAATTAATTCATATAAATAGTTGTACAAGTCGATTCAATCTTTAAAATTGACCTCACACATTGTTTCCTATTACCAGTTAGACAGTGGCTGCTAATCAACATCACTTCCAGATAATGATTAAACTGTAACTTGTATTTCACGCCGGTTCATACCCATTTAATTGTTGTACACTGAATTTGACATAAACTTAATATTGTTACCTTTCGTGGACCAAAGGCCACTGACCAGGTTTTTCCAGCCAACTCTTTCCTAACATCTTCTTTCCATTTGCTTCCAGGCGCTATCCATTCATTTTATGTGTTCTCTGGTCTTCCTTTTTTATGTTTCACTCCCGGGGCTCCAAGTTAGCGCTAGCCTCGTGATGCGGTCTGATGCTTTCCAGTGTCTTTTCCTAATTTCCTCTACATTTGGAGGGTGGTTTGTTGCCTCCTACAGTAGGCTGTTGCTGATGGTTTCCGGCCAGCGGACATTAAGCAACCTGAGTAAACATTTTCTTGTAAAAACTTGTACCTATTTGATGATCGTTGTGGTCGTTCTTCACTTTTCAGCTCAGTACAGTAGGACTGTCTTGACGTTCATATTGAAGATTCTGACTTTGATATTGGTTAACAGTTGTTTTGAGTTCCATATGTTCTTCAACTGTAGGAATGTTGTCCTACTGATGTAGAAACTGCTGCTACACTAGTTTTCTTGACCTGCATTTGTTGATGTGTATGGAATAGAAAGACTAGGTGATCGATCCCGACGCAATCCGGTCTGTTGATCTAGACGCTGAACGTCTACTGAGTCTTTTATACGGCTCAGCAACATTCTGTTGAATATGTTTTTTGAAACCGGTGGTAGTGTGGTACCTCTGTAGTTCTCATGTTTGCTCAGACCTTCTTTCTAGTTCATCGACACTTCTTCTTCCTCTCAAATGTGACTAGAAACTGTTTACGTTAACCTACATTTGTTTATTGAAGGACATCTGTTAATGCGGTTATTTTTTTTACAACCTATATCATGTAGCTGTGACTGATTATTTTAAACGCCTTGCATTATCTTTCACTTTATAGTCAGATAATAAAATACATATCAAATGAGTAAAATCATTCATTAAACCTACTGAGTAATAGATTTTACAGAGTTTCAATATAATAAATAATCCATTTATATATTTAGCACTCCATTATTTGTCCTTAATTTGAAGAATATAATTCAATTTATTACTAAAACCATACATATTGGGAATAAACAATTACCTCCTTGAATGGTAATTATTAAAAGTTCAGTCAGTAAATAAGTTTATATTTATACTAAATTATTATTTTAAATGGTTAACCAAAATCCAATAAAATTACTTTAACCTTGATAAGTTAATATATATATATTCTATTAATAAAGATTTGTTGTCTTATAATTTAATAGTTCACTTTCGGTAATTCACTTAGTATGATATTAAGATCTTATAAGATTATTAATTATAAATTCACTTGTCTATTGGTTGCTTGAATCTTCCCATTGATGTTTAGGACTGTAATTAATCAGTCTTTTACTAATATATATGCATCCTAAGAGGATTAAATTAATACTGTCTTAATTCACAAGCATTATAGGCAGGGATGGATAGAATGCACGTTTCGTCCTATTTGGGACTCGTCAGCTGGGTGTACCTGCATCTGAGTTGATGTTCAATTAAGGACTCGAACTCAGTACTGTTCGCTTCAAATGCCATCGCATTATCTACTTAACTACTGGGTACCGATAGCCACTTGATTGTACAATAGGATGAAGTCTAAATTCACTTGGTACTGCTTGCTTGTATATTCCCATTGTTGTTTAGGACTGCAATTGACCAGTCTCTTACTAGCATATGTGTATCCTGTAAGAATTACCTTGATATTGCCTTAAGTTACAAGCATTATAAACAAAGATGGATGATGGTGGCTAGCAGTGGAATCTGGGACGCATGTTTCGTCCAAAGTGAATACCAACTCTGGGATGTAGGTAAATCCAGCTAACAAGTCCTAAATGGGACGAACTACACATCGTGTATTCCACTGATAGCCATCATCCATCATTGCTTATAATAATTAATTGTATTTTTCTCATATGTTATAATATAAAACACTCCTTTAATAGAATGATGATGAATAATAATATGAGAAGTTACCAAACGTTTATCAAAGTCAAGTTCACAAAATTCCTAATAATTCTGTTAACATTTTTAAGTGACTTAAAATTACATGCTTTAATAAAAAGAAGGGGTTTTGTGCAGATTGTAGTAATTTCAACAGTTGAGATCATGAGTCGATTCAAGCTAGACCACAATGGAAAACCTGGAAACACTGGACGGCCGTTTTGTCCAATTATGAGACTCCTCAGTAGTACGCATCCATGATTCAGCCTCATGACATTCGAATCCATGACTTATCAGTCTCGCGCGCGAGCACTTAACCACTAGACCACTGAGCTGGCCGGCATCCAATGGTGTTGATGTCTAACTTCAACCAATCCACAAAATTGAGCGACACATCCACCATTGTCATCGGTGAGTTACTATCTGACAACTGACTCGGTTGAACTCCACTGGTCACTTCTTCTCACTAGAACTCCAGGATATATCTCTTGAAGCCAGTCACTAGTGAGCATATTTTGATTAGTATCAGAAGAGACAATATAAAAACCTTGGTAAAATTAGTATTTTGAGTTTCTGCATGAATAATTTGTTAAGGAACAAACGTGGAGCTTTTTTAATTTTCAGACATTATTCACTAAAGAAAATGATGATTATATATATCGTTAAGCATTACACTTTCATTCTTTGTCAAATCTGTTTTGCTTCATTGCTTTCTTAAATTATATGATTAACATATACTTGTTTTTATATTTTTAATACAAATTTCTTAGGTTTATTTCCTTATACGATTATCTATATTCTTTTGTGTTGAACATTTTTTTTCTATATATCTCATTATTGTTACTATTTTCTAAGTTAAGATAAAAGATTCACTAAAGATTAACAAATAGTTAATAAGAATGAAAACTTTATCAAACTTTCAGTTTATTACTTGTCGATGAAGAATATGTCATCTTATCTGTGAAAACTATATGATGTCAGATACCCACAGAATTGATGTAAAACGATTTTTCCTGGTTAGCGTTTTTTTTAAGCTAGTTAGTTTTCTACAGAATAGGGTCGTTAACCACATGCCCAACCCTCCTCCTTTACCTGAGCTTGAGACCAGCAGTAGCTCTAGAAGGGCTTTAGGTGGAGCTATGTAAAACAATGGAGACAGGAAATAATGATTAATGATTAGATGAAAGATTAGCATAATTTATAACTGATGAATATGAAAATACAATAAGATTAATTATTTATAACTTAAGTAAATGCACATCAAGAATTTCTGTCGTATTCAAACTTTACATAGTGTAGAAGATATGGACCTCAATGAAGTTTCGAATGGTTTCATTAATTGTCACCCCTCTTCAAATAGTCTTTTTCTTTTGAAATTATTTATTTATAACCAAAGGAAGTTTGATAAAAGTGAAGAGTTGATTTACTTTCAAACTTCAAGGTATCCAGAGGTGTTATTTTTTTGGATATTATAGAAGTGAAACATTAAAACCGTTGGACGCCGGCCAGCTCAGTTGTCTAGTGATTAAACGTTCGCATGTGAGACTGATAAGTCGTGGATTCGAATGTTGTGATGCTGAATCTTGGATGCATACTACTGAGGGGTCCCATACTAGGACAAAACGGCCGTCTAGTGATTCCAGGTTTTCCATAGTGGTTTAGCTTCAATTGACACATGAATTCACTAAAACAAAAATACTGTTGGACACTATTCGAATTACAGGATAAAATAGCTTGGAAATTATATTCATTATTTTAAAAATTCTACACTTTCAATATGACATTGTTTTTTTATTATCATGGCCTTAGTTTCATTATATAACTATTTCATATGTATTCAAATGTTTCACTTTAATGTATATGAAATATCTTTATTAAATAAAGATTCTATATTATCATTTATATAATTGTCCTTTTAGTTCAGTCATTAGGTTAATAATATTCATTATTACTCTTCCTATTCTAATGAATAAATATTTCCTGCCTTTCATCAATTTATCCTCATATATCTTTGTCTAATATTATTTATTCAATATTGTTAGTTGAATTCATTAGTGAAATAATCTAATAAACATGGAAATTTCAATAATAGTTGAGATCATGAGTTGGTTGAGGCTATACAACCATGGAAAAGGTGGAAGCAGTGGACGGCCATTTTATCCGATTGTGGGACTACTCAGCAGTGCGCATCCACGACCCCACCCCCCAAGTGAGATTCGAAAACAAGATCTGTCAGTCTCGCGCGCGAACGCCTAACCACTAGACCACTGAACTGGCCAGCATCCAATTGTAGTAATGTCTAACTTAAACTAATCCACGAAATTGAGCGACACATCCACCATTGTCATCAGTGGGTTACTATCTGACAACTGACCCGGTTGAACTCCACTGGTCACTGCTTCTCACTAGGACTCCCTGGAAATTGTTGTTGTTTTTCTTGTCGTTGTTAATACATTTGATACATACAATTCTGCATCAGAAAAAAAGAAATTGTTCTATGAATACGATTACTTCATCAAAATAATTCTACATTGGCCTTATGATCAGATTTAAATGAATAGTAAGACTATATTAAAGTGATAACATTTATCAACCCTAAAATGACTTTCAAAAAGTAGAATCTATCTTAAGCTAGTCGGAGTATAATTGTTATTAGTAAATAAGTAAATAAAAGTGTATTTTCACATTGGAAGTTATTGTTAGGAGATTAAACTAATAGTTAAGGTTAGGTGTTAGGGTGGAGAATTCGAACTAAATTTAGAAATTAGTAGTATGATTAGAATATAGCATTAGCAATTAGTTGTAATGATGTTAATTAATTAGTTGAATGTTTTTGTGTCAATATGGATGAATCCGTTTAAAATTGATTTGTCGATTTTGGGAAGTCAAAACTTTTAGATTTTCTGTAACATTTATAAATCATGATCCCTACATTTTAGTCTTGTCACTACATATTCAGTTGGTTCAGTTGGACTTTCAAAGAAATATTAAAATATCAGTAATTTGTTGTAGAGATGGTTGAATTTCATTGAAGTCATGAATTATTGAATGCCTGAAAAGATTGGATGACCATTTCATCCAGGAACAGCACCCTTTAGCATTTCCCACCTATAGCCCTGAACGCAGGACTCGAACATAATACCTTCGATGTTGTGCGTTAACGCTCAAACTCTGGACCACCAAATCAAAATTCAACGTTGTTATGTCTAACTTCAACCAATTCACGATATTGAGTGACAATCTTCCAGTGTCATTTGTGATTCACGGCTTCATAACCGTCACAGTCTGGTTTCAGCGGTCACTACTTCCCCGTAGAACTCTGAAAATTTCTCTTCGAAGCCCGTCACTAATGAGCACATGTTAACTGTCGATCGTCAGTTGCAAAGTGTTGGACGAGTACTGTTTAGTAATCCCATGCCAGCTGTCCAGTGCTTCTAGGTTTTTAATGGTGGTCTAACTTTGGTCAATTCATGATTTCAATGAGATCTTAAATCGATTAAGTTTCTTAAAAATACTGGTAAATGTTCCTCTAAACCAATAATAACAAATCAATTCTTTCATTAATTTCTACTTTATTTAGTTGATTAATCTGTTGATATATGGGTACTGAGAAATTTGATTTTCTCTGTAATGACCGTTTGATATAATATTATATCAATCAGTTAATTTGACTGACCTTTTCGGTTTTACATTGATAAATATTCTATTCTGGTTGTATGTAAATGATTCCAAGTATATTGTTATCATTACATAATGTGAAAAAGTTTTCATTAACAGAAGTTGATAATGAAGAATTAGAAACGAACAAATACGTATTTCATGTTTAAAGTCATATTTTATCACGAAGTGACTTCAATAACATAATCATCACAGACCCAGGAATTGTGAACAGCTTTTTATCATGGCTTAGAGTTTCATGGTTGTGTGCTGTTAATCTTGTCGGGGATTGAACCTAGAACCTTTTGGTTTTAGGGTGAATTGATTGTAGATATCAGCTTTGAAATCCTTGGAAAACAATCACTTTTAGTCATATACTGTTAATGATTCAAAGAATAACTTGACCTGTACATAATATTGTCGCGTTTATGCATACCTAAAGTCTATTTTATAATTAGTTCAGATCTAAAGGCAAAGAGTGATGGTTGCGTCATATTGCCAGTTCAATAAATTTAAGAAATATAGGCTATAGTATCCCGACCGAAGCTGCTACCTTGACGTGGTGGTCGGGCTTGCCTATCGTGATGACCCATCCGAGCTATATTGGCTGGAACATATGTTCCTGTAGGTTCTACCATGCCAGGCAGGTCGATTGGCGAACGGTAAGACTAAAAGCAGCAACTCAAAGTCTGAGGGCGAAGTCGTACTGCTGACTGTACAGAGGTGTGACAGCAGTAAGGTGTTTCCTTCGGACAATCAGCATGACAGCGATGCTGCCTTCCCAAAAGGAGGGGTGGGGTTAGAAAAGGTCGACCCTAAAAATGTCACACCTCACCTTACCTCACGGATTTCCGTCTCCGGCGGTAAGGCCATCTGAAGAACGGAGCTAACACGTCAAAAACCTTCTACAAAAAGGCCGTGCGCGACCGGCCTCAAGCAGTTGTCCCTTGGGCTCTGCGGTCACGCTCCCAGGTCGTTAAGACCAACACTAATCCAATTTCCTTTTCAGGTTCCTCAAGAAATACCCTTCCACGGTGTGGGCAGCCGGGAAGTGACATCAGCCCTCATACCCGTAACAGCACGCGAGACCAAGTTGGTCACATTCAAATCCTTCCTACACCTTCTAATACCTCTCTTATCTCCATGACTAACCCTCCTCACGTCTCTTTATCACCTCGCACCGCTAGGGCAAACGATTCGAGTACGTGGAACTCTATTCTTGGTCTCCTCAAACCACGCTCTAAACTACACGTAGGAGCTTTTAACGTCCGAACACTGTGCCAAATAGGACAGCAGGCTTCCTTAGCTAGGACTTTAGAATCTCGCGCGATCGATGTGTGCTGCGTCTCCGAAACGCGCATACAGGATCCAAGTAGCATCATTCATTTGACCTCACCATGCCAAAATAAAGAACCGACTCGATTTACGCTTCGTGTATCTGGAAGCCCTGATTCTGCTTCCCGTGGCCTCGCCGGCGTAGGTATAGCATTGAGTCCTAGGGCAGAACTAGCTCTCTTAGAGTGGATTCCAGTAGACAGTCGTTTGTGCGCTGTCCGACTGAACGGAACAGTAAGAATCCGGAAAGATAGGGACACTCGTCGTTGCCTCTTCGTCGTCTCTGCCTATTCTCCCACTGACTGCAGCTCAGATGATGTAAAAGATGAGTTTTACAGAAAGCTTTCCGACCTTCTCCGAAAAGCTAAGCGCTCGGATGTAGTAATAGTGGCCGGTGACTTTAATGCTCAAGTAGGTAAACTAAGCGATAGGGAAAGACACCTGGGTGGATCTTATAGTATAGTGGCTCAAAGAACAGATAATGGCGACCGTCTGTTGCAGCTATGCTCAGATAATCGCCTGTTCCTTGCAAATACTAACTTTAAGCATAAGGAAAAACATCTTTTAACATGGCGACCTCCTAATTCGTCCCAACGTTGGACCCAAATAGATCACATCGCTATCAGCCACCGATGGAGGGGCTCGATAGAAGACTGTCGCTCATTCTGGAGCACATGCCTAGATTCAGATCATGCTCTAGTACGAGCGCGTATTTGCCTGCGTCTTACTGGACGTAGGAAAACCGCTGCAAGGAAACCTCTTAGGGGCCTACTTAATGATAGTCAAGCTAAGAGTATATTTCAGGAACAACTAGGAAAACAGTTAGGCAGCCATGTATGTGATGCCCACCCCGAGGCAGCATGGAATGATATCCGAAAAGCTGTGGAAACAGCAGTGATATCTGTTAGTAAGGTAAACCAGAAGGTTAGGGAGCAACACTGGATCTCAGCAGCATCTATCGCACTGATAGATGCTCGGAAACTCATTCCACCTGGCTCTGAACATAGTGAAGAGCGGAGTCAGCTTAAGCGCAAGCTGACAAGAAGTCTACGCAATGATCGCGAACAGTGGTGGGTAGCGAAAGCAAGAGAGATGGAAAAGGCAACGGCAATAGGTAATAGCAGACAATTGTTTAGACTCGTTAAGGAAACCGGAATTAGGAACCCGACTGTTAGCGAAACAATCTCAGAGAAAGATGGACATATTATTCATTCTCAATCCAGGAGATTGGATCGATGGGCAGAACACTTTAGGGATCAGTTCAACTGGCCTTCAGCCACACTTCGGTTTCCCACGATCTCCAGTCAACCTGAATGGCAAGTTAATGTAGGTCCTCCGTCTCTTTATGAAGTTGAAAAAGCCATAGGAAATCTGAAACGAGGGAGAGCAGCAGGCCCTGACAGGTTTACTCCTGAGATTTTTAAGGATGGTGGTCCAGTATTAGCAATGAGATTAACCGAGGTCTTAGGTAGAATTTGGGAACTGGACGTAATCCCATCTGACTGGTCTCAATCACTGATTGTGCCAGTTTATAAGAAAGGACAAAAGTCCTCTTGTGACAATCACAGAGGAATCAGTTTGACTAATATAGTGTCTAAAATATTAGCTTCAATAATACTTCGACGCCTAATCAAAGCTCGTGAAGAGCAGACTCGAGAAAATCAGGCTGGTTTTCGACCTGGACGTGGTTGTATAGATCAGATATTCACACTACGTCAGGTTCTAGAACACAGACACACGTTTAGACGCCCCACAATGGTAGTATTTCTCGACCTTAAGGCGGCATTCGACTCTGTTGATCGTAAGGTTCTATGGCAGTTTTTGTCACTGAAAGGAGTACCAAAGAAGTACATTAACCTTATTCAGGCTCTCTACTCGAACACAACTGGTAGAGTGAGAGCTTATGGCGAACTGTCATCAGAATTGATTACCTCAAGTGGTGTTCGTCAGGGCTGTCCACTCTCCCCATTCTTGTTCAACTTTGTGGTCGACGTACTTTTAGAGATAACACTCTCCTCATCTAAATTTCCGGGGGTTGAACTTCTACCGGGAGGTTCACTTGTTGACTTAGAATATGCAGATGACATAGTTTTATTTGGTGAAGACGCTGACAAAATGCAGAGTCTTCTGACCACTCTAAGCAACAATGCAAGCATGTTCGGGATGCGATTCTCTCCCTCGAAATGCAAAATGTTGCTTCAGGATTGGGTTACATCGACACCCGAACTAGTGATAGGGAGTGAAGTAGTTGAGTGTGTCGACCGCTTTACTTATCTTGGAAGTCTCATCAGCCCTTGTGGTCTGGTGTGTGACGAAATCTCAGCACGGATACAGAAGGCTCGACTAGCTTTTGCTAACTTGCGTCATTTATGGCGTAGGCGAGATATCCGTCTACCAACCAAAGGACGTGTTTACCGCGCAGCAGTTCGTTCCGTCCTACTTTATGGCTGTGAAACATGACCGGTAAGAGTAGAGGATATTCGTAGGTTACTAGTATTTGATCATAGGTGTCTTCGAAGTATTGCTCGTATATCCTGGGACCACCGAGTAAGTAACGCAACTGTTAGGAAACGGGTACTAGGTAAGGATGGCAAATCAATTGATGAAGTAGTGAAACTTCATCAGTTGAGATGGCTGGGACACGTGTTACGTATGCCCAACCACCGACTACCTCGACGTGCTATATTCAGTGGTATAGGAGTAGGTTGGAAGAAAGCTAGGGGCGGCCAGACCAAAACATGGCACAAATCCATGAAGTCACTGACAAGTGGACTGAGTCATGTTGGTAGGTGTAGACTACCTGGTTGGGGACCGCGAGATGATAGCAACCGATGGTTAGAGACCCTGAATGACATGGCTCAAAATCGTTTGCAATGGCGCAGGTGCATCCACTCTCTATGTTCTCCCAAATTCTAATTATCTGAATTCTTCATGCCCCTTTTTTTCCTCTTTCCAAATTTATTTCACTGGATTATACTCGTTAA
The DNA here is from genome assembly GCA_944470205.2 of Schistosoma margrebowiei. Lineage (NCBI taxonomy): Eukaryota > Metazoa > Platyhelminthes > Trematoda > Strigeidida > Schistosomatidae > Schistosoma > Schistosoma margrebowiei. Next base: position 64,507,025 of record OX104028.1, on the reverse strand, counting down.
ATAACATCTCCAAACCCTAATCTTCCCGATTACTGCTTATACTCTTGCTACCTCTACCACTACGGGATTTGAATCGACCACTGCATCTCTGTGTGCTAATGTGGTATGGCAACTCGAACTGATGTACGTACGTACTAAGTTCTACATTGTTACTGACTGACTGACTGACTGAGGCTATAGTATGCCAAATCAGTGGTCTTGAGGTTAGGCGCTTAAAATGGATCATAAACGTTATTTGATTGATGTGGACATCTCTGAAACGTTCTATACTGAATCTTTCTATCGCTTTCTATCGCACTGATCTTTTGGCTATAGTTTATTATTATTGTATATATAATTGATACCAATCCAAGTATTCTTATTAGTATTGCGAATTCTTCTTCAATTCCAACCAGTCTTCCTGTAGTATGATTTCGAAGCTTCTGTTTCGTTTGTGTAACTACTAAAATTTGTATCAAAGCTGATGATAGACGAAACAAATTTGTCGAATCACAAATTATTAACCAGTTCATTAATTTATATGATTCATTATGAATTAAGTTTTCTTATAATATCAACATTATCTAGTTTCGTATCCTTTTTTCAAACAATTACGACGAAATAGAACAGAATTTAATTTCAGATATCCGGAGTAATATACTACACAAATGTATTCCGGAATATGGATAAAAGAATGCTATTTAGCATTTCATAGACTAGTTTTAAAGTGATCAAAATAAAAGCGGTGATATTGCACTGCATCACAATGAAAACACTAACTAATAAAACACCAGTCATAAAGTTCTTTGTTATAGTATTTGATGTGAACAGAGAAACAAGAAGCCTTGACAAACTACGGAAGCTGTTTCTCGAGACGTTATTTCATTTAATTCAAAGCTTGTTCCTAGTCTATTCTACAAATCATAAGCTTTCGTTTGATCAGTCTTCAGTAATAAGGATAGTAGGTTGATGAACCTGTATTAATGCTGACACACTGCTTTCCAGTGAATGTCCAGCTTCTCCTTGAAAGTATTCACTGATGGGGCTGATACCAATTATTCGGGTAAGGCGTTCCATTCATTGACTACTCGATGAGAAAAACGGGATCCCACTTTAAGTTTATTAGATCTTGGTTTATGAACCTTCTTGCTATGACCGCGGAGATTATTAGTGCTGGAGGGAGCAAAAAGATAAAACATATTAACACCCAAATCATAATTAAAGATACGAAATGCTAGTATAAGGTCACCTCGTGTCCTACTATACGACAAGGGGAAAAGATTTAGGCGTTTTAAACGCTCATCGTAAGGAAGTCTAGAAAGACCCTTCACTAATTTCGTTCCCACACGCTGAACACGCTCAAGGGAGTTAGTATCCTTAACCAGACACAGGCTAGCTGCTTAGATATAGCACTCTAAATGTGGTCTTACATATATGGGACAAAAATTCGAAACGTTTCCTCGTCAAAAGATTTGAACGCTCAGCGAAGTGACCGTAACGCACGAAAACCTTTGACAGTGGCTGCTTTGCAATGCGTATTTGTTTTTAAATCATGTCTTTATGCTCTTGCACGCATGGAAGAGGTTTACCTTCAATAGTGTAACGGTAACTATTACCGTGACCGATGTGCATTAGCACACTCTTCCTAGCATTGATTTCTAACCCCCACTCTCGAGCCCATCTAACTAAATCGTATAAGTCAGCTTGAAGATCCACATGATCAGCCGCACTTTTTATTGTTCTCCAGATTTTTACATCATCCACAAACAATAATGTCGACGGCCTAAGTAACAGCGGTAACTCATTAACGTAGAGAAGGAAGAGCAGAGGGCCTAAGATGGTGCCTTGGGGTACACCACTTTTGACCTGCTTCCAATCGGATAGCGTCCTGTTGACCCTCACTCTCTGTCTGTGGCCACATAAGAAATTTCCTATCCACTCATGTACAGTACCTATTAATCCGAAGCTCGTGAGCTTTTGCATAAAACCTACGTGTGAAACCTTGTCAAATGCTTTGCTAAAATCTATGAATATCACATCGACCGACAGACCGTTATCTAGGGCTGCTGTCCAGTCCTCCCTCGCAGTAAGCAAGTTAGTCAAGCATGAACGCTTGTTGCGAAATCCATGTTGCTCAGGAGCTAACAGATTGTGTAAATCTATGTGGCTTAGCAACTGACATAGCCTTTTTTGTTCCAAAGCTATTGTAATATAAACGTAATATTTTGTACTCTATTTTCTACTCTAATTCCCAGCTTTGGACATAACTAGATTTTCCTAATTATTGTACGTTGTGATTGGGTTAATCATCTATTTATTCATGTATCTTTTTACACTGATTTGAAATCGAGAACGGGATCGGAATTGGGAATAAATCGAATAGTGTTCCAGTTGATCTGGTTTCAATTGACTCATGATCTCAACTGTTGAAATTAATAATCAATTTTGTTAAGTGAAATACAGGATTGGCTATTGTACTATAATTTCCATTTATCGAATTATTTTGACAGCTGATTATTAATGTCTGTTTCATTTTAATTCATTTTTATATTGATTGTTTGGGTTTTTCCAATGATGTTTAAAACTATAATTGATCAATCAGTTTGATATTAGCAATTGGGCATCCACTGCTAACCACCATCCATTTCTGCTTATCTGTTTCATTTATAATATGGACATTCTTCCAATAAGATTTATTATAATTTTTATTTGTGTATTTATCATCATAATATATACATCAGAATTGTTACATCATTTAACATTGGATGCAATCAAATACAACGAAGACTGTTTCTTATAAATAATATTTATATTGTTTGAAACAATCTTTTGAATTTTAGATTAATCTGTTTTGCTGTTTCTAAGTTTGTTTAAATAACTTGATGAAATCTATTAATGTATATCAGTCAACAGTAAATTTTCTCTGAAGGTACTGTACTTCATCAATGAATGATGTTGAAAACTTAATTCCAGTTTATATATATATATATATATATATATATATATATATATATATATATATATATATATATATATATATATATATATATATATATATATATATATATATATATATATACAAGATTATCTGATAAGGTAGCCTGCTTGAATATCTGGGCTGTTGGTTCCTGACATCTAGATATTTCAACAAGTTATCTGTTTTTTTGTTTGTTTGTTTTAACACATCATTATGTCTAGTAATCGCGTAACCTATTCAGGTGTACTTATGAAACGTTTACGACCTTTGACTGCACAAGTTACAAAAAAAATACAATCAGAGACACCATGCTGACTGGTATTATGCATTGAAATGAATGAACATTATTCAAATGATCGATTCTTGAACTGCTAACATCGAACTGGTGATCACTCAATATTTATCATCGGGATCAATCAAGAAATATGGAAAATAAAACTTTTTGAAATGCTTCATAGTGAGAATTGCATACTGTACCAAAAAGATGATATTTAATAAAATCATTATTAATAATGAATTGTAAACTTTACTTTCTCAATATCTGAATAATTAGATGGTAATTTTACTTTAGTTATACAGTATATTTGTATCTATTAACATGTAGCCATATAGGTTACTTATTCAAATTCTAGTTTCTCAATATAAAACTAACTATAATCAAATTAAAAAGGGTATATGATTATTTTGATATTTGAACTATCTGTAATAAACATTTTGTCTGTTGTATAAATGATGAGGTTAAGATTACAGTTTCATTTGTTGTTGTTTGTTTATTTTCTTTTCAGAAGTAATAACAGTAATATTAGTGTAATTTGTTTTTATAGTTCAATGCTTATACTTAGTCGAGTTAGAATTTGTACAGTTAACCAGCTATTCATAAAGTATACTATACTATTCTGGAAGCTTTTCGACTGAAATAGATGCCATTATAAAAAGAAAACTTGGTTAGAATTCAAAAGTCAATGGAAAATCTAATGATCAGTAAAAAAAAAGAAAAGAACATTAGAGAATTTTTATCATTCAACTATTTTATATTATAATAAATGGAAATAGAGGAATTTTGTTGATTTTAAAGAGATAATGATGAGACTATAATTTATGGACGACCTTTGAGCGGCGCTAAGGAAACCTTGAGAATGTCCACCTACATACTACAGCCAAATGAGGGTTATAAACCAGTGTGAGGAATTAGAATTAATATTTACAGTTGATAGTTAGGGTTAGGAATTAGAGATAAGGTTTTTATCACGAACTAAAATCAGCTATAATGCCAAAATTCTATTTGGCCAAAATACAAGATTTGTTACTGTAAAGCTGATTGGTTCGTCTATAAATTATAGTCTCGCCAATAACAGTTTTTCTGCGCTTTATAATTTTTGATAGAATGCATCAGTAACTAGTCTTAATATCTGGCTTGCGACGTTTACGCTTATTATGCAAGAAATATAACAATTTCGTTCAATAATATTTTAAAAATTATGCAAACATCAAAAGCGTAGTTGACCTATGAAGGAGGAACATAGGCCGCCCACCACCACTCTTGATCCAACCCTGTCGTGGGATACCTTCCCAGTTGTTAATGATTCCTTCATATCTACTTCTGTTTCCCGACTTAATGTGTTCTTTGTCCTTTCTCTTTTTCGCTTCTATAGAAAACTAACTCGCTAATAAAGTACTAAGATTCCTGTAGGTGTAATTCAATAATCAAAATTAGTAGTTTGTAGGATCTTATCTTATATTTAAGATTTCAGCTTGAACTTCAAGAAAAATATATTGGTTGTTTTTATACTTATGCTGACTTTACTTCATCTGATGTGAATGAGTAATAAAACCCATTTTCATGTGGATGGATCTCTCGGAAATGATCTATTTTAACAAATGATAATTCAATTATGTTATTAAAAACATATCTCTTTTAATGTTGAATCATAATGGATCAACTATATGCCTTAAAAAAGGGTTATCTCTTATACATATATGTGAAATAATGAGCTTAGTTTATTGAAAAATTATCAATATTCTAATGTAAAATAAATCCATTTCATTAATTTAAAATTTACGAATTACCATAAAAGTATATCATTTTCTGGTTTTATTTCTTATATAATTTATCTGAATATTTAATTATCTATTTTTGGTATGAAAATGTTTTTGGCAAGCTATAAACAATAACAAGAAAGTTATTGATTTTATTGATTACTGATAATATTACTAATTATATTCACTTAATGTTGTTTACATGTATCTTCCAATTGATGTTTAGGATTGTGATTAATCAGTCTCATGTTGGCATGTGTGCATCTTAAGCGGATTGCCTTGATATAGCCTTAAATCACAAGCTTTATAACCAAAGATGGATAGTGGCTAGCAGTAGAATCTAGAACGCGGATTTCGTCATATATAGTACTCGTTAACTGAATGTATCTGCATTTGAGTTGATGTTCACTCAGGGACTCGAACCCAGTACTGTTCGCTCCAAACGCTATCAATTTATCTACTTAGCTATTGATTTCTGGTAGCTACTTGCCTGTGCAATGAGGTGAAATTATATTCACTTGGTATTGTTTTACTTGTATCTTCCTATTGTTATTTAGGACTGCAATTGATCAGTCTCTTGTTGGCATTTATGTATCCTATGTGAATTACCTTGATATTGCCTTGATTCACAAGCATTTTAAGCGAAGATGAGTGATGTTGGCTGACAGTGCAATGAAGGAATAATTATTATACTCAGTACACTATTTCTTGACATATTCAAATTTTCTGAAAACAGTCTATAACGAATTTTTATTTGAATCTATTCAGCTATCACTTATTACAGTGATTTATTATTCTGTTCTATATGATTTGTACATCATAGAATATGTAATGAATTAAACCACCATCAACTTAATCTGACTTGACTACATGTAATATTAGACGGAGTATCTTTGAAAAGGGTATAACACTGAAGTTTAATTTCTTTTTAAAAAAATTGAATTGTTCTTCTTATATCACTTTTAATACTTGATACAAAAGAAATTGGTCACCATTTTGTATTTGGAAATCTTAACATTATTATCTCCAATCAAACGGTGTTAATGTCTAACCTCAACCAATCTACGAAGTTGCGCCACCGTATACCATTGTCTTCAGTGAGTTGATATCTCACAACAGACCTGATTGAACTCCACTGGCTTCCAATGGCCTCCAATGGCTTCTCACTACAACTCCAGGAGTATCTCTTGAAGCCGGTCACTAGTGACTGCTCAAGACTGATAGGTCCTGGGTTCGAATCTCGTGGAGTGCGGGATCGTGGATGCGCACTGCTGAGGAGTCCCATATTAGGACGAAACGGCCGTCCAGTGCTTCCAGGTTTTCCATGGTTGTCTAGCTTCAATTGAATCATGATTTCAATCTGTGAAGTTTCTAAAATCTCTACAAACCCCTTCTGATTATATTTGTTGAAGTTGAAACACTAGAGACATTTTCTTGATTTTTTAAAAATCTTTATCCATCATCAAATCCAGTCCAGAATATTAAGTCAGATAAATGCAAATAATTAAAAACTAGACATCGTTGACAGTCTCAAATATCCAGTTGCACTGTACATGAATACACACTTTCACTATTCAATCTAACAAATTTCATTTAGTATATTCTCATTGGAAAACAAATTTTTTTGGAGCAAAACAACCAAACGAGAAATTTGCTAGGTCTTTATTATGAAATGGTTGTCTAACATTACTGAAAAATACACTAAGGATGAATATTCTGTCCTATTTAGTAACATTCGAGTAGTTTACACATAATTCGTTTTTTTTTGTGAATCAACTTACTTGATTGTAGACTAAAATCGATCATATTAAAATACAGTATTCTAACCACCTGATAATCTGTTAAGAGCCAGTTAAACTTTCAGCTGTGTAAAAAAAAGGTATGTTTGGAAAAACAAACACAAAATGAATAAAATAGCAAAGGCAGTTTGTTGATTTTAGATAGGTATTTAATATTATATTGAGCTTAAACTTACATAATTAGTCACCAGTTAACTAAACTTTTAAGTTTCTAATTAAAAATATTGAAAGTACAGTTATTTTATAAAAGTAAATAGTTCCATTCATTTCAGAATTAAACATAAATGGTTCCTAATAGTGATAGTTGATAACAGCTGAAATATCATTAAAAAATAGGGGGTACTCTTAGAGGCTATTTCATTTTATCAGTATATGGTTGTGAAGATTGTTGAGTTTAGATTGATATCATAAATAAATCAATATTAAAAAACCTGAAAACATTAAACGGCCGTTTCGTCTTAGTGTCTGTTGTGAGGCAGTTACTCACTGAAAACAATGATGGGTGGTTGCATAATATCTTGGATTGATTGAAGTTAGGCACTAACATCGTTGGATGACGACTCAGTAGTCTAGAGGTTAAGCGTTACTGTGCAAGACTGAAGGTCCTAAGTTCGAATACTTTGGCATGAGATCGTAGATTCGCACTGTTGAGGAGTTTCATACTAGGAGGAAACAGCCGTCTAGTTCTTCCAGGTTTTCAATGGTGGCCTAACATTGATCCATTCATGATATAAATCTATTTAATTTTAGTTTGTGCTATTTACCGGAATTTCAATCCATTTACTACTAATGGTGTTAAAAGTATTTTAATTATTTTAATAGTAAATATTCAAATTCCGCAAAGGAGAAAAAAGTAGATTATTTATATAATGGTCGTATGATTTTATTGTAAAAGTAACCCTACGAAATATTTGACCATGAAAACACATTAGGAGATAATCGTGGCAAACCTGTTGTTGTATGTTGACATTAAGTAAATTGTATTCAGATAGTTACATATTTTAAGTCTGAGATTATAAAACTGCATTCTAAGCAAAATTTCTATTTACTTTACATAGTTTTTAAAGTTGATTTTTAATGCAAACAAGCCTACTCTTCTATGTAAAATCAAAATTTCATTTTTATACGTATTCTATACAAATAAATAAAACGCAAATTAATCCAAATCAGTAAGTCATAGTGTCCGCTAATACACTGATACATAAGTATCCGGATATATAAATTAACTAAATATGTGCCAAATGTTTCACTTCAAAGTTTACTTGATCAGTATATAACTGGCTTAAGACAATGTTACGTTCTAATTTTAATGATCCTAGAGACAAATATCTTCCATGAAATCAGTTTAAATTAAAATAAAACAATTTATTTTAAATCTATGCTGATATACTACTATTTGCTATACCATGACATTTAGCTTTGACATTGTATAAAACTACAATCTAATATCAGCATAATTAAAAACTTTTATAGAAAATAAACTAAGGTAAATAATGTGGAGTTGTAAAAACAATCTGTTGTTTGATTTATTTCTTAACATTTAATTTAAAACCTTCACTTATACATTTGTGTTCATGAAAGAACATGAAAATATAAACCATAGTATCAGTATAGGGTTGTTAGGATTATTAAGTTTTTGATTGAGATCATGAAGTGATTGATATTGTAAATCTGGGAACAATAGACGAGATCGTGATTACGCACTTCTGAGGAGTTCCACAATAGGACAAAACGGTTTTCTAGTACTTCCAGGTTTTCAATGGTGGCCTAACATCCATCAGTTCATGATCTCAATCATCCTGTTTATTCTTTTTATAATCGTAAGTTGGTTTACCTATATCTTTTTGCAGGCCACATGAGTAAGGAGCAAATATTAGTTAGTTATAGGATTATTGTTTATAAATTCTAGGATTATATAAGTATAACACATATGTATGTCTTTTTTCAAATACTGAATCATTTTTGTCTATTCTATCAAAAAAAAGAAATCGGTCAGAAAACATTATGCCTCAGAAACTTTCATTGATATTCAAATCACTTAAAGTCGCTTACATAGACCAGATAATTTGTATAAAATAAGGCTTCTAATCTCTAATTAAACTATGACGCCTTATGATAATCTCCTATTTAAACGTAAGTGAATAATAGAAACTTGAATCCCATATTAACACTAAGTCCTGATGGACATGATAAATATACCTTAAAGTATATCTATTTATATGATTCTTATAAAAAAGAAATCAACTAATTGTTCAGGCATTTTTTAGTTTTTACATGTCAATGAAACGCTGTTTATATGTTATAGAAGCCTAATTTATGTTCATTCAAGTTTTGTTAGAAGTAGATTAAAGGTTCTACATAGTATTATTATATATTTTGGGTAGGATACACTGTATTATTTTGCTTTTATTTCTTACTACACAATATCTTACTTAAATGATTTCTCAGCTATTTTACAGACAAGAAATGATTTAGCTTTTATTGAATGTGTAGTGACCCACTTTTATCAAGAGGACGCGATCGGTGTAACGGAAACAATTACTATTACAACCAATTGTACTAGGGATTGTTTTACTGTACCTGTTTGTTTAACTGTACTAAAGACACACATTCTTCCGTTGGTTGTGACCTTGCACGAATTCGATTACGTTCAGTAACCACACTTGTAACCTGGCACGATCTCGGTATTCTTTCGATACCACGAGATCGCCAACAAATACATCTCGACTACAGCCATCAACTGCCTTCTGATATTTGGCCTACAAGGGATCTTGTCGGTTAACTGGCACGTAGTCTTCCTGTATTGGTGATCATAGTCAACCGCGACTCGACGCCACACTACAAATGTTTGATTATCATGTAACGTTTATCAATAAATGTCTGAAAATATATTACGACATATTTTTTAATTTTATCACGGTCAACTATTCAACAGACGACAGGGTTTCAAAAATTTGAGAAAAATGATTACTTCAATGTAATAAATTTATTTAATATTTACTTATCAACCTAAAAACAACAAGTTGATTGATAGAAACTTGGTAGAATATCTATCTAACTTATCGTAAACCCTGGATGTTATCTATGAACACTCATTGATGGTTTCAATAATCAATAATAATAATAAACTGTATTTGCTAAAATATTGATTGCGTTTGTGTTTTTCATTGTTTATGAATATGTATGAAACGTTTTATGTTAAATGAGCAACATTTTTTTGGAAAGTGAAGGTTAAATGATATCCAGTACTAGGGTAGATTCATACACTCTTATTGATTAGGTTTTATACTTTTGTAAAGATTTACTAAACATTTGCAAAATGGCTTTGTTGTGAAGTTCTGATAACTTACTTTCTTAGAATTCAGTTATTATTTTCATATGATATGATATGATTATAAATATACTCGAGTAATGTTTTAGCGTACCTTAAAGACGTGGATAATTGTGAGGACGGTCGGCGGGTGAACTTGAGGAAGCTCTAACATGCTCAGAAATAGCCGAAGATATTCCATCTGATCGTCTTTTGGAAGAACATCCCAGAACCTCGACGTGTAGCTTCCCTATCGGACGAATGCTCAAAACCATTGTATGTGAATTGGATGACTATTATGATGATTTCACCCTTAGTAAAAATTATAAATATCTGAGAGTTTTGTACCATATTTAACACTGTTGAATGCATTCGTTCTCACTCATCTTCTGTCTTCTGGTTTGAGACTTGGAAGGTTCTAACGTTCGAGTGCTAACTTTGTACTCGGGTTATCAAGAATCTAAGCTCTAGATGTAACGCTAATTTAGTAAAGCATAAATTTATGAAAATGAAACAGCAGACTGTTTACTGAAATCAGATGTAAAGATTTCTATATTCCTGTGACACACATAAATCGTTAATGGTTAGTTCCTAATTTTTTCAATGATAAAATTAGCAAGTTATATAATTTGCTAATAAATCTCATTAAGCACTATTTCAAAGTAACACTTCAAATAATACTATGCATCATATCAGCATTTGATTTCCGCTCCCCTTCATGATCATAACCAAAGAAAAATATTCAATGAAGTGTGCAAATTGATTCAATTTGAATTTTGTTTCACTGATTGAATAGTATCATATTTACACTTGTCCCCTTCAAGATTGTCAAGTAAATCCTAAATGCTGTTTAGCATTGTTCCGCTGACTATTTTGTGAACTGCCGTTCATCTGTTTTCATATGGATTTATTATAACTTTTTGTATAATTGGATTGTGAGGGAAAAGTTGTCATAGTGAATAAAAATTAGTTAAATAGTTCATTTAGTCAAGATTAAACAATATCACAGATATCATCCATCATTATAATGGATTTTTTGAAACCTGTATGCGCAGTAATTAGATTTCAGTGCTACATTTGAATCTTCACTAAGCTTAAGCTATTCATACATATTTTGTTAAACATCGTCATTTTCATGTTTCATGTTGTTTCTATCGTTTAAAATACATTTGATTACATACAGTTTGAACTATTCTAATACTATCGAGATTCATCAATTGGATATTAGCATTTCTCAAATTCACTTTCAACATCAATTCATTTTATTCTTCACTGAGAACATTACATTTTCTACAGTAAATGAATAATGAAACAGTCCTATTACAGGTAACAATAATGATTATATAAATGGTAATCTGGGAAAGATTTCCACATGACATTATTCATGATGGTAAAATATCAATAACACGGAAATACTTACTGACAAAGCTGTTTATGACAATGTGTAACTAAATTAGTAAAATTATTTGTTATGACGTAGAACTATCGTTCATTTTAAACTGTGTGATAGATTATCTGAATTGATATAAAGTTCCTAAGTGATATCTAAATACAAAAGTTAAGTTTATGAGGTAAGCAATTAGACCGATTAAGTTTAATATAGATTATGCCTATAAATGTAACGAAACTTTCTAGAAAATATCAGATAAATTAAATATGCGTAAACTTTAAATTCTAGTTGAACTTTGAACATTTAAATGAATTTGAGATTTCCTTTACCGGTATAATTTTGAATGCGTACGTCGATAACAAATAAAGTATGGTAAGAAATAAATAAAAAAATAGTTTAATTTGCTGCTGATTTATATTGTGTATAGAATTCGTTCACCAGTCTATTAAGTCGATAATAGTAAATAATATATCTAAATAAATAAAAGAAACTTTGGGCAAAATGCCATGACCCATAGCAGTTATCAAATCAACATGTTTTCATAATGCCTAAGTATTTGTATATAGTAAAACGAATGCAAAGTTTACAACAATAGAACTATAGATTTCAATTGTTATGTACAAACCTAAGTTTGATAACTAATACTTCGAATATTCTCTTTCATTGAAATTCTTTTCATCGTTACTTGTCTTGCTAAACAATACTAGAAAATGGAAACCTAAGTATTGATTAAAAAGATGTTTCTATGGAAAACTCATAATTTTGGGGATTATTGTTTTACCAAATGTTTAATGAATGAATCTGACTGTAAAATGAAAAGTTGACTGAAAGAGATATATTCCATTCATTAGTTTACTTTCTGAAGTATTTCCTTCCTCATGAAGTTTAAACAAGGCGGTTTGAATAAATCGAGAGCTTTTAATGATTAAATGTTTTGACATATTACAAAATTAATAGTAGTTATAATATACTGTTAGGTAAATTTTGAAAATAACAGCAAGTCATGATAGAATAGTACTTTCAGGTTTACGAAACAAGTCAGTACTGATAACTTTCAAAATATTATACATTTAATATCAGAAGGGAGTTTGTGTGGATATTATAGTAATTTCAATAGTTAGGATCATGAGTCAATTGAAGCTAGACAACCATGGAGAACCTGGAGCACTGGACAGCCTTTTCGTTGGATGCCAGCTCAGTGGTCTAGGGGTTAGGCGTTCGCGCGCGAGACCGACAGGTCCTGGGTTCAAATCTCGCGAGGCGAGGTCGTTGATGCACACTGCTGAGGAGTCCCACAATAGAATGAAACGGTTGTCCAGTGCTTCTAGGTTTTCCAATTGAATCATGATCTCAACTCTTGAAATTATTGTACATTTGTTGATCGGTTTTAGGTAATGTTCACTGGAGCAAGGGTTAGAGGTTAACAATTCATGAGTCGGCAAAGTAGAAAATCAGGGCATAGTTATCACTATTTAAATCTGCATAGGAATCATCAGTTTCAAATGACCGATAACCTTTAGTAATCGGTAAATGTTCATATTTAAATTAATTAGTAATGAGCAACAAATAACTGATTAAATTTATTCAAGATGTCACTTCTGAACGTTTGTAAGCATAACATGAAAAGTGCAACATTTAAGTATGAATGTAATAAAAGAGAAAATTTCATTGCACTGAAACACTATTGATTACCGTTTATCACTCGACTCATAACTAACTTTTGCAATGTCAATTTCTAAATGATCAATCGAAAAATTGGTCTGATTGCTAGGGAACATTTGAATCCAATTAAAAATCAATATTCACAATTGATTGATCACTGGGTGGTGATCAATGTCTATGTCATGCTTGTCTAGTCCTTGTCTAGTCCTCCAACCACCATCTAAATCTCAAAAAATCAATATTCTATGTTTATGTAAATGATATTATAAGTAAAAATAAATGTATTCATTCGTTTTATGCTAATTTGCCATCTGTTAATTTTCCCTTAGAGAAAATGGTTGGTAGCTTTATATAAACATAATTACATTAAGAATAATAAGTTTCTGATTGTTTTTCTAAACAATAAATGACTATCAATGGGAAGATTCAAATAAAACAATATTAAGTAAATTAAACTTCACCACATTGCACAAGCAAGTGGCTACCAGGACTCAGTAGCTAAGTGGATAACGCGATGGCGTTTGAAGCGAACGGTACTGAGTTCGAGTACCAGAGTGAACATCAACTCTGAGATGCATGTACATCCAGCTGACGAGTCCCAAACAGGACGAAACGCGCGTTCTGGATTCCGCTGCTAGCCACTATCCATCTCTGCTTATAATGCTTGTAAATTAAGGCAATATCGAGGCATACGCACAGTATGCACATATGCCAATAAGAGACTGATCAACTTCAGTCCTAAAAACATCAATGGGAAGATTCAAATAAAACAATATTAAGTAAATAAATGACTATCAGTTGTTCATTTCCATTAAGCGCGTGGTATTTTTATCCTATTTTTGTTCTAACTTAGCTAAGGAACTGATTGTTCAGGCTTTATTTCATGGAAGATTATTCAACGATACCATGAATGAAATTTCGAATGTCATAACTCAAACAAGTTTGAATAGCATACGTGATTATTTGGTCTTTTGAACGTAGACCATAGTTGGTGATTAAAAATGTCTGAAGACATTTTGTATATAGCAAATCTGAATTGATCGATTTGCACTCCAGCTATCACTGATTATTCTGAACTCTATATAAACTGCTATTTGTGAATTAAGTTATATTCAGCACTGACTAATTTGAAACAGTTTGTAAGAGAATTCAATCAACTGATTAAAAGAATACAATATTAAAAAACATTTTTAGTTTACTAACTTTTGTTAGTTTGTTAGAATATGGCTTTTACATTGCCTTTGTCTGTATATAGATGATTTCGAGATGAATTATCAAGTTAAGGCAAAACGTATCAACTAAGAAATATAGCTGTGCTGAACTGATTACATAGGAAATAACTTAGTGTATCCATGACCCTAGAGATAACTGAAGACATTTCACATTGTATTACAGTAATTAGCTCTTTTCAATCCCAGAGACTAAAATGTCGGTCATTATGTCAATCCCATATACCTCATTCTAGCTTTCGGACAGGCCAATCTATTCATCCTGCTTGAGTCACATTTTAACCTTGTTAGTTATTCACCTATCAACCTTGACCATTTTTATGTAAACGTATGTGTGTACAATTCTTATCCTATTCATCACATGTCTGTAGCTTAATTTTGATTAACGCTTGGTTAAATGGAGTTGGCCCACATGCCTTCTCCACAGCGGGTCATTTCGTTTCGCTATCTTCTCTTTGCTTCATTCCCTGATTACCTGTTCAAATCAATGACTGCATGAAACATACATACTCAAAATCCATTCTTGTATTTGACTTGCTTAATTCCATTATTTACTAACGCAATCTAAGTCGATAATTAAATACGAGGTATAACGATATGTATATCTCAATAGCAATTAGAAACAATCCAAAACTGCAGTCAGATCCCAGGTCACTAAAAGACATTACCAGTCAGTGTTTTACGAATAATATTTCAGAGAATTTTAATTTACCTATAAGATGATTTTGAAATTGTCTTTACTTGAAATACTAATAATAAGAAAATAGTTGTTCATGCTTTAGTACAGATTACTTTCAGTCTAAATAACAAATCTTATACCTATCAATATAAATATATCACGAATCTACTGAAAACTAGACTGTATTAAATTACGAAATATTGCATCACTGATAATAATAAAAAATTATTATATCTAAAACAATGTACACTATCACAATTCAAATAAAGTGACGAAGAAAAAGTACACTCACACCTAGATAAACTATATATTTTAACTAACTACGAAACAACATTGTATTCACTTAATACTTGATATTAAATTAATATGATGAGGTGAATTACATTTATAAAGCTGGTATTCCCTTTTTATCAATTCTTAAAATAGCATATTTAAGCCTGGATAATTTTAATCCGAATTACACTAATAGAGAAATCTATTATTTTCACAGATTGAAATCATGAGTCAGTTCAAGCTAGACCACCACTGAAGACCTGGAAGCACTGGACGGCCGTTTCGTCCTAGTACGGGACTCCTCGGCAGTGCGCATCCACGATCCCGCACACCGCGGGATTGGAACCCAGGACCTACTGGCTTCACGCGCGAGCACTTAACCATTAGACCACTGAGCCGGCATCCAACGGTGTTAATGTCTAACTTCAACCAATCCACGAAGTTGCGCCACCATATACCATTGTCTTCAGTGAGCTGATATCTCACAACAGACCTAGTTGAACTCCAATGGTCACAGCTGAGGAATCCCATACTAGGACCAGCGCTTCCAGGTTTTCCATGGTGGTCTACCTTCAATTGTTTCATGATTTCAGCTATTGAAATTAGTAAAATCTCCACAAACACCCTTCTGACAATAGGCAATAATTAAATCAAACTCCTTTGTTCTTTCTTTTTTCTTAAATTTAATCAACGTACATGTTATTGAAATAGTATTAACCTTTGGTGTCAAGAAAAATATTCCATTGATGAAATAGCTAATTCTTTATTTAAGGGGCTGTATAATTGTTTGTCATTATTTCAAAATTGGTTTAATTTTACTGATTTACATTGTGAAATTCTTATTATTTATGTTAAGAATAATAATTTCTCTTAGGCAAACATTAATTGAATAAAACAAATAGAATATGCTCATTGCTCTGTTGTTAGAAGAGTTCTAATGAGTAATCTGAAATAGATAACTCGAACATTAGACATTTCAGTCGAACGAATCCATTCAATATAAATACATGTAAAAATATAAGAGAAAGTAAAGTAACACAAATGGCGGTTTCATGTGCATTAAATGTAAGTTCTCATTGGAAAAAAACAACATGTTATTCCACAATTCATTGAAGATCACAGAAAACTAAATAATTGTCTTAATTTTAATTTAATGAACCACAATAATACTCATTCAGAATTATACAAAAGATCTAAATTGAAAAGGTCTATTCTTGTGCTATAATATGATAGTTTTTAATCAATAATTCAAAATCTAATAGTTCACGCTTTTTTGACTTGAGTTAGTATATGATGTCATACATTACTTTGATGTATTCGGTAGGCTACTGGGTTACTTCGTTTAGTGTGGGTTCATTCTAAGAATTATTTCTGAAGTGATCCTAATCAGCCACAATTAAGTGTTCATCAGTGATTTTCTCTGAAACTGATTAACTATAATTTTATTGCAACCAATGAAGACGGTTAATTATATGGTAAAACCGCTGAATATCGATTAAGTTGGATATGTATCGAACTGGTGAAACGTCAGCGCAGCTGAAAATTTGAAATACCAAATTCTAACTCTGGCCAAATGCTGTAGCATGCGCTATTAGAATATTAGGTTACGGTTTCTTTCCTACACAGTTATATGGGGGCCCTATTTTAAGGGGTTCCAATTTGGGATAAGATCGAAGCCAATGATATATTTAGTAATTCGAATTTTAAATGAAGTAAACACGATTACATGTTCAGGATCGTTTCCGATCTTCATAGAGAATGCAAGCTGCACACGCACAGATAGCATAACTATATTTAAAATAAATCTCAGTTACCTTGTTGTTACTCCGGAACCACTCATTAAGTATAATTTTACTGTTGTTTTCCTATTCATAAAGCTCACTTAGACTACTTTTATAAAACATTACTTGGAATTTTCAGTTAATTAATTTTATCTGCTTACTTTTATGATAGCACAGAAGTTTAAACGAATAGAACAATGACTTACGGGTGAAGAACTAATGAAAATTGAGGAGGACGGAACAAATGTTTAGATCTATTTTGGAACTTCTTAGCATTATGCACCTCAGAATCTCCTTATGGAATCAAACTGTTGTATCTGGATAGCCAACAGTCATGTCCTGGGAGTCATCGCAGTTATGTGTGCATCGAATCTGTTTTGTTTGCTGCTTTTATTTGATGGTTTGGAACCACTGCAATTCTTCGATCCTACTGCTTATACTAAGAATTCGAAACTACTACTACTCAAATTAAAAACAGAAAATTGATGTAACGGAAATTCATTAACTCTCAAAAAACACATCTCCATACAACTCCCAAAGTCACGTTTTCACTAAACCGAAATGTAATCATTCATGTGCTAATTTTTACATACGCTTAATATTATCACATTGCGGGGGATATATACAGTTACTGTAAGAACACAATAAACATAGTTCTCCTGAACTGATATCGAGAATTAAATTATCACAATGAGCGAGTTCACACTTGTCATATAGAACAAACTTCACACTGAATAGATACGAGGAAATATTAACCTCAAACTTTCACACTGAACGAAGTTTCCATATATCACTCTGACCAAAATTCAAAATGGAATGATTCACAAAATTTTGCTCTAGATAATCTGATCTTATTCAGTCACAGCACCGACAAACTGCTACCATACAACAGGTATATTGTACATATCCATTCTGAAATTGTGTATGTTTGCCACTGTACAACTTTGCTAATGAGATCGCTAAAAAACTAAACCACTCCCTTTCTCATCAAGAACATTAACAATTAAAACTGTATAAATAGTTGTATAAACCTGTAGTGATTATATATATATTGTATTATCATCAGCATAATATTTTAATCGTTTAAAGATCCCCGTCATATTAAAAGACTAGTATTTGAACGAAGAATATTCTTTTCGATAAATTCTCTTCAGGTTCTACAATTCATATATCCAAATTAATAATCCGAAAAAATGGCCAGGTTAAGGGCAAAGTACGTAGTTTAAAGCATGTGAATTTAGGATTGTGATAAACAAAATACAATAAAATTGTTAATATTGATATGACTCATATAGAATGTTAATTTGACTCTGAGTATATGTCAAGTGAAATTTTAAGATCCATGATCAGAATAAATATGGGTCAAATAGGGTGAGAGAGGAATAATAGTGCAATTACAATTCGATCAAATAAGTAATACGTAATACGGAGGGATGAATGCGAAGTGAATGAATCATGTATAGGGGAGATTAATAATTATGTTTAAGCAATAATGATGATGATAATAATAATAATAATACAAAAATTTACGAATAAAGATAACAGAGACAATTACAATTGACTACGAAAGGTCATAGTCAAATTAGGTCATTCAATAGTTAAGATTACGACTGATTAATTGGCCTTGATGTTGACCAGGGGAGGAGGAGTGGTTGAATATATTTCTTCTGTACGCATAGCTCCGGTTTCTTCATCCGGATGGCTACTGCTTCAGCCGTTTGAGGGACTTTAAGTCTGATCAGTCTTGGCAAAAAATTAATGACCATATAAATAATTGAAAAAGATTGATTTATACTGGCACTATAACTGGTTTGTACTAAATGGGCCAATAGTGAGCTATTCACTTTCTTTATCAAAGCATAATATTTCACAAGGTGGATTACACGTAAGCATGTAAAAATCTTCGTCAAATATGGATACTTTCATCAAACAGTGCTTTTGATCTATACCATTTACCAATAAGTAATCTTTGAGGTTCAACAAAATAATCATCCTTCTTACTGTATATAGATAGGTTTTCAAATATGTCTGGATATAAACACGTCTTCTTATTTCATTTTGCAATTTAGTGGTCGTGCTATATTCCTCCATCTATAAGATTCAGCTTGTTGTGATGGACACAGTGTCTTAATAGGTACAGCAGTGATAGCACTAAAAAGTAATGTCATGGGACCAATGCTCCGGTTTCATATTCATGTCATGTAACTGACTAAATTTGATTATTACCATTGACTATATGATGTTTTACACTATAGATTAATCTTTTAGAGTAAACAACTAAATGCTAGTTCTCAGTGTAGCCTTGCATCGAGCTATATATTTGACTGCAGCTGATAGAATATTTTGGAATTAAAATTAATAGTGGATATCACTTATTTGAAAAGTGTATCGACAATACCTACAACGTTTATGCTTCATAAATGTATTGAACTTCTTTTGCTTGGTGTTCATGTCAAAGACATTATCATCGAACTATTATCGCTATCACTGTTATTTTATAGAAATTAGATAATCTAGAATTTATAACAGATTGATAATTGATATCTGTTTTCTGACGTGCCGAGTGAATTCTGTTGAACCAGATGACATATGCAATAGTTCATCCTAAATTGTAAATATATGTTACTCATAAATCCTACCCTTCATGTAACTAGGGCTAAAGGCTTTTTATCAATCGATACTAATTATCTAACATCAAATCTTTACTTTATCGTAAAAAAAACCCACAATTCATACAGAGTAGCATGAATTCATTATATTTTGTAAACATTTTCTTTACTAAACTTACTTATACAAAAGTTTATAAAATGTAAATATTTCATAGCTTTGTACAAAATATCTATGCAACAGTTTTCTTAATGAAATTTTATGTTATTGTGACTTGTACTTTTAGTTTAAATAATAATCAGTAGTATTTGTTTATCGCTTGTCATGTTAATAAAGTTTAGAATATATGATGTATATAAAACTATATAATCGAACAGTCATTTCTTTAGTATCAGAAGGGGTTTTGTGGAGATTGTAGTAGTTTTAACAGTTGAGATCATGAGTCAATTGAAGTTAGACCACCATGAAAAACCTGGAAGCACTGGACGACCCCGCCTCGCGGGATTCGTGGATACGCACTGCTGAGGAGTCCCATACTAGGATGAAACGGCCATCCATCTCAACTATTGAAAGTCATTTCCTTATTTTTCTAAAGAATACTTATAAATGCAGCAGAGAAAATCTTTATTTACTTAAGCTGTATAAACGTATTTATAGTCAGTTGATTTGCTAGTCAATGGTAAAATATTATGGTGTTAAATAATTAGAAAATATGAAAATGATATTACGTCACAAATTGTTTACATACATTATAAAGATACTGACAAGAAGTTGTGGTGGTCTAGTTTCAATTGACTCATGATCTCAACTGTTTAAATTACTACAATCTCCACAAAACCCCTTCTGATTCTAATCAAAATATGTTCACTAGTGACTGACTTCAAGATGTATATCCTGGAGTTCTAGTGAGAAGAAGTGACTAGTGGAGTTCAACCGGGTCAGTCGTCAGATAGTAACTCACTGATGACAATGGTGGATGTGTCGCTCAATTTTGTAGATTAGTTGAAGTTAGACATCAACACCGTTGGATGCTGGCCAGCTCAGTGGTCTAGTTGGCTAAGCGGCTGGCGCGAGACTGACAGGTCCTGGGTTCGAATCTCACTTGGTGTGGGGTCGTTGATGCGCACTGCTGAGGAGTCCGACATTAGGACGAAACGGCCGTCCAGTGCTTTCTGGTTTTCCATGGTGGTCTAACTTCGATTGACTCATGATCTCAACTGTTTAAATCTTATTATTATTATCTCAATTGACAAGATTATTCACACAATCGTTTTGGATTTTCAATTTTGCTATAATAGTATTATACTTATTGTGACTGGACGCTTTACTCTAAATCATCCTGACCTTTCTAATTTGCAAATAATACAATTTTGAAGTATATATATATATATATATATATATATATATATATATATATATATATATATATATATATATATATATATATATATATATATATATATATATATATATCGTAGCAGATGCAAACGTGCACCATTTTTAACACACAACATTGTCAAATTCATTGATACATGCCTTATTTTTGGCCTTTGTAAAATGTTACGATGATTATGAACTTATAACCGTAAAACCTGATGATGAAGTTACTGAAAACAGTCGTTCGCTCAGATATCCTTCTTTTTTTAATATTAAAATTTTAAGTTCATATGTAAGATTATGAATAGAGTATAAACTTAAACAATACCGAATACTAGCATTTAGCTAACTAACAGAAAATTAGTCCAAGGTATACAAGCTTCGATTATCAATTTTGTTTCGTTTTAGTAATCCATCAATCAATATAAATTTATTGTATTAACTGATTATTGAAAAAATAAAACACTAATTGTCTAATTGTATAGAATTAAAGAATTTTTATCTTCTGCTATATATATATATATATATATATATATATATATATATATATATATATATATATATATATATATATATATATATACCTTGTTTTACTATATTCGTAGTTATATATAGAAATTTGAAGGATATGCAAAATACTCGATTATTTCTGAACATTTAAGTCGTACGCCTTTATGATTTATTTATCAGATATATAATCTGCATAATAAATGAACATATACTGATATAACTACGGATGGAAATGTGAGTCAAATACAGACCAACTATTTTACACAGTAATTTCAATGATTAAGATCATGAGTCAGTTGAAGCTAGACCACCATGGGAAATCTGGAAGCACTGGACGGCCGTTTCGTCCTATTGTGGGACTACTCAGCAGTGTGCATCCACGACCTCGCCTCCTGCGAGATTCGAACCCAGGACCTACTGGTTTCGCACCTGAGCACTTAACCACTGGACCACTGAGCCAGCATCCAACGGTGTTAATGTCTAACTTCAGCTGATCCACAAAATTGAGCGACACATCCACCATTGTCATCAGTGAGTTACTACCTCACAACAGACCCGGTTGAACTCCACTGGTTACTGCTTCTCACTAGAACTTCAGGATATATATCTTGAAGCCAGTCAATAGTGAGCATATGTTGATTAGTATCAGATTAATATCTGATATTTTACATAGGTTTACCGACTGTAATTAATTTTTATTTTATTTTCATGCCTAATTCATATAATGAGAATCAAAACATAAATAGTTATTGTTTATTTGCTATTACGTAACTGTAGATGACAAGAATTGTTTCATGTTGACTTTTATTCACTGCTTCAAGCTTCTTAGTATATAGACACTATATTTCTGAATCTCTAGACAATTATAATGGAAAAATAATATCAGGATATCTGAACTAATCTAGTACATTCTGATCTCTACTTTTACAGTTTAATCTCGATAAATGTTTTCTAGTTCAATTACTGTTGTCACTAAATTTAATAAAACTTGTTTTGCACTCATAAGCAGTTATTGCCTGAGAGCACTGTATCGATTTAATGATCATGCACGTAATTTTATAGTTGAATGCATGAGTCAATTGACGCTAGACCACCATGGAAAATCCGGAAGCAGTAGACGGCCGCTTCGTCCTGGTATGGGAGTCCTCAGAAGTTTACATCTACGATCTCGCCTTGTGAGACTTGAACCCAGGATCTATCAGTTTTGCGTGCAAACGCTTGACCACTAGACCACTGAGCTGGCCGACATCCAACGGTGTTGATGTCTAACTCCATATGAAATATGATTCAAATGTGATGTGTCGACAGTCTCATTGATGTGAATTTATTACATTGTATTATAATTGAAATTAGTATGGAATCGGAAACAGACATCAAGGAGATGAATAGCAACCGCAAACAACTGGAAATGATTGCCTGGAACTGAGTTCACTGGAGAATGTTGAGGGACGGCTGATGTCCCTCCACGAGGGGTGACAGGAGTAAGTATGTAAGTAAGTAAGTAAGTAAGTAAGTAAGTAAGTAAGTAAGTAAGCAAATGTAATTACAAACTGTATTGTAACCGAACAAATATGTCAAGTGGTCAAAAATGTTTTTGGAACGATTGGATTATTTACAGGGATAATTTTATCTAACTCGACTCATGAATGAACAGAATAAAATTCTATAATTATCGATATATGTACAGTCTTTTTTCAGTATTCTTTCAAGTGAAACTGATAATATGACCACAGTCAGAACCAGTAGTCATGACCACTGGATACTTATCAGAGCTGATTATTGTGAAGTTTAAACTAACTTTTATTAACATCCACTTAAATATCGAACAAAGTACAACACAATTAGTGTATATTTCATACATGCTTATAACAAGATTTTCAGTTTATTCAGTAAAATGTGTTTATCACCACATTAGGAGCTACACTAAGTATTATCGATTGACTAACATTAGCTCATAAGATGTTAAGGTTGAAGAGTGTGTTATAATGCTATAAAAATAAATATTTCATTTTGCACTGATTCTTTTCTTTCGTCATTAATGTGATATGAAATAATCATTTCGATGAAATTCCTATGGTTCTCAAGTAAAGTTTTTCTAGAAAACCGTACACGAAATTCATCGTGAATATCATCAAATCATTTTTGTAGTGTTCTGTTCTCTGGGCTGGATGGTTTCATTGTGGAATTTTGATTATTATTATTCTGAACAACATCATTAGAACAATCCTCGGGTGAGATTAGTTTACTTAAAATTCTCGATATCTGAATGGTACCTTGTTCTGTCGAACTTGATCTTGATTAGTGATTATTGACCTTAATCCTGAGATTGTCTGTATATTTATTTCGAATGACTCTCTGTTTAACTTGATTACGGTTGCTCAATTTCGTGGGTTGTTTGAAGTTAGACATCAACACCGTTGGATGTCGGCCAGCCCAGCGGTTTGGTGGTTAAGCGTTTGCATGCAAAACTGATAGATCCTGGGTTTAAGTCTCACGAGGCAAGGTCGTAGATACACACTGCTGAGGAGTCACACAATAGGACGAAATGGCCGTCAAGTGCTTTGAGGTTTTCCATGGTTGTCTAGCTTCAATTGACTCATGAACTCAATTATTAAAACTACTATAATATCCACGGAAACCCTTCCTGATTTTATATTCCTTCATGATATTTTTCAGATGGTTCGTAAATCGGTTCGTTTTAGATGGTATCGTTAAATAATAGGTGGCTTAAGTTTCAAGCTTCTAAATATTTTCTAGTCATCTTTACAATTTCCCTAACATAGATCTCGATAATCTTCAAGTCGGACATGTGGTCACTGTTTATTGATACAAGTGAATAAACATCGCGGCGTCTAACATCTTGTTGATGTTCATGTAGGCAAAGATGAAAAAGACACTCCCTTTGTTCAAAACAATGCTCTTTACAGCTAAAATATTATTTCATAAATGATGTCCGGCTTTCCTTGTTTTTTTTTTCATTTAATCCTTTGAATTATTTGAAGTGATTTTCCTGGTTTATCCGCTACACCTATTCTAAAAGGCCTCAATACATTTATTGTAATCTTTTATTGGTCCTTTATATATGATAGCACGATCCTTTTGTTGATTCCTACATTTGATTTCGTTTACACTGATACATTTAACTGACATTTTTTGATAGGGCTGCTTGAACAATCGTTATTTTAATAAATTTTAAACGGTATTTTTTCTCTCATTTTGTTGCATTGTAAATGTTTTCGCTCTTAATATTGAAAATCTCATTGAAATTCCTTTTGTTTGTTTGTAGATTTTACTATTCAATTGAAAATATGTTGTTAGGTATGGGTAATATTGTGGTGTGTGCACTTATATTGACATAAGTAGTATATGATGTTAGTCGGGACAGAAGGTCTGGCAGCAAAGAAGACAAGAAAATCGAACAGTAAAAAATGGAAACAGGATGAAATTTGTATGAAAATGCCAGAACAATGAAGTCAGAGTCATTTTAAGACAATTGGTGGACACTTTGCAAATTAAGCATTTACTTTATGATTGTTGGATTTGATTAACAAGTCCTGTAATTCTGTGTTAAATACACTCAATTGTCACCACTGGTGTTCTTGTTCACTGCAGTATGAATCACCTGAAGGTTACTAATATCCATCAAAGTATTGGCGTAACATTTTTGATAGTAATAATGACAGGACAATTAATAAAGTTTCATTGATAAAACTGCATGATCATTACCACGAGTGCAGAACTAGTACATTAAACATTTAGACACCATTACTATTCAAAAGTGAAAATATATTGTCAACAAAATCAAAATCAATATAACATTCAATGTGACAAATATATAAATCCCCTACTGAAAAAGATCGTTTTCTCCATTAATAACTCTAATCTTGTGAAATAAAACATTAGATTTCTATTTAGTGGTTAAATAATTTTGTCCTTACTGAAAAAAATTTCACTACAAGACAATATACTACTGAAAATAATCACACTATTTTGGCTAATTGAATTGCTTTTTTTTCTTTCTTCTATTTATATCATTTATTTTATAATAGACAATATAAATGAATACTCTACTTAATTAAACTACAAAAACAGTTCACTGTTTATTTAACATTATGGATTGCAATATAATTCATCATTAATCAACTACAATATATGACACTATAATTTAATGTTTCTAACGTCAAATTACAAAAAAAGAAAAGAATATTATTTACAAGATTGTTTGTTTATGAATAGGATGATGATGATGATGATGTTGTTGTTGTTGACTATTGAAAAAGAAGTACAATCATATGCCCGCTAATTTATACATAAATATAATAAAAAGAAAAGAAAAATACATAGTCAAGTATACATGCAACAAAATAGTATGTTATCGTCATGTATTAATCAATAGGTTTGTTCTATTAATAACAAAGTCATATGATCGGTTATCAAAGAAAGAGAAGAAAAGATAAAAATATTTTCATAGTTAAATGTGTAATTATTGTTTACAGTGTTTAAAGGTAACCAATTATGTTAAAATGTATATTATTATTTATCAATTAGAATACAATATGTTTGTGAATACATTTTATCATAGGTTTGATGTAGAATTTCATTTTAAGCTGGTTTTCTATTGTAAAAGAGGTTGGATATCAGTTATTGTGATTACATATATGTTATATGCAAATTTTATACGCAAAAACAAATGCAGAAGATGACGATCAATGTAGTAGTAGTAGTAGTAGCAGCAGCAGCCTCAGCAGCAGTAGATCTCAGCATACACAAAAGGAAAAGCAATGGGAACAGCATGCAACAATCGAATCACACTTGATGGAGAAGATTTGGAAGATGTAAAATTCTTTACATAGTTGGGCAGCATCATTGGTGAACACAGTGGATCTGATGCAGATGTGAAGGCATGGACAGGCAAAGCAAGAGCAACATATTTACAACTGAAGAATATCTGCAACTCAAAACAATTGTCAACCAACACCAATGTCAGAATTTTCAATAAAAATGTCAAGACAGTTCTATTGTATGGGGCGGAAACATGGAAAACTACGAAAGCTATCATCCAGAAGATACAGGTGTTTATTAACAATTGTGTGTGCAAAATACTTCGGATCTGTTGACCAGGCACTAACAGCAACAACCTATCGTGAGATAGAACAAATCAGATTCCAGCAGAGGAAGAAATCAAGAAGGAGTGCTGGAAGTGGATAGGATACACATTGAGGAAAGCACTCAACTGAGTCACAAGGCAAGCCCTCACATCAAATCCTCAAGGTCGAAGGAGAAGAGAATGACCAAAGAACGCATTACACCGAGAAACGGAGACAGACATGAGATTACAATTATGTAATTTAGTTCATTACTGTTAGATAGAAATATATATATTAAAGCAAAGATGTATTATATTGGATAGAACTAAAAAGGAAGGCCCAGGACAGAGTGGGTTGGAGAATGTTGATCGGTGGTCTATTTTCCATTAGGAGTAACCGGCGTAAGTAAGTAAGTACATGCAAATTTATTGCATACAGTATAAATAGTAAAAATCTATCATTCTGCAAACATTCATGAGTATTCAACATCATTTACCTGTGATAACGCTTAATATCACTTACTAAAATTCTCATTTAATTTCATTGCTAAGTAGTTAATCCTTCTGGTTAGTACTATTCATTGATAATTTAGAAAGACAATTTAGAGAAAATCTTATGGTATGAACGTGATTGATATTTTAGAGGCTTTATTAAATAATTATATAATTTAATTGTTGGAATAAATGTGTTTATTGAAGCAAAAAAGAATGCAAAACCTTATTACTATATGAATGATTTACTTCCATGTACGTAAATACACCTCACTATAGCAAGAAATATGTACATCCCTGATGGCATAAAACTATTTATCAGAGAGATTATGATTTTACCGACAATTACTTACAAATTAGGTGCATTCTTGACTAGATGAAAGTATTTCCCGAATGACAGTTAACCTGACAATAAAACTTCTTTCATTGAGATCATGAACCGATCGGTTCATTTAACAACCTCTGCAACCTGTTATATCCCGATGACAATAATGAATTGTAACTTTTGGGATCCATTTATGGACCAATAATATGCGCATATTTTTATCGTATAATTGATAAATAACTAAATTATTCATATTCGTGTTCCTCTTATCATAAGCTTTATTTTGATCTATGAACTGTCATTATACGATTGGCCATTCTTGAGTTATACCCAGTCTATCAGTTACTACCTCCCACATTCACAGCCACATTTGGCTAAATCTTGTATAATTGTTGTTTTCTATTTTATGGTACGATGTGGTCTGTTTGGTTGGTATATTAACCCAGTGTGTATGAAATAAATGATTCATATTGCAGAGGCTGAGATTGGTGTTCTGCACTTAACAGGTAGGGCTAGGTAGAAAGTAGGACCGATAAGGACTCTAGACTGCTCATACGTGTTTTATGCGACATTATTCATGTCGATAATTCACCGTTCTCTAATTGGCATTATCATCACATTATACATTAATGGGACACAGGGCACAAGTTATAACACAACCTCAAACTGAGAATATTGATAGCTCTACACTTAAAGTTAGTAAGTAGAAACCGTGTAAGTTATGTTTGACAAATTCAACTATAACTGAATATTTTCTAAGTTCTAATTTAATAAATAACCTA
This sequence comes from Schistosoma margrebowiei, assembly GCA_944470205.2. NCBI lineage: Eukaryota > Metazoa > Platyhelminthes > Trematoda > Strigeidida > Schistosomatidae > Schistosoma > Schistosoma margrebowiei. Next base: position 64,478,730 of record OX104028.1, on the reverse strand, counting down.
TTGATTTTGAATAAGTACAGCAAATGCAAAGTTCTCAGAAAAGTTAGTAAATTCACTTCACTTTTTCTAATTGATCACTAGCTCAGAAATACATTTTGATTAAGGTTAGTTTTTTTAATAAAATGCTCAAATGTGTATACCATAATAGTCATTTATGAAAGCTATTAATGTACGACTAATTTGCCATCATAAAAACAAAGGATAAATCAGAGAAAATAACATTAACTATGGCTGTACAACCGTATTTATAATTACTGAACGCATAATATTTAGTAAAAAATAGATTATTGTTAGAAAGAGGATTTGTGGAAATTGTAGTAATTTTAACTATTGAATTCATGAGTCAATCTAACTAGCTTACTTACTTACTTACTTACTCCTCGTGAAGGAGCATAGGCCGCTCACCAGCAGTCTCCATCCAACCCTGTACTGGGCAATCCTTTCCAGCTCATTCCAGTTGTTATTCATCCTTTTCATATCTGCTTCTATTTCCCGGCGTAACGTGTTCTTTGACCTTCCTCTTTTCCGCTTCCCTTCAGGATTACAATTCAGGACTTGCCTCGTGATGCAGTTTGATGATTTGCGTAATGTATGTCCTATCCATCAACTCCATCGTCTTTTCCTAATTTCTTCTTCAGCTGGAAGCTGGTTTGTTCTCTCCCACAAAAGGCTGTTGCTGATGGTATTCGGCCAATGGATATTGAGTATGTTGCGTAGATAACCATTTATAAATACTTGTACTTTCTTGATGATGGTTGTTGTAGTTCTCCAAGTTTCAGCTCTGTAGAATAGAACTAACTGGCTTGACATTCGTATTGAAGATTCTCACTTTGATATTGGTTGAAAGTTGTTTTGAGTTCCATATGTTCTTTAACTGTAGGAATGCTGTCCTTGCTTTGCCAATCCTTGCCTTTACATCTGCATCTGAACCTCCTTGTTCATCGATGATGCTTCCCATGTATGTGAAGGATTCTACATCTTCCAGAGTTTCGCCATCAAGTGCGATTGGATTGATGTTCTACGCTTTGAATTTCAGGACCATGGTTTTCCCCTTGTGTATGCTGAGGCCTACTGATGCAGAGACTGCTGCCACACTGGCTGTCTTTATCTGCATCTGTTCGTGTGTATGTGATAAGAGGGCTAGATCGTCTGCGAAGTCTGAATCGTCTAATTGGTTCTGAGCTGTCCATTGTATGCCATGTTTTCCCTCAGATGTCGAGGTTTTCATAATCCAGTCGACCACCAGAAGAAAGAGGAAGGGAGAGAGTAAACAGTCTTGTTTGACTACGGTCCTTACTTGGAATGCATCTGTCAGCTGTCCTCCATGCACGACTCTGCACTGTAGTCCGTCGTATGATTTCCGGATAATGTTGACAATCTTCTCAGGAACTCCGTAGTGTTGAAGAAGTTTCCATAATGTCCTCCTATCTACACTGTCGAATGCTTTTTCATAATCAATGAAGTTGGTGTATAGTGATGAGTTCCACTCAACTGATTGTTCGACGATGATCCGTAGTTTTGCAATTTGGTCTGTGCATGATCGATCCTTACGGAATCCAGCTTGTTGATCTCGAAGTTGGGCGTCTACTGCATCATTCATCCTTTTCAGCAACACTCTGTTGAAGACCTTCCCTGGTATTGGAAGCAGTGTAATGCCTCTATAGTTTTCACATTTGCTCACATCTCCTTTCTTTGGAATCTTGATGATGTGTCCTTCTTTCCAGTCCATCGGCACTTGTTCCTCCTCCCAAATCTTTTTGAATAGAAGGTAAAGCATGCTTACGGTTGCTTCGATGTCTGATTTCAGTGCTTCAGCTGGTATGTTGTCCGGACCCGCTGCTTTCCCGTTCTTGATTTGTCTGACGGCCATTCTAATTTCTTTCTTCGTTGGTGGGTTGACGTCTATGGGAAGATCTGTGTGTGCCGCTTCGATGTCCGGTGGATTGATTGGAGCCGGCCTATTCAGGAGTTCCTCGAAGTATTCTACCCATCTGTTCCGCTGTTGTTGAATTTCGGTGATTGGCTTGCCTTCTTTGTCTTTGACCGGTCTCTCTGGTTTACTGTATTTCCCTGAGTTTCTTCGTTGTATCGTAAAGCTGTTTCATATTTCCCTCTCTTGCAGCATTTTCCGCCGTCGTTGCTAGTTCTTCCACGTATTACTTCTTGTCGGCTCTAATGCCCTTCTTTACTTGCTTGTTTACTTCTATGTATTCAGCTTGTGCTTGGACTTTCTCTGCTCGTGTTCGGCTGGTGTTAATTGCTTTCTTCTTGCTCTTCCTTTCTTTGAACATGTCCAGAGTTTCTATAGAGATCCACTCCTTATGATGATGCTTCTTGAATCCGAAAACATCTTGACACGTTGAAGTTAATGCTTATTTGATACTTTTCCAGTTGTCCTCCATAGCAGTTTCTCCTTCCTTCAGTAGATCTTGTAAGGCTTGGAACCTGTTGTTGAGAGATATCTTGAATTTGTTGATTTTGTTAGTATCTCGAAGGAAGGCTGTAATGAACATTTGTAGTGCTGTTTGTCCAGTTGTCCAGTTTTTCTGTAGCTTCAGTTTTAAATTGGCCACAACTAGGTGGTGATCTGAAGCTATGTCAGCTCCTCTCCTGGTTCTCACATCTTCCATTGTCCTTCGGAATTTTTTGTTGATGCAAATATGATCTATCTGGTTCTTTGTAGTGTGGTCCGGTGAGATCCATGTAGCTTTGTGTATACGCCTGTGTGGAAATATTGTGCCTCCTATGACCGATTTGTTGAATGCACATAGATTTGCAAATCTTTCTCCATTTTCGTTTCTTTCTCCCAGTCCATGTCGTCCCATAATATCTTCATATCCAGTGTTGTCTATTCCGACTTTGGCATTTAGATCTCCCATCAGAATAGTTAGGTCCTTTCTTGGGCATTTCTCAATGACTGACTGCAGCCGCTCGTAGAACTGATCATTAATGTTGTCGTTGCTATCATTTGTGGGTGCATAACATTGGATATATTCATTAAGATCCCCTCCTTCTTTGTTTTGAATGATGCTTTGATGATTCTGGATCCGTGAGATTCCCATTCTACAAGTGCATTTCGTGCTACTTTGGACAGCATAAGAGCGACTCCCTGAGTAAGTGGAGCATTGTCCTCTTCGTGACCGGAGTATAGCAGCATCTCTCCCGTAGCTAGCCTTTTCTGTCCAGCTTGGGTCCAGTGGGTTTCGCTGATTCCCAGTACTGCTAAGTTGTATCTCCTCATTTCCATTGCTATTTGACTGGTCTTCCCGGTTTTCCACATTGTTCGAATGTTCCATGTACCTATAAAAATTTTGGCCCTGGTTGTTAGAAGGGGCATTGGCCTCGTGGCTTCCGAAGGAACTCGGCTTTCAGCATGAAGCGTCATAATTCTTCTAAATGAAGACCTTCTAACTCCCAGGGCAAAGTTTAAATGGTTTGGATTATTTTTTCTGGTAAGCGTTTTTTAGCGAGTTAGTTTTCTACGGGATCGGAACGCTAACCCCATGACCAACCCTCCTCCTTTACCCGGGCTTGGGACCGATAGTAACTCTAGAAGAGCTACAGGCGGAGTTGAGTCAATCTAAGCCAAACCAATATTGAAAACCTGAAAGCACTAAACCACTATTTCGTCCTAGTTTGGGGCTCCTCAACAGTGTGCATCCACGATTCCTCACGCAGGATGTGAACCCAGGACCTTCAGTTTCGTATATGAACGCTTAACCTTTAGACCACTGTAACAGAATCCAACGGTATTTATATCTAATTTCTAGTAATCCACAATATTGCGCGACCATATCCCATTGTCTTCAGTGGGTAACTGCCTTACATTGGACACTGTAGAACTCCACTAATCACGGCCGTTCAGTGCTTTTACGTTTTCACTAGTGGTCTAACATCGATCGATTCATGATCTCAATTAAAACCCAACAATCTTCATAACCCATTTAATGATGAAAACTTCATTCATTCATAATCGAAACTCATTTGTCGCCAATTTTGTTTGTTTGTTTGTTTTTTCATTACTTTGCTGATAAATTAGTGTTTAGAAGAATTTTCAAAAGTTCATTATTTTATATTTATGTCACGTTTAATTTTCTAGGAAAATAAAATAAGAACGCATGACAGACAGTTATTGAATAGGATAAAATTCGTTTTGAATTCAATACATATATCAACTTCATTACAGTAATTATAAATGAAATAACTGAAATGTTGAATACATTTTTTATTTCAAATCATTATTTTGTATATAAATTAAACCTAATCTAATAGAGTTTGTTCATGGTTAAACTATTTTTTGTTCATTTTAATTTGGAAATAAATTTGTACTAGAAAAACAATTGATTATTTGTCTCAATAAATTGAATCATTTAAACAAGATATTTTAATAATAGTATTAGCTGTATTTCTCAAATTCAAAACGGAGAACAGCAACTCAGTCACTCTTTATGGCGAAACTCTGGAAGATGTAGAATCCTTCACATACATGGGAAGCATCATCGATGAACAAGGAGGTTCAGATGCAGATGTAAAGGCGAGAATTTGCAAAACAAGAGCCGCATTCCTACAATTGAAGAACATATGGAACTCAAAACAACTTTCAACCAATATCAAAGTGAGAATCTTCAATACGAATGTCAAGCCAGCTAGTTCTATTCTACAGAGCTGAAACGTGGAGAACTAATACAACCACCATCAAGAAAGTACAAGTATTTATAAATGGTTGTCTACGCAAGATACTCAATATCCATTGGCTGGATACCATCAGCAACAGCCTTTTGTGGGAGAGAACAAACCAGCTTTTAGGTGAAGAGGAAAAAATTAGGAAAAGACGATGGAAATGGATAGGACATACATTACGCAAATAATCAAACTGCATCACGAGGCAAGTCCTGAATTGTAATCCTGAAGGGAAGTGGAAAATAGGAAGGTCAAAGAACACGTTACGCCGGGAAATAGAAGCAGATATGAAAAAGATGAATAACAACTGGAATGAGCTGGAAAGGATTGCCCAGTACAGGGTTGGATGGAGACTGCTGGTGAGTGGCCTATGCTCCTTCACGAGGAGTAAGAGGCGTAAGTAAGTAAGTAATTAGCTGTATTTGTTGTAAATTCATTTGGTATTGTTGTACTTATATCTTCTCATTGTTATTTAGGACTGCAATTGATCAGTCTCATGTTGGCATATGTGGACCCAGTGCTGATTATCTCGATATTGCCTGAAGTCACAAGCTTATGAAGCAAAGATGGATGATGGTGACTAACGATGGAATCCAGAACGCGCATTTCGTTCTGTTTGGGACTCCTCAGCTGGACGCACCTGCATCGAAGATTTGATACTCACTCTAAAACTCGAGCCCAGTACTGTTCGCTTCAATTGCCATCGCGTTATCCGCTTAGTTGCTGAGTCCTGATAGCCATCTGTTTGTGCAATGGAGTGAATATCAAGTCTAAAATGAAGGTACATCCAGCTGACGAATCCTAAATAGGACGAAACACGCGTCTTGGATTTCAGTGCTAGACACTATCCATCTTTATTAGTTGTAGTTTCATATTAAATAATCAGAATGATGATAGATGGTTTCTATTGAAAATAGCTAAACAATTAAAATTTAAATAATGAATTTATTAAGGAAATTATGGTTTCGATTCTTTAAACTAAACAAAAGTAGTGTACAGAAATGTTGGTTACCTAAGGGAAAATTTAATAAACTTCTTAACAGATAATATTTTGAAATGTTACGGCAAATTCAAATTAATAGGAATCAATATAGTTTGTTTAGCATTGAGTAATCTACTTCTGTTCATAATAAAATCCTTTGACTAGTTTATAAAAAAGGGGTTCACTATTGATCAGTTGAATAATATAAATTTATTCCGTTCGGTTTTCAGTATACAGTAAGTATATGTAATTGAATAGCTAAAGTAATATTAACTTACATACATCTCATATTATAAATTCTATTCTTGTTCTCAACGACAAGTTCCCCTAAACACTCGATCATAATAATACTAATAATATTACCATTATTATTACAATCCATGGTATTAAATTTTGATATACATACAAACATACATCCAGTTTATTAATGAACAAAAGCAAAATATCGAAATGCTTATCTATAAATATGTTTCGTTCCTAAAATGTGTAGATAAACGGTATATCTGTTTTCTAACTGACATACATAGGAGTCTTGAGAGTTAAAAGTATGCTGTAAAGTACAAATTCACTTGGTGTTGTTTTACTTGTATCTTCCCATTGTTATTTAGGACTGCAATTGATCAGTCTCATGTTGGCATATGTGAATCCTTTGCTGACGAATCTGCTTGTGCAATGGAGTGATCATCGACTCTGGGATGCAGGTACATCCATCTGACGATTCCCAAACATGATGAATCGCGCGTCCTGGATTTCACTGCTAGCTACTATCGATCTATGCTGTAAAGTGTTTAGAAATCGATATCTTTCACAATGTTAATAATTTGTGTAAACTTTAATCCAGTATTTTAAGGCTATTTAAACCACATACGAACAAATAAGCAATTTTCATTTTTCATTAAAAAATTGCATTAAATATACATCAATATATGTTGTACCCGTTTAAGCTCAGTAATCTGTCTAATTCTGAAATCTATAATAAACTGGTAAATTATTGTGATCATATGTTTTGCACAAAACCACATCGATTAAGGATCATCTTTTTAAAGAACGAATTAAACATATCCACTGAAACAATTTTCAAGGATAAATAAACACCAGTAAACTATCACAATAAATGTAAAGAAGAAACTTAGTTTACTTCTTAATGTACGAATTATCCCTTTTGAGCCATTGTCATTTTATTGAGAAAAATGTTCAAAACTTTATTAAATATATCCCATATTCTAATAACAATGTATTTCACACATATAAGTAGACCAACATACATATTCAATATTTGTAAGAAGTAAGGAAATTTCTTAAATGTTGCATTCAGTATTCCCTGTTTACCCCTTTTCTTTTAAATATCAATGAACTAATTTTTGGAATATATATTAATCCTAAATAATCTCTAGTCTAAATAAGATTGTAAATTGAAAGGGGAAAAGTATTTGATTTCTTTAGAATACAAATAAATATTATAATTGTGTATTTTCCTGTTACTAAATGTGTTTGCATGCGCATATTTACAAAGTGAATTATTGTAATATGATATTATAGATTAAATTGTAATTAAACACTTTAAAAATCATAATCTGATTTGATTCATAAAGACTTGAATGATGTTTTTTGTAAAATGATTATACAATTAACTTTTTCGAAGTATGTTTTTATTTTCTATTAAATCCAAAGCAACATTGTTTTGCATAAAAACAATTTACATAGATTGTTTTCATTCTCATTTTCTGAACATTCAAAATAGGATGATTTCCTGACATTTTCTGTTCTCATAATTGTTGGATAATGGTTACTAACATGTAAGCCTTCAAAACGAGGCAATCATTTGTTAAAGAACTCTTTTTTTTTTACGTAACCGTTTATTTTAACCTTTCTAAACACAAAACTACTTGGATTATTTTATTTAAATAAGTTACCCCAAACTTTATGTACTACTAAGTATAAAGCTAACTTATTAATGCAATCACATGACGGAATAAATCTAAGTTATCTCTTAGGTGGTAGAGTTGATATTTAGCAACTTGACCGATATTTTCTTTAAAAAGGCCTTTATCTACAACGATTCAAGAAAACTAAATAATAAATTCGAAAAGGGATAAAATGTGTGTGACTTAATCTCTGTTTGCACTATGACTGTCTATTGTAACCATGCTCAAAATAGCGTTTATTCATGCCAAACACCAACTTTAAGGATTTACAGAAACATCGTCCAACATAGTTAACCACAATTGATTTAAAGACGGAAGCAAATAATAAATGTCACTATCAGACATTAATGAAGAGATTCGATGAAGGACTCTCCCTTACTCTGGAAAATATATTTCAAACTGATCATGTTCTGGTGCAAGTGTATGTTTGTTTGGGTCTTATAAGGCTCACAAAAGCCACAGCAAGGAAACCACTTACAGTTTAGCTCACAGCGAAAAAGCACTTACTAAGTAGATCGATGTTTGAAAACTTGTCATGTATAGTTAAGAATACTATGGGGTCGGAAAATAACTTAAGCATAAACAGAAAGGTGTCTACACAATTATTGGAGTATCTGTGAAGAGGAAAAGTTAAAGAGAAGAAACAGTGATAATAATTGAAAACAATAGACATTTTAAACTTATTATTTAGCTCCATTAAAATTGCAAATCGATTGACGGAGTAGTGAAACTTCATGAACTGGGGTGGTCAGAACATGTGTTTTGTATGTCCAACCACTGCCTACTCCGACAAGCAATATAGCAGTGAGTGTGGGAATAGTGCGCTGAAAGGAAGCTAAAAGCAAACAAAGCAAAATCTGGTATCAAGGATGAAGCCAGTGACTTTTGGATTGAATCATGTAGTTAGGTGAGCAGTACAAGATTGATGTTGGTGCGGTTATCGTGACCAATGGTCACAGACTTTAAGCGACGTAGCTCAGAATCGTTCTTAGTGACCTTGGTTCATTCAATCTACCTTCCCTTGTATTCCAAGTTTCTAAACTATTTTACGGAAATCCTTTTTATTTCAATAATTTACATTTACTTTTCGAATCATATCTTCTATGGCAAATCATCCCTATTGCCAATAAAATTATTACTACAGCTACTCTGAGATTTACCCTAAAAATTTCATTTTCCTTTGCTAATTGTATTTGACAGTTTGACCCAATGTATACATGTTTCAGGTTTTACGTCGTATATAAATGCGTGACTAATTGACCATTATCATATTTACTATTGTCACCTATTTCAAGTAGTTTTCTATGCTTTTACGCATACTGTAGGTTCCTGCTTCTTCGTTCGAGATAAATAATATACCTCTCCTAATATATTAATAATAATAATAAATCAAATTTAAAACAATTAATCCCTTTGATAAATCTCGATAAATTTCATTAAATTTTGATTATTATTATATTAGAACACTCCTCGGGTGAGATTAGTTTACTTGAACTTCTCGACATCTGACTGGTACCTTGTTCTGTCGAAATTGGTCTTGATTAGTGATTATTGACCCTTGTCCTGAGATTGTCTGTATATTTATTTCAAATGACTCTGCTGGGGGTCTAATACCAGGACGAAACGACAGTCTACTGCTTCCAGATTTTCCATGGTTGTCTAGCTTCAAATGAGTCATGATTTCAACTATTGAAATAATAAAGTACATGAAAACAATGTAATTACCACTCTGAATAATAAATCGGTAGTACCAGGGTAGGTTATGGGTGAGGACAAATTTTTTTGGACGTATAAAGAGGGTCTCAGTTTCCGTATAGCCAGGGCTTCAATAAATCTTAGTACAAGTTTTTGGAGGCTTTTGTATAACATTATAAATGTTGACTTTATATCAACCTTATGATCAGTCTTAATCAAACGGAAGCACTGGACGGCCATTTCGTCCGATTGTGGGACTACTCAGCAGTGCGCATCCACGACCCCACCTCGCGGGATTCAAACTTAGGACCTATAAGTTTCGCTCGCGAACGCTTAACCAATAGGCCGATCAGCCGGCATCCAACAGTGTTAATGTCCAACTTTAACTAATCCACGAAATTGAGCGACACATCCACCATTGTCATCAGTGAGTTACTATCTGACGACTGACCCGGTTGAACTCCACTGGTCACTTCTTCTCACTAGAACTCCAGGATATACATCTTGAAGCCAGTCACTAGTGAACATATTTTGATTAGTATCAGAAGGAGTTTTGTGATGATTTTAGTAATTTCAATATTTTAGATCATGAGTCAATTGAATATATTTTTATTAGAGTGTACACATATAAGCTCCTGAATAACTTATGAAATTTCACATATCTCATAAATTATCTTCATTTAATTCATAGTTGAAGTCATTTTATAAGCACGATAGAAAATTTTGAGTATAAAAATCGATAGGCATGCATAGGTGAAGAAAATGAATATGACTTTTTATGGTTATAAAACTTATCTGTCTGGAAATATACTGGTATACTGATATTAATTAATTAAATAAATATAAGTTCACTGTACTATAAAACGCTCACAATTGATTGATCATTGGGTGGTGATCTATGTCATGCGTGTCAAATCCTTATGGTCGATAGCATTCGATCTGCACCAAATAAGGACTTGACACACTAGACATTGATCACCACCCAGTGATCAATCAATTGTGATTACATTTCAGTCCTACAGGAGGTCAGTCGCGACCCGGATAGATCAGTGGTAACGTCTCTGACTTTGAAACTGGGTGACACGAGATCGAATCCGCCAGGAAGCACCAGTTCCCTCAAAATTACAGGTACACCTTGCTGACGAGTGCCAAGTGGCACGAAACCCGGGTTCAGGGTTTCTTGTCGACTACTTCCAACCACCATCTAATCTCACTATAAAACGTTTTATGTCAGTCCTCAAATATGGCAATTAATGTTTCTAAGCTTTCAGATTTGTTTGTTTCCAATCAACTTATTACAATGTTTTGAGTATTTTGCTTTCATATCGTATTGTGATTGTAATTTTGTAATTATATCTTGCTTTTTGTTCTAAAATCGAGAATCAATCCGTTATTCCTACTTTATATGGAAAATTTAACACAGTGGTTTATGCATCAATTAACTGTTGTAAAGGCTAAGTTATTGATTAACTGAATAGGAAATAAATTTGTATTTCAGTATTTGATTTATTCTACTGCCAATAATGTTTAACATACCATTGAATATCTACGTCAGTAAGGATTGAAATATTTAATAGTTGAATTGTTGACAATTTCTTAAATATAACTAAGTGTTACTATTGACAGAAATTTAAAATGATATTTGGCAATATACTTTGTCATAAAAACGTCCAGGTATAGTTTAGCGAAGAATGTTTTCTTTAGGAAGAGTGTATTTAATAGATTTGTACAATCGTATTAATGGTTAAGTAATATGTGATAAGTTGCGGGGAATATTTAGATATCGTTATCATTTACCAATATGAGCTTGGACAGTTTGTTTTAAAATTGGCATACCTAGATACTCACTTCACCAGAGTCATAACCTCTCTTTTATCCGTTTAAAGTGTTGGAACCACCAAGTCATTTCTTTTTAGCCTTCTTTATATTTTGTCCAACGGACTGTTTTTCAATAATGTTGATGATTCATTAAACCACCATATCATTTTCATTTGATATTTGAAATTCATGATCACTTCACCAATGATTCAACAGTAAGCTGTTTTAATAGTTGAATTTATGAATCGATCTATGCCAGACCTGAAAGCACGCATTCGAGACAAAAGGTCTTACGTTCGAGTCCCACGTGTGGAATCATGGACACGCACTGTTGAGGAGCCTCACACTAGGACGAAACGGCCATCCAGTGCTTGGTCTATTATTTTTAATATGATTAATATACTAAAAGCTGTAATTTTGTTTTAGCTAACCAACTCAATGGCAACAAGTATTACCTTTTTGAGTATCGACAAATGTCTCCAGATTTCTGTTGCCTTAACTGATTTCCACTTTTTGTGTGCAAACCGATTACAATTCTGGTTTTTGTGGTTCATTGCAAGAACTGATTGAAGCTAATTGACAGTGATAGCGAAAACAATGATTGTGTTTCTTCTCCTGATGATGATGATGATGATGATGATGATGATGATGATGATGATGATGATGATGATGATGATGATGATGATGATGATGATGATGATGATGATGATGATGATGATGATGATGATGATGATGATGATGATGATGATGATGATGATGATGATGATGATGATGATGATGATGATGATGATGATGATGATGATGATGATGATGATGATGATGATGATGATGATGATGATGATGATGATGATGATGATGATGATGATGATGATGATGATGATGATGATGATGATGATGATGATGATGATGATGATGATGATGATGATGATGATGATGATGATGATGATGATGATGATGATGATGATGATGATGATGATGATGATGATGATGATGATGATGATGATGATGATGATGATGATGATGATGATGATGATGATGATGATGATGATGATGATGATGATGATGATGATGATGATGATGATGATGATGATGATGATGATGATGATGATGATGATGATGATGATGATGATGATGATGATGATGATGATGATGATGATGATGATGATGATGATGATGATGATGATGATGATGATGATGATGATGATGATGATGATGATGATGATGATGATGATGATGATGATGATGATGATGATGATGATGATGATGATGATGATGATGATGATGATGATGATGATGATGATGATGATGATGATGATGATGATGATGATGATGATGATGATGATGATGATGATGATGATGATGATGATGATGATGATGATGATGATGATGATGATGATGATGATGATGATGATGATGATGATGATGATGATGATGATGATGATGATGATGATGATGATGATGATGATGATGATACGCTACTGACTGTACATCACAAACGAGAATATTACAGGGTGGATGGTATTTATTTTAATAATACATATTCCGTTATACCCAGAAATTTATAAACGTTTTAAGAAGTATAATCAATGATTTTCTTTTCTACATTTTCTTGTTGCTGAGTATAAACATTAGTGAATCATAAAAAACAAACACCTACGCATATTTGTATTTCAGTTGAAAAACTGTATACTAAGACGCATATATATAAAGATTATACAATTAGGTTGGACAATGAAATTATGTTTTATTCAAATAGTTATTCATATTAGTCATAGACTGTATTGTTGCATATTTTAACTAGGTTATTAGAAAAAAAACAACTGTATATGTTTTTTTTTGTTATTGAGTAAAAGTGTTTGTAACTATACTGAATAAGTAAATTAATCACAATTATGTCATTATTAATTTTATATAAATAAATTAACATAAAATGCTTCAGTTCAGTTAGTTTATAATTTAAACATAATTTTTTTCTAATAAAAATGAGTCAATGAACAATATGGAAATCATTGAATATTCTTTAATAAAATTAGATGAAACGGATGTTCAATGTTTCCAAGTTTTCTATGGTGGTCTAGTTTCAATTGACTCATGATCTCAATTATTAAAATTAATACAATATCCACAAAAGTACTTTTCTGATTATACTCATCATACTCTCACTATTGACGGTCTAAAGAGATATTTCCTCGAGTTCTAGTGAGAAGCTGTGACCAGTGGTGTTCAACCGGGTCTGTTGTGAGATAGTAACTCACTGATGATAATGGTGGACGGTGGCACAAATTCGTGGATTAGTTGAAGTTAGACATCAACACCGTTGGATGCCGGCCAGCTCGGTGGTCTAGTGGTTAAGTGCTCGCGCGCGAGACTGATAGGTCCTGGATTCGAATCCCGAGAGGCAGGGTTGTGGATGTGCACTGCTAAGGAGTCCCATACTTGGACGAAACGGCCGTCCAGTGTTTCCAGGTTTTCCATGGTGGTTTAGCTTCAATTGACTTATGAATTCAATTATTAAATTACAACAATCTCCACAAAAACCCTTCTCCGATTATAATTACTTATTTGTTTACTTTTCGACGAAATCATTTACTTAAAGAGGAAGAATATATTTGTAAAATCTCGGCGCCCAGATATTCTGAAACTATTTAATCAAATTTAAACGAAGGTTCTTAATCATTTACTTAAGCTGTACATTTATATTTATAGTTATATGGAAAATATGTCTATAAAAGGATAGAAAAGTTTGCATCATAAATTGATTCGAGACTCTTATTATCAAATAAGGTTACGCAACAATGAATGGCTATGAAAAAAATATAAAGATGAATATAATTCACGGGTCAGATAATTGTCCAGTTCACAGTTATGAAGAAAACCGACAAATATACAGGTCATAATAATAAAAAACTGAATAATAATCAAGAAAACTTGTATAAGGGTAGTAATAATAATAACGGATTACAGTTTAAGACGGTTAAACAACAATTTAAAAAATCAATAATAATCAAATAAGAATAAAGAAAAAAACAAAAAAAACCCAAACATTACCAATAAAAGGAATTAAGATCAAGGAAGGATGTTAGGTTAGACGAATCGTTTCTACACGCAAAGTTCAGGCTTCAGTTCGGAGATTGCCAATGCCTTAGCAGTTCATAAAATATTGATTTGACTTCCCTTCGATCCAATTCCTTTGGATAGTTGAAAAAACCCATAATATCATTGAATAAGAAAAAGAGAATTCAGTGAAGAAAATTTTCTTTTTTAACGAAGCTTAAGCTGTAGATTCGTATATATAGTTATATATGTCTATAGAAGGACTGTGTAGATCACTTTAAAGGAAGAAAGTTTTTTTCGCTGAATTTTCTTTATTTTTATTCAATGATACAATGGGTTATTTTACTAATCATTTGATTCTATTATATATTTATTCAGTGAATGTCTGAAACATAAGTTTAAAGCTGATAATATAATTCAACTGTATATGTATGGACAAACTTAAGAATTATATATCCGATATTATATTGATTATTTCACAGATTGAAATCATGAGTCAAATGAAGCTAGACCACCATGGGAAACCTGGAAGCACATGACTGCTCAATAACTCGGGTAGTTTGAAATTTTCCATGATTGCTGATATTCTTAATAACCCCATTTAAAGAAACCTCTTGGTTCGACATAATATAAAAATAATAGGTGTAGTTTTATGTATACGATGAATGTGTGTAAAACATGTATAACAGATCAAATGAGCACCCTTTTGCTTTAGTAAGTATAACACTATTACTATGAAGAAATAATTGATCCCTTTCTTCTAGATTTCTCATTTGTATAATTTTATTGTCTCTATCTACTGGTATGAGACCAAGGACGTACACTATTCGATGAGTAATAAGTTACTGAAAAGAATTAGGTATTATGATCGGAAACTGAATGTTCTAAATGTCTGACAAAAGCATCCTTCACAACATGATTCAACCAGTGGTTATCTTATTGGAAACGTTGAACCTACCACTGTAAATAAAATTGATAAAGTTCTCATAAAACTTGAACAAAGTAAGAATAAAAAAGTCTACGAACTTACATTATTCATGCTTTACAAGCAAAAATGGATGGTGTCTATCAGTGGATTCCTGGACATGCGTTTCGTCATATTTCGAACTCATCAGCTAGAGGTACCTGTATCTGAGAGTTGATGTTCACTCCGAAACTCGAACCTAGTACAATGAATTTAACTTTATTCATTGCAAAGAGCCTAAATCTACAACAACTTTACATTACACGGTCATCTAAGTTAATAATCATATTTAACTAGGATTAAAGTTTTCGATGAAGACATATAGTGAAAGTTAATTATTACATATGGAACTATCGATACATTGTAAATATGTTCTTTATAATATCAATAAAATTCCAGAATTCCTTCATATTTCAGTAAGAAAAATTAATTTTTTTTTTACAAATAAAATACCAAACTGATCATATGAACATTGAATGACCATTAACTTTATGACAATGTGAATAAAGTGAAAAAAACAACTTTGTATTATTAACCATTTGTAGTTGGAATAAAATAAAAGTTATTCACATACTGGATCCTTAACAGATGACTAATCTGAGTATGGTTTTTTTTTTAAAAATGGATTAATTGTATATTATTTAACCTTATTAGATTTTGATGGAGTTTTATTCTCTGAACTGGATAATTTAATCGTGAAGCTTTCATTGTTCTTCTAAACAACAACATCACCATCAACATCAGGTAGAAGTGAAGTGGTTACTTATCTCTATGGTACACTTTTGTTTAAATTAGAATTCTCATAAGTTTAAAAAGGAAGAATATATTTGTAAAATTTCAACGAATCAATCGTTTTGTGTGGTAATCTAGTCTAAGCTTTTTCAAGGAAATATATATATTTCCTCTTTAATGTCTCACATCAACTAGGTGCCCAGACACTGTGAAACTATTCTCATACGTTTGTTTATTTATTTAATGAAATTTTTATGTATTTTTTTCTCTTATTTCATAAAACATTTGATTATTAAAACACAATTATATGAATATTTAATTGTTTTATTATAATGGGAATTTTCAGTGATTAAAATCTTGTGATCAACCCACTGCGTTGATGGCACTCAATGAGTTCCTGTTGTATAATGCAAAGTTCACAGAAACGAAAGCATCATTGAGATTTATAAAAAAAACTGTATTGAATCATGTCATTACGCCGTATTCTCGTTCATTCTAACAGAAAAACACTTAAACCCTAAGTACTTAATAAAATTGACGCATAGAATAATGACTTGACAGAGATAGTAAATATTGGTCGTAGAAAATTTGCAGTTGATGAATTAACAGAAGACTTTAAGTCCCAGTTTATGCAGTACGTCATAAAGATAACTAAAGACAAATCAAACAAGAAACATTTTCAACTTCTCAAAAGATTAGAAAATCAATCAGTTGAAAATAAATTTCCTACTGAACCAAAAAGTTATGTGTATCATTTTTCTGATAGTCTAGGTCTAAATTTCTTTGATATACAAAACCATGTAAACCATTTGATTACTATCTTTATTGAATTAAATATTCTTTTTTACATATTTTAATCATTTATATATGTGATTATGTAATTTATTATGTAAATCATTAATTTTGAATGATGCCTGAAATGTTGAAACTTTAATTGATTTTTTTCTAAGTAGTAATAAAGTCAAGTATAATACAACACAAAATAAATACTTTTTTGATTCAGATCGTGAACCGATTGGTGTTAGACCACCATTGAAACCCTGGAAGTACTAGATGACCGTTTTTTCCTATCGTGGGACTCCTCAGCAGTGTGCATCCACGATCCCCCTCACGGGATTCGAGCATAGGGCCTTCAGTCTCACGCGCAAACGCTCAACCTACTAGACCACTGAGCTGGCAACCAGTGGTGTTAATGTCTAGCCTCAACCAATTCACGAAATTGTGCGACCATCTTCCATTGTAGTGAAATAGATACCTGTCCCTACCCGACACAGATTAACTCCACTGGTCACGGCTTCTCGTTAGAACTCCGAGAATTCCCTCAGGAAGCTAGTCATTAGTGAGCACATGATAATTATCATTATAGGGGTTGTGGAGATTATTATGTTTTTGATTGAGATCATGAACCGATTGATGTTAGATCACCATTGAAAACCTGGCTTAATGATACAGTAGGTTGAGAGTTCACGCGCGAGTCTAAAGGCCCTGGGTTCGAATCCCGTGGGTGGGATCGTTGATGCACACTGCTGAGGAGTCGTACAATAGGACGAAACGGTCATCTAGTGCTTACAGGTTTTCAATGGCGGTCTAAACATATTAACCTCCACAACCCCTATACTGACAAAATAAATGTTCGAATGAGAGGACAAAATGTCAAAGAAATAGGATAAAAAATACATAGTACTATTTATGAGAATTAAAATGACTTCATCGTATACTATTAATTAAATCAAAGGTATTAGATACTCTGTAATATTCACATAGATTGATACCATTGGATTTATTGTTTTATTTTTAATGACGAATGTTCAACAAATTGTGTATACACTAAGAAATTATTCAACTTTATACTGAGTAGAATGTCTTATTAAGAATATTTGATTACTGTATGTGCTACTTTTAAGATGAAAAACATCATCTATGAACCTGACAAACTGATACTTGTATATTCAGTCATTAATTATAAATCAATATTTCATTATCAATCAGGTTTGCATGATTTAGAAATTTAAAACACTTTTATCCAGTATTAAGTCACTTTCGTAGAGCTCGATTAGAAAGAAAATAATAAAATCATAATTTGTTACACTGACAAAAACTTGTGTTTAGGAAAACTCCCCATATATATATATATATATATATATATATATATATATATATATATATGATATAAATCACACTGGTGATATAGATCATTCATTTACTGTTTATGTATATCTTTGTATTGCTAATTACGTAACATTGTTTCATAGTCCAGTACATCGTAGTTTTTAAACAAAATACACAAAATCATAAAGTATATAAATTTTCACATTAATTTGTTATAATCCATAGAACTAACTGTACGCTGATCAACGTATGCTGTATAGATTATAGACTAAAGAAAATTATCTACAATGAAAAGTTAAATGTTTTTACTATATGTATATAATGGTCACCTGAAGTATATTGTTACTCAACTATTATTTCTAATCAATAATTATCAAATTAATCATTTACTTACTTACTTACGTCTGTTACTTGTAATGGAGCATAGGCCACCGTTTAAAAATATGATGAAAAATCGATTAAAGATCCTCATCATACTAAAAGACTAGGTAATTCTAGGTAATTTATCTTTTAGCCTTGATGTCACCATTGGGCGCGTAGAAAACACTAATCATAGTTCTCCCGCAATGAAAGATTATTATGTCTTACTGATAATTTTTCACACAATATAGTCTTCCACTTAATATTTGATCGAATTGTAATTGCACTATTATTTCTCTCAACTTATTTGACCCATATTTATTCTGATCATGGATCTTAACGTTTTCACTTAACAGTATAAGTAGATTCAAGTTAACATTCTATATGAGTCATATAAATATTAACAATTTTACTATATGTAAAATGTGGAGTTCAACCAGGTCTGTTGTGAGATATCAGCTCACTGAAGACAATGGTATATGGTGGCGCAACTTCGTGGATTGGTTGAAGCTAGACATTAACACCGTTGGATGCCAGCTCAGTGGTCAAATGGTTAAGTGCTCGCGCGCGAAGCTTGTAGGTCCTGGGTTCGAGCCCCGCGTGGTGCGGGATCGTTGATGCGCACTGCCGAGGAGTCCCGTACTAGGACGAAACGGTTGTCCAGTGCTTCCAGGTCTTCAATGGTGGTCTAGCTTTAACTGACTCATGATTTCAATCTGTGAAAATTTTATTTTATTTTGTTTGACAATCCTAAATTCTTATGCTTTAACTTTAAACAATGTACTTTGCCTTTAACCTGGTCATTTTTTCGGATATATGAATTGTAGAACCTGAAGAGAATTGATCAAAAAGAATATTCTTCGTTCAAATATTAGTTTTTTTATTATGAAAATGTTTTATAAACTAAAAAAAAACTAAAATAGTTTAATTCAACATTCTATATTAAGTATAAGTTAAGGAAAATGTGCTTAGTTGTCAAGATTAAATGCTCCTTCACGAGGAGTAAGAGGCGTAAGTAAGTAAGTAAGTAAGTAAGTAAGTAAGTAAGTAAGTAAGTAAGTAAGTAAGTAAGTAAGTAAGTAAGTAAGTAAGTAAGTAAGTGAGTAAGTAAGTAAGTGAGTAAGTAAGTAAGTAAGTAAGTAAGTAATATTTATTCAACAAAGCAATGAAACTAAGTAAATCTCATATTGATCATAGATGTTTGATCCACCTGAGTGTTTAAATCAATATCATACTGGGAATTATTGGTGTTCGATTCACTTTGATGATGGTTTACGGTTTTCATCATGATCTGGGATCAATTCAAAAGTAAACTTACTTACGCCTGTTACCTTCAATGGAGAATAGGCCGCCAACCAACATTCTCCAACCCACTCTGTCCTGTTCTGTTCTTTCCTCAATGTGTGTTCTATCCACTTCCAGCACTCCTTCCTGATTTCTTCCCCCACTGGGATCTGGTTTGTTCTCTCCCACAATCGGTTGTTGCTGATAGTGTCTGGTCAATAGATCAGAAGTATTTTGCATACACAACTGTTAATAAACACCTGTATCTTCTGGATGATAGCTTTCATAGTTCTCCAGGTTTCCACCCCATACAATAGAACTGTCTTGACATTTGTATTGAAAATTCTGACATTGGTGTTGGTTGACAAATGTTTTGAGTTGCAGATATTCTTCAGTTGTAAATATGCTGCTCTTGCTTTTCCGATCCATACCTTCACATCTGCACCAGATCCACTGTGTTCATGAATGATGCTGCCCGACTATGTGAAGGATTTTACATCTTCGAAATCTTCTTCTCCATCAAGTGTGATTCGATTGTTACATGTTGTATTATATCAGAGAATCTTACTTTTCCCTTTGTATATGTTGATCAGAATTAAACTGAAAATAGATTTTTGTCATTCTTATTTTGGAAGTATATACAGTAAACAAGAAATCACAACTATTTTCTCACTTCAACATTTTAATTAATATACTACTCTAAAAGTTTTCAAAATGAAATAAATCTTATAGACATTATGTTTTATACAATTGATACATGTGTCCTACCTGTTAATCTGTAGATCATAGTCGTTACAATTTACAAATTCAAAATTGATTTACGTAGTTACACTTTGAATGTTAAAACATTACACATTTTTATTGAATTAAAACTATAATAACTAACTAATTCAGTATAGTTAAAATCTTGTTTCTTCCAAGATTTAATTTAATTATTGTCCTATTTTTAAAGTTAATCTCTTCTATTATAACTACAGAAATGTTTTTCTTAAAACTGTTTAGGTAAAATAATCTTATATAAATGATTCTTTCTATAGATTTGAATCATATTTTCATCTCCATTTATAGTAACAGTAGAATTCAGAGTTTAACTTTAATATCCTATTGATGATCTGAATTATTATGATGATCTATCATTGAAATAGAATGATGCAAAAACATCAGTTAAACGGATAACAACAGTAAACAATAACTAACCAGTAACCCTTAGTTATTGAATTGATATATTCATACATAAATGATCTGAAACAAACACATAAACATAATTCAACCTAAACAGAAACGATTTATGGTTATCGCTTTGGTAATCCATTTATCAGTCAACGAAGATAAAAACTAGACTCTCATACTTATTAACATCATTTATGTACATATGATTTAAATATAAGTAAGAACTTCCTTATTTATCCATGATTTTGCGGATATCATTGATTTTCTGTGATGTAATATATTGATCCGACACTGAAACACTAGAAAATATTTAACTTAAAAATATAAATCTTTTACAAAAGAATAATACTTATACGTTTTCACAGACACTGGGCAACTAAATATCAACATGCAGACTTTTATACGTTTAAAAAAAGAAGGATGGTAAATATCCACTGTAAAATCCATTAATAATTTAACCTTCTCTCGGATTTCTTAAAAATATTAAAATGTACTTAAAGTAAATCAGAATTGACATGAAGTATCTGGTAGCGTTGTGATGTGTGCTACTAATGTCGACAGATATAAGTACTATGTATCACCAATCGAAAGTCAAATGCCTGACGATGAAAGGTTAAAGAGCTCTAAAAGAAAAGAACGAGGACAGAGGGTAAATGTTATGAAAATGGATCAACGATGAAGTCTGGAACAATTAATGAACGTTTTGCAAATGAAGTTTCGGAGTATAGTTTTTACATTTTACTAAGTAATCCTGTAATATAGCAAAGTAACTGAAACTTTAAACACCAGGTAGTCATTTACAATAATAATTTATTAATTGCTTTTGTTCGATACTTATACGTTGAATACATTACGTAACTAGGAAATACTTCAACTGTTGAAAGCGAACAACCGTCACAACGCATAATAAACAACATATAACTGACAGAATTAGATAAAGTTCAATTGTTACCAATGAAATACTCGCCGTGTTCTCAAACCGAAGCAAGTGGTTTTCTTAGGGGGCCACACCCAGGGCCTCTTACCTAAAGATCTAATCCACAAGGCAGTGGAGCAACGTCAACAGACTCATTTCCATGGTAGCCGGTGACCAACGATTGATTCATATGCCATTTTTTCCCTCAGAATCCTGAAGCCTATGTGCACCATTGGTTTGGAATCAGAGTTTTCCAACTGCTCTAAGTCGATCCTTTAAAATCCACCAACCTAGTTAAAGTGCCAATTTCGTAAACACCACCCCCGCCACGAGAAGGTAGTGAGTAGGACTTCCCTGTCAGTGGTTGTATGCACGTAGCCATGTTAGAGCATTTCGAGAGGGAGGGAGAGAGAGAGTTGACTCTCTCTACTCTCCGCCGTACCAGGGCATTTGAGGACAATGTAAACAGTACTATTGAAACACATTAATTAAATACTACTTTTCTAATCTTTAAAAGTTAAACATTTACTACTTACATCCTCTTATACTAACAATATAAAATGTTATTCATAAATATTTTATTTACACACTGGACATCGATCGTTTCTTTTCTTTCTTTCTTTTTTATTATCAATACTCATTTTTTTAAAAACCCAGCCAAATAAACAGACGAAAAACTCTATGAAGTTTTAATTAAAAGTCTCATCATTGAAAACCTAGAAAAGTGATCAAGGTACATTTGCATATATATATACTTAATTAATGTAAAATTTATTTATAATATTCAAATATAAAACACTTTCAGACATAAAAATGTTCTGATTTATAAAATGATCATTTTATTTATATATTTGTTATAAATGTAATACAATAATAGTTACTAATTAAATCAGCATAGTTACTACTTTAATAATCATTATAATTCAGGTTCTGGATAAAAAAAATTTTTTTTTGTTTTTTGTTTGTTTGTTCATATTCACTGGTTATTGTTTAGTTAAAATTCATGTGTATTGATTTCTAATACTAAGTGACCTTCAGAGATTATTTGCACTTCTATGAATATATATGAAAATTTATTTAAGCTTCCTAATCATAGTTAGCTGATATTGTTAACCAATATTTAGTATCATTGAAATCAAAGTCAAATATTCTATCTAAGAAACATTTGAAAGCTTTTCCGAAACATGAAACAAAATAATGAGGTAATGATCTTACGATCAGATAAAGGTTCAAATGTTGTTCTAATAAACACAGCTGATTATATTACTAAGATGAATTCAAGCTTAGGCGATCAACTGAGATTCAAGGTAGATCAATTCAACAAACATTTAAGTGATTTAACAGAAAAACAAATAATAAACATGCTTAGAGAACTTCTAAAGAGGAAAATGGTTACTAATTATAATTATGATGATTTAAAACCTTTTGTCTGAAGTCTACCTCAAATGGATGATTTACCAATGGTTCACAAACATGATATGACTTATTCGCTGTTTCAAAAAGTTGCACGCTGGCTGGCAAAAAGGATAGAGACAGTGTGTCAGAGTATTAGCAACATATCTGTTTAGAAATTCATTCTAATTGGCTGACAGGTTAGATCATACTAATGTTGCCGGTAAGTTCATGGTTTCTTTTGAAGTAACATCCTTGTTCATTAAGACACCACTTTTGGAAACTAGTTATAAAATTTGTCAGGATTTTAATCTCCTACTAGTACCAGTCACAAACTCAAAACGCTACTATTTAGTACACAAAAAGCTTACAATTCCAGTTGAATAACGCCATATGCAATCAAATCAATGGTGTTGCAATGAGAAGTCCATTAGGTCCAATAATAGCAGATATTTTTATGAGGTGTATTGAAAACAAGGTACTTAAACAGGCGATTAGTGAAATGACGGGATACGCCAGATATGTTGATGACAGGTCTAATGTCTGCAACAGTAGACAACATGCGATCTGTCTGTTAGGACCCTCCAATAATGCCCATCCGGACATACTATTTACTATGGAACACGAAAAGGATGACGTATTACACTTTCTTGATATTGCCATGAAACGTAGGGGAGACGGGACAGTTCAATGTTCAGTTTATCGGAAAAGTAATTGGAATGGCCTTTGCCTGAAGTTCAATAGTTTTTGTTCAGTCAAATACAAGAAAACATTGGTCAAAACACTATTTATAGGGTATGTAGGATATGTACCACCGACAAACTGGACAAAGAGTTGGTGAACGTTCAAAAATGCCTAAGCGACAGCTTATACCTACAGAAATTCATTGATAAACATAAGAAATACTAAAGAAACAAGACGAAAGTGACTACAGTTATTAAAAAACCAATATCTATAGATGACATCCTCAAAGGTGATGACGTCTCAAGTACAATCAGAAGGAGGCTTAACACTGTATTAGCCAGAACTTACCCAGCAGTAAAACTACCAACTCTGTATAAAACAACATGTTCAATAACCAAATAAATGTTGACAATCATCCTTATCATGTCTCCGCCAGCTGTGTTTATAAATTTACATGTATCTGTCAAAGCAGCTACATTGACCGAACAGAAATGAAGGTTTATCTTAGATTTTCTGAACATATTCCAAAAAGCCTCATAATAAGAGAAAGAATGACCGTAAGTAGTGCAATTACCAAGCATCTCTTAGATACAGGACATTAGGTCGATACCTCATAATCTTTCAAGTTGATTAATAAACAGACAAGCCTTAGTCTTCTGAAATTCGCAGAAACCGTTCCTATCAGGCGTCAAAAATCTGATTTATGTGTTCAAAAATAGATAGTTATTAATCTTTCTTTGCTTTAGTGATAAATATTCTTTCGTTGCATCATTAAAAAAAATTTCTTCATCATTTTCTTTCATTGACTTAGATCATTACATGGCGAGACTATAATTTATGGACGAACCAATCAGATGTACGATAACGGGTCTTAGATTTGGACGCGAAATTCATCCACCCATTTGGCTAAATAGAGTTTTGGCATTATAGCTGATGTCAGTTCGTGATGAAAACCCTAAATCTGATTCCTAACCTAAACCATTAACTGTAAACCATAATCCTTATTCTTCAAATTGATTTATAACCGTCACTTAGCCCTAGTATGTAGGCGGATACTCTCAATGTTAGTACAGCGTCGCTCAAAGGTCGTCCATAAATTATAGTCTCACCCATTACATCTTTTTAATTCGGCGGTGTTCTAGATTAATAAACTTAATTTATTAACTGAACTTTACTCATTTTATTCCCGTCAGCGTTTACTCACTATGTAATCACTTGTTTCTGACCCTTTGAACTCTTGTCACAACCAATGTTGTGGAATTTTTTTTACATAAGATATACATTTACAATATCTTCTTCAGTTTATTAAATTAATTTACATCCTTAATATACTATACTAATGTGTCTTCAAAATAACTTCCAATCAAACCCTTTCATGTAAGTAATTTAAACCCATTTTTTCTAATTATAATTTTAAATATCACAGGTTGTAAGCAGCTGGCGAGAGTCAAACGAAATAAAGTGAATTCATGCAATTCTGCTAGAATCTGTGTTCCGCCCTCTTCAAGATGATAAAGGGAGGAAAATCATGATTCATTTCCTTTACTCAAGTTGACCATATGGATCATAATGATGGTATACTTTTAAGTAACTTCATGAAATTCTCAACATTGCTTTTTTTGAATGGGAAATTCTTCATTAGAAAATTGGCGCTATGTGTATAACGGTATGAACTGCAAAGATAACGGAAAAAACTTATAACCACTTAATAAGATGCTTACGGAATTTCTTTACGTTTGACAGACATCAAATACA
This sequence comes from Schistosoma margrebowiei, assembly GCA_944470205.2. Classification (NCBI taxonomy): domain Eukaryota; kingdom Metazoa; phylum Platyhelminthes; class Trematoda; order Strigeidida; family Schistosomatidae; genus Schistosoma; species Schistosoma margrebowiei. Next base: position 64,453,210 of record OX104028.1, on the reverse strand, counting down.
TTACTTTGAGTCTCGCCATTGTATCTTTGCGACTACTTTAAAAATAGACAATCAAAGGTAATGGGTTACATTGTGAATGATGCATGTATATATGAACTCAAGAATAAATAGTCATTGTGTAGGGATTTATGTCTCACTGTCTAATGCTTGACGTTCATCGAACTTTGTAGATCATGTCGAGAAGCTGAGACTAGTTTAAGTGACTCGACTTCGCAATATAAATTGGTGAGTTTTAGATGGTTGACAACTTAGTCTAACGTCCTCACCACAACTTGATTGATGATGATTAGCCAACATTAAGGACTAAGCAATATGATATTTGTTGCTATTCCAAGATTGATTAGTATCAACACCTTAGTCCCACAGAATCCCAGTCATAAATGAAATAGCTCAATGTTGCATGGTTGGATCTCACCGAATCTCACCAGTTCTCTCATGATAACCATGTTCCAACAGTTATGAAAGTCAAATCTAGGACATTTTACAATCGCCTCTAACCACCTGACGTTCAGTCTTACCGGATAGCGGTTACGCAATACAATCACGTAGTATTATTGGTGATAGACAAGATATTAAGCCAACATTAATTTATCACAAAACTAATGCCAGAATAAATATTGTACATTCCTGACCAACTTCTGTTCATCAAATTTTTCAGACTTTACAATTTAGAATTTGATCTAAGATATATTAAAACTTAGTAGTAAATTACTTTTAATATACTTGGATTGAATCTTCTTTACTTATCTTTTTAATTATGAATGCCATATGGTATGTATATATACACGTTTTGCTTTACTAGTAATGTCAGTAGACTTAATATGTTATTTGTTTTAAAGGATATTAATTCAGTACCTAGAAAATTTATAGCTTAAACATATGTTGTAAACAAAACGCATAGTTTCATCTGCTTATATACAAGAAGATAATGGTAAAGGGTATTGATTTATTATTGGAGTTCTGCTGATAGATAAATTTTATAGTAATGGATATATATGTATGTAGCGTTTCTTTAACGAATGTAATTTAATTTTGAATATTTAAGGACGAGGCGCAGATGTTGAATTATCAACCTTTGAACATACTACTGAGTAACTTTAAAAAATAAATCAAGAAAACTTTCTGGCATAAATTTAATTCACATGGATAGATAGATTGAAGTAGACTAATTCAGCAGTACAGAAATTAGAAGTCCTGAATACTTATAATGTGATATTTCACTGCCAAATTGTCTTGATCAAACAGCTGGATTTTTAGAAACTGATCAAAGATAACCCTGTTTTAATTGACAAACAATAAAATTCGCTACTATTAAATAATACACTGATACTTTAGTAAATAAGAACATAGATGTAATTGAACATAAAATTACAGAATCTCTTAACAAAATCTGAGAACCATGCAGTAAATACTTCATTTACAAAATCTCAATCATTTGTCTCAGACTTGATTGTTTGTTCGTTTCTACACCAATCATTCTCTTTTCTACGATCTTCTTAACCTTGTGCCGCGAGGCATTTCACTTCCGATTGATGATACATACTACATATATCTATTGGCATGAGTAGCACACACCATGACACCGCCCAGATAGATTGTAAAAAAAATCAAATGAATTGGAAAATACATGTTAAGAACTTTAAAAAATTGTTAATATCATAGCTCAAGGAAAATAAATATCAAGGTAGTTAAAAATACGTCATATATAAGATGCATTATCTTAGTGTCTACAGAAAACAAACAAAGGAACACGGAGTCAAATCTACCTTCTTATCAACATAGAACAAGATATAAGGACTGATAAACTGTTTATTACATTGGATCAATCAGTAAATATTCATCACATTCCATGAATACAACATTTTGAACCATCGTTAGTGTATCCATTCGATTAATAATGAGAACTTCTGGGTCTCGACCCAGCAAATACTTTCGAATCAGTAGTGACTTTTCGTTGACAAGCAGTTTAAAAGAAGTTGCAATAATCAAAATCAAAACATTTGTGCATCAGAATCTTAAAAAATATGCACAACAATTTAGAAATATTTACTTACTTATATTTGATGACTTCATTGTTATCAATACAGAATACTCTTGAAGAATAATAAAATCTAGAGCTTATAAAATGAAATACCTTATAACTTCATGTGTAGTTGAGTTATTTACTTTTCTGATTAACAGTTATCACTTTGTGTTCCACATTGTGCTTTTGTAAGAAAACGACGATAACGTATTTGACCCAAAAACAAGATATCGTTTTAATGGATTATATTATCATCAAATGTTTAGAGTTTATCAACTGGAGGTTATGAATTTTTACATCCGACTCATCATAAGAAACATAAATTCAATAAGTTTCACTAATGAGCACAAATAGCGATTGAGTTACATTTCACGACTTTTCATCAGATACTATATGGTTAAAGCGGTAATTAACCTAATTTGATATTGAACATTTTCTGTTAACCTTATTAGTTTTAATGATACAAAGTAGCTAAAATCACACAATCATACTTGTACTTTCTGTGTTACTTTTGTCTACAAGGAAATATGATGTTTCTTAAAAGCTACTTTTCGTTATATTCTCCAAATAATCTTAGACTATTTAGGGAATATTTGTAAAGTTTTCAAATTTTTTATGAAGTAGCAAAACTTTACATCAGGTTACAATTGTATCATCACCATGAATTACTTTGCACTTAATTTCATTAATGCAAATATCATGAAAACAATATTCATTGTAATAGTGACTGTTTTATTACTTCTTTTTTTCTTAATAACAGAAACAGTATTTCTACTGACAAAGAAAAAATTGGATTAATAAGTAGCATGTATAAATAACATAGACAATCGAAAAAAAAACCACCATTTCCTCTAAACGGTATTAATGATTGTATTGTTGAATGAATTATTCAATGTTATGTTATTTACTTAACTGATTAGTAATTCATAACATCAGTAATTGATTTTCTTTATATACTATTTCAATCTACTTTTTTATATGTATTCAACTATAATGTACGTGGAAATTTAAAAACTATTACATTTGTAGCTGATTAAAACATGTGAAAATAACTGACAACGATTGGATTGGAAACATTAGTAAAAGAGTGAAATCGATTATAATGACGTGATTACATCGAATTTTCATCTCTAAAATTCTATGTTTGTTAGGAAGAAGTAAATTTACAACTCAGTGGGTTCGAATCCCGCAACTGGGATCGTGGATGCTTGCTGCTGAGAAGTCCCATACTGGGACGAAACGGTTGTCCAGTGCTTCTAGGTTTTCAATAGTGGTTAAACATCGATCGATTCATAATCTCAATTAAAACAATTATTTTCATCATACAAAAATTCATATTCCATAATATTAAGATTGAATACACGTTGTTTGTGCCTGTTCTACACAGTAAAACTGAAACCACAAAAATCTAGATAAGACTTAATGAATAACCAGTTCTGGGAATTTAGTTTCGACTACTGTCACTCCATCTTTTATAACTATGGAAACTTTTTAATTTGGCCGCCATGTACAGGTAGTTGTGCTCATAAATGACCCATACTGTATGTCAGTAATGTTAGCACACTGATCAGCAAAGCCGTCCGACAGCCTTAAGTAACAATCTAAGCACTTACGAAATGATCTCCCGCTAAGTGCAAAGTTCTGCTTCAGGACCGGCGTCCCTTAGTGCCCGAACCAGTAATTAACGTGGTTAAGCGCATATACCACTTCTCTTATCGTGAAAGTCTCATCATCTCTACTGATTTGGTGCATGACTTAATCTCTGTACAGACTCAAGCAGCTTAGTGGGTCTTTGCCAAATTGCGTCACTTATCACTTGACATAGATATCCGTCGACCAACAAATGGACAAGTTTCTTGTGCAACAGTTCACTCTGTTCCACATTACTGATGTGTGGAGCACGAGCATTGAAAATAGGGGATATTTGTGGTTTACTAGTAGTCGATCTCAGGTGCGATCTTCGGAGCGTCGCTCATGTAGTTTGAGACAACTGAATGATGAACAGTGTCGATGCTAGACATGGGTACTGGGTAAAGACGGCGAATGAACTGACGAAGTAGTGAAACTTCATGAATTGTGGGGTGATTAGGACATGTATTTTGTATTTGAAACCAATGGCAACTTGGATGGACGATGTAGGAGTATTATGCTGGAAGGAGGTTTTGTGGATGGAGAGCACGTAGTTGTTGTTTGTGGGATTACGGTAACCAATGTTTCAAGACTCCGAGTGACATGACTGAAAATCGTTGTTAGTAGCTCAGTTGCATTCTTTGTTTGGCTTACATAAGTTCCTGAATCCCGAAATCTCCTTGTGTCATAAATGAATTGAATCTGATAAGAATTATCTATGGACTGTTATTAAATATATCCTTATTTGATAATCATTAAGTAAGTAGATTGTAAATATATTCATATTCCTTTTATCAGAAGCTTCCATTTGACCTATTGGTTATTGTTATGCAATTTTTTAGTCACAGCCCATTTAGCCTGCTTTTGTTTATCTATTATTTTTCATTTTACGGTATGATGCTGTCTGGCCCGCTTGTGTATAAACTACGTATATCTGAAATATACGATTTATATAGCGGAGGTTGATATTTGTGTTCTGTAGTAAACCGGCTTGGCTAGTCGAGGAACTAGTGTACAGTGGACCAATAAGGATTCAGAGTTGACTCAAGGCAGCTGATGCTGCTTGTATTATTATGATTGACGATTATGTCACTTGATATTTGACAGGCCATATGATATAGCACCTTATACCTTTCTTCAACACCTAATCGTTTCTACTTTTACTGCTAATGCTACTGATATTTTCATGACTTCTACTACTCTGATATCTGTCTTGAAACAATGCTAACCCACTGTTCTAATGTGATATGACAATTTCGGCCGACGCACACATTTGTCAGACGTACGTTTCGCAAAGTGATGATGATAAGTAACCAAATCTAAGTACATGAAGCGAAGTTTGAACCTATAAGTAACCAGTCAAAAGCCATGTTTTTTAATCACTAAGCAACCGCAGTGAATCTTCAGATAACTTGAATAATAATTTATTATTCGTTTTTTTTGTTACTGAAGTTCAATCTGTCATTGTTAACAACACAACTTACAGATCTCCGAATTCAAGAACCGTTCAACTCTCCCTTTTCATTGTCATATCCAAAAGATACAAGTTGTTTCAAATCTAATAAAACTATCTAACATCCAAGTGATGAGAAGCCCATACAATAATTAAGGAGCTGTTCTATTTTCAAGTAAAATCATTCGCTTATTTGAGCTCGAAGTCTCTTTCTCAAGATATCAGATCCAAACCGATATTAAGCACCTGCTTTGGAGCTTTATGAAAAATAATCGTGGACGATGTTAAAGAAAAATAAGAACCTTGTAGAGTGGGTCCTATGCATTGACCAGCATGATGTTCTTTATTTCCATCTTCAGTTTAAGATGCTTACTGTCATTTTTAACTACCGAATAATTAATTCCTTACTAAATAACAGACATTGAACCCATAAGATGCGGAATTTATTGATGGTTTGCAAACAGTTTAATATTTCAATAAAGACACTAATGTGTCATCAGAAAAAGTACTACTTTAATAATTGGCATGTTATGTTGTCATAAGTTTCCAAAAGATAAAACCATCCGGTTATTCAATTCAAACCTATATGATGTCAGTATAAAAAATCTTTCCGCTTGGGTGTGAACCAATTGAAGATTGATGCTATATACATTGTGAATCCCTACATTTTACGTAAAGATGGGTAGTAAGTAGCAGTGGAATTCAGAACGTGAGTATGAAACTTCTTGTGGCTTTTCGCCTAGACATAGCTGCACCCGCGTTTGTGTTTACACTGAAACTCGAACCCAGTGCCTTTCGTTCCAAATTAACTACTGAATCCAGAAGGACACGGGGATGAATATAATTGTATTGTAATCGTGTTTTGCTAATATTAAGAAGTGAATTTTTATCGGTCTGTTTTGATATATTTGGATCATTAGTGAATTGTCTCGACACCGTTATCGAGTCACAAGTTTTGAAGTGTAAGGTATTGGAATCGAGTCCTGGTGAAAAAATAAACACCGAGATCCAGCTATATCCATCTGACAAGCCACACATAGGATGAGACTTATGTCCTGTATTCCATTGCTAGTCAACATTCGACTGTACCCATAAACTTGTGAGTTAATGATAATGTCCGCTCAGAATACACTATACCAAACTTTAATCCTCAACATCAATGAGTGGAGGATCCAAAAACCCTTAAGAATAAAGTTGATTCACTGTTTAAACTTCCATAACGTTTTGATTATTTCGTTGGATTGAAAGTTTCTATCAAAGTAAATGAACTTACTAACCTCATCACGAAAGAAATGTGTGCCTGAGAAGTTTGTTAACATCCGAAAGCCTCTCTACATAAACACTTCAGGCAGAGTGATGGCATACGACTACTTTTCTCCACTATTCCATTCGCGCAATTGGGTTAGAGAGAATCCCTCAACCTCACCATTTCTCTTCAACTTTACTATCAGTGACATTCTCGAAACAAACCTGACGAAATGAGGCAGTAGTTCTGTGGATCTGCAGCCTGGAGATAAATTTGTTGGTCTCGATTATGAAGATGATATTATCTTAGTGTACGATGGTACCTAGTCGATGCAGTCCACACTTAATGGTTGCAAATCATTGTCCGTAGCTATGGCATGTACTTAGCATCTTCGAAATCTAAAGCAATTTTTCGAAACTGTCAGGAGCCCATTACTACACTCATGCTGGATAATGAGCAGTTATTAGTTGTAGGGTTTGTGTATCTGGCTGGTTGTGTGTGTTGATATTGCTGTTACTGATGTGACCAATTAACGTATAATGAAAGTCGGAATGGCTCATGCCAACCTAAAGCACCTTTGGTGACGTTCTCATTTTAGTCTGGCCGTGAAAGATCGGGATCACAAAACTTCGATGATACCAGTTTTGCTCTGCTTCTGAGACCTGTGCCCTCGGAGTTGACGATGTTCAGGGACTTTCCCTGCTTGATCATCGCTGTCTCCAAAAGACTGCTGACGTTCAATGGCAATACCATGTGTTCGGGAACAGTAACCACAATTCAAACATTGGCTACAGTGACTTAGATATATGTTACGAATAATATCCCAGCAACTTTCACATCGTGTATTATTTGTCACGACTGAGACGGGTTAGAAAAAGCGGAGAGGTGGTCATTTGATGACACAGTGACGTAGCATGAGAGAATGATGCATTTGTCTGTTCATCACGATTCTGTGGTGGAGTTGCAAGAGATAGTACAACTCGGTAGCTTGAGACCTTATCAGATATGGCCTGGAACAGAATTCGGTGGGTGTAATTATGTGATTTTCTTCTACTTTCCACATAAAAGTGAGAGGACCTACTTCAGTTGAAAGGATTGTTTCTGTTTGTACTTTACTAAATGGACTGTTTCTCCTATTATGCATCACTCTCGTTCACTTTTTTTTTACTCATATGGTTACTTTTTGGTTATATTTGTCCCACTTCATCTATCTCTTCATAATTTCATTCATTTATTTGTGTGATACACATTTATTTTAATGCTCGTTAGTACCAGTAATTTTTTGTTCCAAATAGATAGAATATCATACAGTTACTTACATAAATAATTTTCTAAATTAAATTCATAATAGGAAAACTGTTTGCGACATTTGTGCAGTTGGTTACACAGATTTTAATATTCCGTAAAAATAAGAAAAACCGTATAAATATTATAGTAATAGTATTTTTCTGACATCAATTCTGACTGTTGTTTTTCTAACATGCAATCGATACCTTAACCAATCTCAGGTTAAGGGTTATAAATATCATAGTAACAACAAGAAAATATTGGTAATAAAAATATTAACCACATAATTTGAAGGAAAAATCGAAGCGGTGATTAGAAAATTGTAAGCGAAAACTAATTAAATTGTTATTTCCTTCCCTTGGAATAAAGTTAAGAGGATAGTGTATTTCATTTTACGAGATAAACAAAATACCATACATAAAAAAGCATATGCAAATAACATAAATGGGATTAATGATATGAAAATGACATACGATCTGAATTTATTGCTCTAGGGCAGAGACTCATAGTAATTCCGTACGTATTTAACCCAGGAATTACATACATCGTTGATAACCAAGATATGAAATATATCCACTACCTTAGGGCTACCGAACAGTAAACAACTCTCCACGTTAAATGTGATTCGAATTTTTGACGCACCAGTTGATAGTTAGACGGATAAAATAATGAGCCACTAAATTCATTCACTTAATTCACTAAAACATTTGAAAAGTAAGGAGTAGGTAGCCTATATAATAAGTATATGCTGATGTTCTATGTTTTACTTGATCACTTCTTGCAAGATGAACACACTACAGGTTTGTAAGTATCATTGTCAAGATTTCAAACGAATTGAGCATTGGGTAGATTGTTACTATTAAATATCATATATTTGTAATGTCCCAATGAGTAGAAAAATTAAATTTTCTAACGTTTCATAACTCAATATAAGCAACTTCTTCAGAGAATAATTAAACAAATTAAGCTAACAAACGTTTAAATAGTACAAAAGGACAAAACAAAAATATTTAGTATAATCAATCAAAAAAGAAGTCTGACCATGTCATGTTACTCCGGTTAAGGTGATATATGTGAAACATATTTGTGTATTTATGTTCGTGTCAATGGGTGAAAAGTCTGACATTTGTAATATGAAAGGATAATAATCTGGATGAAGTTCCATGTATTGGCATTGTAGTTTTACCATACCATTGTGGTAGAACAGAACTCCAAAGAGTCTCAAAGCAACACTGAATTAAAGCATGCTACATAGCAACTAACACCCTTCGAAATGCTTTAGTTCGTATGAAGGATAGGATTCCCTTTATATCAACACAATTGTGTCTACAAATTAAGGTGTGTCGATTGTGATGCCTTCCATATCGGTTATCTTGTGAAATCTTAACTCGAGCCAAAGAACAGCTTAGGCGTATGCCATTTTCAATAACCATCAATTCAAATATCGAAATGATACAAAAAGGCTTTTATAACTATAAAAGGCGAGCAGCTGACGCTTTCCACACACTACTAGATCCTACGGCTCTCAATAGATAAGGTCTTACTATTCGTTCGACTTGGACCATCTATCCGAATCACCATGTCTGATTCCATTCATATCTCATACTGTTATTACACATAGAAATTCAACTCTACCCTTTAAAATTACAAATTTCACATTTTTCACCTATCAACACATAAATACCTAAACATGTCCTACATAAACCACCTCAACCGGAGTAACATGACATTGTCAGACCTCTTTTTTGATTGATTATACTAAATATTTTTGTTTTGTCCTTTTGTACTATTTAAACGTTTGTTAACTTAATTTGTTTAGTTATTCTCTGAAGAAGGGGCTTATATTGAGTTATGAAACGTTAGAAAATTTAATTTTTCTACTCATTGGGACATTACAAATGTATGACACTTATAAACACTTCAACTTTGTTCACTTACATACAAAGCGATCAATACTGAAAAAAGACTATGCAATGTGTTCAAGGAAAAATTCCAGTAAATGAAAAAGTCCCAAGATTTATCAATATACACCATATATACTTCATAAAGAAATCCCTCGTCTTTTTTATGTGAACTCGATAGATCCACAAAAACACATATACGTTCGACACAAATTTATCGTTATACATTAGTTAGTAATATGGTCGTTGATACAAGGCTTGTAATGTTGGTTGCTACGATCGGTTCACACAGCTTATTCTAGCGTTCGAACAAATCAGTTTACGCATTCATCTTGAGTCACATTTTAACCATATCAATTATTTGCTTATCAACCTTGACTGTTTTTATATGAACGTATGTGTGTGTACGTCTTATCCTATTCATCACGTCTATAACTTATTTTTGTTCGACTATAAATGTTGATTCACGCGTGGTTTGAAGAGGGAAATTAATTATGAATAAAGTGATCTTGAGTGCTGTTAGAGGTATGAGGGCGGTTATAATTTCCTGGTTGCCACACCGTGGGAGGGCTCATCTAGTGATACCTGGAAATAAAATTGCGTCAAAGGTGGTCCTATCGATGCGATAGTTTGACCACAGTGCCCAATGGACACACACGACCTTTTTGTGAGTAATTTTCGTGTTAGCTCCGTACTTGTTAGGAACTTACCGCCGGAGACGGAAATCCGTAGGATAAGGCGGGGTGTGTATTCTTAGGATCGACCTTTTCTAACCCCAGCCTTCCTTGAGGGAAGGTAACATAGCTATTATGCTGGTCGTCTGAAGGAAACACCTTACTGCCGCCACACGTCCGTACAATCAGAAATACGACTTCACCCTCGGACCTTGGGTTTGCTGCTTTTAGTCTTACCGCTCTTCAACCGATCTGTCTGGCATGGTCAGTCAGAAACAACGTAGAACTTCGAGTGTTCGTACATTAGTTCAAGTTGCCAAACCACAGTAGTACACAGATACAATTGTCGATTCAAATCCCATAGTGGTAGAGGTAGTAAACGTATAAGCAGTAATCGGAAACATTAGGGTTTGAAGGAGTATAATACAGTGAAATAAATTTGGAAAGAGGAAAAAGAAAGGGATAAAGAAATCAGAAGATTAGAATTTGAGAGAGCCCCTAAATGCCCTGGTATGGCCGAGAGTGGGGTGGGTTGGCCCTCCCCCTCGAAATGCTCTCACATGGCCACGCGTACACAGTCTCTGCCAAGGAAGTCCTACTCACTGCCTTCTCGTAGCGTGGGTGTTGTTTACGAAAATGAGAGGACGAAAAGCGAATGTCCGGCGCTTTAACCGGATCCCAAACCAAATCAATAGTGCACATGGGCTCCAGTATCCTGAGGGAACAAATGGTGGATGAACCAATCGTTGGTCACTGTCCACCATGGTACTGCATCCCCTCACGATGCTCCGCCGCTTTGTGGGTCAAAAATTTAGGTCAAAGGTTCGGGGTGTGGCCCCCTAAGAAAACCACCTGCTTCGGTTTGGGCACCCGGGTAGTATCACAGCCCACACACACAAATATGGTGTGGCGCATATATATTTGGTGCCTTCTTGTACCGATACATGTGTTGAAATAAAATAAAAAAATTGAGAGAACACAAAGAGTGGATGCACCTGAGCCATTGCAAACGATTTTGAGCCATGTCATTCAAGGTCTCTAACCATCAGTTGCTATCGTATCGCGGATTCCAACCAGGTAGTCTACACCTACCAACAGTCCACTTGTCACTGACTTCATGAATTTGCGCCATGTTTTTTTCGGCAGCCCCTAGCTTTCTTCGAACCTACTCCTATACCACTGAACATCACACGTCGAGGCAGTCGATGGTTGAGCATATGTAACACGTCCCCCAGACATGTCAGATGATGAAATTTAACTACTTCGGCAATTGATTTGCCATCCTTACCTAGTACCCGTTTCCTAACAACTGCATTACTTGCTCGGTGGTCACAGGATATACGATCAATGCTTCGAAAATACCTATGATCTAATACTAGTAACCTACGAATATCTTTTACCGGCCATGTTTCACTGCCATAAAACAGGACGGAACGAACTGTTTCGCAGTAAACCCGTCCTTTGGTTGGTAGATGAATATCTCGACTACGACATAAATGATGCAAGTTGGCAAAAGCTAGTCTAGCCTTCTGTATCCGTGCTGAGATTTCATAACACACCAGACCACAAAGGCTGATGAAACTCCCAAGATAAGTGAAGCGGTCGACATGCTCAACTACTTCTTTCCTATCATTAGTTCAGCTGCCGATGTAACCCAATCCTGATGCAAGATTTTGCATTTCGAGGGGGAGGACTTTGAAGAACGATTGTTCCAGACAGTATAGCTCGATTAGTTCATTACGATAGGTATTAGCAGCGGTCGGGTTTACTTACCCCTCGTGGAGAAGCATAGGCCACCCACCAGCACCCTCCATTCAACTCTATCCTGGGCAATCCTTTGCAGTTGCTTTTCATCCTTTTCATGTCTACTCTCAATTCCCAACGCAGTGTGTTCTTTGGTCTTCCTCTTTTCTCTTTCCCTTCAGGATTACAAGTTAGGGCTTGCATCGTGATGCAGTTTGGTGATTTGAGTAATGTATGTCCTATCCATCAACTCCATCGTCTTTTCCTAATTTCCTCTTCAGATGGAAGCTTTTTTGTCCTCTCCCAAAGTAGCTTGTTGCTGATGTTATCCGGCCAACGGATATTGAGTATCTTGCGTAGACAAGGGTCAGGCACACTTGGTAAATTGAGTTGGGTCACTCGCTATGATATGGCCTAAAAAGTCTTAATGGTACGTGCGATAGTTCACATTTTTCAAAAAATTCGCTTCCATTATTAATTAGATGAATAAACTAGGTTTAAAATATTTTCTGCACTCACCAATTCAGCTCAAGCACAAAGCTTAACACCAAACTGTTGTGCAAAACACAGCTAGGTGGAATCTCTTCAATTCACGCTATCATTACAGCTTGTGCAATAAAATCCATATATACCAAAACTACTCAAAAAAAAAAGAAACAAAGTAGATGAAAAGTAACTACTCGCTATATGTTTGTGCTACACCAAAGTCCAATATTGATTTAGAACGAGAATATTTTCAGGTTAAATTTCATAAAAAATATTTTAAAAACAAACTAACCACAAAAATAATAATAACCAGCATTGTGGTTGTCTGTTTATTTGCGAGATATCAGACAAAGCCATGAATCAATAACACATGATAGATTTGTTTACTGTATATCCAAGAGTTCTTTATAAACAGTGTGAAAATTATGTGAATGAATATACTATGACTAAAAAATCGAAATAATTAGTTACTAATAATAACTGAGGCTTTAATATATTGCATGATATAACTATGATCATAAGTTAATAAATTCCTGATACACGATAACACCCAATATCTAATCATTCTATGAACCAACAAACAGTACGCCTACATTCATATTGACATATCAATTTAGTGAAAACAGTTGGTTGCCTGGATAAATTTATTTTTATACAGAATGGTTTTGACGTTGTAAAAATCTACCATATTGAAAATTACGATTGATTCCTGGGCCTAGAATCACAGAATACCCAATGCAAATATTTTTCGAGGAATCTGAAGCTACAGAGTACAAAACTCATCGCTACCCAGACCCCTTTGTTTGGATTATGACTACAGAAGCTCGACCTAATAACTGTAGTGGATTGTAGCCGGGTGTTAAGGTCATTCAATATCGTCAATAGGAAGTTCAAAACCTAACTACAGCTTATATGTTTATCATAAGGACAGGTATGTTTGGGGACCAAACAATAATTTCATTCAACTGTGATAAATTGATTGATTACTGAGATTATTTACCAAATAAAGAGTTGTACGCTTAACTTTGAAGTACAATTCAGATGCGAGGACTAATGATATACCTTGGCTATTGAAAGTGAAGTTTGAACATGTTTGGAAGTCGAAAACTACTGAACCATCATTTCAAGGATATGTCAACTCCTTTGAAAAACGAATATGCATACATGAGGAAAAACTGCAATAAGTACAATTAAGAATTCCAAAACATTTTTACAGATGTTTATGTTTATCAATGAGTATATATACTGGTTATTTACTCTGATTGCTCTGAACAAAAAAACAACACACGAAAAAAATTATACAATGGGAGCTATCTAACATGTAATTGTTCGGTACAGACAAGAAAGAACACAATTACTACTAGCAATCTGACCAAAAGAGAGAGAGAGAGAGGAAGAGAAGAAAAACTTAAGCAATATACGTATATAAATAGATAAAATATTCCTGTTGAAACAAATAAAATAATATTGTTGCAAAATGAAAGCAAACATATGGACAATAATACATACATAAAATGGCTTTAGAAATCAAACAAAAAGCCCAAGGCAAAATCAAAGGTAAGATTAAATAAAGGAAGAAACAAAAATACAACTTTGGTGAATTTGGAAATCACATAATACTGCCTTCACATAAAGGCACTAATTAACAAACAGGAATGATTGAAAAGAATATCATTTATTCAGTTTAATCAATGATAAGTTAGTATTTTGTATTTAAAAAGTGATAAAATGTTTATTTATATTTTCATTACAAGTTTTAAAAGCATCCGTAAATGAACTATGGAAGACACTAACAAACAATTGAGAAAAGGGTGTTTAAAATAAAGAATAGATAAGGGATGAAATAGGGCCACAAATAAAAAACAACATGTAGGTATACTTTTTTTACACTATCCCGGTAACCATATCCTAAAAAAAGATACATATGGATAAACGATAAACGTTTACGGAATTACACTAAGTGTGAATAATAGTCAAAATTAGAAAAATTTAACTGATCTGCATCTAGAAGAGGCGGACGTTGTTTAGTTGGTGTAAGAACAGCTTTTTCCCTGGTGAATTCTTCATCGAAATTTGAAACATCTTCAGGACCAGACTGGAATTAAAATCACAAAAGAGACATGATCAATCAAAAGGCTTGAAGTCTGTTGAACTTAACGCAAGATAAAACACTTGTGTAAAACTTAGAAGGAATTTTCAGGAATGAACGTAAAATTATACTCATATATGGAGTTAATGAGGAACCAATATTACAAAAATAAGGGTTCACTATAGTTGATCTATTGTGTTTCAGTCAGTCAGTCAGCTACAACGTAGGACCAGGCACATATATGCATCGGTCCAGGTTGCCATACCTCATTAGCACAGCAAGATGAACACCGGATTCATAGGAGTGGTTAGGTTAAAGGTGGTAATATATAGGAGAAAGATTGCATATAAGGAAACAGTACCGGAATATAGAATTAGTTCGTAGAAAGAAAGATATGAAGCGATTTTAATCTCTTAGTTTAAAGGAAGACAGAGAGTGTATACACCGACGCCATTGTGACCGATTCTGAGCCATGTCACCAAGAATCTCCAACCATTGGTTACGAAAGTCACGCGGACCCCAACCAAGTAGTCTGCATCTACCAACATGGCTCAGACTAGAGGTTAGTGACTTCAAACACTGATGCCACGTTTTGGTTTGGCCGCCCCTAATTCTCTTCCAACCATCTCTAACACCTGTTAGCATTGCACGACGTGGTAATCGGTGTTCAGGCATACGTAACACGTGGCCCAACCATCTCAGTCGATGAAGATTAACAACCTCATCAACTGATTTACCATCATTACCTAATACCCTGAGTCTAACCTCACTATTACTTACCCGGTGATCTTAGCAGATGCCAGCAATATTTCTTAGGCATCTGTGGTCAAATACTAGTAGCTTACGAGTGTCTTCTACTCTTAAAGGCCATGTTTCGCTGCCGTAAAGTAAGATCTATTGTGTTTAAGGAGAAAAAACTGTAATAATTGTTACGACAATCAAGTGAAGCGATAAATTTTTATCCAATATTCAATATAAATATCAAATAACTTACAACAACAGGAACAAATGGTGGTTTTATTTTTTGTGCTAAGAGAGCTTGGAAGTCTAGTTTACGGAAGAATGGTTGTCTTTTAATTTCTTCTGCATCTTGAGCTGAAGATCCCAAACGCTGTGCAGCATTCCGACGAAGCAGGCGCCCCATTATTAATTTAGCTTCCATGCTCAAATAATTAGGGTAGCAAACGCTTTTATTAACAATGCTGTCAAAAATTTCTTCTTCACTCTCACCAGGGAAGGGGCACTAAAAATAGAGAAATGATTGTCACAAGAACTTTAGAAAGTTAGGAATTTTAATATTCAGATTATTTGTGGTTAACACCTAAAAGCACTGAACCTTCCCTGATTTGGAAATATAGATGCAAATATATATTTGTCCCGCGATAGAGATTAACCAGACGGATTTAAAACAGATAAAGACCAAACACCCAAAATAGGAATCTTTATCATGCTTACTTCGCCGACGAGCATCTCGAAAATGAGAACACCCAAGCCCCACCAATCTACAGCACGTGTATACGAAGAATCTGTGAGAACTTCAGGGGCCAAAAACTCCGGTGTCCCACAGAATGTGGAAGTTCGATCATCTGGACCCATGCCTTCCTTACATAAACCAAAATCAGCCATCTTTACAAAACCTTCCGAATCCAACAACAAGTTATCCAGTTTCAGATCCCTGAAATTCATTGATATAAACAAATAATTGTAAGAGAATTTACAACAAACAGGCACATATAAAGTCGATATGAAAGTAAAAGGCATAAGAAATACCCTGAAACTGTGTACGTAAATAACATGAAGGATCTGTATCATTTATAACAACTAAAAGTGTTTAACAGTCATCACAAAATACTTTTTGGTTGCTGAAGGACACTAAGCAGTGTCAATAATATAGTAGTAGCAGTAAGTTCATAGATTTCATGAAAACTCAGGTTGTTTGAGCAAGAGGGACTACATGATAAACCTACAGAACGTTCAGCAGGATTCAATTACCGGTGTGACTATGTTCGGTGTAGTAAACAAAGAGAAACACTAAATGATCCCAGGTTAATTTATCTTAACTACAACTATACAATAGAAATAACAAAAATCTCACACATATAGTGACATCCAAGTGCTTATTATACTACCAAAGAGATGCAAACTATGTTATACCATCTGAAGAAATTCGTCATAGATTCCTATTTACGTAAGAACATTCTTGTCTCTTAAAGAAACATTTGACAGTGCGTGAACTGAAAAATCAGACAAACGTTTCTAGCTTGACCGGAAGCATAAGACACAAGTTTCGTGTTCAGTTACATTCATCACAAAAGATGAACTGAATTTCGCTGTTGACGACCATTAACTCTTACAGAATGTATATATATACAAGGCTTCTTGTTGATAGCCTCATTGTAGATACCATTTTTAGTTCATTCGATATTATTCAAATAATGATCAATATGAAATATTGTGAATTCAATGTAAACAATAAACATTATTGTATCTCCTGTTTGCATCACTAAATATACAAAGAAAATCAGCTCATCAGAAACCTTAACTAGTCTACAATTTCTGGAGAGAAAAAAAAGGTAAACAGTCAAATTATGACCATTTTAAACAGAGAAATTTCTACAATATTATATATTTGTTATTCTAATCTGAATATTGAAATCAAACAATAGTGAATAATATTTGCTTATTATTTGTCATAGTTAATGATGTTTACAAATTGGTAAGAATTTTTTTTTGTCAAAACCAATAACAATACAACTAGACAATAGTTAATCATTCAGAATGGATGACCTTAAAAATAATTCACACTACCGATTGTTAGTATGTTTAAATATAGATAAATGCCAGACTACTTTAATAGATCAATCAGATTAATGGCCAAATTACAACTTGATCGATAGAATTTGAATAGCGCCAAGAACAAACAAAAAAAACACAACTTAACATTGATTTTATTACAGTTGAATGAATAATCAACTTAGTGATTAACTTCTGTGAAATTATTTTGTTGAACCAATAAATCCTTGTTCAATAAATGACAAAATTAATATCATTTCAATATGTCTAATAATAAGATTAGAATGTATCATATCAAAATTAATTGATTAAACTTTATAACCATATATGTAGTCAATGAAAGTAAGATTTGACATAAACAATGTGAATAAAGTTTTAGATAAATCTAGACAGAAAAAATAATTTTATACATTTGGTTTTTATAATTAAACTGAAAAGATTATGATTAGGATAGAATTTGCACAGTAAATTTAATCTATGTTATTTATGTTACATGTTTCTCAAGGATTGCATGAACACTGAATAAATAAATAAATAAACAAATAGGTATTGTATAACGTTAAACAAACTAGTAAATAAAACACTAGAACACCAGAACCTAGAAATTAAACTCGTGTTAGTAAAGTAATGAGATGAATAGTAATAGATGAGTAAGCAATCATGTAGGAAGTTATCTGAAGTATGTTAGTTACAATTCAGTTTTAGATAATACACTATCTTCGATATATAGATGATCTATTTAAGTTTAATGGCATTTTACACCAAATTTAAATTGGCGATAGATTATAATGGTTTTTAATCAAAAATAATGACGTTTCCACTATCTGTGAAAGTATTAACTTAAATTGAAGATCGAGTGAGTTCTTTTGGAGTATAGAAGAAAATCACGGTACATGGAACAATTGTAGACGTTAATTCCTATTCATTTGTCTTCAATATATGATATCCCGTTAACTGAGTATTTTAGCGACCCAACTTTCCCTACTAGTACTGTGAGTATAATTAAAAATATTCAAAATCCAGAACACCAGTTGTCGGGAAAGTGTATTGTTACTAAATAATAAAACCAGTAAGCATTCATGATTCAAAGGACACTGGGAAGTTAGTGAGTGTGTGTGTAAAAACTCGAAAAATCTATGATTGTTAATCAATTATGGGTAAATTATTGATTGTGTCTGTGTTTACAACCAATGGGAGGGTAGACATTCTGTAGCTATCATTCTATATGTATCATTAAGAAAAGTAACAAACTGAATAATTTTTTAGGTGTCATTACCAAGGCTTGACTTGATAATTTCAAATAAATTGGGCATTTGGGTAGATTGTTATTCACAAAAATAATATATTTGTGTAATATCCCGATAAGTCGCAAAATTAGATTTATTCTTTGAAGAAGTGGCTTATACTGAATCACGAAACGTCAGAAAACTTTCATTTTTCTACTCATTGGTGTATTTACAAATATATTATTTTAATTCAATTGAATAACCTATTCTTCGTAAATAAATAAAATCAAATGACATGAAATTAAGATTGTAAATGTGAATATAATGAACAGAAAAATACAAATGTGATTACCGGTAAACAATTTTTTTTGAGTGAAGGAATTCGATACCTAAAACAACACATCCAGCATAAAACACAGCTTGAGGTTCTTTAAACACATTTTTTTGAATAAGTGACATGAGATCACCACCCTGTGCATATTCCATCACAAACATTACGTGTTCCTAATAACAAATGAAAACAAAGTAAAGAATAGGTTATATCTGACAAGAAGTAACAATAACTGAAAATCAATGATGATTTATGCCAGAAAAAATAGAATTGAGTTAATGTAAAACAACACAGAAAACAGAATTCATTTGTAATATATAATAAACGTAACAATTAAATAAAATTATTTGAAATACAGTATATTTTAATATTAGTAGGTGTACAAAAGACATAGATTTACAGATGTTATCTCCAGATGACTCTTTCCAGTTGGCTAGAGAATGTTTAATTCGAAAAATTTTTCTTATATAACCAGCTCATGAAATCTTTTGAGAGGTGTTGTATAAAGCAGTAGCTGTGTGTGAAAGAGGTGGTAAATTAATTATAATATTCAATTTGAATGGTGTATTTTTGTAGACAGATTTAATAGGTGAAGTATGAGAATTGTTTATAAATTTTTCATAACAGTATATTCAAAAGCTTCATACAATAGTTTTTATTGATAAATTTTAAGAAAAAAAGCTTATATCAGTTCCATCACAGGCTATCAGAGTCAAGCTACTGAGATAAATGTCTAGAAAATTTTCGAAGCTCATACTTTAAATATGTCTGTAAAAACGGTCAATAACTTCCAAATACTTAGTCACATCCCAATTCATGAATGTCCCCCAGTATTTACATTGTTCATCGTTAAACTTATTATTATTATTGGTTAGCATGTTTATTGATTTGTGGTTGCTTGCCATTCTTTCCAACTGTTAGTAAACGGAACTTATGTCAGTACGTTTGCCGGCTAGTACTTTGCTTGAGAGCTAAGTTTGATAAATAAACTGACATTTTGTTTTGTATATTTTTAACCTTAATCAAAAGTCACTATTGTCTAAATACCCATTACGTTTCAGTGGCGGTTGATAATAATAAAGGCGAAATTGGTCAATGTAAGGTTTAGCGTTTACCGCAACTGAGAAAATTTAATTTATGGTACACAGTCTAATGGACGCAACAAACAACCGAAAACAGATTAATATTATCGAACCAGACACATGTGCATTGGTTCCAGTTGCCATACCTCATAAGCACAGTGAGATGAAATTATTTGGAAACAGATACCAAAATAGTAGAAGTAGTAACGATATCAGTAGCATTGGTAGTACAAGTAGAAACGATTAGGTACTGGAAAAAAGTGTAAGGAAATGTCGGGATTCAGGAACTTATGGAAGCCAAACAAAGAATGCAACTGAGCCACTAACAAATCACGTCACTCGGTTACCGTAATCCCACAAGCAACAACTACGTGCTCTCCATCCACAAAACCTCCTTCCAGCATACTACTCCTACATCGTCCGTCCAAGTTGCCATTGGTTGCAAATACAAAATACATGTCCTAATCACCCCACAATTCATGAAGTTTCACTACTTCGTCAGTCCATTCGCCGTCTTTACCCAGTACCCATGTCTAGCCTCGACACTGTTCATCATTCAGTTGTCTCAAACTACATGGGCGACGCTCCGAAGATCGCACCTGAGATCGACTACTAGTAAACCACAAATATCCCCTATTTTCAATGCTCGTGCTCTACACATCAGTAATGTGGAACAGAGTGAACTGTTGCACAAGAAACTTGTCCATTTGTTGGTCGACGGATATCTATGTCAAGTGATAAGTGACGCAATTTGGCAAAGACCCACTAAGCTGCTTGAGTCTGTACAGAGATTAAGTCATGCACCAAATCAGTAGAGATGATGAGACTTTCACGATAAGAGAAGTGGTATATGCGCTCAACCATGTTACTTACTAGTTCAGGCGTTGGCACAGACCAGTCATGAAGCGGGATAGTATTGAATCCCAAACATGCTAACAGTGCCGTTCAAGACGATCAAGAGACTGGCTATTGTCAGTATCATCACCAGACAGCACTATGTCATCTGAAGATCTTAATTCAATAACTGAATTTCCTGATAAACGATATATTGTCGAAGACTTGAACGATGAAAGGATCATTTCTAAAGAGTTTTATGGTGAAATTAAGTGAAGATGAAAAAAGTGCTGAGAGTCTAAACAAGGTTGATGTATGTCTTTGATACGGCTTAATCAAGCGCTGGATGTTGAGGCCGATATTTTAGATAATAACGTTGGCCAACCTGATTCCTGTGGTTGTTACAACAAGATTTTCGTAATTTCCTGTAGACTTGAACGATCAGAGATCACGTCCACTCAGATGGAATTATGTCTAATCCCCAGCAGGTGGTCCCGACCGTTGTTGCTACCTTGACGCAGTGGTCGGGCTTGCCTATCATCATGAAACGATCGTTCCTCGAGGTCCTACCATGTCAGACAGCTCGGTTGAAGAACGGTAAAATTAAAAGCAGCAAACTCAAGGTCCGAAGACGAAGTCGTACTACAGACTGTACAGAGGTGTGACAGCAGTAAAGTATTCCCTTCAGACGACCAGCATGACAGCGATGCTGCCTTCCCACAAGGATGGGTGGGGTTAGAAAATGTCGATCCTAAAATGCACACCTCGCCTTATCCCACGGATATCCATCTCCGGCGGTAAGGTCACAATAAGTACGGAGCTAACACGAAAATTACTCACAAAAAGGTCGTGTGTGACCGACCTCAAGCAGTTGTCCCTTGGGCACTGCGGTCACGCTCTCAGATCATTAAGACCACTTACTATTTACTTACGCCTGTTACCCCTCGTGAAGGAGCATAGGCCGCTCACCAGCATTCTCGATCCAACCCTGTACTGGGTTATCCTTTCTAGCTCTTTCCAGTTGTTATTCATCCTTCTCATATCTGCTTCTACTTACCGACGTTTGAAGTTAATCTACTAGGATCTGCTACTCTCCTTGCTTTTGACTAGTTACATTATTTCCAGCCTCACTAGCAGCTGGGGGACTAAAGTCGATTTTCCATTCAGATTATTTGTTCTCGCTTTCAATCGTGTTCAGAACCTGAGTTTACGAGAATCTATCAGAACAATAGACTTAGCAGAAATGAGCTGGTTTTTCGTGACCCTTTGGTTTAAATTACTAATAGATGTCGCTAGTGTTTCTACAGCAGTTCGTAAATCTTACCAAACAATATCTGGGTCAGTTTCGTTTCAGAACTGCCTAAGTGTGACCTCAGTTGTTAGCCTTACTATGCAATAAGCTAATAGGTAAACCAGAGATCGAGTGGAAGTAACATTTGTCACCAGTTTTAATGTGCATAAGTAGAAAAGGGTAATAAATCAAGTTGTTTAGATGAGCATTTTTGGAGCAGTGAATGGAGATTACTTAAATCAAAATAAGTTGACCTGAGAAGTAATATTTAAAAAACAATAACTGGGAAAGTATTGAAAATAAGTGATAATTAACTAACATCTTGGGGACAATACGATAGATGAACAACGAAACGACTATTGATTACTAACGAAACTAAGAGATACAATACACGAAAAACTGAAACACAAAGGGTAAGCAGTGAAAAAGTAGCTCTCACTCTACATCTGTGAATCATTGGATATAAAAGTAAAAAACACAAGTAAGCTACAAGTATTTGCTCACAAGTCTTGGAAGTACTGTATAAATAGGGTGGATTAAAAGTAAAAAAAGCAAATATATTGATGACATTATATATCTCCATCAACTGAGGTGCTTAGGACATATTCTACTTAGGTGGAACCGTCTGCATTAAGTGTAGCACACAGATTAGCAAAATCACTTTAACCGATCCTATACTAACCAAAGGATGAAATGACAAAGGAAGAAATAATCGAATGTCATTCACAAAATTAAGTTTCAACTGGGAAAATCACTATATTGGACAAAGTGGACACCCCCTTCACCTTCGCCTGCACGAATATCAATTAGCAGTCAAATGCCATGACATATCCTCGATTATATCAATGCATGTGGGCAACTTTGAATACAAATTTGACTGGAAAAATGTTGAGACCTTGGATAGAGGCAATTCTAAAAACACCAACGAAGTTTTAGAAGCTTGGAACTCTGGTCAATCAACAAACACATTGAAATAAATCTGACGTACCAACCAATCAGAAAAATCATGGACAAATATAGGACCAAGAAGATGCAATCAAAATAGAGTAGACAGTGACAGGTTAAAGGTCAGCAACAATAACCAATCAAGATCGGGGTCTACAGGACAAGCTGTGAGTCATATGTGAAGGAATTCGAGCACTTCACTTCTACCCAAAGTTTGTGCTGATGATGTCGTTCAGAAGAACGATGAAAGCTCCACGACCAAACCGTCCAGCTCAGAGAAAAAAACTTCACTTAGATCATCCACCTGACCTACAAATCTCCACCTGTGCTACTTATGCTTAACCACCACATAAACGAACATGCAATGTTGGGTAGCATAGAGTAGGTTGGAAAATAACTGGGAAAGAACATGTTAAGATCGTGTGGATAGGTTAAAACTTACAGATTGAGACCCCCGCAATACTCATAATCCATATCTGGAAATGGTGGATGCTATGACCGAAAACTGGTTGTAGTGGCTCAGCTGAATGAATTACCTATAACTATCTAAGTATCGTTCGTAACTAATAATTCTCTCATCTGTTTTTTTTCCTTCCGTACTTTCTCTTATTTTTTGATACCCACTGCAGTTCAAATTGAGTGTTCCCCATTCCTTTTTTGTTGATATTATTATTATTTATAGCTTTATTCAAAATTACATTTTTGGTACAATATAGAATTCTCAGAACAAGGTATTTCGACAATTCTCTTTTTCTTATTTCTTGGCCGACCCTTCTGATAAATATTCAGTGGTCACCAGTTATATGTTAGCAGTTCAGGAATCGACATCTGAATAATGTATATTATTTTCGATGCACATTTCCAGCAACCACGATGTCTCTGATTAGGCTCTTTTGTAAGTTGTGCAGCGGAAAGTAGTAAACTTTTCACAAACGCACCTGAATAGGTTATGAGACAAATAGGCATAATGATGTGTTAAAACAAACAAGAAAACAGATAACTTGTTGGAATATCCAGATAGCGGGAACAGGTAACCCAGGTATTCAAGCAGGCTGCCGTCATGTGGTGTGACAACCTGATGGGATACATGTTTTTACAAGATTCTACATGAACTATGGTTAAGACTAACTGAAATATAAATGGAAAATAGGGCTTACCTTTGTCTGAAAGCAGGCAATTAAGTTTATGAGGAAAGGATGTTGTGCATCGGTAATGATTTGCAAAATGCGTTTTTCTGTCAATAATGTATCGACCTCATTACGAAAGATTATCTCCGCCTTCTTTAAAGATTTTATAGCATAGTACTTATTATCTCGGTGGTATTGAGATAGCAATACTTTGCCGAAATGACCACGCCCAAGCACAGCCACAGTGCGGAAATCAATCATACTGAGTATTGTTGTGGATTTGTTTGATGATACTATGAATCAAAGGCAATCAAATACAATTAAATTAGCGAAAACGGTAGAAATCTTGAAGATATGGAAGAAACAATAAAAGAACGAATGTAAACTTATTAATATGTGCAATGCACATTGAACTGAATATATAACATCATTAGATGACCATGTAAACCGATGGTGATTGTGCTATGCACAGCAAACAGCTTAAGTAAAATTTAAAGTAAGCAATAACTATAAGGTGGAAATCCTAACTAATGTTTCAAGCAAACTGTGGTCGGGTATCTAATCACTTTCTACCATTCATTAACTTGGAAGTCAAATTTGGAAGCAAAAAAGTTATGAAATATGTGTTTGGAATACAAAAGTAATTAAGATTAGTTCTAGTGAGAAGCCGTGACCAGTGGAGCTAATCCTTGTCGGGTAGAGACAGTTATCTACCTCAGTACAATGGAAGTTGGTCGCGCAATTTCGTGGATTGGTTGATGTTAGAAACTATCACCAATGGATGCCGGCTCAGTGGTCCAGTTGGTTAAGCGTTCGCGCGCGAGACCGAAGGCCCTGGGTTCGAATCCCGCTCGCGGGATCGTGGATGCGCACTGCTGAGGAGTCCCACGATAGGATGAAACGGCCGTCCAGTGCTTCCAGGTTTTCAATTGTGATGGTCTAACATCAATTGGTTCATGATCTCAATCAAAAAAATAAGATTAGTATGTTATCATTAATCGCAAGACCTGGCTTGACAGTCCTAAATAAACCGAAAAATAGATAGTCTGCTTGCGGATTATCTACTCACTCGTTCCTGTTACTAATTTATTTGTCGTAAATACCACCAACCTAACCAACTGAATACATAACCTCAAAAAGTAAACTTTAAGTCCGATGTGTTTATTGATTACTACTCACAAAAATCAATAGAAAACTTGGGTGCACTAAAAATGAACTGCGAGGGTTGAAGCTATCACGAGTTCACTTAATCTGCGAACGAGAAACAAGCCTCGGTGACCAAAGACCAGTAAGCTGGCTATTGATGCGTCCCAGCCCCACTAACTAGAGGGAGAAGTTCAAGCTTGTAATGGGGAAGTATATTCTGCAAACAGCCAGAAACGAGCGATGAAAACAAACACAATTCAAAGCGTATATATATACAGTACAAAACCGTCCTTGGGGAGAGCTACCAAATACCATACTAAAAGACGCAACGGACCAATAGCATTTAAGATATTTTCCAGTGGGAAATACGACATGAAGGTGACAAGAGCGCCTTTGGCGTGAAAACAAAGAAATTCAAATTTTCTGAATAAAATTACAAAATTAGGTCCTTTCTCAAGTGAGTTCTGGGGATCTAACGTCCCCAACATGAGCCTAGTTATGAACACAGCTAGAATACGACCAGAAAATTTTCTAATCAGATTATCCCAAACAAAGCTAGATAATGCACAAAACTTACATTCACTGAAGAGTTCGGATGCTGCAGTACGCGGAGACTCTGAAG
Organism: Schistosoma margrebowiei; assembly: GCA_944470205.2. NCBI lineage: Eukaryota > Metazoa > Platyhelminthes > Trematoda > Strigeidida > Schistosomatidae > Schistosoma > Schistosoma margrebowiei. Next base: position 64,427,282 of record OX104028.1, on the reverse strand, counting down.
TAGGAACATCTTTATTTTCTTTTTCTGTTGATAATACAACGGGACCAGAATTAGATCGTTGCACATCCATATTAATATAGTCTGCAGTACGATAATCGACGTCCTTCTGACCTATAGATATCATTTCCGTAGCACCAAGGTCTTCTGGATTGGCGTAGTCTGAAACACGGGACGGAGTAGGGGGTTTGCGGGAGCTACTATCCATGTCATACTCGATGATAACTGGCGCAACATCGTAGTCCGGCGAAAATGAAGAGTCGATTCCAGTAGCAGGTGCATGATGGTGGGGTGTCGATGAGTAGTCATTAATGTCATCAGTCAAAAGAGACTAAATGAATCAAAAAATATTCGAACATTTTATAAAATATCTTAATCAAAGTATAATAAATCCAATTTTCAAAAGTAATACCAGTTATGATTATTAATATAGATTAGAAATAAGGTATAAAAACAGGGATACACAAGAAACAGTAGTCTAAGGACCATCAAAGCAGCAACCCAACTGTGTGAAAAGTTAAAAGAAAATTCGGATCAGAATAATATCACTCAACACCAGTATATGACAAAAAATAAACATGAAAATTTGTTCGGGTTATTATTATGCCATGCGAATTTGCAAATTAATGTCAAGAAAATTTAAAAACAAAAAAGCTTTCACATTGAGTTTTAGCTGCCTCATTGATCTTTTTATCGTGACCCAGCAATTTGTATAACAGGGGTTGAAAAATTCCCAAATCACTCACTTTTTTACGTAGGGTTTTTATTTCCTTTTCAGTTAATGTAATATTTTTTTCCCGTAAGGCATCTGGTTCACGAATAATTGTAACTAATGGACGCTGTTGAATAATCGTATCAGTGATATTGACTGATCTGGTGGGGAAGGCAGATGGCGATTCTCGATATTTAGAAGTATTTAAATGAGATTTGCCATTAAAAGCCTACATATATGCAAGCAAATTCAAAATAATAAAAACCTAAAAGACTAAGGAAAAGATTGGTCACCTTAATAATCATAAATAACAAAAATAAGCAATAATCTATACACCAATATGTTTTATCGTTAATATCATCATCTGATCATTGGAAATCTCAGCGATCTTCACAAATTTTCAGTATGAAGTGATTTTCTGTGATAAATGCATTCTCCAAGCTGAACATCATCATAGTACAAAAATAAAGACAGGACATATAGTTTTTTTCTACTTGGACAGTAAGAAATATACATTTATGGCATACTAAGAATCATGCAGAGTAAGCTATGAAACTGATGCTGAAACAAAAAAAATGGTTCACAACGCCATGATAAAAATCAGTCAGTCAGTCAGTAACAACGTAGAACTTTGTACGTACGTACATCAGTTCGAGTTGCCACACCACATTAGCACAGAAATGCAGTGGTCGATTCAAATCCCGTAGTGGTAGAGGTAATAAGAGTATAAGCAGTAATCGGAAAGATTAGTGTTTGGAGATGTTACTTAAAGAGTATAATACAGTGAAACAAATTCGGGAAGAGAAAAGACAAAGAGGAATCAGGAGATCAAAATTTGGGAGAACACAAAGAGTGTATGCACCTGCGCCATTGCAAACGATTTTGAGCCGTGTCATTCAGGGTCTTAAACCATCGGTTGCTATCATCTCGCGGTCCCCAACCAGGGAGTGACTCAAAATTAAAATAGCTAGGCAATATAAAGCAGAAATTAACAAATTTAGGAACTCCATCTCTATAGGTATGGGAAAGAAGAATCAAAGTCTATACAATAGTGTTCCAAGTATTTACAGAACAAGAGATTTATAATTACGGGTACTTTAAAACACCACGCAGATAGGTAGAGCTGTCCATAACAGTACGGATAAGTCGGTGGGATTACAAACCTATCGATAATTATGGGAATTTGTTCACCCTAATTTTTATTCACAGTGGAAATATCAAGCAACTGAAAAACTCTACTTAAAGTAATTAGTGATGTTAACCAACGAACAAATAACACAGTTTTACGAACAGGTCAGTCTTATTAAATCTCATGCCAAAATACAGTAAATTCAATTTCTTTAAAAAGTCCTAGATAAGTATGTTCTCTACTAAGGGATAATACGGAACTAGTAATTGGAAAAACAAACAGAATATCATGAGGTCTCGTGAAAACCTTCGTTAATTTAAATCAACACACTTTTCCATAGCTCAAGAGGAAATCAACAAAAACGCAGATATTAAAGTAAACAAAGTCATTAGCCGATGGAGAAGGAACAAACTTAACATAGACAATGACTTTAATAATTATTTGTCCTATCAAGAATAACCTGTCTCATGGAATGTATCGAACTATGATAATTAGGAAGTAATTTACAGTAGTTATAAACGCTTTTGTATTAGCTTCGATAATTCACATTAACTCACATAATAAGTATTAATACACTAATTTAAGATCTTTGGGCTCATCGTGACTTTAGATGGAATCCCCTGACACTACAAGACAATGTGTTTGGAAAAGTCAGTCAGTTTTCAGACGACTCAGAATAAAACTAAGTGATGATTGTGCTGTCATTTTTTAATCTGAAATTTCACTATATAATCTTATTATAGTCGGTAATACGATTTTTCTCATTTTTATGCCTCTAAAAATCCTTTTATTTCATTCTGACGTAGCACATGACAATCAAGGTTGGGTAATGACTCGGTAGAAGTGCAACTGTTTGAGTGACTGGTGCTGAAGAATGAAATTCTCCGGTGGGTCAAAGGTTAATGCTCGAGGTGACATTTATCGGGTCAAGTTAGCTACATCTGAATATGGATGAGTTGTGGGTATTATAATTCCTCATATAAAGTACCTGAATCAGTCAAATATTCATGATGAAAAACATTAGAGTGCGTTCCAGTGTTTATTGTACTAGGCGTCGAGTTGTAAAACGAAACATACAATAGAAAAGATCTGTAGAAATAGCTTGCAACATAGTCCACCGTTTTATGGGAATAAAAACACAAAGTATCTAAATCTGGTTGTCATAACAGAACATTAATAACTTTATTAACACAAATGAGTATAATTTTCAAGGCTTTATTGGTTAGGCCGATTTATATGCTCTTCATTTTTTTCGAAATTGGGTGATTAATATCATTAATATGTTCAAATCATGTATAAAAAATAATAGTAAAATTCACCTGAGCAGAAACTGGTGAACCGCTAAGAGAAGTATTAAGCTGTTGGAAGCGACCCTCTAGACCATGCATCATTACAGATCCTGAAGATCCAAATTCTTTTGAATGATTAAGTGTCCATGAACCACTAACAACGGAACGACTCATTTTAGATAACTGACCGCTTTTAAGCAAACGGGTCCATAAGGGTATATTCATATCAAGTTCATTAATACGAGGAATATTGTTTCCTTCATATTAAAAATAGAAAAATGATAAACATGACTATAAGATAATAATGTATACCGAATCAACTATCAATTACAGAACACTTATGAAATATATAAGTTATTCATTAGTTAACAACTAAAATATACAATTATAGCTATGATACGAGAGAATCAGTATAAATGACTCATAAGAAAAAACAATCCACATAAGTGTTTATGGATGTTAAGACACATTGGTACAGATATATACATAGCTAATTCACAATCGACATATAAAAATATGATTCAACAAATCAAATAATGAGCATCGAAATCTACCCTTATCATCGAATCTAGATTAACACTCATCATGGAATATTTAATCAGTATTAGAAAATGGACACGGAAAAGTAAACTCTAATCGTTTTGAAAACGAGTAAATTGCCTTTAGAACATGACAGTAACAGGTGATAGCAAATCGATCTGATTATAGTTATCACTCCGCTCAGAAAAAATAAATCCAGAGTAAAATCAGAACACATCATATGACGATTAAAAATTGCTAGCACGAGTCGATTCAATTAAAGAATCAAGAACAGGTTCCTCTATGTGTAATGTATGTAAATAATGTCATTTCCGTATCAGTGGGAAAGTAATAAAAACTAAGTTTAAATCTGTGACCTAATCGTTTGAAAATTGAGTCGTTAAACTATCCAGTCCTTGCCTTCTATATGAAAGCAGAAATGATGTATCATAAAACAGTAATCATTAGAAAAAAAACATTCTTCATGAGTTACAGTAGGTCGATTAAGCAAGAAATCTAAAAGGAATAAGCTTCCTTTCAGTTGTGAGATATATATATTAGTTTTCGTTCAGGGCATCGAACATAGATAAGGTACTTAGAAAGTTCACAAGATATATGGGTTGAACCATTTTAAAATGTCACTGAAACAAGATCGTTTACTAACGTACAGTAATCGATTCGATGTTTAGGACCGCTTAGAAGACGTTGTTAGTTTTCCCAAAAGACTTACGACTGAGTCACGAATTAAAAATTATTCTACTTTACTGATTGTACCAATTTCTTAATGGATATATCAGCATGCACTTATCAGCTAAGAAATACTAGTTCCAAATATTTGTCGCTAAAAGAATCGAAGACCTGGTGACTCAGAAGCATATATCTATTTTAATAAACCATAAAATTATTCTAGGGTGTTCGACTCAAAGAACGACAATAAATCTAGCAAATCAAAGTCAAAACCATTAGAATCAAACCTTATCAGACACTATACCTTTGCGCTTGGAAAATAAGCGTTTCTGGCGATGTAAGCCGCATCGAGGTTTGGAAAGAAGAGGATCAGAGAATTTAAGGACAAGGAAAACTTTCCCCATTGGTAACATAGGAAGCATTACAGAACGTGATTCGCCACCAAGTAGTTCTTCAAGGCGTACATAACTAGAATGAAATTTGAAAACAATTTAATTTGAGGAGTAGAAAAATTCGAAGATATATCTAACTTTAAAAATGAATGACATACTTTACGGCTGCTAAAACCCACTCTAATCCAGAACCAGAATCCTCAGACGAACCACTTTTGGATGAAGCAGAGGATCCTGAAGGAGTGGTAACAGAGCTTGGAAGAAACGTACGCTTCCAATATACCTGAACTTCCAGTTCTTTGCCACGATCGATATTAAATGTAGTCTTTGAGTCCCAACACTGCTGATTAGGTTGACGCCAAGGTGAGTCCCATACACGTTTATGATCAATCAGTAAAGAGCATCGAACATCCACTTTAAATAAGAATGAAAGTTTTAACAAATATGAAATGCGGAAGGGTGTATATACATGTATTTATTTATATAGCCAAATAAATGAAGCAGCAAAATGATGCGTCACCTGAGATTGTTAACAGGGTTAGTAAACAATAATATCTCAACAATTTTGAATTATTTCTGAACCTATGGTTTCAATCTTGTTAGGTTATAGCTAGACTACCTACCTCATAATTTTTATAGATAACAAAATAAATTTGCCACTGTTCTAAAGTGCTATATAGCGATGTTGAATCGACAACACAAAACAAACAAAAATTCCGATGTCCCAAGACACTTGGAGAACTTATGAATAAGAACTGACGTCCTATAAAGTTAATTGTGTTCTATAAAAATTGACTGATTTAGTACATGACACCAAGCTAAACTATTGAAATTAACAAATCGGTAGAACCGTGAACATTATCTGAATCAAGGATTTTTGATTGTACATTTGAGAATCAATACCTTGAATGTCAAAACACTAGTGCATTACAAGGACCATATGAAATTTAAGTGATTAACTCATCATGTACAATCGTAAGTACTCGAATTATAGCAACACAAAGTTAGGTCTAGTGATATGATCCACCTGTGTAAACGGAATTAAGTGAAGTACCTTCAAAACTACAACCTAATGGTTGAAGTTCAAGTCATTGCTTCAAAGAAAGAACTAAACTCCCCATAAATTCCAAAAACTAAATTAAACTCCTCTTTCCATAAGTAAATAATGAGTAAACCCCTAACAAGCGCTGTTACTGTCGGGTATAACAGTTAGACTGACTGAAAACATTCAGCGAGACCTCTAGAGGTAAAATATCAAAAATCAGTTTATGAATAACCTACCCCAGTGATTCTCAGATGTGCGAGATGTCATAACTGATGGAACAGAGTGAACCCGGGATGTTGATGTGCCAGAAAGTTCATTATTTACAATCTCAGCTGGAAAATGATCAACGATATCCTGACAACCTAAGCAACGAACCTCCAAACTTCCAGTGATCGCAGTTGGTGGACTGGGAATTATCAATGAGCTATTGCCATGAAATGTAGTATTACTCCAAGGTGAGGATAAAAGTACAGTCATTTCAGGGTCATCGACAATAGAAGAAATCATCTCGGGAAAGTGTGTTGGTGGCGGTCTCTTTAAAAGCGGTTTGATTGATTCTTGAAACAAATAAAGTCTATGGAGAGATTCACGAGCCTCTTGTAACGCCTGTAGAAAGATAATAAATTGCCGAACTGATATGCATTAACATTACTGAGATTTGGATGTAAAAAAGCATAAAATTCTATTAAATGCTCTAGGAAATCAACTTGTAAATCTACAGTTACGAACCGAAAGAGTTCCCCTTTCATATAGGCTTGGAAAGCCGAATAGTACATGTTGTTCAGTGTCACAATAGTCCGAGTACCTAATACTCAACCATTCGATCACAAGTCTAAGCACAGGCTAGCTACTTCAGCTTAGATAATTAAGTAATATAGGTATATCTCACAGTAAGCGAACTTACCTCACATTTCACGTGCAGCTCAAAGTAAATATGTAAACGAACAAAACTACTGAGACAACTTCCGTATTACAGATACTACTCACTTTACCAAGATGTTTAAGATAGTATGAGAAAATTTTAGGTTACAATTATACGATTTCATACTAGCTGTTGGATATTGCCAAGACTAAGTTTCTGAGTCTGTCTTGTTTTTGCCTTTATTAATGTTGGGATCAGTTTTCTCAACATAATTTGCTTTTTGCATACTTGACTCCGCTGCACCGATACGAAATCAGTCAGTCAGCTACAACGTAGGACCAGGCACATATGTGCATCGGTCCAGGTTGCCATACCGCATCAACACAACAAGGTGAACACCGGATTCATAACAGTGGTTAGGTAAAAGGTGGTAATATATAAGAGGAAGATTGCATATAGAGATATAGTACAAGAAGAAAGAATTGGTTCGTAGAAAGAAAGATATGAAGCGATTTTAATCTCTAAGTTTAAGGGAAGACAGGGAGTGTATACACCGACGCCATTGTGATCGATTCTGAGCCATGTCACCAAGAGTCTCCAACCATTGGTTACGATAGTCACGCGGACCCCAACCAAATAGTCTGCATCTACCAACATGGCTCAGACTAGAAGTTAGTGACTTCAAGCACTGATGCCACGTTTTGGTTTGGCCGCTCCTAACATTCTTCCAACCATTTCCAATACCGGATAGCATTGCACGTCGTGGTAATCGGTGTTCAGGCATACGTAACACGTGGCCCAACCATCTCAGTCGATGAAGATTCATAACCTCATCAACTGATTTACCATCCTTTCCTAATACCCTGCATCTAACCTCACTATTACTTACCCGGTTATCCCAGCAGACGCCAGCAATATTTCTTAGGCATCTGTGGTCAAATACTAATAGCTTACGAGTGTCATCTACTCTTAATGGCCATGTTTCGCTGCCGTTTATGTTTAAACAAATAAATTTATACATAAATTTTTATCGTTCAACAGATAACATAGTATCTCTAGTATGTAAATAAACTACGACAGAATTATATTGCCATGCATTCCGTAGTTACTTAAAAAGGGGTGTATTGAGATATGTCAAAAATGAGATGACGTCTTTATCTTAGCTATGCCAGTCGTTAATGGTCTGAACACATTGAGGGATGGAATTATGCACGAGAAAAACCTTACCTGTAACTTTCTAGATTTGTCCACATGAATTTGGTTGTCTAGAACGGCATTAACAGCCTTCTTACTCCCGACGAATAAAGCTCTTTCAACTCGCAAACGGTGGGCTAATTCCATTACTTTATCTTTCCATATAAGAAAACTCTCTTGATGATTGGAAACAGAAGAGGATGTATTTATGGAGCCATTTGCTTTAGCTGTATCAGATGTATTTTCCGAACGCGATGCAATGGACGAGGTATCTGTCTGGATGAAAATTGAAAACCAATAGGTCACATATATTTGCAGTGACAACATAAATAGTCAACGATGATAACACAGGATAAACTAATGGTGAATCGCTAAGACTAAAATTCGATAAATTTACTTTAAAACTTTACAATAGGATATAGGATAAAATGCTAGATTCGAAATAAATAACTTATATGTCCTATGACTACCAAAACCATGAAAACATGTGCACAGAATTCAAACTAGCTTAAAACTGAAGACCAATAAGAAGAGTTTTACATTCCCCTTAAAGCCAGATATAATTAATACTAATGTAAAACATCATTTACATGAGTTAGGGAATCTCATCAAACCACGAATGTATACTGTTAAACACCACTGACTCATTATAACTTTTCGAATAACTTAATTAAGACTACTTTTTCATATTCAAAAATGCTCATAGCAATTGACTCCAACATTGGTTGGGGTTAGTATAAAGATCAAGTTCAGTAAACATACATCCTGTCAACCATCACAGTACAAGTTTGAACAGCACTATCATTAAATAGATCTAACTAGCCAACCAAAAGTCTAGTGCCTTATACTGAATATGAAGTATAGTTTAACATATGACTATATACACGTTTACGGAGGCACACATATTCAAATCTTATTTTTGCAGCTGATGAAATAGAAAGCGGTGGTCAACATAAGAGCTGTTTTCAGAGCTGTAAGAAAATGGGTAACAACAAAGACTCAAAAACTAGGACATTTTTGGAATCGTAATTGAACAACTATCTTGATTTGATAAGCCCGATTAAAAGGTTTTATAGTAATCACATAATAATCTGAGAACAAGTCGCTCAAACCTGAGAATCAAATACAAACGTCAATAGGTAACCAATAGCTGTTCTGTTCAGTTCAGTGTCCTTAAATGATTGAATTTAGTAAAAAGTCTCGAGATTCACGGAATTTAGCACAGTACTATGGCCATAACTGTCATGCCGGAATTCTCCCAATAAAACTAAGTGCTTAGTTTAAACAACATGGTATGAAACTAGAAACACGTTCACAAAGGCACTAGAAGCCATACAGGTCAATTACGAAGTTCATGTATGAAAGGTTTATAAAAAATACCACCATGTTATAACAACCTAAGACCGAATGCCACCTGGACTGGGCAATAGATATATTAACTACCAGTAGTATAACTGACGCGAGTTGAAAATTGTATGAACTACAAACTATACTAGCCCAGACTATTAAGGAGCCGACAGATGAACCTATATCGTATCATTTGCATTTGAGTAAACTAAATATAAAGGATTCCTATTCAAGATGCATGATACATGAACGAAATTTTATGAACTGTTGAAAGGCACAGTAAATCGACAAGTCGGTGACATAAAAGTATAATATTTACTGCTATGCAATGACTTAAAACAAATTATTACACATCATGACAGCAATTATTTACCTGGCAGAACCCTTCATTCATTTGCTTGACGCGAATCATCTGATTTCGAATAAATCCGATTTTATTATTAGCATTTTCATACTGCTTCCTAGCTTCCTCGAGAAAATGACGAGGGCCCGATTTGTATGTTTGAATCAGACGTTCCGCTCCACTGCGAACCTAAAGTACGCCAGAAATCAAAATGAAATTAAATCTTAATACCTGCAGCTCTATATCTAACGCTTTCTGCAGCTCTGCGAGGCGTTGTTCAATACTGTCACTACGGTTGGCTGACTTTATCACAGCACTTTGTTGGTCTGCAAACTATATTACAAATAACAATAACTACCGAAACTGGGTTGACAGTGCTTTAGTAAAAGAAGTGATGTTTCCAAATCACGTATATCTTCTGCAAGGTCTTGAACATCACTATTAATACTTTTGATAACCGCTGATGTGGTGACTCGACTAGATTTCCGATCCAGTGTATGGCCTTCTTTGGACCCAGTAAAATTGGGTCCGCTCGTGAAGTCATTGCTTGGAGGCATGATAGCAGATACACTCTTTCCTGCAGCATCTCGAAGCTTTTGAACCCCAGCTTTCAATTTATATAATTTCTGCAAATCCAAACGCTTGGAATCAAGCACATTCTTTAGTTCTTCGATGATGGAGTGATAAGGCAATTGTGGACTGATTTTGTAATGAGCAGCCAGCTCACGAGCATACTCTTCATGCTCCTGTGAAAAGATATAAGCTAAAATGGAAGAATTACCATGATGAGGTTTAGTCTTTATACTTGTCCGTCTAGAAACGTTTTGTTGTTTAGAATGTTGACGAATGGATGTACATATGGAACTCGAGAACCCCACAAAGCGTGAACACAATTTAAATATTGCGATTGTCGCCTCGTACGTATTGAGCGCTGAAAGAGGAAAAACTTCTTTAGCTTAGAATAGAGAAAAATGCATACTGCGTCATTATGAAGTAGAGGTTGAAATTTTCCTAGTTGTTAAAATTTTTATTTTCAATGATAATCATTTTCCGACAAATGTTCAGTGGCAAGCAACTCCTCAAAATTATTAAACATCAAACACTGACTTTGTTGGTTTCAGTGAACACGACTACTTCAAATGGTTCAAATGGTTGTGGACGGAATAGAAGAAGCTTTCGCTTAACAGGCTTCCGTGTTTAGTAGCAGGGGATCACCAAATCCTCCAGGCAGGAACCTAGGTATGTTAACAATAAAAGAGGAAAAGAAATTGGTAAATCATAGTGTGATACTGTCCTTGGTCCTTAAGAATAGGTCAAGTTGCCTGTTGAAGGACTCCTGAGAAGTCGCTTGGACTAGCTCGGCCGGCAGCGAATTCCAGCTTTTGACAACTCTTCAGGAGTAGAAGTTGTGTCTACATCCCGTCTTGCTATGTTGAGTTTCCAGTTTCTGGGTGTTACCCCTTAGGTTAGTATTCGAACTAAGCTTGAGTAGGTGTTTAAGAGGATGTCCAGAAGTGTTAAGAATACCATAAGCCATTAATAAATCACCTCTAAGACGCCTATACTCTATTGGGTCTAGTGAATGGAGGCGTTCTTCGTAAGGCTTAGATTTGAGTCCGCGAACTGATTTCGTGGCTCGCCATTGGATACGCTCCAAAGTGATCTTGTCCTTTTGGAGTGAGGGGGGAGTACTATACTTCCGTACTCTAAATGGGGACGGATAAAACTATTGAAGATTGTATGGAAAGTTCTTCCGTCAAACTGGCCAAAAATGCGCTTCAATGTTACCAGTGCAAGGTTTGCTCGGAAGGCATTTTTGTCACAGTTAGCGTAAGACTTTGAATCATGGGGCACCAGGACTCCTAAATCTTTTTCGACTTGGGATACTACTAGCAAGGAATTTCTTAAGTTATAACTGTACTCTGCGACATGTCGCAGATGGACTACTTTACACTTTGAAGTGTTAAACGTAAGTCCGTTATCATCTGCCCAACTTTGAAGTCGAGTCAGATCCTCCTGAAGTGCCTGTGTATCGTCTTGGTTGAGTATCTCTCTCCAAAGTTTCACGTCATCGACAAAAAGTAATAAGTCTGACGTTACCTGTTGAGGAAGATCGTTTATGTAGATCAAGAAGAGGAGAGGCCCTAATACTGAGCCCTGGGGAACCCCACTAGGACATTCCATAGCCTGAGATAAAGTGAAATTAACCCTAACCTTAAAGTGTCGATTTTCTAGGTATGAAGTAAGCCAATCGATTAGAGGTGGTTTGATACCTAGTCGTTTGAGCTTATTGATAAGACACAAGTGGTTAACTTTATCAAAAGCTTTTGAGAAATCAAGGTATATGATATCAACCTTTCCCTTGCGATCGAGGATGCTTGTCCATCTGTCCACCGCAGTCAGCAGGTTGGTTATACAAGAGTAACCCTTCCTGAAACCATGCTGTTGGGGTGAGAAGAAGTTTAAGGACAGTAGATAATCGTTTAAACCATCGCATATCAGGGACTCCATGAGTTTTGAAGGTAATGACAGAAGAGCCACCGGCCGATAACTTGAAGGTTCATTGCGTCGACCCCCTTTGAAAATTGGTGTGATGTGATCAACTTCCAATTTTCCGGTAGTTTGCCTTGGCTTAGCGAGTGTGAAAACATCACGCTAAGTGGAGTTGCCAGGATTGAGGCTGCCTCCTTCAGTATGGCAGAATGAACCATATCCGGGCCAGGAGAAGTATCTAGTCTTAAGTGCTGCAGTTTCCGGAACACCAAGTGAGCGCTTAGGTCCACTTCGGAAAGCCCTGTGGAATTACAGGTGAAACTGTCGTCAATAGAGTTGATGTCAGCCGGCTGAAATGTTTGAGAGTAATGTGCCACCAGAAAGTTAGCGGCGTCACCATCGTTGTTGGTTGGGCCGTTAAGACCTAGCAGTTGAGTAACTCCTGTTTTGGCTTGACGAAGAGAGGCTGCATAACGGAATAGGCTTCTAGGGTTTGAGGCAAATTTGTGGCTGCAATTAAACGCAACTCAATTTCGTAAATGTGCCTTTCAGCTTAGCAACCAATCAGAATGTGGCGGGAATTATTATATCCGCCATCTTTGTACGTAATGGCGGCCGGCTTTCTTCGTTCTGTGCTTCTTTTAGCTATTTCTTTTGTGTAGCTGTGTAATTAATGTTTCAATGTACTAAGATGCCGCAGTTAGTGTAGGGTTCTACATGTTCGTGTGAAATTTACTTCGAATCAGCATTGTTTTTTGGGTTTTTGCTGCTTCTACTCTAGTCAATGTATTTCTTCAGTCAAGCTGGTTAGTCTTATGTTTTAAAATGGAAATCGGTTTAGTTTTGACTTGTTTTCAAGATATCAAAAGCCGAAGTTCGTTTTTTCTTAGCTGAAATAACTGTTGCTGCGTCATGTGACTGACTGTCCGCATGTTCATTCCTAACTGTCCTCTATGATGTTATCGGCAAAATGAAAGGAAACAATTTCCGGTTTTTAATTTTCTTCAGTATTGCGGACAACAATATCCCACCAATGAGTCAAACTAATACTTAGTGCCTAGCCGTAGGGCATGTCAGTATTGTTTTCGGAAATACTCAGGCTTCCGACAACCATAGACAAATTCACAGATGCAACCAATCTATTGCAGAGGGTTTGTTATGAAAAAATTTGCCACATAGCAGTAATGGAGGGGTTGTACGCATTACGTAGTGCGTTAAAGCAAGCTTAACATTGAAAAGCCGGAAATCTGCTATCAGTGTGTAGTGTATGTTTGCTGTTTCGGCCACAAAAGGAAGCCGAAGGGTCATGATCAGGGAGTAAAAAGGTAACTAACTGTTATTAAGCTCAGCTTTTTATAGACCATAATTCACCACTCGCAAATTTGTTATTTATACGGTATGATGTCAACCGTTATCTAATATGTTCACCTTTACGATGAAAAGTACTTGCAAATTCTCAACTTCATATTCGAATTAATTTGTGACAACTGTCTTCCAGTTTGAGTTCTTCGTACGCCCTGGGAGACTAGATTCCTACATTATTCACAGTTCCAGTATAACTTTCTCACACAGTAAGTTCAAAGTAAACACTAGTCTTTCTAAATAAGCATGTTAAGCTAATATCCGTATTCTCTATTTCAGTTGATCGATGAAGACATGTACCACGTGCATCTGTTGTATATTGTTATTTTACTCCAATTCTTACTGTTATATCTTCTGAAAAATAAAATTGCTACATGCAGCAAATACAGACTTATTGTTTTGATGGTGGTAGGGGGGTTCATGGGTTTTTTAGCAGGATGGTAGTAACATTCCCACTAAAGAGCTAAGTGAGTGCGTAGACCAATGTAAAGTACCATACAGGGTGCCTTTGAATTACTCGTGTTCCATTAGTGTCGGTAGAAGCATTACTTGCTTATCATATGACATTTGAATAAGGAGCTATGAGATTAGATGCAGGGACGGTTAAGATGTGTAACGCGTGTCCATCCATCAGTTTTCGTGGCAACTCACGGTGGCTAGAATAAGTTGTGAGAGGACCCGAGCCTGTAGGTTTCCTAAGAAAGTGACGGAGATATGCACCAAATCACCTTATGAAGAGCGCCTCCAATCACTTAACCTCTACTCATTAAAGTATAGACGTCTTAGAGGTGACCTATTTACTTACAGGATCCTTAACACTTCTGGACATTTTCTTAAACACCTATTTGAGCTTAGTCCCAGAAACTAGAGACACGACATAGCAGGATGGACTGTAGACGCAACTTCTACTCCTTAAGAGTTGTCGAATGCTGGAATTCGCTGCCCGCCGAACTAGTCCGAGCGACTTCCCAGGAGTCATTTGAGAGGCGACTGGATCTTTTATTGTTAACATACCTAGGTTCCTGCTTGGAGGTTTTGGTGATCCCCTGCTAATAGACACGGAAGCCTGAACACATGAATTAGGTGATGAGAGGCTCGATTATCACAAGTTTCTTGCAACGATTAAGTAGATAAAACAAAGTAGCATTAGGTTCAAAAATTTATTCGAGAACTTTCATTAAAAATCGAATGTGAAACAAAGGTTTAAACCAAGTTCCAGTCTAAAAGTTGCATTTGTAATGTTAAGCTGCAGTTTTTGTTGTTTTTTCCAAACGAAAGGGTAAAAGAAGTAACTCAAAAAGTACTGGAAGTGGTTGTGAGATTAAAATGGACATCCAGCATCCTTTTTATAATCTGCTGTTAGTTGGGTCTCCCGTAAACAGATCCATAGGGCCATACTTCTAAGGGCGAAACAGTTCTTAACATCTGTGAAGACTCAGTCCTGTTGCATTCTAAATGAGAAAACAGTAATGAATTTAGTCAGAAATGTGGAATAGATAAATAACCAAATTACATGTATTTTAGCAAAGAATTTATGCAGTTGTGATTTACCTTTAGTTCATGAATATTAGGTCAGGTCAGCTATTTATTGTGCAAAGCATAACATGGACTCAATACCGTATCTCAATGCTTTTATTATTTTGCTCTTATTTAAGTATTACCATGTATCTGCATCTAGTTTAACAGGTAGACATACAAGCAGAGTTAGTGTTTGATGAACTAAAAGTCCCAATTGCCAAAAAGATTCTTAACATTTGTCCACAGCCAACTGCATTTAATTGAAATACAGAACACTCATCTTCTAAGACTGTATACTGCTCTTCTACGGGCAAATAAAAGCTCAGATACTTAGCTATCCTGCTACCGATGTTATTGCTGGGGAAATTGTTTAATGACAGTGATCATGAAATATGGTCAGTGATAGATGTACAATCTAGAAATAAACACCAAACATACTTATCGCTATCTTATAATGTATGACAGCAACAGTACCAAAAGCACTTTTTTCCTATTTTTAATCAGACTGATTTGAATCAGTATACTCATCAGAAACAGGCAACTCTACTTACTAGGCTGATCTGTTTCGTTACAGACTTCAAGCAAAATACCATAATTCTTTCAACTAAACTGAATTATACGACAACCAAGAATACTAAACTAAGCAAGTGTCATAGTTATTGTTTCATTTGCACAGGCATATTGCTTAAAGTAGTTAAATGGACATAATTAAGACGATAAAACAAAAGCACGAAATATAGGCCAATTGAACTCACCGAACAGAAGACAAAGAATATATATATTGCTTTCCGACTGAAAACAACAGGTAGTTGTTCATAAAAACATAGTTTATAGTACAATAAACCTTTTTACAGTAAAATCATGCACTCACAGTCTATCTGGAAACAATCAACTATGTGAATAAACTCACTATGATTTGAGATATCATCCCAGCATGCAATGGACGTGCAGTGTAACGCAGTCGAACGTGGCGAATAAAAATATAAAAAAAGATCAAAATTAGCTATATAATCTAGTTATTTAATTAAAAATACATTATGAAATGTCAAAATCTGTGGTTACTTGAACGCAGAGATGACCGGTACATTAAGTTTACATGGTTGCGTTGCGGATAAGATCACCCAAATTTGTCCATAAGCTTTGTCTGATAATGAAGCCTGTCTTCTCTTATAGCCTTCGTGCAAATGTTCCTGATATGTTTGAATTGCCTATACGCTCCGTCGTTGTCAGTTCGTTTGTATTCCGCCCAACAGTGCCTTTTACGGCTTAGCAGGCGAAGGGTACGGTTCTTGATTATTGTAGGTGGCTTACAGCTTTGAGAACCGTTTGAGGAACTGAATGGTTTGTAGCACATAAGAGCGTGTGCAGTAAGAAGTTCCAGTGACCATCCACATCGAGTTGGGGGTGAACATCCCAAACCACCTGTTGTAGATAGTCGTGTAGAGATGGCACATTCAGCCGTTTAAAATTCCAACGCAAATTATTGTTGGGATACCTTAGCTTAGTATTGGTGACAAAACTGAAGGCTATGACGGCATGATCGCTCTTTCCCAGAGGAGCCAGGATTGAGAGGTTGTCAACTAGGAATTCTTCGTTTGTGAATACACAGTCTAACCGCGATGGTGTCTGACTGTTTCTCCAACGAGTTGCCGACCTCACATTTTCATATAAGCCCAAGTTCATCGGTGAAGTTGAAGAACCGAGCTTCAATTGAGTTGTCGCCTACAGTATACGTGTGTTCCACGAAGTTGACTCTAAGAAGATTAAAGTCCCCTAGAATCAGGATATGTGTGAAACCGAGACGGGTAGAGCGGGATAGTCCATCCAGCATACGACTATCGTACTCGATATCAGCAGTTGGCTTCCTGTAAATGACACCGACTAGACACCTCGAAGTGCTAGACAATCTTACAGAGCACCATATGGATTCCTCAAGATTGTTAAACTCGAGGTTGTCAACTTTATGCACCTCCAAGCAAGAGCTTATGTATATGGCTACTCCGCCCCCAATTCTTGTTGTTCTGTCGTTGCGGAACAAAGTCATCCCTGGTAATGCTAACTCATGGTCCGAGAACTGAGAAGATATCCAGGTTTCAGATATTCCTATCAGGTGGGCTTTATTAGCGTTACAAATTTCACGTAATTCATCCAGTTTGTTTGGTAGACTCGAGGCGTTCATATATAAGCAGTTTATGCTTTCAATTTGGAACGCGTGAGCTTCGTCCTGTTTTTCTGTATGAGCCTTATGTGAATGGACAGGTAGCCCACCTATGTGAGGTTTACCGAGGTGGTAGGCCCTGTCCTTTACACTTTTTTATCGTTTAGACAACCCACAAGTGGAATGGTCAGCTCCAACTTGCCTTTGTGCTTGGTCCTGGCTTCATATGGCCTGTCCGGGTGCATGTGGATTCCAGGTGGCAATCGACGTCTGTTGGCACGAAATGCTTCAAGAACTGCAGCCGCCATGTGGGAAGATGGGAAGGTTATCTTCATTAGGCGGGGTCTAAGATCACCGTCCTTCTTGGCTAATCTCGTCACATGCTGAGTCAGTATGTGTTTGAGCCTCAAGGACTGTTTGATGAATTTCCATTCCCTGATGTCAGAATTTGATTGAGTAGGGTCTGCATTCTCCGGTATACCTTGCACAATTATGTTTCTTCCGCGGAAAAACTTCTCACGAGATTCTTTAGGGATGTTACGTATGATATTGCGCTCAGAGAACGGTATATCGGGCAATATTCTTACGTTACCATCTGATTTCAGCAAGTGACTTGCTGGTAAGACATCCTCAACATCAGTAGCATTCTTAAGTGATACTCGGAGAAGCCTTGGGTGATTTAGATGCTTAGAGTCCTTTCCCCTAGAGAACCAGGTGACCATCAAAGGCTCTATTCTAGGAAGTTCTAGCTTCCTGTTCAATTCACCCCAGAGCATCCTGTCGTTTTTGTCCTGCAGACTGAGAGGAAGGTCAGGATTATCAACGAGGTTCATGATAATGAGAGAGTCGTCACGAACTGTTGTTAATTTACCAGGTTTCACGGCGGATTCATGTTTAATGACTTGCTGTTTGAAGGTCAGTGTGCGTTTATGAGGCTTGGGCTCTTTTTTGACCGGACGAACAGTCTTGGGAGTAGACTGTGCGACCAAATCACCAGTTAATTTTTGTACAGCAACACTTGGGTTGCTCGGCTTAGGCGGTGATGCCTGGTTCTTTTGGGCTTTCTTAACTTGGGTCGAATCACCTACAGGGTTTTTGGGAACCACTGTTGAGTTCAGGGACCCTGAGCTGGGAGACCCGAGTTTGCTTAGGGAGTCTTATACCTTCGACGTAATGATGGTGCTGAGCCTCAACACGTCATCATTAGTGTTTATGGATGCTCCATCGATGGTATACCTATCGACATCCCTGTTTTTTTATTCGTCGCACGCTCTTGTTTGTCTACCGGTTTTCTTACTGTCGTTGTTCAAGTTAACTGACAACTTGTTCCGAAGACCTGTCAGTAGGATAATGATGTTACTCAGCAAAACTACAGCATCCGTGCTGCACGTGACACATACCCATTTTTGGTCTGACTTGCTGAGTCTGTTGTAAGCAGTTGATGTCAGATCTGTTCATGCTTCGTTGAAACAACCTTTGCAGTTGTCGCACTGCATGCCAGTTGCAACAGCAAAACGGCATCCCGGACGTTTGCATGAGTTTTTCATGACTATGTTGAAGCGAACTATGTTATAGATGCTTGCAAGAGCTTAAGACCTTTAAAAAAAACACTAAAAAGCACACTGAAAACGGACAAAAATGGATAAAACGAGTGTTATAAACTGAAACTAGTCTATACGTGAAAAACAAAAACAAACCGAATAGTAAACTGAGGCAAAACCACAGGTAACTAATAAATATGGTGAAACTAAAAAAAATAGTAATCTACCGAAGGTATAGCTCAGGAATGGTACTTTTGTTGCGTAAGAACACAGCAAAAGTTTGATAAATGCAAATCACGTTAGTACTAAACTTGAATAAGCCTGATCAAGCACTGTGGCTAGATCGCTTTAAAGCCAAACTGAAAAGGCTTTTAGAAAACAAATTTGCAAGTCTCACGCTCTTATACCTTTTTGTTCAGACAAATATACTATTTCTCCTCACTGTCATCGATGTCTTCTCTTCGGGTCTTTGAGTCGGTTCGTTAGAATGTAACTGGGTTGTAATAATGTCGTACCACCCTACCCACTGCATCTATATTCACAAATCCTTTGTTTGATGTCCTTAGGATCATTCTGAGTTTGTGCGTTGTCTATGACTAATTCTGCATTGTCATAATCTCAATTTGTCTAACTTTCAAATAATGCGTAAGTTTTCACTTTGCGCGTGTTGGGAATGAAGTCAAACATTTTGAATTTATTGCATGTACTTTGCGGTCAGTTTCTGTCCAAGAATCTTTGTTAAGCTGTTAGTAACTTGCGGCAAGCGATAATTGCACTTGGTTTCGTACTAAACCAAAGTCACGTTGATTCTTGTGGGAGAGTAGTGTGGTGGTAATGGTTCTCAACCACATAATCCTCGAGGTCAAACATACAATAACTGGGAAAACCTTTATTAAACTTTTAAGATAAAGAGAAGGTCAAAATGTGGAACACAGAAATACAGATTGGATACTGCGTGATTCAGATATGCAGGTGTGGTTGTAAGAACTTGAGTCGATTGATATAAAATAGACTGAAAACATATTAATATTGCCAAAAAATTAAAGCTAAAGTATTTGTTCACCCACATATTTTGTGTAAGCATCATATTTCCCAATACTTTGCACTGGATATTGAAAGCTTAGTGAGTTTGAAAAAATGAACCTTGCGCTTCAAAGCTTATGTACAATTTTAGGGTTAGGCCTATCATTATAAAAATACAAATAACGAAGCAGACCATAAATTTACAAGCTCAGTTTTTAGTATAAACATTCATTTCTGTTCTACTTATCGTTTCGCTTTATCGTGAACGTAAACATCATTATGTTCAACACAAATTTTAGATATATATCTTCATACATATCCGTTTATCGCGTAGTACTCGTGTTGAAATCATCATTATATTAAAGCATTGGTTATATACCACATGTCGGACTCCTTTTGGAGTGAAAGTGGTTTGGTCAGTAATCAATATTATCCTTAAACTTTATACAAAGTTCGCCCCGATAACCGTCACAAGATAATGCTTCAACGGTGTACTAATCAGAAGGCGAATACGATGTGTTGATTATATTTATTACTGCACCACGCACAAATCACCAAGATTACAGATACGCTAAGCAAGCATAAAAGAGTAATGCCGAAAAGCAAGCGGGCAAGCGAGGGAACGTGCAAGTCGAACGAGCGAGCAATCAAGCGAACATGATTAAAACGTTCATATATATACATAATTAGATGAATGAATCATCGAATCAGTTAAGTGACTAATAGTAAAGCTAGCAGAATGAATATATGTGTAGGCAGTAAGCAATGCTCAAGCATACATATTCGTACAGATGCAACAATAATAAAGGTACAATGGTATAGATAAGTTCTTATTGTACGGATGACTCTGTCAGTTAAGTGAGTTAACAAAATTAAACTTGAACAAACTCACTTGTAAGTGAGCTTCAATAAAAGCCAAGAAGAATATTGTAACATGTCTCCAGTAGAGGTAGACCCTCTTATTACTAAAACGTCTAGCTCCCAGAGTTCTATGCTAGTGACCTCGAGTTACAGTTTGTTTAACAATTGCATCATTTCATTGGTAAAAATACAGCTTCTTAGGAAATGAGCTGCCGAGATTTATACTCTATCCCTCTTTTCTCTGTTTGTAAAGAATTTTACGATCCAATTTTTAGTCCCTCAACGTCATGACGATACATCAGTTTAAGTCGCAAGACAAATAACAGTCTATCCTTGTGAGATGTTTAAAGAATCCCAAGGCTCTTTCGAGGCGAAATATTAGGTGCTAGATCACTATTACGGTTCATACGTCACCTCCAAGTCTTAATGGGTGGCAACGCTGTATATAAACAAACACCGAAAAAAGTACGCTTAAAAGCTCTATCGTGCTACATCCAAAACTGTTTAGCCGCTCAAAACTCGAACACCTCTTTGCCGAACTTAGCAAGTGCTGCAGATAGAATAATGGAGGGAGGTCTTCCAAATAGGTTACGTACGATGCATCATATACAAGAAGGATTATTAAAAGATCCAATCATATCAGAAATCACAGTGAGTGTTGAAAGTCTCAAACTGTAGCCAATATATGAGCAAATCACAGATACATTAGCAGGCCACCATATCGACTGAGACTCAAGTCATAGGTCACAGACGTCCAAACAACCTGAACAGTTCTGCTAATAACACTAGACGTTTGGCGGCAAATCAGTCAATTGCAACCAAATATTTGCATAGCCTAAACAGACACCCAGGAATATAGGAAGTCAATTACCCTGCCACACGTCGCGACGGCTGAGGGTTAACAACTAAACGGAAGCTTGTTCATATTAGATAAGGAACTTTAGATTTGAAAGTTTTGATGGATACCGGTGTTACATTTTACACCCGTTCTCACAATTAAATCAATCCAGGCCGAAAATGTTCATCGTTTACATCACAAGTTTCCAAAGAAACTAAAGTCGCGTGGTTTGCTCAGAAACTTTTGACGCTGGGTTGGGGTTTAGGATCTTCCGGGTGTACACAGTGTCGGAATTAGATCTGGTAATGCTGGTAATGGACATTTTAGAGGGATATTGAACATAAAAAACGACGTCCAACGTTTAAGTAAACTTCAGTTTACACAAAACGTAACGAAAGTCATACCACTTCTCTAAATTTAGTACCAAAGCATGTGATCTCATGTGTGTGTACACTAATTATGTTACGTTACTCACATTTCAAGTGTGTTCTTCAGAATTCCCAGTCAAAAATCTCTGAATATCACGTGAGACTATTCGGTATAGATAATGACGTGACTTACATGTAAGGTTTGATAGATCAGATAGTTACATTATGACAAGTCCACATTTTTTGACTGGGTTTATTATTCTAGCAGCATGCATAAGTGTTCTAATAACAACCTAGGACGTAACTCTACAACCCCGTGAAATACGCAGACCATCACTTCCAGTTGAGATTCAGAGACAAACAATGCACAATATTAAATGACGTAACTCCGGAAACACTCAAACCTACGCGGTTTTCCACTGTGCTTGACAACACTTTTTTCCGAAAAATTTCTTAACTGCGGATTCCAAGGTTTGTCGAATCAAAAGAACGAGGGAGTTGCAAAACGTTTGATAGATAGTTGGCGCATTGAGTAGTACACGATGTGAACTTGTAGAAGTATGGTCTACCATGATATTAGTACCGTTCCAATAGTAAACTTAATCGTAAAATTGTAGATTTGTCAAGATGTAACTGCCTAATATACAAGATCTTAGGTAGAAGTCACATCATTATCCACACCAGCTAATCGCGTCGTAACAATCATCAATATACGATGAAAAACACACTTAGGCCAGGGGTGGAACATTATATTTAATATGAATAAAAGGTATGTGTCAAAACTCAAGGCCGATCCATACTACCCGATGGATTCAAACTAACTCAATTCATTGCTCCCTGCCTTCTCTATCGCTGGGTTTTTCTCTGCATTGGATGTCGCATATGTATTTTCCCAGTTGTCTCGTGTTCAGCTTTGAGGATTGTGCAGTTAGGACCCAATGCCACTACAAGCTGACTATTTGTTATGAGGGTTGAGTAGCACAGGGCCTCAAAACGGTATTCAGTGCAGATGGCTGGTCAAGCGCCCCCAGATAAGAGTATGCCCAGTCGACGTCAATGTGAGAAATTTACAAGACTGTTCATGATGGGAATTCATTTACTGATGCAAACCACTGCTCTTAATGGAGTGGCGAGGACCTTAAGATGTGACCAAGTAGACAGTTCGAAGCAACGCGTTTGCTTTTGATATGCATTCGTATGATCACTTGCTACGTCCAGCTGCGTCTGCTTGTTGTGTTTTTACTCTAAGGGGTAGTAAGATATGCAGAAACAAATGAACAAAAAAGGTTCAATTCATTGTGATCACCTCTCCCGTTTTTCTACTTTTCTAGTCATGCTGGATTAGAAAGATACGGTGAGTTATCTGCGGTACACATATTCAGTTTTTACTTAGGAGCGTATCTGAAGAAACACTTCCAGATCATATTTTTTTCACATCCGTGAAAATCTAACTATCATGTGTTTAACCTATTCCAGTCATAAGCATAATCAGAGTTTAACCGAAACCTTACTCAGCTCACATAGAAGCTTTGAGTTTACAGTTTACACAGTATAAAACGATATAGATTGCGGTGGTAAATAAATTCCTGAAATAAATTGTTCTGTAGGTTTTTAACAATGATGAAGACCCCTAATAGTTTTATCGTATGGACCACCAGCTGAAGGAAGTAGGTGAGGCATCCTCACCAGATCACGAACAAGTACACCGTGCTACTCATCCCTGGTAACTATCAGCAAGCTTAGATCAAACAGTTATCGACAGGCCGAATATTTCCTAAGTGTACCCTCGAACTCTCATTGTTTGCTTCCATTTTAACTAGGTTTTGAATATTTCAATTATAAAGGTGTTATGGGCAAAAACATCGTCGAGCTGTGAACATTCGTGTAGTCCTTAGGACAACTTAGTTATATGCTACCAAATCACTCATGATCTTCAACTGGAGAGATGACTTACATGCTATACAACCGAACCAAACTTCATTGAAAAGTCATTTTGAATATAGGAGAACCGAAAAATGTCATAGATATTCAGGATTTGAAAAGGACGTCGTCTGTAACACCTGTGTAATCGAACGATATCAATGCAGTCAAATCAGGGATGACTGAATTCAAAGACATATTTTGGAAGTTTGTCAATATGTTGAGAAGCGTTTGAGGAGAAAAGACAAGTGTACTTATACTGACCTAGACAATGATCCTACAGCCTTACTCTCCTCTCGTAGAGCGTTGTTTTGAAACGGTTTTTGGATTCCTGAGTAGTTTTATCGTAGTCGCTTGCTATCATTGATGGTGTCCAAATCGGGAAGCTTGTGTCGCCCAACCGCTCAGTAGGAAAGTCGACAAAATTAGGGTTTCCTTGTAAGTAAGATGCATTAAGACGGTCGATGCGGACGTTATCCGGAGTTCCATTCTTATAGTACTTAGCTTTGTACTGACAGACTTTGAAGGGTCCCACGTATTCAGTCAACAGTAGTATACATAATGAGTCGTGACGCACAAAAACGCATACACAAAGTCGTACGGTTGGTCGGATGACACACCAGTTAACTGCAGTGTAGTAGGAATAGATTTATCAACAAAGGTTTATGGAGATAATTAAGCTTTGATTGAAATCATAAATCGATCGACGTTAGATCATCAATGAAGACCTGGAAGCACTGGATGCCTGTGTTGTACTAGTACGGGACTCATAAATATTGCATATCCCTCAAGCGGAATGCGTACCTAGGGCCTCTGACCTCGTTCTCAAACGATTAGTCTCTAGACCATTGTGCTGAAATCCGACAGTGTCACTGTCCAACTTCGACCAATTCGCGATATTACCGGACCATCGTTCATGGTCTTTGATTTACAACCACCTTACACTCGACATGGTTGGACTCCATTGGTCATGACTTCTGACTAGAACTCTGAGAACTACCTCTCATAGATGGTCATCCGTTAGCACATGATGACCATTAGTGTAAGGTTATTGGTAACTGCCTCACACCCAACATGATTTCGGGCAACGCCTCTACGAGTTACAACCTTATAATCGACGGATACCGACCCAGTCAAATCATAAGTCAGGGATGATTGAATTAAAATACATATTTGGAAGTTTGTCAGTGTGTTGAGAAGCGTTTGATCTAAACTCGCCATTAGTTTTGGGGTCTGTGAAACACAGAAAACTCACTCATGATCTAGCGTGGATGCGTGACCGAGCACATTCATCTAGATTTTGTCCAAGAAAACTATGGAAATCTTCGTTATTGTTAAAGACTTACAAAACTATTTATTTTGGAGATTGCTAAACGCTGTAAGTTCACACAAAGGTCATTGCAAGCATTTCTGCAGTTGAAATTAGTAGTTTGCAGTGAAGATGGCACAGGTATTCAGTGTTTGACAACGCTTTTACCAGCAACACCTAATATAATTTGTACCCACCAAGCGAAATCAAAAGACAGAATCAAGGAGATCGGAAGAGTGTATTTGGCGATTACCAATATATCGGAATTCTCTGATCTAATCTGGCTAGAGATTGCGATAAATGTTGAGCACAGTGTTACCACACGTGATCTGGTGCGGATGCATGACCGAGCGCCTTCAGCTAGATGAGTCCACTAAAACATATGGTCAGCATCCAATGTCGAAAACCTACAGAGCTATTTAGTTTGGGGATTTATTTACCGCTACAGTAGGAAGCCTTTCTGTGGGGGATTGTATTAAAATTTTTTATTGATGTTTTAGAAAGAAGTTTCGTTGTTTGCTTGATTTTAATAGATACCTAAGCGGTTATGTTATGTATTACTTCTAGATCGCATTATCTGATGTTCATCAAAAAGAGAAATACGGTGGTGCTTATTTACTGTAGCGATGAACATTGGAACGACTAGCTTGGTCTATTCGAACAACGTCATTGTGAGCATTAAACTTATAAAACAATTGCCAGACGCTAAATGAGCAAAAGCAACAGCGAAATTACCTAATCCATGCGAATAGAAATGAATAGGAAAATACAATCATGAAAACACACTTAGATTAGACATTTGTTCAAGGCCTAATAATCTTAACTCATGTCCAATCGTTACCTCTGGTTTTAACCTTTCAGATAAGAAAAAAAAAACAAAATGTACATCTTATTTAGTCAAGAAGGATCTAATATTACATACGAGAAGACTTTCAGGAACTAATTTTTCTCTGCTTTCTTCATCAGAGTTTGAGTTTTGAAATGAACTGACAAAAATGCCTTTCGAGCAAACCTTGCACTGGTAACATTAAAGCGCATTTTTGGCCAGTTTGATGGTAGAACTTTCCATATAATCTTCGACAGTTTTATACATTCCCATTTAGAGTACGGAAACATAGTATTTCCTCTCTCACTCCAAAAGGATAAGGACACTGGAGCGTATCCAACGGCGAGCCACGAAATCAAATTTAAACCTTATGAAGAGCGCCTCCAATCACTGAACCCTTACCCATTAGAGTGTAGGCGTCCTAGAGGTGACCTTCTGATGGCTTACAATATCCTTAACACTTCTGGACATCCTCTTAAACACCAACTTAAGCTTAGTCTCAATACAAACCTATGGGGTAACACCCAGAAATCGGAGACACAACATAGGGAACGGACTGTAGACACAACTTCTACTCCCTAAGAATTGTCAAATGCAGGAATTCGCTGACGGCCGAGCTGGTCCAAGCGACTTCCTAGGAGCCCTTTAAGAGGCAACTTGATTTATTCTTAAGGTCTAAGGATAGTATCGTACTACGATTTACCAATTTCTTTTTCCGCTTTTATCGTTAACATAAATAGGTTACTGCCTGAAAGTATTTATGATCCCCTGCTACTCAACACGAAAGCCTGTTAAGCGAAAACTTCTATTCCGTCCACAACCATTTGAACCATTGGAAGTTTGAATGATTACATACTATTGAAGGTCATTGTTTCCTCATGGCAAGTACCGTTTCATAATATAGGAATGGTCTGAAGATTTCCTACTTAAAGCTTTTAAGAACAAAATTTCGTATCATCCTCGAACCGAACAGTCCAAGTCAAAAGATTCTACGCTGATTTTTTGGGTGCTAATAGCTTCCATTTTTGATCGTCAGGTCGATGCGTAACTCAAAACTTATTATTAAAATGTTGAATAACGTTTTATACTGTTATAAATTTCATGTGGGATACTAAAAAGGATAATGTGTAGGGAATGTGGGTGGATATCGTTAAATAATGATGTATATCATTTTTTATCATTTATTTTCAGGTTTGTGTTTTGAGGACAAAACCGTACGACGTGCGTTAGTCAGTTTCTAGTAAGCTCCTAAGTGTCCAGTCGTTTCTTGAATGAAATGAAGAGGCGGACATCATTTCTTCGGGTTGCAGGTTCCAAGAATAGATGAATCGGTGCGAAAACCTTTATCTCAGTTCGTTCTTGGCTTTTGTACTCGCCTGGTATGTCCTCTGAAGTGTCTTGATCTGATAAAAAAAAGATGTATCAGGTCTGAAATCATTGTCTGTTCTATACATCTGCGGTAGTACAGAGTTAAGAGATCTAGTTACTCAAGGCTTTCTTTGTATGATGAACCGGGGAATTCAGGAATTACATATTTAGTTTCTCCGTGTAATTTTCCCAAGATGCCCGTGCCACCTTTAAAACAGGAACTTGTAGCATGGACACAGTTTCCAAGTTTGGATCTCACTAATGTTATGTATACCGTAGTGAACATATAAGTATCTAACTTGGTACGGACTCTACTCTGTACCTATTTGCCTTTATATCCCCAATGTTCATGTACACACGTGACCGCGTTGATAAGCATCAGCCATGTTTTAGACCAGGTAATTAGAGCACCTAAGTCCTTCTGAAGTGCACATGCATCTGCGTCTCCTGTTGTTTCTCGTCAGATCTTTGCATCAGCGTGTAATACCAACGAGGACTCGACTATACTTGGAAGTTCATGTAAATATCGTATAAAATGCAAAGTATCTAGAACAGTCTCGCGTTACTTCACTAATTACTGTTTCTCAGGAGGAGCATTTAGAATTTCAGTCTTCAGTAATAAGGATAGGAGGTCTGTCGACCTATATTAATCCTTGCAGTTTGTAATACAGTGGAGGTCCAATCTCGTTTTGAATATATTAACAGATGGTGCTGATATTACGTGTTCCGGTAGAGAATTCCAGTAATTCACTACTCGGTGCGAGAAACGGAACTCCAGACGTAAACGGTTTGATCTCGGTTTTTGAACTTTCTTCGAATGTCCTCTCAAATGAACGGTTCTAGACGGGAGCAAAAGATAAGACATGTTAATACCAAGGTCATCGTTTAGTATACGATAGGCCAATATTAGATCACCTCGTATTCTGCGATAAGATAACGGAAATAAGTTGTCTCAGTCTGTCTTCATAAGATAGGCCAGATAGACCTTGTACCATTTTAGCAGCTCGTCGTTGAACTCTTTCTAGCATTTCCCCCTTATATTTGAAGCAAGGACACGCTGCTTGAATCCTATATTCTAAATGTGGTCGCACATAAATCGGGTATAGTAATCTAAACATTTCATCATCTAAATACTGGAAAGACCTACGAATTGACCATAATACCCTATAGCCTTTCGCAGCAGCAGCCTTACAGTGACTAGTCGTTTTGAGATCATTGCTTAATATGACTCCTAAATCTTTATAGTTTATTACTTTTGGTAGCACGAATCCACGTAGTGTATAGTCATACGATTCATCAGAGTTACTTAACTGCATCACTACACTCTTATTAGGATTTACTTCTAGTGACCACCTATCTAACCATGCCACCAATGAGCTAAGATCGTCCTGTAATACTATCCTATCCGACATACTATGTATGGGTCTCCAAATCTTTATGTCATCAGCGAAGAGTAGAACGGATGATTTTGCTACAGTTGGCAATTCATTTACATAAAGTAAAAAGAGAAGAGGACCCAGGATTGTACCTTGGGGAACCCCACTTTTTACAGGTACCCACGAGGAGAGAGTCCCATTAACCCTTACCCTTTGTCTCCTGTCATGGAGAAAGTTACTTATCCAATCGACGACTGTATAATGAATTTATCCGTACTTTTTGTCCACAGTCTACCAAACATACCTGATCTACACTAGGATAGGTCATTAAGTTGTTAGATTTCCCAGCAACATGAGTGGTCTCGCAAAGTAATGGTATTTGGTATATTGTCTAAGCTACTTCTACAACCTTGTCCAAGTAGTAAATAATGATGTCATTTTTCAATAATTTTCTGTCTCAGTCATTATATTGTATGTAATGTCCCCATTGGGAAACGTGGCCGTAGTATTAAGGGTTAAATCCCATTTTTGGTCACATCGCATCATCCCGTGCCATTTATCGATCGGGATCACACTTAATTTTAAAAACCCAGGACTCGTTCATATGAAATTGAAGTTAGACATCGTTGGATGCCGGCTCAGTGGTCTAGTGGTTAAGCGCTCGCGCGCAAGACATGGGTCCTGGGTTCGAATCTTGCAAGGCGAGATCGTGGATGCGCACTGCTGAGAAGTCTCATGGAAGGACGAAACGACCGTCCAGTGATTCCAGGTTCTCCATGGTGGTCTATCTTCAATTGACTCACAATCTCAACTATTAAGATTACTATAATATCCACAAAAACCCCTTCTGATATGGATCCTTAATCGTAACGGAAACGTAAATCATTGGGTTTAAAGTGTGTTTTAAATGTGTTGTGCATTTTCAAGGAGTTCGTAACTATGAAACAACTATTCGGTGATTCCTGCCCATAATACTTCGCTAACATACCACATATGTTAATAAGCAGTTTTGTTCATCATAGGTTGATCAACCCAGTAAAACTGACTACTTGCTGTTGTAGATTAAAAGAGCCTACAAATGTGTGGTGGTTTTTTACTCTTCCTTCAAATGTGTTGTTCTTTCCGTTAATAAGTTACTGTTCAAGCCTAAATCGGTTGTACAACGTGTATGAGCAAAGAGCACAACTTTCGGCTATTCTGTTTAGATTTTGATCCTACCCTTCCGTTTTCCTAATGAAACATTACTCCTAGCCTTTTATTAAGGACGTCCAGCTCCCTCGAAATCCCATTTCACTCGCAAAAAGAGTATATCCATAAGTCGAGTACATATCTGCTTACTCTGCTTCTATATGTATCCTTTTCTATATTTTTACGTTTTTTCTTAGTCTTACGTTATTTGTTTAGCTGTTTCAAGTAGAAGTTCTTGTCCTACCAATTAAAATGAATGAAATATCTAGTCTTAGTTCCTTGCGTAAAGTTCGGTACTTGTGTTTAATAACAAGACAAAGAATTAATTAAGGTTAGGACAATTTATTATTGATGAATCTCATGTTAGGTTTAACTCAGTGATTCTGTTTTTTTAAAAATCTCCATCTAAACTCTTACACGTTTTTAGTCTTTGTGTACTTATTTGTAGCATGATTTGTAACCTAGCAAAATATAAAAATAGTTTATTTTAATTGTAACTAGAGCTTTTAACGTAATTGACATTGTATAGTTTTCTGGTTATTTTCAGGCACTAAAACCCTATTTAAACGCAGTCAGGCACACTCTAAATGCAGCATTATGTGTTCAGAATTTTTCTTCACAAGTTGTTGAACGTCACAACAAACCTGAAATAGAAGTTCGAACCTCCAAGGAACTACTACTAAACCCCGTAATTATTAGTCGGAATGAAAAAGAGCGGGTATTGATTGAAGGGTCAATTAATTCAGTTCGTGTCAGCATTGCTATCAAACAGTCTGATGAAATTGAAAAGCTACTTTGTCGAAAATTCACTCGATTTATGATGACTCGTGCAGAAGACTTTGTTATACTTAGGCGTAAACCTGTCCCTGTAAGTTCATATCTCTGATCATTTAAAGTTAACCTTAAAACCTCATTTCCTATTTTTGCTGCAGAAAAACTACAAATTTGTTTCCTTTTTAATATTTGCTTGTTATTTGCACAGTTCAGAAAAAGCCCTGATAGTTGACTATGACTTCCCATCTTGATTTTCTATCATGCGATAGTTTATTAATCCTATTCAAACTGTCTGAATCACCGAGAAGAATTCCTCATTGTGAAAAGAGAGTTCACAATATTTACTCCCATAGTTTTCTATTAGTTTCTTAGCTTCTGATTGTTATCTCCTTAACCTTAGCCAAGGTACGTACACCTTTAGTCACACCTGTATTGTGAGAACAGTCCAGAGTCCCTATGTAACTTAACTACACTGAGACATTATTCCAACATGTTCTTTTAATGTTCCTTGAATAAGGAATCGTAGAATATATTTCTTTTCCACACCTGTATGTGTTTACTGTTAGTGTGTGATTGATATCCGTTGACTCGACCATGTAATATCGTTTACTTAATTACCGCTAGTTCAGATTTACATTCATGCACATCAACAGATCAGGTTCTATACAAGTAATCAGAAAGCAACATTGACCATTTCACTATGGAATAATAAACTGACTAAAATATATTTTGAATACGTCAGTACAGCTTCAGATTTTCATGTTTTTAGGTAGTGCATATATTAATCAACTTGAAAGACTTCAGTGTATCGACTTCATGTCCTGTGTCAAGGAGATGTCTTACGATGGCACTGCTGAATGCTTTTAATCCATTTGATCTTAAACTTTTCGGAATATATTCTTTGGATCGGACGTAGACTCTTCTTCCTGGTCTACCAATGTAACTTCTTTTGCAGACACATGTAGATTTGTGTACACATTTGGTGGGATACATGTTGTAAGCAGTTGATGAGAACCTAACGAAATAAAATGAATTCATATTATTCTGCACCAATTTTTGTTCTTGCTCTTTTTAAGATAATAAAGGGAACTATGTGTATAAAACAAGTTTCTTGACATATATCCCATAGATCTATGAGTGCGTG
This sequence comes from Schistosoma margrebowiei, assembly GCA_944470205.2. NCBI lineage: Eukaryota > Metazoa > Platyhelminthes > Trematoda > Strigeidida > Schistosomatidae > Schistosoma > Schistosoma margrebowiei. The sequence goes on along the minus strand of OX104028.1, from coordinate 64,395,699 downwards.
ACATGAAATAAGTATCTATGTATACAAAATTTGTTTGTTTTTGTTTATTTAAATTAATGCTCACAAATAGACATCAAAATAAATATGCACCACAAAAATACGAAAATGGCAGCGTAAAGAGATATAAAAAGGAGTCGCTGTACTGGAAGTAAATAAAAATAAGTGAACGAGAATGGTGTATGCTAGGAGAAACGGTCTGGTTTGAAAACATACGAACAGGAAGAACTTTTTGTCAAGGGAATTCCTCTCAATTCTATGAAGTGTAAAAGAACTACAGCAGGATAGCCATTGGCTTTTATTATTATGAGTCGTGTATGACGACTTCTTGAGTCACTGAGTTGTACAATCCTTGGGGCCCCCAACCAAGGAGCCGTGATAAACCAATAAATGCCAGTCCTATACAACTTACTTTCATATCACGGGTCTGATTAGCTTCGATCAGTTTGCAATTATTTTTTGTCATTTGTTTATCTAATTAGTTCTTCTGATACTAGTGTTGCCTTTTATATTTCACGATCTCATTTTTTACTTTCATCCTTAGTTGTTTCTACCCATAAATCCCATCTTATTTGTGTTATGTTACACATAATCAAATACAGATTAATATATATGTTAGTTTGGTTAACTGCTGTTCATTAGCAAGGTCTCAGAAAATATATAAAATCGTGACAAACTAATCATTTATGGAATAGAAAGGATAAAATTTACAAGTGGTAGTTTTAAATAGTTGTATTTTAATATTACCAATGTATGGTATCTGGTTTTTGACTAAATTTCATTCATTTTATCAGTTGTTAGTAATATTCGTTCAAATTTAGACGAGACATTTTATAAATATTAATTGTTTTGTCTTAGTTTTAGAACGGTCATTAGCTCATTGCTTGTTATCCATATAAAAAACTTACGTTGTCGAAACTTCTTTTAACTGTTTTTTGGTTATCGATTAACTTTTTAGCTTAGGGATCCTTTGAAATGTCTGTCTGATCGAATTATAATTTGTATTAGATGTTCTGTCTTCTGGGGTAGTTTGCAAGACTTTTTTAAATTTCATTTTTGCAAACTGGGGCTAGTAATTGCAACTCATTCGAGTAAATTAATTCCTCCGTAGAAATTTACTTCCTCATTTGATGATGATTCAAGGCAATAGTGGACCTAATTTAGAGAACATCAGAAAGCTGTAAATAACGTACAGAAGATAGATATTCAATGAAGCTAAAGATCATCATTATTTGAAACGAACAAGTCCAACATTAGGATTGATACCTGCTAAGTTAAAGATCTATAGTTATTTACATTTTTGTTGTATTCTCCTGTTTTGTTCGTGTCACTTCCTGGAGGGAATAAAACTAATAATGAAAGAGTTCAATAACCTTGATGTTATTTTGAAAGCTTGTCCTGTGAAATTGTTAAAAAGTTGTATGATATACTGTTTTTCTCTGAGTTAAACCCATTTTCTCATACTATCCTTTGGTTAATATATTTTAAAGTACTTTAAAGCTTGGTGTTAATTTAACGTATGATTCCTTTGATTTTAGGGTGCATAAAATGCATTTGTTGTAGAAGGGTTAATATAATTCCTATGTAAAGATGTCTATTTCATGTCTCCTAGAGCATAGATTAATTGAAATAAGTGGTCCATTCGTTAGTATTTTTAGCTTACGATATAACTTTTGTTAATATAAACTGATTTTTTTTCCGTTGGACTTGTCGATAATCGTTTTTTTATGTTATCTACATTTCGGCCAATGTATTACTTTGAATCTGTTGTAGATTTGCTTGTTGTATGACTTATTTATTTTTTGGTGTAAGTTGAAGACGCCAAGTTTCTTTGATTATTGATATCGTTCGAAATTTTACCACATCAAGGTTTTGTTAGAAATACTTTCTCGTCCTATAAATTTCACTCACTCACATCCCAATCATTCAGATTAACAACATGTAATGCATAGTTAAAATTCTATTTTCTCGTAAAGATATTTGTTTGTCTAACCTTCTGCGGTCCCGTTTTTTAAATCAAAATCCTAACATTTTTCTTTTTATGTTCCTTTCTCTATAGGGCTATGACATCAGTTTTCTTATCACTAATTTTCATACGGAACAGATGTCAAAGGCAAAATTGGTTGATTTCGTAATTACTTTCATGGATGAGATTGATAAAGAAATTTCCGAAATGCGCTTAGCAGTGAATTCTCGGGCTCGTCAATGTGCTGAAGAATTTTTGAAGGCGTTTGACTAACAGTTACTTGAAGTAATTAGTAATTTCGCTTAATATTTTGGTAATTCAAAGTAATTTTAACGACTCTTTTGAAAGTTTTTCCCCATAATTTTGTCTTTCAATTAACGTTAACTTGTAAAAGTAAAATGTTTTTATGTTAAAGTTTCAGTTTTATATATCTTACACCAAGATTTGATTAAAAAAATCCAAATCATAAAATTATTTGTAATCTAAGTTAGTTTAGAGGGAGCATGACTGGAAATTAATGTTTTCCATATTTACAAAATCAGATACAACTCACACTTCATTACCTTATGTTACTGTTTCACTCTTAGGTTTATCAAAATTAATATTATGTTATCAAGTTAATCACTAAAATATAAATACTCACTTATTGAGACGAATTATGGCAATTTGTATAGACTTGGTCGAAACTGCTTACTTTAAAATGAAAATTCTTGAGATTCACTAAGAAAATATAATACAACACCTTTGTCGTTTGCTAGTTATTTGTAGTTCTGTTTTCTAAGCTAACTGACACATCTCATACTTATCTTTTGATAATAGTCACGTAACGAGACTTTCGTCAGTGAGTATTTTTGAGATCATTTGTTGTCAAGCTCCCTACTTATACTCATCCTGTTATTGGGACTTTAGTCAATCACTTAGTGTTCTGAAACACCTTATTTTTTCGTAGCTGGCATTCATGATAATGAAGAGGAATATAGAAAAAATCCAGTTTCGAATGATAAGTAAACCTATATTCATTAGTGAAACAGAATCTTTCGATTTTAGTGTTTATCTCTCATCCTTAGCTATATGCTTAATTAATTGATTATTTATTTAAACAAGTATTGCTACATATAGGTAGTAAAATAAGTGTCCGCTGCATAATAGGAAAATAAAACTGTTAGGATATTGAGGAAGGGTGCATATAATCTAAAACAATAAATGAATAAAAATAAGTGAACAAGATTAGTGTATTAAAAAAGTGCAAACAAAAAGAGTCCTTCCATCTAAAGAAGTTTCATTTCTATGGAGAGATTTGTGGAAGGACGCTTTCTGGCTTCTACTGTGACCTATGTCTAGTAACGCCTCAAGTACTATCTCACCCCAACCAAGTAATCGTGGCGGACATAGTGTTGTCATTAGGTGTTAGGAATCTTTTGGGGACAATGGTAATCAGACACAGAAAGCCGCTAAACATCCCCAACTCGGAGAGCACCGGTTTCTTAAGTATAGAGCAGAATATGTCTTACCGACATATTATGAACCCTATCTTTTACAGCCAGGCTAACATCGAGACGACACCAAAGATGGTTCTGATTAGCATAAACCATTTCAACCTTTGCCGAACCAGGTACCACTACCACTGTGACCTATGCTACTTATGATGACATATATAAGTAGTATGTATCAGCGATTGAAAGTAGAATACTTGTCAGCCGAAGATTGAAATACAGAGAACAGGAATATTGGAGAATATAAAGGACAACGCAAAGAAGATGTACAAAAAATGTATTCAATGTTTAATTTCCATATTTTATCAAGCCACTATGTGATTTTGCATTGAACAATAAATTGATTTTCTTCATTTGAGTTCTCTTACACTACACTAGCATTCCCACAACTAACCAGATAAACGAGTTTTTCAACTACTGGCGACCCAACATAAATAGTGGTTGTAGGCGTAGGTTCCCGCCAGTTCTGGAAAAGTACCTCATACTTGAAAGGTGTATCCTATACCTACGGACATTTATTTCTGACCGACTAAATGTTGAATGCACAGCTTGATTATCATCATGCAGTAAGACAATATCATTCATTTACTCAAGATGGAAAAGTTTATCCAGGACCACTACCTATTTCCATTAGAGTAGTTTGTAGAATGTTATCGATGTCGATGTTGAGGAGGAATAGTGAGTAACTTGCTTTCAGTTCCTCTCACTATCCATACAAACGATATTTGCTAGTGTTGTATAATGTTCACTCAAAGTATTTTCGAGAACCAAAGGAAATATTGTTAAGGAATGAGCCTTGATTTTCATGGGTATAGTCTTCATGTGTTCATACCTATGACTTTTGTAATAAGTAGTTTTCTTTGTGATTAAGGCATAATATCTTGCATTACACTTCAATAAATTAACTTTCCTGATTCATTTCATCTTCACAACGTGTATGTGACCCATACAAATTGGTATTTGACGATTATTCTCTACAATTAATTAGGACTTTCATATAATTCTAAGCTATTACTGCAGAAACTTATTCCACCGTTAAATCTTACTGCATTAACGATTTACTTTCTTACTTGTCTATTTATTTTTATTCATTTTGTAGCACATATATTACCGTTTACTCTTATTCTGTTTTCACAAACATGCTTATCAAATTCTTCACATATTTCACGTTTCTTTTCATTTTTTCCCTTTTCTTTCTTTAAAGTTAACTCAATATCCCAGATTTTACAGAACCTATTTAAATGTGGTGAATACTTTGGGGACACTATTGAAACTTTTGTATAACTTCATCTCTGAAGAAACCCAAAATGGTTTTTTCACAACACTTATGTACAAATAAGCTGTCTGTGAATAACAGTACATTTTTTTTCAAAGGATCATTGTCATAAATCACATAATGTCATTTAGAATCGGTGTGATTTTACTATTTGCAATTAAATTATTTTGTAGTAATTTTCCTATAGAAGTTCTCGCGTTTGATGAACTAGTGGACATCGGTTTTGTTTTAGATGCTTTTTATACTTTGAAATCTTGATCCTCATGAGTAAGTAGTTCACGAGTTTTAGACATTCTGAGGAGTATGTTAGGAGCCATCACATTGTACATGATTGAAGTAGGCATCCGCCGATAGTAATTGTATAAATGGCATAAAACCTTTCCAAATATTCAAATGGTTCTGGATGGGATAGAAGAAGCTTTCGCTTAACAGGCTTCCGTATCTAATAACAGTGAATCACTGACGCCTCCAGGTAGGCATATTTTACGTTAAAAAAGAAAAAGTTGGTAAATTATAGTGAGATACTGTCCTTAAGGATATGTCAGATTTTCTTGAAGAACGGGGAAGTCTCTTGGATTAGTTCAACTCTTAAGACTGAACACTTGATTCGGATTTCTAACCTCCTCTAGTCAGTCAGCCTCCCCTAGTAACCCTCATGCTAAATGCACACGAAATCGTGAACGCGAGAGAAGAGGTGCGGAGTATGGGGAGGTTGATTTACTCCAAAGCTCGTTTATGTACAGAAATTCGGGGGTATTTACAGCTTTTCTTATGGCCTTGGGCTTCTGAAACCCTTTTAAATATAGTGACAGAATAGTTATCCAGTACGGAATGTAACCCTTGACTTCAGTTTTTAAATGTATCTTGTAGACATCTATTCAATGCTAATTGGATTAAGTGTTTTCTAGTATGAACTAAGAATCCCAGAAATAACTTAATTGAACCAAGAAATACTAGATAACCACAAACGTATGTACTGTATTTAGAATTCGAAATCAAGCATTCAACAAGTACAAAGGAATCATTAGTTCATTCAAGCACCACAGGATGTTAATATTGCAGCACATCTCACATTAATTGGAAAAGAAGCACATAGTTTATTGAGAACTCTGGCTTTACTGGAAAAGCCCATTTCGCTTTGTTATACAACTCTCAAGGATCTACTGCTAGACTATGTGAAGTATACAAATTTCGAATGTGGTAAAGCAGGAAGATTTCGTAAAATGATTCAGTCGAGTCGCGGTTGACTATGATCACCACTACAAGAAGGTTGCGTACTAGATATCAGAAGGCGATTGAAGGTTGTGGCGAGCTATTTTTGTTGGCGATCTCGTGGTATCGAAAAAGTACCAAGAGAGTACAAGCGCGATCACTGAACAGACGTGTGTGCAAGGTCATAAGCAACGGGAGGAGGAGTTTCTCTAGTACAGTTAAACAAGCACAGTAAAACAATCACTGTTATAATTGGTTATAATAATTGTTTCCATTAAACCAATCCCGTTCTCTTGATTAAAGTAGGTCACTTCAGGAGCAACCCGCTAGAAAGTGTTTGCACTTTCGATAGGTAGCAGTTTCTTTCGTGGGACTGATCGGCAAACGTGCGATCGTAGGATGAAAGGGTTGGCGGAACAGGAAGTGATCGTTGATCCTCGAGTTGCCACCGAAGGTCTTTTGCGTAGAATGGTACCAGGAGAAACGTGATGTATTTGTTGCTTGAGTTAGCGTACCATACCAGGGTGGTTCATATCCAGGATCTGAGGATTGAGTTCGTAGAAGTCCAAACCAAAAAGCGCTGCAGACATAGGATGAAACCTCGTTGAGCCAAGGAACCAGAAGCGGCCATAACAACCAATTGCGAGACTAAACGCATGCTAAACAGATTCGAAACGAGAATATAGACTGAGTGCGTTGACAAGAGGGTGGGTGATCAGGCCAGCTTTCGCCAAGGTTGACTAGAGTCGACGGTATCAAACGGGCGATGGTCGGAGGCGTAGGCTCGGGATACAAAAAAATCAAAGAAAAAGAGAAACGATGTAGCATGCATGTAGTATAGGAATAGTCCCACACTGCATCCGTTGTTGATTGTGCGGTTGGTCTCAAAAGCGTACGGGTAGGCGTTCTCGGCAACCGGAACGTGAGACGGCAGTTTCGTTTGTCTTCGTGAGCCTGCTATCTCATCTGAAGTCAAGGGCGGTATGGTCTGCCGATCTGGACGTGAGACTGAAGTCTCATCTGCAGATGGTGCAGATGGCACGCGCAGTTGACTGGGATGTCAGAATCAGGTCTCTGATGTATCTAGCGTGGGATCCAGAGTAGATGTAGAGACCACGCCAGTGGGTTTGATTGGTCTAACGTTGGGTCTCAATTTATCAGGGCACTCATCGACGTGTGCTAGTTTGTGACGATCTTGACGCGGCCATGTCTATCAACCTGAGAGGTCTTTTCGTGACGAGAAATCATGTGAAAAGGTCCTTTGTAAGGCTGTTGCAGTGGTTTGCGCACCGAATCTACCCGTATGAAAACATTTGAGCAGGTAGATAACTCTCGAGGGAAAGCGACCTGTCAATATTGTATTCCAGTTGACACCGCAGGCAATGTTCGCGTAAATTCAGATAGTCGATGGACGTAGTCTGATTTGCCGAAATCGTTACTGCTCCGTGGTGTAAAAATTTCCCCTGGCAGATGCAATGTCGTGCCGTATACAAGTTCAGCTCGTTCTGATACCTAAGAGGACGAGCGGTAAGGTTTCATGTCAATGGTTGTTTTCATGTGCTCAAAGAGCACTTTTAAGTTAGCGATGGAATCGTTCGACCAAACCATTTGAAGCTGGGTGGTAGGCGGTAGTGCGTACGCGTTCCATATCAATCAGCCAGGTCAGTGAGAATAGTTATTTGGGGAAATTTTTCGAATGAAGCGTGGAATATATCGTCACGCGAATGAAAGACGTCTAATATTCGGTATGCATACATCGGAGTCTATTATAATAATACCATTCTTATCGTTATCCGTCATCTCAAGTTTTGACCAGAATATCATATATTAGAAAATATCAATATGAAAATGTGCAACCGACGTGGATAGATAAGTAATAGACTCACCGCAATTGGCTTCTTTGGAAGATTCTTTACTCTGCAATGATATTCTTAACAAATTTGAGGAAACTATTTCAGAATAATCAAATCTTGATGTTCTACCAAATATTATTTGCCCTCATAATGCATTTTTTCTTGTAAGAAACTTGTTCAGTGCGAAGCACAAGTACTAAGTGAGCTCGATTTTGATAAAAATTCGGATTACATCAAATCAACTACTGTTTATACTTATCAAAAAGTCACTTATAATGTTCACTCTAACCAATGTGAGAAATACGTTTTAAATGAAGCCACATCATTCATAACTCGGGGATATAAAGACCCATCATTATTTCTTGGTGGAGGATTGTGTTGAAAAATCTATGGTTCGAATTCTAGATTATAATGATTTTATTACGAAATCGACATGCTGATTGTATACAATTTCTTGACCCAGGTTAGTGTGTTCAGATTTCGTTTGCCAATTCCAATACTAATAAGCACATTCTAGATAATACCGAGTTTTCATCCAATACAATGTCGGGCAGACACAGTATGAACTTGAGAAGACGTACAATCAATTACAAACAATTAGACTACAAATTAAGCTGTGGCGGATGTAGTGATTGAATGAACTAATGATCCCTTTGTACTTGTTGAATGCTTGATTTCGAATTCCAAATACAATACATTTGTAGCGGTAAATAAATCCCCAAACTAAATAGCTCTGTAGGTTTTCGACATTGGATGCTGACCATATGTTTTAGTGGACTCATCTAGCTGAAGGCGCTCGGTCATGTATCCGCACCAGATCACGTGTGGTAACGCTGTGCTCAACATCTACCGCAATCGCTAGCCAGATTAGATCAGATATTTCCGATATATTGGTAATCGCCAAATACACTCTTCCGATTTCCTCGACTCTGTCTTTTGATTTCTCTCGGTGGGAACAAGGCATATCAGAAGGTGTTACTGGTAGAAGCGTTGTCAAACACTGAATACCTGTATCATCCCTCATTGGTGAAACCGTCGTGATCTGGTACACTTAATTGCAACTGTGAGTCTGTTCCTTTTTGGAATTTTTATATATCATTGCCTTATTTTTTTAAACATTGTGATTTTTTTCTCGTGTTTTTTTTCTTGGATATATATATTTTTTCTCTACGTTCATTATCGTACTTCATATTTCATCATGGCTGAACAGACACCCAAAGTACTCAAGCTTAAGACTTTGTCCCCGCCTTCGTTTCAACTCATGCCTTTCTGGCCCCACAATATCGAAGCCTGGTTCTGCTACGCAGAAGCTGACTTCTCCGAGCACGGCGTGATCGACACACGTGCACAATTCCTCGCAGTAGTCAAGGCACTACCGAGCGAATTCAACAAGTACGTAACACCTGTATGTTTACTAGTGATGTTTCTGAACCTTTTTGAACCATTTTGAACCTTACGAAATTCTAAAACGTTCGATTCTTAAACGAGGAGACCTAACCAATCAACAAAGGTTAGATCAACTCTTCAATAACATCGACCTGCAACACGGTTCTGCGACGGACATGTTGCAACGAATGAGCGAATTGATTGGCCTAAGAACTTTCGACGACGGCCTATTTAAACAACTTTTCTTGTCTAAACTTCCTCAACAGGTGTAAGCGGTTCTGGTCTCGTTTCAGAACAACGCCTTAGACGAGCTAGCTGCATCTGCCGATCGAATCTTCGAAATTACGAAATCGTCTACTACAGAGGTATTTTCAGTCAAATAAAAGCCTCACACGACTCAGAATGACATAACCGAGTTATGTCATACACTCACGCGTTATTTTAACCTTCGTACCGACCGTATTCGCTCACACAGCCCACGTAGAAGCATTTCACGTAAGCAATCTGTCTCTAGACCACGAGAAACGGATAACCCCGACTGGTGCTGGTATCATAACCAGTATGGAAAGTCTTCCAGAAATTGCAGAAAACCCTGCAATTTTCCCAACACGAAAACGACTGACTCGAAAAACAACTCGGGAAACTTCCAACCGTAGCCGGCGAACATAGACGTCTGTTGTACGTCACAGATGTGACAACGAGAGTTCGCTACCTCGTCGACACTGGCGCAGAAGTTAGCGTTCTCCCAGCGAATTCTAACGACCGACTTCACGAATCGGTTTTAAATTTACAGGAGGCAAACGGAAAGCCCATCGCTACGTATGTCAAAAGGTAAGTTTACCTTAACGTGGGCTTACGCGAACCCATTCATTGGATTTTCGTTGTTGCAGATGTTTCAATGTCAATCATTGGTATGGATCTTCTACAACACCATAATCTAATCATCGACACGCGCAAACGGAGGCTAGTAGACGGAAACACTAATTTATCCGTTTGCGTAACTTTTACTGGTTGCAGATTATCCCCAGTCACAGTTAAGCATATGATAGACCCACTCTATCAACCACTACTCGATAAGTATCCTGGGATTCATCAAAAGCAAACGAAATTACCGTGTGTAACCAGCAACGTTACACATGACATCACGACTACAGGACCATCTGTATTCTCTAAAGCACGACGACTAGCCCCTGAAAAGCTAAGGTTGGCGAAAAACGAGTTCGATCACATGATAGACTTAGGAATCATACGACCGTCAAACAGCCCATTTGCATCTCCGTTGCACATGGTCCCTAAAAAGGACAGCAACGATTGGCGTCCAACTGGTGACTATCGGCGATTGAATGCGAAAACCATTAGCGATCGTTACCCGTTGCCTCACATTCACGATTTGACAGCTACCTTGAAAGGTACAACTGTCTTTTCGAAAATCGACTTGGTTAAAGCGTATAACCAAATTCCCATGGCCACTGACGACATACCGAAAACAGCTATCATAACTCCTTTCGGACTCTATGAAATTTTTGCGAATGCCTTTCGGTCTAAGAAACGCTGCGCAAACTTTCCAAAGATTCTTAGACGACGTTTTTCGAGGTCTAAACTTCGTACATGCGTATGTTGATGACTGTCTTATCGCAAGTCCGGACAGAGAATCACATCTCAAGCATCTGGATCTTGTTTTCGAACGATTACAAAAACATGGCATTACTGTAAACGTTCAGAAATGCCAATTCGGAACCGACTCGTTAGATTTCCTAGGACACACTATCGATGCTCAAGGCATTCGACCTCTTAGGACCAAAGTGGTGGCCATTCTGGATTACCCAGAACCGACCAACGTCAAGCAATTACGCACGTTTAACGGCCTTGTAAGTTTCTATAAACGCTTCATATCGAAATGCGCATTACTTATGAAACCTCTTACTGACCAACTTCGTGGAAATGCGAAATCCATTAATTTGGACGACACCGCACGAAAAGCATTCTCCACAGTTAAGGAACTGATCGCTAAAGCAACAATGCTCGCACATCAGGGCACTGAAGCACCCATTAGTATCGCAGTAGACGCATCCGACTCGGCAATCGGAGGAGTCTTACAACAATGGGTTAACAACTCCTGGCAACCCTTGGCATTTTTCTCTAGGCGGTTGCTAGACACCAAATCGAGGTACAGCACGAGTTATCGTCCACAACCCTTAAACTACGCATCAAACAGATGGGAACAGGTAAGGAAACCTTACTTTGTGACACATCTATAGGTAGGGATCGCCCAATCGTCCCGAAACATTATCGACGCAATGTCTTCAATACATTGCACAAACTTTCTCATTCAGGTGTTCGTGCAACCATCAAGCTTATAGCAGGACGGTTTTACTGGCCCGGCATGAATAAAGACGTGAGGGAGTGGGCACGCCAAAAATCTAAAGTCATCAGACACAATAAATGTCCCTTAGGCTCATTTAAAACTCCCGATGCTCGTTTCGACCATGTTCATCTGGATTTGGTAGGACCTTTACCAGATTCAAATGGATGCTCTTACCTCTTAACCTGCGTAGACAGTTTCATTCGATGGCCGGAAGCAGTACCTATCAAGGACATCACTGCTGAAACAGTGGCCCGAACCTTCGTCGAACGATGGGTAGCAAACTTCGGTTGCCCTTCAACCATCACTACAGACCGCGGACGTCAGTTTGAGTCTGAACTTTCCCGTCGTCTGACCACACTATTTGAAAGCGCTCGCTTCCGAACGACCGCCTACCACCCACAAGCAAACGGGTTGGTAGAACGTTTTCACCGACAACTAAAAGCTTCACTATCAGCTGCAAACTTTTTACAGTGGACCGACGCTCTTCCACTCGTCCTACTAGGTATCCGCAATGCAATGAAAGCTGACATTGGATACATTGCGGCTCAACTCGTTTATGGAACGACACCTCGACTTCCAGGAGAATTCGTGGATCCTTCACCCTCTTCAATGAGCATCGATCTAACCTCCTACACGAACAGGCTTACAAACGCATGCGTTCAGTTAAACCTGCTTCCACTCGACCTCAATCAACGGATGTTTTCGTTCAACCTGACTTACGATATAGTACACACGTTTTCGTTCGTCGAGACTCGCATCGACGACCTTTCGAATCAGCATACGAAGGACCTTTCAAAGTTCTTCAACGCGAACCGAAGTACTATATAATCGATAAGAACGGAACCAAAGATAGCATCAGCATCGATCGCCTCAAAGCAACGTATTTAGAAGGAAATCCTATCTACGTGGATTTTCCTTCGGTACAATTAAACGACACGACTCCGACACATAATACCTCATCCGACAAGCAACACACACGATGATACTTCGACAGTATCCGGAAATAAACTTAAAACGACGCGTTCTGGAAGAAGAGTGAGATTCCCAGAACATTTAAACGACTATTGCATGTAAGGCACTTCTCGACATTTTATATATTATTTAAAATTTTTTAAAAATATACTTATATATTTTTATTTTCATTTAAAAAAAATAAACAAAACAAACAAATTTTTTTAACCCTATTACGTGTTCATGAGTTTATTTTATTTTTTCTACGCACATACGAGTGTATTTCGACATGCACTTACATACCCTCAACCATTTTAACTTAGTAGGCCACTTGCTTAATATATGTCTTATCAACGCTCGGTCGATCTGCAACAAAAAGACGGATTTAGCCCTGTTTGTATCCATATATCAACCATCAGTTATTATGATATCTGAAGCATGGACTAACAGTAATATTTCCGACCAAAGTATATCTTTTGATAACTATTTCCTGTATAGAAGTGACAGATTGAATGGACGAGGCGGAGGATGCCTTATTTACGCTCACTCTAGCCTAAACTCACTACTATGTGATATGCCTGAACTAAACAGACTGAAGGATTCGGTGTGGATTGTATTAAAGCTGTCGAATTCCGTTACCTTACTGCTCGGCTGTGTTTATCGTCAACCTAACGCATCAATAGATGATATAGCAGTATTATCGGAGGTATTCACACTAGCATCATCCCTCTCATTCACAGGCAAGCTCATTTGTGGTGACTTCAATATGCCCGAAATTTCTTGGCTGCCAGTCAAAGCGCCGAGACGTTATGAATCATTTATTGAATGTCTAGAGCTCGGACAATGGACTCAGTATGTCGATAGCCCTACCAGACATCAAAACATCTTGGACTTAGTCTTTACCAGTGGCCTCATCCCCAATACTTTGTATATTGGAAAAAAGTTCCCAGGTAGTGATCATAACATTGTCATATGCAGCCTTAATGTAAAAACCACAACCAATAGAAGCAAAACCGTAACACTTCGTAGAAACTATCGCAAGGTTGATTGGAATAACTTCCACAATTACCTTAGAAGCACTGATTGGAGAACTTTCTTTACCTCAAACAATACCGACACATTAACCAATATATTTTACCACAACATCAAAAGTATCATCAACAACATCGCACCTTTAGAATACTGTAAACCTGCGTTCTCCAAAGATCTCTATATACCGGTCAGTACAAGAAGACGTCTTCAAAGACATTGTACTCAATTCCACAACTTAAATGACTTTTCCTCTTTAGTAACGATGACAGAAATACTTGTCCGAACAGAGGCAATAAGTAAACAAAAAGCAGTAGCACAGGAAAAACGTGCAGTTGAACTTAATGATAACTCCTCTGCACTCACCATACTACTCCAAAATAAACTTAAACGCTCTAAATCGAGAGGGAGTATATTCATTAAAGGCAAACAAGTATACGAAGATCCTAAACTTGTCACAGAATTATTTAGTGAACATTTTTGTTTCTCACTAACTAACGAAAAACCATTTAATGATTCAGAACCAATCCCAGTAACTCCCTGTGAAATTACTAATGTAGAATTCAGTGTACAAAATATCTCCAAGGCAATCAGTACATTGAAACACTCATACACTGATGGACCAGATGGTATTCCATCTAGCATGCTAAAACGTGGAGGTGATGATATGTGTGTTTTGCTTCTCAAACTATTCGCGATATCACTCTCTTCAGCGTGTTACCCCATTGCCTGGAAAACTACACATATCATTCCCAAAATTAAAACAGGACCTGAAGCAAACGTTGAAAATTACCGGCCTATAAACATAACTTCAGTGGTATCCAGAGTGATGGAAAAAGTAGTTAAGGCGGCTGTAGTCCAACATCTAATAACTAGTAATCTCATCTCGACCTCCCAGCATGGATTTCTTAGGTCCAGATCATGCGATACATGCCTAGTAGACTACCTGAATGATATAACTATGAAACGAGACAGCGGACTCCTTGTATCAGTTCTATTCCTAGACTTTAAGAAAGCCTTTGATAAGGTCCCACACAAAAGGCTACTCGTCAAACTAAAGTCCTTCGGAATACACAACCCACTGTACTCATGGTTTGCTTCGTTCTTAACAGAACGTAAACAGATGGTAAAGTACAATGACTGTCTCTCGTCCCCTAGGCCAATCACCAGTGGAGTCATCCAGGGAAGCGTATTAGGTCCACTTTTGTTTCTTATGTATATAAACGATATATGTAACACCATAGAATTTGAGAGACCATACTTATATGCTGATGATCTCAAAATAGTATACAGCTATAAGCCTGAGACACTAAGCGAAAGTGTATCCCAGATCCAAAAGGACCTCAATAACTTAACTATATGGAGTGAAAAATGGCAATTACCATTAAACCTCAACAAGTGCGGGATCATGCACTTTGGAAAGCATCCCTATAAACCGCAACTTCACTTAAATGAAAGTAGAGTCCAAACACTCGAATCAGTACGCGATTTAGGAATTAATTACACAGGAAGCCTGAACTTTGAAGAACATGCCTCCTCTATTATTTCTAAATCTAGACGGCTAATTGGCTTTATAATGAGAAACTTTTTCACAACAGAGGGTAAACTTACTCTCTACAAAATATGTGTAAGACCCTCCCTTGAATACTGCTCTTTTGTATTCTCTAATATGAATATCACAGACAAGATAAGAGTAGAAGATGTTCAAAGACGTTTCACACGTCAACTACTAGGATGCAACTCGAATCTTGATTACACAGACAGATGTAAGCATCTATCTTTGGAACCTTTATGGCACCGTAGGCTAAAAAACAATTTAATATTTCTCTACAAAGCGATATATGGGCTCTCCTTTCTAACCTCCTGCCCGACTATTACCCACGACCCAGCCTATAGACTTAGAAGCAACGCATATACACTACTTACCGTAAAACACCAAAAACAAATGCGTTGTAAGTTCTTTACAGTACGGTACAGTTTATTGTGGAACAGGCTGCCAATGCCTATCCGTAATTGTGATACGTTTATCAGATTCAAAAGGCTAATAACCCTATTTCTAGACTCCAAAGAGCTTCAACATTTCCTTGAACTCCCGCCCACCAATGAGGCACTTTATTACGGACCGCCTAGTATCTAGAAAGAACAAAATTATAACAAGTCCGACTGTTACTAATATGAATATAACCAAATCACAGAACATATGGCTTATCCTTTCCTATTATTAATTGTTTATTAATCATGACTTCATGCTCCTAACCCTAGCTTTCAGTTCCCAAATCTCTACAGGTTAAATGTACATTATTCTTCCTAAAAGTCATGCCTTTTTTTTATTCCACTGCAAGTAGACAGATAGCTCAATCTTATGAATGCTGATCTACTAAGGCCGACCATTCAAAGTTCAAAATTTGGCCACAACGTCTTGTGAGTTTCTCAATGTTTTATTTGTCTTACCCTGAAATTTTTTTTTCTACGATTTTATACCCTCTCATATCTTTTGATTTGCTATTAGTCCTTACTTCTTTAAACCATTAGTTATTTTCATAGCAGTGTGATATACTATGTGGACATCTAACCCATAAAACAAGTTTTTTAACTATCTGATTTGCTTGTAACATGGACCTAGTAGAGACAGTGTATTCCAACTATGGGCTTTGATTAAAGCAGTATTCATACTTACCACAAACGTAAGAGAGCCTAACATCACAAAAGGAGGGAGGGTGGCGTTACTGACCAGCAAACATGAAGGTGGGGAGATAACTTCAATCCACCCATGTCTGTAGGGCAGAACATTTTGTTTAATTACGGCTCCTTATGGTTTAGTGGGATGCCACGAACTTATGGTATTGAAGCTGATCTATTCACGCAAAATACCTCTTTAAGTCGTGTTACGAACGTTGAATTGGTTTCACTTCCTACCTAGAAATCCTATTACAAGCAAACTAGACAATTCGCTAATATACGAAGCCTAATCAAGACCCTATAATAACTGGGGGAAAAATATTTTAAAAAAAAACGAAAGAGGCTCTAATAGCTTCGATATTAAAGGGAAGACAGCCAAATGTATATCACAATACTGTTTCTAGCACTATATTTTATTTTATAATCACACATAATCTTATACTCTCAGCTCTTTTCCGAATCACCCCCATTTGTCAGTTGTATGTCCACTCACACCTTGTCAACACTTATTTTCTTTAACCTATTAAAATGCTCTTTCTTAACATATACCTTAATAAAGGAAAATTAGACTGAGTTATCATACCTTAAGCATTCTTTCATGAATATTGGCTACTCTGCCTCTCGTGTTTTCTTTTACTTGCTCCCTCTTTCAGCCCCCTTGAGATATGGAACTGGTGACTTCATCCTGCACCATCCTTAAAGCCTTGGATATCCCAGAAGGAAATAAGGTTGCGATTTTTAGAAGCCCATACCTTCAATGGACCTATTCTTGACCATCAGTCGCACATTCGCAACGCGACTTTCATGAAGCGCGCCAACTGTAGTACTGATTTAAACCATCGACATTCATGTCTTATAAATTATCAACCCAGCTATGTAATTTATTGCAGTGTATATTGTATCATTTGTATCAATTTGATCTTGCCTGTAAACTGGCATGCCTCATGTAACAAACTGTTATTTGAGAATAAATTATTATTATTATTATTATTATTATTACATTTTCTTTTTTCTTTTCCAGGACGGCTGGAAAAGAACGATGACGTTTATGAGGAGCCGAAATTTTCATTGTACATTTTCTTTTTTACTGTGTTGTACCTCCGTCCCATATAGTAAGGAAAGACGACCAGATGCTGCTAAATTTAGTAAGCTATCAGAAGAGTGTTTACCATCGACAAACTCGTTGGTTTGGCCACGTCTAAGGGTCATCACTGCCCCACTGGGGGGGAAGTGATCTGTCAGTCAGTCAGTCAGCTACAACGTAGGACCAGGCACATGTGTGCATTGGTCCAGGTTGCCATACCGCATCAACACAACAAGATGAACACCGGATTCATAACAGTGGTTAGGTATAAGGTGGTAATATATAAGAGAAAGATTGCATATAGAGATATAGTACAAGAAGAAAGAATTGGTTCGTAGAAAGAAAGATATGAAGCGATTTTAATCTCATAGTTTAAGGGAAGACAGGGAGTGTATACACCGACGCCATTGTGATCGATTCTGAGCCATGTCACCAAGAGTCTCCAACCATTGGTTACGATAGTCACGCGGACCCCAACCAAGTAGTCTGCATCTACCAACATGGCTCAGACTAGAAGTTAGTGACTTCAAGCACTGATGCCACGTTTTGGTTTGGCCGCCCCTAACATTCTTCCAACCATTTCCAATACTGGATAGCATTGCACGTCGTGGTAATCGGTGTTCAGGCATACGTAACACGTGGCCCAACCATCTCAGTCGATGAAGATTCATAACCTCATCAACTGACTTACCATCTTTTCCTAATACTCTGCGTCTAACCTCACTATTACTTACCCGGTTATCCCAGCAGACGCCAGCAATATTTCTTAGGCATCTGTGGTCAAATACTAATAGCTTACGAGTGTCTTCTACTCTTAATGGCCATGTTTCGCTACCGTAAAGTAAAACAGAACGGACTGCCGCGCAGTATACTCGTCCTTTTATTGATAGACGGATATCTCGCCTTCGCCACAGGTGACGTAAGTTGGCAAAAGCCGAACGAGCTTTTCGAATCCGTGCTGAGATTTCGTCCGATACCAACCCATTAGGGCTGATCAGACTTCCAAGATAAGTGAAGTTGTCAACGCGTTCGACTACTTCACTCCCTATCCTTAGTTCAGGTGTTAACGCAGACCAGTCCTGAAGCAACAACTTGCATTTCGAGGGAGAGAAGCGCATTCCAAACATCCTGGCATTGTTGCTCAGTGCTACTAGAAGACTCTGCATTTTGTCAGCGTCTTCACCAAACAGGACTATGTCATCTGCGTATTCTAAGTCGATAAGTGGACCTCCTGGAAGGAGATCAATACCCGAGAACTCAGTCGACGACAAAGTTATTTCCATCAGTAGATCTATGATGAAGTTAAACAAAAATGGGGAAAGTGGACATCCTTGACGGACACCACTTGAGGTTGCAAAACTAGATGACAGTTCGCCATAAGCTCTCACTCGACTAGTAGTGTTCGAGTAAAGAGCCTTTACAAGGTTTATGTACTTCTGGGGTACGCCTTTCAATGACAGACACTGCCACAGAATCTCGCGGTCTACAGAGTCAAATGCTGCTTTTAAGTCAAGAAAGACCACCATTGTCGGACGTCGATAAGTATGCCTGTGTTCTAGAACCTGACGAATGGTGAATATGTGGTCGATGCAGCCACGACCAGGTCTGAAGCCAGCTTGATTTTCTCGTGTTTGCAGTTCACGAGTTTTAGTTAGGCGTTTGATTATTATTGAGGCTAGTATTTTAGATATTATATTAGTTAAACTAATCCCTCTGTGGTTGTCACAGGATGATTTTGACCCTTTTCTTATATATTGGGACGATAAGTGATTGTGACCAGTCAGATGGAATAACGTCTAACTCCCAGATCTTAGCTAAAATATTAGTCAACCTAACCGCTAAAATTGGACCACCATCCTTAAAGACTTCTGGAACCAATCCATCTGGACCAGCAGCCCTTCCTCGTTTCAGATTATCTATAGCCGTATGAACTTCAGCAAGAGTTGGGGGACCTACTTCAATGTTCCATTCACGCTGTCTGGGAATGGAGGGTAGTTGTAGAGTAGCTGAAGGCCAGCTGAACTGTTCTCTGAAATGTTCAGCCCATCGTTCTAAACGCCTGGACTGGGAGCAGATGAGTGTATCGTCTTTTTCTGATATAATCTCACTTACACTTGACTTATTAATTCCAGTTTCTTTTATTAGTCTGTAAAGCTGTCTTGTGTTCCCTATAGTCGCCGCCTTTTCCATCTCTTTTGCTTTCGTTGCCCACCACTGCTCACGGTCGTTTCTTAGACTTTTTCTTAACCTAGATCTGATTTGTTGTCGCTCCTCATCATGTTCGGAACCTGATGGGACGAGTTTGCGAGAATCCATCAGTGTGATAGACTTTGAAGAAATCCACTGGTCCTTTGAAACTCTGTGGTTTAAGTTGCTAATAGATGTCACTGCTGCTTCCACAGCTGCTTGTATGTCTTTCCAAGCAACATCTGGGTCAGCCTCGTCTTCAGAATTACCTAAGTGTGAACTCAGTTGTTCCTGGAACCTATTTTTGGTTTTCTCGTTACTCAATTCAGTTCTAATTGGTCTTTTTAATGTGGCTTTTTTGCGTCCGGTGAGGCGCAAGCAGATGCGTGCCCGTATTAGGGCGTGGTCGGAGTCCAAGCAGGTACTCCAGAATGAGCGACAATCTTCTACCGACCCTCTCCAACGATGACTGATGGCAATATGGTCTATTTGAGTCCATCGTTGGTTTGGTGTAGGGGGTCGCCATGTTAGACGATGTCTCTCCTTATGTTTAAAATTTGTGTTTGCTAAAAATAAGCGATTGTCTGAGCACAGTTGCAGCAGACGATCACCATTATCTGTTCGCTGTGCCGGAATGCTAAAATATCCACCTAAATGCCTTTCTGTTTGGTTTAAGCTACCTATCTGGGCATTAAAGTCACCCCCTACGAGTACTATGTCTGAGCGTTTAGCTATCTGAAAAAGTTCAGAAAGCTTTCTGTAAAATTCATCCTTCACTTCATCTGAGCTGCAGTCAGTGGGAGCGTAGGCAGAAACGACAAAAAGGCAACGACGTGTGTCCCTATCCTTCCGAGTTCTTACGTAGCCGTTTAGCCGAACAGCACATAGACGACTGTTGATGGGGATCCACTCTAGCAGTGCTTGTTCAGCCCTCATGCTTAGTGCTATGCCTACACCTGCCAGTCCACGAGAACTGGCCATCGGGTCACCAGATACACGTAGGGTGTATCTCGTTGGCTCTCCGTTTTGCCGAGGTGAGGTCAAGTGAATGACCACACTGGAATCCTGTATGCGTGTTTCGGAGACACAGCATACATCAATGGAAAGAGACTCTAGGGTTTTAGCCAAGGAAGCCTGCTGACCGATTTGACATAGAGTGCGTACGTTGAAAGCTCCAATGTGTAGTTTGGAGCGAGGTTTCAGTAGACCTGGGACAGAGTTTTGAGCACTAGAATCGTTGGCTATGGTGACACTTGAGGAAGAAGCCGAAGGAGGAAGTTTAGGGTTCAAATTCGATGTAGGAGGAATAATAGGAAATGAAGAGGAAGGTTGATTATGAATACAGTGATCTTGGGTGCTGTTAGAGGTATGAGGGCGGTTATCACTTCCCGGGTGCCCACACCGTGGAAGGGTTCTTCTGGAGGTACCTGAAAAGGAAATTGGATTAGAGGCGGTCTCAGCGACCTGAGAGCGTGACCGCAGTGCCCAAGGGACAACTGCTTGAGGCCGGTCGCGCACGGCCTTTTTGTTGAAGGTTTTTGACGTGTTAGCTCCGTTCTTCAAAGAGCCTTACCGCCGGAGACGGAAATTCGTGAGGTAAGGCGAGGTGTGCATTTTTAGGGTCGACCTTTTCTAACCCCACCCCTCCTTGTGGGAAGGCAGCATCGCTGTCATGCTGGTTGTCTGAAGGAAACACCTTACTGCTGTCACACCTCTGTACAGTCAGCAGTACGACTTCGCCTTCGGACCTTAGGTTTGTTGCCTTTAGTCTTACCGCTCTTCAACCGACCTGTCTGACATGGTAGGACCTTGAGGAACGATTGTTCCAGCCAGTATAGCTCGGTTGCTTCATCACGATAGGCAAGCCCGACCACCACGTCAAGGTAGCAACAACGGTCGGGAAAGGCAATTTTTGCGTCGGCCGGGAATCGAACCCGGGCCGCCCGCGTGGCAGGCGAGCATTCTACCACTGAACCACCGACGCCCAAGTATGTGGCGGAGGTGGGATTCGAACCCACGCCCTGTTACGGACTGGTGCCTTAAACCAGAAAAGGAGAGATGGTTGGCAGTCCCATGCATAAGGTCGGACACGGCATCTGATGCCCACTCTCCTGAGGCATGAAACATCCGCTACTTTCGGATGGCCTTTTAAAAAAAAAAAGTGATCTGTAGCGGTAAATAAATCCCCAAACTAGATAGCTCTATAGGTTTTCGACATTGGATGCTGACCATATGTTTTAGTGGACTCATCTAGCTGAAGGCGCTCGGTCATGTATCCGCACCAGATCACGTGTGTTAACGCTGTGCTCAACATCTACCGCAATCGCTAGCCAGATTAGATCAGATATTTCCGATATATTGGTTATCGCCAAATACACTCTTCCGATTTCCTCGACTCTGTCTTTTGATTTCTCTCGGTGGGAACAAGGCATATCAGAAGGTGTTACTGGTAGAAGCGTTGTCAAACACTGAATACCTGTATCATCCCTCACATTCGTTTGTGCTTATCTAGTACTTCTTGATCCGATTACTTTATTTCTGGGATTCTTAGTTCATACTATAATTAAAATACTCTTAATCACATAATTAGGTAGTCACATTATGACATATTTACCATTTTTCGGATTAGCTCTAACATTATAATAACAAAGGTAAACGTACTAGTACCAAAGTAGGTTATAATTGAACATATCTATACTCAGTTTTTTGGTAAATATATGATTGAATAGAAGAATGGAAAGAGGCAACATCATTAAGTTACTCGAGATTTCAGATAATAAACTTGATAAAGGTGGCGTAGATCACCGGCGTAGATGATCTGTGTCGATTCATGCAGGAATGGTATGAACAACCAACTAACGTTGAAGTCACACATCGGGGTTGATGCCAAATGTAGATTGCCTATTCATCGTATCCAGGTAGTACGCCTACTTTGATAACTGTACAAGATAAACGACTTTATTACATGAATATATCAGTGTGGGTACAACGGAGAAAGTGTGACCACAGCCACATGGGCCAGTCTATGACGTGCGATTAGCTGATGCGAGTTGGTTGTCCTTGACCAGGACAAGTGAACTGTTCGATATTTAGTGACCTGACTGCCTGATTATTTGGCATTTCACCGAACCTCCAATGGATTCAGAAAATCATTTATTCAAGTTGATTTATTGGGTCACTGCCGTATTAACCCTGAATATGTCATTTAGATAACACAACTCTCCTTCATGTTCACTTATGTCCCGCTTATTTCCAAATGCTTTTTGTGACAATCTTCTTAACTCGTTATTTTGCTAAACAAGGTGTATAGACAATAATGGATCAGTGAAATCTCACTGGTTCTTAACCAAACCAACCGATATTTGGGTCGCTGGATATCTTACAGTTTATAAATCCTCATCAAGGTCAAAGACAACAGACGTACATGTGTCAGTTACACGCTATGGACTGTCCTATGCGGCAGTGGTCTCACTTTGTTTATTACACCTGCTCTTCGTGATACATTTCTGTAATGACACTGTTGATGTTGTGCGGCCATCGAAGTAGTCATGATACCTGAATGAGGTGAATAAATAATCCATGTCAGACAGTAAACATGAGATGTGGTTGGTGATTTGCAACAGTAGATCTCAATAACACGGTCGTTTGTTTCAAAACGTTATGGTTTTCTTGTCCACCACTGGGCTACAGCTGGTGCAGTTATACTAAGTATCATGGAGATGATGCCTAAGATACTTCCGGTTGTGGAGATTGTGATGCTGAGGCAACTTAAGGAATTTAGGTTGGATATATCATTACTTCTTATCATTATTTTTTCTCCGATATCGAGAGGTTTCCAGCAGTCTAGTCTTATATCTGTCATAAATTTCTGAAGAGACAAGAAGTAAGTTAACCCTATTATCTCTATGCTACTCTCAAGATCATCTGTGAATTTGAGGGCTTGATAAGCGTAGATTCAAGGAAAACTGCTAATAACCAATAAGGACACGTATCGTCTAAATATTATATGTTGAGGCAAATCATTTATTGTGATCCAGAAAATTGATTCTATGACTGCAAACGTCCGACTTGCTACTGTTTTTTGTGTAGTGAAGAGGTTTCAATTTCGGATAAAGAGTGGCTCAAATTTGGCAATGAATGTCTAGTGGGTGCAGCAAGAATGGATCAGACTGGACTGTGGACTGTATTCCTTTTAATCTACCATGTTGTGTGGGTTCAAGTGCCGTAAAATCTTGTTGGATTCGACAAGCCCAAACTTCATGATGCCTAGATTAGCGTAGTAAAAGAGAAGTAAGCAGTCACTGAAGGAAAGTTCAATGCGGGGAGAACAACTTGATATAAGCTCCTTAGCTAGCAGATTAGCAACCGTGTTTTATGAGTTGGGTATGAAAGGCGAAACTCGATCCTGAAGATTCACTGTAATTCAAACCATTTGCTTACTGCATCATCATGAAGAATACACTTTTAAACAGGGGTAATATGAAACAAGTGAACCTATCACGAAATTCAGAACGTTTTAAACTAAGCACGAGTTTGTTTGTTTGTGTCAATAACTTCAAATATTTCAGTGATAAGTATTCATAATTGTGAGCGATCGTTCTGTGAATACGCGCATGTACTTTTTTGTTTTGTGTCAACTCTGGAACATGATAGAATTCAAAAAATTAATTTGCATATCATCACTCAATAACTAGGACAATTATGGTGGATTATTGGGAGTCGTACACTGGTTCATGAAGTGATATTGAATGGCTCAGTTATGTGATATGGCTCAGGCTTCTGCTTGGTTACCTCTCGTTAGAGCCTCAGCGATTGGATGGGTACCGATCGCTCAGCATCGTCTTCCGAAAAACGTGTGCACAAAGGATGATTCAAATCAAGATATTTATGAGAAGAAGGCAATTATTAATGTTAGCGGTCAGAGATTTGAAGTACTTACAAGCAGTTTGAATCAGTATCCGCATACGTTGCTTGGATCAGATGAGCGTGATTACTTTTATGATGAGAATAGTGGCGAATATTACTTTGATAGAGATCCTGAAATATTTCGACATATATTAACTTATTATCGTTGCGGGCACCTCCATTATCCTAAGAAAGAATGTGTCATGCAGTATGAAGATGAACTTGCCTACTTTAGAATAGCATCAGAAGCTCTAGGTGATTGCTGCTACGAAGATTACCACGACAGTAAACGTGAAAATTCAGAGCGTCTACTGGAGGAAAGATCGTCAACCAAAGAGAATGCTGAAGTGCCAAAAGATTTTCGTAACAGACTTTGGCAAGCCTTCGAAAACCCAGAGTTTTCTACTACTGCGATTGTCATTTACTACGTAACCGGCTTTTTTATTGCTGTTTCCGTGTTTGCCAATATTACGGAGACTATACCTTGTGGGCCAGAACCTGGGCTAAGTAAACAACGGGCTTGTGGCGATCGGTACATAGATGCCTTTTCATGCCTCGACACAGCATGTGTAGTCATATTCACTGTAGAATACTGCGCAAGAATGTATGCTGCGCCAAATAGATGGAAGTTTTTTATATCTGTTATGAGTATAATAGATGTCGTTGCAATATTACCGTTTTATATTGGCTTATTGATGCCAGACAACAAAGTAAGTCTGTGGCTGTTATTTGTCATACACTTTACACATTTTTGTCGTGTGATGATGTCTGTTAACCGTTTTTAGGGCTGTTTTTGTTGTTTAATGTAAATTTGTAGTTTCTAGATAGATTAGTGTAACATCAGAGTACCACTTCACGTAACTGCCGTCAGAATAAAATTTAGAGTGAAAATTATGTTTACATTTACTTATTAAATGTTCCATAACAATCTGGAACGTAAATTTTAAGAGTGGTTTTAGATAAGTCGATGACTAAGCTCATATGAGTTATATTTATTGTTTTTGAGAAATACAACTATCGTCCTTTATTCACCTTCCTAAATAACAGAATAGTTCAAACAACTAACTATTCGCACCTGCTTAACTTTAAAATTACACCTCAAAGTCTTGTTGCTACAGAAACAAAGAAAGCTATCTATACTTCACAGAAACCAATATCAACTCTTAAAGCATCAGTCACAGTTTTTATCCGAGATATTAAAACTCCTTTAAAGTTCGCGTTTTAAGATAAATGTTTCGATAGGATACCTGAAAGTAGTCGATTGTTCAGGCTGCTAAAACGTGCCTCAACAATTGTATTGCTGCTGACGTTTGAAAAAAGTAATGTGTACCCTAATTAAGAGGCATTTGGAAAGTACCAACTTTAAGAAAGCTGTAATGTGTCATTTTTGTTACTGAGTTATAGTAACTACTATATGTTCAGTATCAACAATTTCAGATGCTTAAACTATAATGCAATAATCTGTTAAATGTTACCATTTTTTATCATTTTAGCCTTATTTTTAGTCCATTAGTATCTAGGAAAGTTAGACTTTACTACTCAACTGCTTATTTTAATATTAATTTATAAATCATTAAAAAATAGTTCCAGATTACAAAGATGCATGTTAATTGCTTAGTCAACATTCTAGACCACATAATCAAAGCATTCTTTTTTGTCCTATTTTACTTCAAGTTATGGCAGCATATCTAATGATGTTCATCTTTAATGGGAAATGTGCGTCCTATTTTAAGTGCACTTAGATAAAATTCTTTATCATACTTCATTTACGTAATATGCAAATGTTGAATCAAAGGTTTTTTCTGTTCCCTTTAATTTATTCAAAACGAATATATTGTTTTTGAGATAGAAACAAAGGGAATATGTAATGCATTTATTTGCCAAACACTTTATAACACTGTACAAAACGTTGCGCAGATAGATATTTGGATAAGTGGTCTTTTACTTTTGTTTTTCTCTTCGCAATCGTAAAAATCAACCTGCTTAAGAGACAACAAGACATTAATAAATACTTGGTATTGAGGTACAACAAATAACACATCGCCCTGTCTTATGTTCATGAAGTCGTAATGGATCAGCGAAGACCAATATAATGTGTAGACCTTAGATTTTACAATAGGCTTTCTGTCAAGACATCCACGTGTGTTTTGGCCAATTTTATGATTTCTATAGATACTAATAATAGTCATTATGTGTAAAAATTGTATTTTACATAATCTCAGCGATTGAAATTTAAATAATTCCAACGTTTTGTCCAGCTAACTTGTCTGGACTTCTTTGATTATTACCCTGAAGAAGTCCAGACAAGTTAGCTGGACAAAACGTTGGAATTATTTAAATTTCAATCGCTGAGATTATGTAAAATATAATTTTCACATATAATGACTTCTATTTACTCAGCGCTCAATTTCTGTCAAACTGTTCGTTCTAATCTTGACGAATATTTGTATATGATAGTAATAATAGTTATATTTTTTGTCATGTCCCAATGAGTAGAAAATTGCATTTCTGATATTTCTTAACAATGTAAGCCACTTCTTTAAAGTGGATAAATAATCAAAATAAAATTAACGCAAGTTAAAGCAACACAAAGCAAACAATTTGGATCGTTTTTAGCACAATCAAAACCATAACTTCTGTAGCTGTTCAAATAATTTTGCCCAACACCAACTTTACCGTTACTAAAACTTATCCACAAACTGAATAACAACTTCTCTAATGCTTAATAAAGTAAATAAATGTATTCACAACTCAAGCAGTCTAGTTATTTAGTGCTGAATTTATTATTTGTAACAGTCTTACTTTTATGATTAGGTGAGGTGACAAATATTTTCCCACCAAAGAATAGTTTTACTTGCCATTCAGTAAATAAAACATAACATAGTGATCGTGGAAGCGATTTTTTAGAACTATTCTCATTCCAACAGCATCAACGATAGACTATTTATTCAAGGTATCTATTTGTGGGCGCTTTTTAATGAAATATGAATTCAAAATTAAGACTTGCCCTGAAAATTAGACTAAGCTACCATAAACCACAATCTCTGATGAATTGCTCCATAAATAGCTTGTTAAATCATTTGTGGACGAAGAATATTTTAGTAGGGAAGGAGGACTGTAAATGTTGCATAAGAGTGCTTTTAAAACTTTGTGATGAAATATAAGCTATATAACCATATAAAAGTCTGGTGTGAAAGTTAAGGGACACGATTCAAACGGAAGTGTAGTCAAAATAGATTCGGACTAAGACGTATTATTGAAGTTATGTGCAGGAACTATGATTGCTGGCCTCTCTAGTGACTGGGTTACTTAATATCGTCGTAATTAACTGACTAGGCTATCTCTTATTCGTCTGGATTAGATTGCAAGCTGATCACCGTCTTAATTTTGCGATTCGATTCCACAGTTGGAAATACTTTGCAAGTCACTGTGGCGGTTCCTCGACTACTGGGTTAGTTTAAGCTATTATAGCTCTTGCTGTGTAGATATTGATCTTTCCTGGAATTTGTTGACTTTTTCTGTAGTAGATGCTTAAATGCCCGGGATTTTCTGCTGTTTACAGCCATTTATCAGAAAAGGTGAATCAAAGCTTAGCTTATGAATTTCTAAGGAACAGTTACTCCTTATCGCCTCAAACGTAGAGTAAGGCTATATATTTTGTTACTACCTAACAAACTGACTTAATTACTTATTTTGTTTTTATTGATGACGTAGTCTTATCAAACGAGCTCAACCTAATAGTAGCGCCTTTTATTGGTCTCTTTTGTGTGTGATAATCGTCCAAATTATTTCGTGTTTATGGGCTCTGTTTGTTCAAGAAATCTGTGACAGATCTAACGACGAGAAGCATATTGTATACCGGTTTACAACAGATGTGGTGGATGTCTGGCTTATTATTTGATTCGTCAACTGGGCAAGAAAAGAGAGACAGTTTTACAGAAGTGTATAGGACAGTGTGCTAGATAAATATTTTTTTGAGACTTTTCACCTAGCGTTAGCTACATACCTGAAGACATCTATGTTGCATGACATTAACCTTCTTATTGTTCATGAAGGAGCAGGGTTATTGTTAATAGTTGTTCAAATAAGCTGAAGTCGCTTTCGGGATTAAATTATCCTCGCTCGTACTCTTGACCGAATAGCCATCTTTCGAGAGTACTCTGTAGGCTTTTTGAACAGTTTCACTTAATGAACTACTGACGATCTTTGACCTTGCAATCAGTAGAAGTACACATATATGAAGTAAATTAAATGGCATATTACTTAACGAAGCCCCTTCAAACGATAAATATTTGAGTAGTGTATACCATAATTTATAATATGATATTTGTAGCTGGCTCTTAAGAATATGACACGATTGTTTGTAATTCACCTACCAATAGTTAATCAACTTTGATTACAAAGCAAAATTTATTCTGCGTCCATCGTAAGTTCAGATTTTTATCAGTAATATGTATTCTAATTAATCAAGTTTAAAAAATTTCGAAATAGAAATCTATTCAAACAAAGACACAAAAGCATTATATTTCTCAACTTTTCACCAAATAGATTCAATTTATGTCAAACAGTCACCTGAAAAAATGATCTCATGATTTTCACTAGAAAAGTGGTGACCAGTGGAGTTTAACCATCTCTGGCTGAAACAGCTATCTGCCTTAAGCAATGGAGGATAGTTGCAGAGTTTTGCGAAATAATTGAAAGCAGGGACGTACGTCACTGGATGCTGGCTCAGTGGTATATTGGTTAAGTGTTCATTTACCAGACTAGAGGTCCTGTTTCATGGATGTGGACTGCTGATGAGTTCCATACCAGGAGGAAAAAGCTGCTCAGAGCTTCCTGGTTTTCACCCACTTAACTAAAATTAGTACGCAATGTGATTTCTAACAAAATATTAGTTGAAGGAGTTTTAATGACATGATATGATTATCCAGTTGAAACGTGACTGGGTGTTTGAAATTGTGTAGTGTAAGACTTGCTACATTTATCTAATACATTACTAGGATTTTCATTATAATAACAGGGACTATTTTAAAGTAAAGCGGCTTTTCAGTTTTAAAGTAATATGTACATAATGTTAATTATCTAATATATCGTTAATTTTAAAAAAAAACAATAACTAAATAATAGACGATTTTACATATCAGCTAAGCTCATTTCCTAAATGATTGTTTCGTTTCTCTTTTTAAATGCACAGGTACAAAGCTAATTTATCCACAACTGCTCATATTTTTTATTTAAAATCATTTTGTGATCATTAATTCACTCTGATGTGATGCTATTATTAATTATTGTTTGGTTATTCTATTGAGTGGTCGATAGGTGTGTTTTCGAATACGTTTCATCGATTCTCACTAAGTACTGGATTGTCAGGTTGTACGTGATATATATATTTCCAGAAATATAATGTGCTCGAGT
The DNA here is from genome assembly GCA_944470205.2 of Schistosoma margrebowiei. NCBI lineage: Eukaryota > Metazoa > Platyhelminthes > Trematoda > Strigeidida > Schistosomatidae > Schistosoma > Schistosoma margrebowiei. Next base: position 64,365,901 of record OX104028.1, on the reverse strand, counting down.
TAGGTACTAAAAATGTTGACGAGCACTACAACAAAAGGTTCGAAATTAAACTGTCCAGAGTAGAGATCAAAATACTATATATATATATATATATATATATATATATATATATATATATATATATATATATATATATATATATATATATATATATATATTTATCACCTCAAGAATAAGGTATGTCTTGGTGACGATTACCAATTCGAAAAAGAAATAATTTCAGGGTTTCCTGGAGGCTACCTTCTATCATATAACGTTGGATCTATTGGCATCTTTTAACGTAGGTTGGGATTAGTTTGAAAATTATTTTGACATATAAGACTTTGAAAATCCTTTAATTTGGGGACTAACTCGGGCATACTCACGATTTCACACAGGATTGAACTCGCGATTTTTAGATTTCGTGTTGTTTATAATGGCTTTAGATTTCTGAAGCAGAATTCAACATTTCATGTGCTTTCGCTCGCTAACAGATTTAAACCCATATAATTATCAAACAAGAAACTATCAGAGTGAAAGATAATTCGTAATGGTGTTTGTTTGCAAATAACATGTCCCGTAATGCTTTAAGTCTTTCTGACTAATTTAGTGTAATGATAGTTGTTATTTCCAAATCATTTGTCTTTACCCTCTTCAAACTATATTACTTCACTAGTAGAATTATTCTAGGTGGAAAATTTAAAGTAAATATACTAAGTATTTTCTTTATCATCCTTTTCCTTTATCCTTTTGTATGCTACTGAATGACAAATAGTAGTTTTTAGCAAGTCATTCGGTAAATTAGTTATTTATGTTCACTTTGTTGTTTTCTCTTTAGGTGTCCTTGCTTCCTCCATTTTGTTCATTTCTACCTTGAGTAACTGAAAAATTCTGTTTGTGTTAGTGTGCATACATGACATACCAATAAATTACAAAAGATAATGATAATTTACATTTGAAGGTTAATGTCACTGGCCTTCTTTCCTTCAAATTTGAGGTAACTGATCGATTGTTGGTATGGAAAAACTAATGTAGAGATTATTTGCAAATCTCTTATGCAACAAAATACTGGAAATAAATTAGTCAGACATAGGCCATTCGCAAACGTTATTCAAGTCAAAAAGGTTTTATAATTTAACAATATATAAGTTAAAAACCTTTTTTTCCTAAATTTTAAAACGAGCACTAAGTAGTTATCTGATTAGGGAATTATTTGTGTTTGATACAAAGATTTTCTAAAGGTTAAGACGTTGTGAGTTTGCAGTGTACTTATAAGACCCTGCAGTGACGGATATGTATTTACCTTGAAATACAATGTGATGTTTTAGTTAGCTAATTTCCTTTTTTACCTTTTTAGAATCTTATAGTATGTGCGTTATTCTTTATTTTCATTTTCATAATGACTCAAGTCACTACAGTAACTAGAATTTAATGATCTACTCTTTTTATGCAATGAGGAAGCCAGTAGACAGTATTAGTAATTGATATTTTTGAACTCCTGATAATCGTTGCTCTAGAAGTCCCTCCGAATTAAACTATCTGGGAAACTTTATGATTCTACTCTATTTCTGAAGTACTGTTTTATCCCTCATAGTAATGTATTTTGTTATGTAAATGTACTGAAATGTTACTCAATTATCAACAACAAGCTGATATATTTGCCTTTGAGCCAAACTTTTATTCGAGGGTGAGGATCAATAATTTATTTTCGTCGTCCAAACAGTAGTAGGTAGAATAAAGGTGAAGTTTAAGACCTACTGGTTGAAAGCTGAAGTCTGTAACAACTAAGCTACTGCTCCATAGTTTAAAGAATTTTGATAATATTAACTACAGTCTATTAAGTGAGCTCCATTTCTCTTACCTCTTTTCAATAAGCTATTTTATACAAAATATATATTTAGAAAGTGAGACAATATTATCATGAAGTACCCTATAAAAATAGAAAGTGATCATGTTTAAATGAAAATCAAAGGAAGAGAAAAAACATTTGTAATACACATACACGAGACCCAACTGATAATTTTTATTTTGATAGGACAGTAGGAAAACATAGTTGTGTTTATTCTATATAAAATGAATAGTCTGTTCATGCATAATCATATCAAAACAATTTATATGGAAAATAATAGAGATCATGTAACTGGTTTCTTTTATGGAAGTTCAAATCAACGTAAAGTGATGATTATAAGAAAATAATTCAGAATCTAATTCTTCAAGTTATTTTGAAAAAAAATTGCTTTTGTAAACCATATAGAATAAGAATGTTAATTAATTATACACATGCTTATGTCTTATATATTAAAGGATGTTTATTTTATGAAAATCAGTAGAGACAAAACTATATTTATGATTTATTGGTTGACATTAAACACTTATAATTTTCATTTACAAGCTGAAAGAGTTTTCGCGATCATTTTCAATGAATGTAGAATATTATTTTATTTAAAAAAAATATACAACATAGAATCTATTATTTAGAAATCATCTCTTTGGTATAACAGTTCTATGTGTCGATTGAAATAAAAGAAAACTGTCATGGGATCGATTTATATTGACTTATTCTAGTTCAAATAACTGAGAAACCATATCCAACTTATTGACTCATAGTGTTTATTAAATCTACATTACGATAGCAATGAATTTGTGGATAATCAAGACCATAGATTCTTAAACCACAGCTTATTTTTCTAAGTTATCAAGTTATTATTTCTGTGACCCTAACTGTGAGTTTTAAACGGTATATGTCCTGATATTATCACCGCGTAGACCTTACCAAAGACCATAAAAATTAAACTTAACTTTGACAACACTAGATGGTCAGACAAAATTATTGATCAGGCAATTCTAGTTTTATATTGTTTTGACGCATTAAGAACTACTCAATGGAAGACATCACGATGATATGGTATACTATACTTATTAAAGAACGTTGCTGACTAGTTAATAAAAAATATTTGTGGTGATTGACTTAAAGTTACATATAATGATGGATTTTAGTGGTTGTTTTTTCTGATGATCATTTGTACGTTTCCGATCTATCTGTTTGTGGATCTTTTAGATTTATTTTCTCTTATTGTATTTTCATGAAAGTATATGCTTCTAGTTTTCATTCTTTTTAATTTTGATAGTAATTAAAATGTTAAGCATGACCTTATTATGATTGTCTTGGGAATACTAAGTTATGCTACATTGAGATAAACTGTAAGTTATCATTTCACATTTTGATAATCAAACTCAGCGTTTTATTATCTGTTGGTTGGGTATCCATTAGTACTATGTAGTTATGCCTACACTGGTTTCCTGTTAACTGGAAAATATTAACAGGAGTAAATTAACATGACCAAATATTGTACCGTCTGTCAAATATTTATTTTATAAACTGCTATAATAAATTTGGACAAAAAACATTTCGGAATTTACGCCCCTTTTTCAATGAATTAAACCGAACAGTATCGTTACACTTCTTAGAAGTGTTTAATGAGTACTATGCACAACAGCTTTATTTGACAGGGTATAGAAGATCGTTTACTAATGTTGAACTGGTTAATAAAAAATAACAACACTTCAATAGTTACATTGAAGACCCACTTCATTAACAATAAAGTACCCGAAATTTCCTAGTTAAAAATCTGATCCCGGTTTATTGTTTTAATTTTTCATATTAAATTCTCCAATGCTGAAAGTGACTGGTTAATTCCATATATTGCTTTGATTATGCTTCTCTACGATTATAATTATATTTTATTCATTTAGTGGTGATTGGGGTATTCGTGGTATTGATTATTCAGACTAAATAAGTAAATGAAACTGGTTTATTTCTGACAGCACGTTAATTCAATACGCACTTAACTGATATAAGGAAGAAGACTAATTTTTTTGCCACTATTACTTTTTCGACAGACTGTTTTGTTTTTACATAACAAATTGATGTTAGACAACTAATGAAAACCAGTAAGCACTGAAAGGCTATTACGCCCTACTAAAGGACTTTTTAGCTTTGAGGACCCAAAATCTTCAAAACACGGGACCCAGGACCTTCAGGTCTCTATACGAATGCTTAATCTTGAGACCGTTTCATCATGTATTGAAGAAAACTATTCCAACCGATTATTTTAATTAATATTAGTCTGTGACCTAACTAAAAGTGGATAAAATTTCAAGAATATTGCTAATGAGTTGTGCCTATAAACTTTTCCTAACAGCTCTAAACAGTAAATCAGTTGTATTCAAATTAGCTCAATAGTAAATCAAGATTTTCAAAGTCACAAATATCATTAAATTTCATGCAATTAGTTCACTTTATGAATTTAAACAAAGCCAGAACAAATATAGATGCAGAATAATATGAATTCATACAGGTAAGAAATACTATTTCTTGCCTCTATGTAAAATCCTAATACATATTTGGTTGTAAGCAACTGATAAGAAACCACGAAATATAATACAATCATATTATTCTGCATCTATATTTGTTCTGGCTTTATTTAAATATCATTAAAATTTTTATTGATTACTATTTAGAGAAGTCTACCACTAAAGCCAGTGAATTTATCATACACAGATGAAAAGTCGAGAAATACTTATTCATCAAATTATTTCAGTATACCTATTCAGTATATACATAAGTAGTAGACTTATTAATTATTATATCACATGAATATTGACATTGCTTAGTCATCTTTACAAAACAAGATAAATGTTTGTTTGTAAGTTGAACAACAGCCAGTAAACATCTAAAAGTCAGATTGTGTCTTTTTGAAATAGCATTATCAGTAGATCCTATACTGTATTAAGAGTAGATTAGATAACATTGCTTCACCATAGTAAAATCAATTAACTAACATTATAAAACATTCTGATGTTAGTTTGTATCTTGGATTAATATCAACTAATAAACCATTAAATATCGAGGAGGGCTATATAGCTTTTCATCAATATCATGTAACTTCACAGAATTTAATGTTAAAAACTACACCACATGTGGGACCTAGAACACTCGATTTTTCCGGCGATGATGTAGCATAATATAATCCATGGATAGATATCGGTCATGTGATTTTTTCTGCCTTAAGTATGATTATTAGAGCGAATTAAAATATTACTGTATGTATAAATGTATAGTTAATAGCAGAGACTGACATTTTACCCTCTATAATGTTTTCTGGATTTTCAGGTTTTTAATAAGAAAGTTAATTTTATGCTTATTTGTAACTTTCTAGTAGTAAACGTCTCGTTCTCAAAGTTAACTGAATTCCATATATTAATTTAGAAATATGACCAAAAGGTTAGGCTATTCTGAAATGTTCCTGTTTGTTGGGGATTATGAACATGAGCTGTCTTCAGCGTTGAGAAGAGTTCAAATATTACCAAAATTAAGTGAGTGTCAAGTGAACTTGATAAAAATTATTATGGAGTTCCTCTGTATTTTACTACTAAGAGTTGAAGTCCTTGTCACATAAATTTCAAACTTTTGTGTTGATTTTAAAGTATGTCTTCCATTTCACATACATTTGAGGTCATAGCGTTTCATGCTTTCAGTTTATTATCAAGCTGAAATAGATATTCTTTCTCCTTCCTTTATAAACCAGTATATGGGATATAATATTCTAAATATCCTGATGTTCATCTTATCCTCATTATGTGTAGTTTACTTGTTCTGTTTTTCTTCTTCATTCGTAAACCCTCTTAGAGTACGCTACTACTTGAACTAAAATTTATTTTATATGGAAATATAGATTCATCAATTGAATACAATAAATTTATTCATATGTAAAAATAAAACCTTTCTCTAAATAGTAAAAAATTTTTAAGGTCACATATATGCATATAAACCATAATAATCTATTAATTCAGTTCATGAACCATAGAATATACTAATTAGATTAGTATATTACTTCATTAGTTATATCGAACACTCAACTCCCTATTGTCCTTTAAAATCACAGCATAAAAAATAATTAGAATCAAATGCTTATTTGACCCAAGTAAATAATTGTCAAGCTTTTCTATTTTTTTATGTAAACATGGCAAGGATGAAATTGATAGTGATAAGAAAGAACTTAAGCTTGTAATAAGTTTGTTTGGTTGCACCCTCTAGGTATAATAAACTTATATAAGCCAACCAGATGACATTATTCAGTTGGTTTTGTTAATTGAGGGATTTCCATTTTATTACCAGAATTATGAGAAGCATAATGTGATGCACCTTGTTTTCTTAAAGACATTAAGAGTTTATTAAAAGTTCATTAGTCAGATTAGATTTAACGAGATATTAGATTGTTAATTCTTGTAAACGTTTTTCAGTGAAATAATGAGTTATGTATTAGGTAAATGTGTTGATCTAACACTATTTAAATTAAATTTTATGTTAGTTATGTTTATCAAAATATTTTTTAAATATGCTGTGTTTTGAAATTGTACTTATGTTATTTTAGGATAATAATTGCATTTGGAAACAGATGGACATTAACTTGCTGTCTAAAGCAACTTCCTATAGGTTGACTATTTACAGAGTGACAGTAAGGTGTACAGTTTTACAGCCATCATCATAGCTGATAATAATATTTCATAAATAATATGAATTTAAACCATTTCTTATTGTGACAGACATTGATTAGATGTTTTTACTCTAGACAGGTCTTTGCAAACTGAATTAATGTATTCAACTTTAAATGGTTAAAATTGAGAACAGTGTCACACCACATAATGTGAATATAAGCAAACCTCTGTTTTCATATTAGTCACCGAAAACCAGTGTACCTTATAGGAATTTCAGGTTTCAGTTACTTTCTAGTATTAGCATTTACAGAGAAATAGGACAATAAATGTATAATATACATGCATTGCTCATTTTCATACCAAGTGTTGCAAATAGCTGTCTAAAATTTTACGAGTTCAGCGTACAGTCTTTGCCATAGTGTTCATGACATCTTACGAGAACACCAGTATAAAAAATCCAAAAGGGTATTTAGCATCCTAAATTAATTTAATAAAGAGTTTTTCTTCAATATTGCTTGCAAAAAATCATAAGGAAGAAATCATGTACGTATGATTATGATTTAGTAACTGATTTGGAGGGATGAGTTGAGTTGATTTTAATGTTAAGGTAATCATTTAAGTGAGTACTGAAAGGAACATTTCACATATGACTTCATCAAATTAAATTATCTTAAAATGCATATTTTCTGAGAATGAAATATAGTTTTATCAAAGAACATAGAGATAATTTAGATGACTTTAAAATGTTTTTTTATGAAAGCCTTACTGAAAGTAATGTCTACAAACATACGGATTAAGATGACTCATATAAAGAGCAAGACTGATTACTTGTTTCTGTCAGCCTTCATTTATATTTTTAAATTTATACTATCTGAAACAGATGTATGATGCTGAGGCTTGCTGATAATGAATGAACTTAAGAACTATTACGTATTCCCTTCATCTGCGTTTATCTGGTGCAACGAATAGTGTTTACGGTAGATATTTATTTCACACAACTAAGTACTCAATATATAATAATGGAATGAACTTAATGTGAATTATTAAAGATATCTCAAAAAGCTTTATGATATCAGAAATCCGTGCGTTGAAATATATTATTTAACCTTTAACTTAACAGAACCATAGATATTATTTATTATTTATTTGAACACATAAATATTAATTAAAAAAGGCACAGAATACATATGCGCCACATAAATCATTCGATTTGTGTACAAGCTGGAATTCTGCCCTGCTGCCAAGACTGAAGCAGGAGGTTTTCTCAGCGGTCCACACACAGAGCCTTTGACCTGAAGGTCTGATCCACAAGAAAGTTGAGAAACGTCAGGAGATGCAGTCTCATGGTAGGCCGGTGACCAACGATCAATTCAAATGCCATTGGTTCCTTCAGGATCCTGGGGTCTATGCGCACCATTGGTTTGGAATCTGGGTTTTCTAGCTCCCCTAGGTGAATAATTTGTGTCCAGCAACCTGGTGAAAGCACAGGACATTCGCTTTTTGTCTTCTCAATTTCGTAAACAACACCCCTGCCACGAGAAAGCAGTGAGTAGTACTTTCCTGACAGTGGCTATATATGCATTGCTATGCGAGAGCATTTCGAGAGGGAGAGCGGACTCTACCCACCCTTAACCGTATCAGGGCGCTTGAAGTGTATATCTTGACTTTCAATCAAACGTGCCAATATTTATCAAAATTGCTTCGCTTTTTCTACCTTTTTATTCTTGGAATCTATACTTTGACTGTTATTCACTTGTTAACGCTGGATTTCTAACATTTTTTCTAATTTTTATTCAACTTTAAATTTAAACACATTGTTTCATCTAATGATAATTAAACCTTTTTTGAAAGCTACGACTAATAATACGACTACGAAAAATTATATTCATTTTATTAGTTTACACTTGTTCAATCACTTAGTCCCTATTGATTAAATAAAACGAAAAATTTTAGAATTCGAACTTTTGAAGCTGAAGTTTTTGTTATGTCATCAGTATCTCGTACAAAATGTGAGTCTAGTTTTACTGAATGTCATTTAAGAGTATTTGTGTTAAATCTTGTTAATTTGAACGCTTTATTCGGTTCCTAAGTTATTCTGGTAACCTGCAAGCTAGAACTACGCAGCGACCTGAACTCGAGAGAAAAGGCGCAAAATAAGCGAAAAACACTGTATTCCAAAGGTTCAATTTTGTACAGAAAAACACGGGTATTTATAGATGTTAACATTTGTTAAATCAACATCATATTTTGGCCAATCCGCTAAAAGATATATTATGCTACTGACCAATAGTAGCACGCCACTTTGATGTTCTAGAAAGCTCCATCATGCTCTGATTGGCTAGGACTCTTCGGCTTCTTTAGGGCTTTTGGAGACTGTTGCAGTTCTCGGGAAGCCGACTCCACACCTTCCGCGAATAAGATTTCTTTCTAGAATCTACTTGTAGTTTGACAAGTGGGTTACGGCGTCGTCCCATTATTCTTGTCATCTTGTCCGAGGCTTCTTTTCAGTGTCCGTGGGCGTATGTAGCGTTGTTGTGTCTAAGATTAACTCTAACGAAAAAACTACCTTCATACTCTTGAAGAGATTCAAAAAGCACCACCGAGTATTTATGACTTAATATAAAATTGAAGTAAACAGAAGCTATTTACGTCAAGATAAAATTTTATTTTTCGCTGGTTCAATTAAGCATCAAATTGTAATTCGAAATCCCAGAACCGTTAAAGCGAATTTCCTTTAAAATAATTCATTTAGATAGATATTACCATGGAATAAGGAAATATATGAGAATTTATACGAAACTATATCAACACAAATGAGCGAAGAGTAAAACCAATTTTTATCATGATTTCAGTCAAAGGTATATATGTTTCTTCACTATTCTTGATAATTTGTTGTTGTTGTTAAACAATTGAAAACAACACTAATTACAATAACTGAGCGTATCGATTTTAGATAAGAACATATTTTATCCGGTAAATAGTGCTGACTCTGAGGACCAACTATTTAGTAAGCTTTTTCAGTTTTAGAAATTTTCCAGTCTCTTCATGTTTTGATGCTATTTGAAATACGACATATTGTGTACAACAGAAGTAAATTAAAACCTATCTGGAACATCAAAAATTATGAAAGTAATAGAACAATAGTGATCGAAGTTTTTTGGCAAAGGACTATGAAAGAATGTTTTACATAAAATAATACTATTTTCTTTGTGATTATTAAAGATCCATCAATTGCTTTTATTGAAATAGTTAAAAAGGATAAACTCTAAATAAATTATCTGATACTATCAATTAAGCTGATCAAGGTAATTAATTTGCTCTAAGTAGTGTAATCAGTTATCTACATTTTACGTGTTTCAACGAATAATTATCTATCTGAAGAAAACGGTAAACTCAGTCTTCAGTTCAACATATATTGCTATCAAGTGTTTTCATTTTTAAATGACATTTCATACGTACATATAACATGGTCTAATGAATATAGTCTGTCAATCTACGACCTGTCTCAGTATTCTAACACAGATGAAGTGGCTGTAACAACACAAAATAGCTTTAAGTGATTTCAGATGTTGATTTAAGCATGTAGAAAACTTTAATAAACATTGTGTAGGATTAAAAAGACAATTTTTTATTGAAGACTGAGAGAAATTCAGTAGTAGCCTGTTAATATCTTTATCTTGTTGTAAGCTATAGACTAATAATATGTTGACTGAATGACATTCTTGATGAATACTTATTGTCTACTAACTAATTTAGCGTAACTTCATAACTATTAAGTCAACTTCTTCCATTGTTTTTCTCCCTTTATCAAAATTCTTATTCTATTGACTTAAAGTACTCAAGTACTGACAGTTCACATTTAACAAACTAAACACCCATCAAGAAACAAACTGATTGACCGCTGGTTTATGAACATATCGTATTTACTGAAATATGGTTTCTTTATTTGTATGCGCAGGACGTGGCCTAAACCGATTTATTCAGGTAATTACATACGTGTTTATAAACAGTTAGCTATTACTTACAACTATCTAGATGAATCTCCAACTGGTGTGGTTTATCATTTCAAGTCTTTTTATTCAGCTCTCATAACTTTCTTATACTGTTTTTTCGTACATATGCTTTCATATCACTTTTGCTTTTACTTTTAAATACAGAATGCTGTATCTCTAAATCAAACAAACCTCCAGTATTTCATGGAAATAATATAATTTACTATATAACAGAGTATAATATTTGATATTCTATTTTTCATTGTTGAATGTCTTTAACTGAGAGTTGATTTACAGAAACTTTTTAGATGCTTGAGAGTTTTAACTTCATATTGATCAAAGTAAGCGGCTATTGTTTGTTAGTTAGTGTCAAAATTCAGTCAGTCTTTAGTAAATATTAATTAAATACGTAATACCTGTTTGTCATCTATTTTCGGTTCTCATGGTAACCGGCTTTCTGACTGTAAACAACATCCATTTAACATAAATTATGTTACAAAAATTGCCTTGATTTTTTGCTCAGTAATTATATATATATCCAGATATGGAACTCAATTACACTCTCATCACTCAATATTGTTACACTTCAAAGGATTTGAGACTTCATCTGTACGTAGTTACCCTAATTATTAGATCAAAATATCACTCCATAAGATGAATGTATTTCAATTATTGGTATTTGCATAATATTGTGAAGTGCGATATTCACACCCATATTGTGATCAAGTAGGCTATCAGACAATGATTAAGTTAATGGATAAAATAAATTAATTTGCCTAAACTATACAAATATATTTAACGTTTTTACAGACCAGTTAGATAAGTCATTTTTGCTGTTCAAATAAGAATACTGATTTGGTAATGTAAGCTTATGATATTGGAGGAATGAGACAAGTGAACTAAAGACATTGAACCAAAAATGAACAGGAAAATAGAAATAAATTATTAATATTTTAAAGACCGGATCTTGTATCATTATTCATCTCAGTCTAACACCTGATGTATGAAGTACTTCATTCGGTTATTATCAATGTAGGAACTGGAGCAGAAGGAAATGAATTCATATTACCATACTTTAAATCAGCACAGTGAAAGAATAAATTAACAAAAGTAGAGCAAATAAGCAAAACAAATAATAGTATTTAAGCCACTCCTGCAGTTTTCTATTAAAACTTGAAAGAGGTTCTTGAATAATCATTTACATCAGGATTGTGTCACTTAATAAAGAAATGGTTTTGTGATTCAACTTTACGATGACAACAAATAATTTTAAATGGTCTTTTATCAGTTTTACGATAAAATACTTGATAACTGATTCTGTACCATAGTTTAAAATTTTAATAGTGACTGAAAGCGTTGTTAGAATCAGGGATAACAGAGTTCTACTTTAAATCTCCTATTTTAAAAGAAATCTGAGCAGAGTTTATTTCATTCTAATGAAATCAAGTCAATTACAGCATGTTCGGTTCCAAGAAAAAGGTGAGAAGTAAATATATACTAAATAGTACGACATTTAATGAAAAAAAATAGTATCTTTGATTGCCATCAACCATATTATTGAGATATCCTATAAATATTCTTGATAGAACAGTACTGAAAGTGATTATTTTAGTAGGATAGTGAGATGGTTTTGTGACCATGACTACCTAATTCTATCTCAGAAAACACCGATTATTAGCAGATGGTTAAATGTAGTTAGTGGATGCTAAAGTAATTTCAATAGACAAAGGGCAAAACTTAACTGAATAGTGTTATTTAATTGAACATTTCAGGTATTCTAAAAAATTAATTATCTCTTTGTTCAAACTACATTAACTAAAACACACTGTCCATAATAAAACCAGTAAATTATTTCAGCGAAATATTCGGCAGCCATTAAAAAAATAGCTCTTTAATAATCAAACTAAATAAAGCGTTGTAACTAAGACTTTCATATTTTCACAGGAAATCAGGATTTTATTATTTGTTAGTTACGAAGACAGAGTTTTAATCAAATTTTTTAAATGAGTATTGTCTAATGAATCATAGAAATGAAGATTGACTGATGTTTTAAAATATGACCACACTGTTGTAAAGTTTCAGGGTTTTCAAATCTCCTATAAATAACTTTCATTTCATTTATTAAATTTGTATAGCAGGGAATTAAGCATAATAAAAAGTCACTTTATTTTTCAAAACATCAATTATAATGATAAAAACAAAAATAGTATCATAGATTTAATTAGCTTCTGTAAAAATGTCTTAGGTTTGACATTTTACAAGACATTTATACTTTATGATTGTTAGATCACGTTAAACGTTAGGTGCTTTGAAAATCTTGACATTTTAGCAGATTTCATAATGCATTTTCCGAAAAAATTTAAATTAACACAATCATTTATATCAGTTACATTTTCAATTCATTATTTTGTAAAACTAACAAATTATTCAGATTTAATGTAATTTGTTTAATATTTTACTGTAACTCAACTATAAAGTTTGGTCAGAAACAGCTTGTGAAAATAAAACTTTGGAGTAATTATAATTAATAGAATTACACTAAGTGCTTAGGTTATGGATATTTAACATTTATAATTCGAATTTTATGCTTTAAAAAACAAGTAGTTGTTATATCCTAGCAAAGATTAAATTACAAGTAACTTCTGAGACCTTTTAATGGACTAATATTACCATTACCATAATGAATGAAATGTTAAGTGATTTGTAATAGTTAATTACATAATCACATCATTCAAATGATATTTTAACTAATATGAATTTTTTATTTTAATTAGAGAAATTAAACTTGCACATGTTGGTATCCTTATCGGTCATTCATTAACTTAAAATTTCATAGTTACAATTTTTATAAATTTCCAAATACATTTTTTTTATAAAGTGACTTTTATTCGAAGCAATTTCACATGAATTTGTAAGTCTATTTGAAAGATTATATTTTCTATGACTCTGTGTTGATATTCATTGATGTCACCTTTATCAAGTATATGTGAGTTGATAAATACATTTAAGAAATATGGTTAAAAACACTAGTCACGTTGAAAATCTACAAAAAAAAACAAGTAACCTAAGAAACTGTTATTAGTCATTGATTTTCAAGTGAAATAGTTTTATTCCATTTCATTTTACTACCATTCTTATTTTTTCATATTTACATTACTTCTTTCGGAACTTGCATATATATATGTAGTATAAAGCGATGAGAGTGTAGTTGGAATGCTTTTTCAAAAATCTGTGAATTAGTGTATTAACTTCAGTACTCTTATGTGTTTTTAAAAGTAATTTGTAAAATGGTAGGTAGTATAATCACAGTTTACTTGAATCAGAAATTGTATTGTAGAATGGAATGTCAGTAAAGATACCATAATTACGTTATACGCTCCAATAATTCATTATGTTTTTATATGCAAGCATGATGTGTGCTACACATTTACATAATTTTGTGTAAGCTATTCGAAAACTACGGCTAATACCAATAGTGTAACGCCTAGTAAATGTTTTTATTCTAGTTAATAGTGGGCTATTCAGTAATTTAGAAATTTAATGAAAATAGAGATAATAATTTTTTACTTATCATAAATTCGTTCAATTTGTTCGATGTTGAATTTATGAAATGGTGCAAGCTATACCATAAACCACACAAAATTACGTACAGCACTGCTACCAATTCATACTATCTTTTATTTTTGACGACTCATGTAAACATGTTTTTCTATCAAAAATAATATATAGTTTGTAATCAAAATAGCTAAACACATTATCTTTTTACTTCTCATTAGAAATCTATTAATGAACTACAGCTTTATAAAAAATCTTGATTATTCTCCATCGATAATGTAAGAGATTAGGATAATGTTAATCTAAATTATACTCGAAACTGTTGATAATAGTGTTCATATCAAATAAAAAGTTTCTGGACAGAGTGATTTATGATATGAAACTTTCCTGATAAATATAATATCTGTTGAATGTTAATTAACAATTACTATTTTATATGATGTAAGCAATTCGGTTGGATTTTAAAATTTTATTTTAAAACTTTTCTGAAACTATATGGATGCCTACAAAGAAAGTTTAGTTTGGAATTTTGACTTTTTATTGAAATGTATTTTATTGCACCAAAAAAAGATTTAAATTTATCTTCAGTGCTTACTTGTTTCGCTAAATTAATGTTTAATTTTGAAAAGTATTCAATAATCTTACCAATATAGTTATGATCTGTTTATAATTTCGGTATTCTTTTTCTCTAAATATATTGATTTTGTTGAGCAATCGTGAAAGATCTCAATTAAACCGGATGTAATTTATATACTTTAAAAGCTGTTTAATTATGCATGGATTCAGTTTTTTATTTAGAAAGTTAAGGTATATACATAATATTTTGTAAAACCGTTTTAATTACAGTGGAACAGGTGATTGGATTAAATAAAGTATGGTTTATTTGAATCACATCATTTGATTAAGTGCTTATCAGAAGATAAAAAGCCGTTATATCTATTATTCGACCTCATCAATGCAAAATAAATGGTTAACTAGTTTCACTGAACCTCCGCAGTCCATTCGAACTTTGTAACTTAGATCGTAAATATATGTTATCACAAATACATTCTCTGTTTCGTCTAATGATCAAAGTTATACTGATTCACTGATACGCTATAAGTTAGACTAGCGATCAGATTGACAAACATATATTTTTCTTTTTATTACAGAGCGTTTCTGGTGTATTTACAACGTTACGAGTATTTCGAGTATTTAGAGTGTTCAAATTTTCTCGTCACAGTGTTGGTTTACGAATACTCGGCTACACTTTGAAATCATGTGCGTCAGAACTGGGCTTTCTTCTATTTAGTCTAACAATGGTTATTATTATTTTTGCTACTGTTATGTATTATGCTGAAAAATCGGTTGAAGGGACCACTTTTTCCAGTATTCCATCATCATTTTGGTATACTATCGTCACCATGACTACACTTGGGTAAGTTTACATAAATAATTTTAAATAAAGACCGGTAGTGAGTGGTGTTTATCAAGAAACTTTTATACATAATTTTTGTAGGCCAATTTTTATTTCGTTTTTTAGTTACTTCTTTGATTTTAAGGGATTAACTTGGTGTGAATTGCTTCCACTGAATGTAAAGGGTGACACCAGATAATTTCATGGTATTGTTTCCTTTATCAATCACTAGTGAAGGAAATTTTCATCCCTGAAAAAATATGATTGTTACGTTTAAATTTCTTTTATAGAATAGGAGCATATTAAGAGAGAGGCGGGGTAGAAGCAAAAATCTTACTCTAGTTCTCGATGGACGACATCTTTGAGATTAAACAACGAAAATTCAATGAAAAAAAAGTTTAATTTGCTATCTAAGGGATAGTGTTGTGATAGGAACATATTTTTGTTTTTTGTCCACTACGTTGGTTTTAAGATCAATTTATCAGCTACACTTTGTTTGCATCCCCCTTGAAATATTTTGAGTAGGTTTTAAATAAAACAGTTGTAAAGTCATCAGTTTAGGGGTTGTGGAGATTATTAAGTTTTTGATTGAGATCATGAACCGATTGATGTTAGACCACCATGGAAAACCTGGAAGCACTGGATGGCCGTTTCGTCTCATTGTGGGACTCCTCAGTAGTGTACATCCACGATCATGCTCGCGGGATTCGAACCCAGGGCCTTCGGTCCCGCCCTCGAACGCTTAACCTACTGGACCACTGAGGTGGCATCCAATGGTGCTAATGTCTAACCTCAACCAATCTACGAAGTTATAAAGTTGACTTGTGAAGTATATGCAGCAGTGCAATGAAAAGAATACGACAGTAATCTTTGTGTCCTACCATATTAAAATAACTTCATTTAATATGTTGAATTTATTGACAAATTATAGAATATTTTTATAAATATTGTCAATAATCGTTTTTGACTATTTGGGTGTCATATTTCTTATTACTTATGTGTTTTATCCTCAAGGAAAAATCTGATCTTTCAAGTGATGATTAGAACTGAAAAAGATTGAATTGTTTAATAATAAAAGATATTGTGTGATTCGTAAATTCATAGTAAATATTGTTTACATACTTATTCGATATTTGACCTAAATGTGAGCTTTAGTATCCTTAAATTTGGAAATAAAGAAATCATAGATAACCTACATTGTATATAGAAACATTTTTTCATTAATTTATTCTTTCTATATATATCTGTCTGAATTGAGTTAGATGACTTCCGTGAGGGAAATGCATTGTATGTTAGATTTTATTTGTTAAACTTGTTTTTCTGTGAAGCAGAAAAACCAGTAATGCATTTTTTTGGTTAATACGTACACATATAACTGTCAAAGTGCTAAATGCACAGTAGTTAGAGCAAGCTGAACGTAAATGATATGCCGTATCCAACATAAATCAATATTCATAGAATATGATGGATTATTGTTTGCTTTCATTTTCTCCTTGTTGCTAGATAATACTTGAACAAATATTACTTCCTTATGCCTGTTCTCACTCGTAGAGGAGCATAGGTCGTCCTCCAGCAATCCCCATCCAACCCTGCACTGGACTATCGTTTACAGTTCTTCACAGTTCCTATTCAGTCTTTTCATGTCTGCTTCCAATCCTCGATGTAGTGTGTCCAGTAGCCTTCCTCCTATCCGTGTCTCTTCAGGATTCCAAGTTAGCACTTGCCCCATGATGCATTTTGGTGATTTTCGTAATGAATGTCCTATCCACTTCCAACGTCGTTTCCTAATTTCCTCTTCAGATGGAAGCTGGTTTGTCCTCTCCCACAGTACGTTGTTGCTTATGGTGTCCGACCAACGGATCTGGAGTTCCTTGCATAGACAATTGTCTAGAAATACTTGTATGATTGTGATGATGGTTGTGGTAGTTCTGTGTGTTTCGGCTCCGTACAGTAGAACTGACTGTTTTGACATTCGTATTGAAGATTGTGATTTTGATATTGATTGACAGTTGTTTCGATTTGCACATGTTGTTGTAGGAATTGTAGTAATACTGTTGTTGCTTCACCAATCCTCGTCTCCACGACTGAGTCAGATCGTGCTGGTTGGTCGATTTTGTTAATCAGACAAATGAATGTTTCCACCTGTTCCAGAGTTTCTCCATCAAGTGTGATTGTTTTGGTATTCTCCGTATTGTATTTGAGGATGTTGCATTTTCGCTGGTGTATGTTGCGTGGGAGGGTAAGCAGACTTGTCTGACCCCGGTCCTCACTTGCGATGCATCTGTGAGTTTTCATCCTTTCACACTGTGCACTGTAGTCCATTTTGTGAATTCCGGATGACGTTGTAATTTTCTCAGGTACTCTTCAGTGTCGAAGAAGTTTTCATAATGTTCACCCATCCACAATGTCGAATGCTTTCTCCTGGTCAATGAGCTTGATGTGTAGTGATGAATTTCACTCAACTGATTGTTCAATGGTGATCATCTGTAGTGTCGCGATTCGGTCTGTGCACGATCGATCCTCAGGGAATCCAGTCAGTTGATCTCGAAGTTGGACGTTTACTGAGTTTTTCGTCCGGTTCGGCAAAACCCTGTTGAAAACCTTTGCCGGCACTGACATGAGTGTGATGCCACAATAGTTCTCACACTTGATCAGATTTGTTTTCTTTGTTATCTTGATGAAGTGTCCGTCTTTCCAGTCTTTCTACGCTTGATTTTCGTTCCACATATTCCCGAATGAATGGGAAGTATACTTGCAGTAGTTTCTATGTGTGACTTGAGTGTTTCGACTGGTATGTTTTCATGTAGTTCTGTTTTTCCACTCTCGCTTTTCTGATGACTGGCCATCCTGATCTGTTCGTTCGTTGGTGAAGTGATTCTTGTAGGGCGGTCTGTGTGTGTTGCTTTGATGTTCGGTGGATTAAGTGTAGCTGGTCCATTGAAGAGTTCCTCGATGTGTTCTACTCATCTGTTCCTCTGTTGTTGAATCTCGGTGATTGGTTTGCATTCCATGTCTGTGAACGATCACTCCATTTTACTATATTTCATTTCCGGTTTCTTCGTCGTGTCATATGGTTGTTTCATATTTCCTTCCAATTCAGCTTTTCCCGCTGTTGTTGCTAGCATTTCCACGTATTTCTGATTGTCAGCTCTAATGCTCTTCTTCACTTGTTTTCATGTTTGTGTGTATGTAGCTTGTATTTTGACATTTGTGGTTCCTGTTCGGTTGTTGTTAACTGGTGTTTTTGTTTCCTCATTTTCTCGAATCTTGTTTGGGATTTCGATAGAGATCTGTTCCTATTGATGATGCTTGTTGTTGCCTAACACCTTCTGACCCGTTGAAGTTGGTGCTCCTTTGATCGCTTTCCAGTTGTTCTCCATCATGATTTCTTCTTGTTGTAGTTGATGTTGTAAGGCTTGGAGCATGTTGTTGAGAGTTATCTTGAATTTGTTTTGTTTGTTAGTAAGCTGTAGGAATGCTGTATTTGACGTTTGTAATGCTGTTTTTCCATTTTTCTAGTGTTTCTTCAGATTTCCTCATGAAAGACAATCATATCATTAAGAGAAACTAGCTCAAAAATGGAATTTTTCCCAAGAGTATATCATTTCAAATATTTGTTTTCTTGTGTCTATGTTGGTTTTGTGTTTCATATAGTTTACAGACCATGTTTTCCTTAATCCGTAATTGTAAGGCAAATAAAAGTTAGGAAGATGTATTATAAATTAAATTTACTGAGTTTAGGAGGTAAATAATATAAATCCATTGACGTCTATCACCCTAACAAGTATTAGGTAAATCGTGATATAATTCTTTTATAAAATTAGCTGTTTTGTTAGTTGATAAATTATACTTCATTGTAATCATATTTGACATTTCTGTACAGCTTTCATATCTGAGTTTTAGAGGAATTTATCTTTATGTCTATATTCAAACAATATCATTATACCAGTATCAATTACTTGGTTTGAACTGTCTGGTTTTTGTAAACAAATTCCAAAATCATCCCACTATATCCGTCAAATGACTGATCTTAAGCATAATAGAGTACTTTATTTTGTAGTGGAATTCCTTCGACATAATTCCTAAGCCTTATATATAATTTGTTCTAATGATCAATTTTAGAAAGCTCTCAACGGTGATTATATTTCGGAAGATTACTGTACAGTCCAGATCTCAAAATTAAAAACACTTAAAGTAAATACGAACATAGATACGAATAGGAATGAATGAGAACTTTTACGACTTAGACACTGGATTCAAGAAGCATATATTTGGGGAACGAAATCAGTCATCAAATAATTTAAGTAACTAACACTTATGCTGGTAAGATATGCGTGTAGGCTCTAACTCATGTTCAAGAATACGTGCTCACACAAACATGATAATCATACAAATATATAGACAAATTGTTACTGACCGAATGACGATTCTGTTAGATAAGTTAATTGAAGGGCTTAATAAAGTTAAATGTATTCAGACTGAAGTGTAGTTGAGGTTCTGTGATCTGTCCGAGCATGTAATAAAATATCGGTAACTTTTGTTTGTTTTTTATCAGTTATGGAGATATGGTTCCAGAAACAATAGTTGGAAAAATTGTTGGTGGTATGTGTTCACTTTCTGGAGTGCTTGTAATTGCTTTACCTGTTCCCGTTATTGTATCAAACTTCTCTCGTATTTATAATCAAAGTCAAAGATCTGATAAAAGACAGGCACAAAAAGTAAGTCTAGGAGGCATGGTTTTGGATTTGGTATATTCAGAGGAGAATAATTCGTAAATTACATTAGCGGTTATGAATTGGTTTTTCTAAAATTTTCAACACTCATTTTACTGTAGGATAAATTATAAAAGGCTGATATACTTTAAGCATATCATCACCAGTGATTGGGATAAAAGTATGTTTTCTTTTAATTTAGTTATGTGCCTACTATTCATAAATATTTATTTAATTTGAAAGATATCGAAATAAACTGATGACTAAGTTGCAAGTTGAACTTACTAACATACAAAACCTCTATTTTGTTTACTTAATCTGTTATATTTCACAAGTTCATCTTCACAAAACTGTCTGCTAATTTCATTGTCGAACTGGACAAAGACTTCAGTAGACAGATGTAAGTACAAAAAAACTGTAGTTAAAACAATGTTTATATTCAGCGAGTTCAAAAGTTATAGGAAAATTTTTAGGAACTGGAAGTCCGAATCGATTGGCTATTAAACACGATTAAAGGAAAGAATTTTCTTCATTGAAACGTCTTCATTTTGCTTAGTGTAATCACCGTATTACGACTATATTAAACAGATCAATTAAATCAATATTTAAGCTTTATTACAGTGACGAAAATAGGATTTCTGTTTCAGTGTGACCTTACAAAACTTTAGGTCAAACAGTTTAACATGTGGTAGAAATACGTTTAAATCTTCAGCAATACTTTGGCCTTCATCTTTCATTATATTTACAAATATATCATTTCATTACATAGAAAATAATCTATTTTAGTGATAAAAGTATACATGGGATATAAACAGGTGGAATTAATTTAGAAATGATGGCTGACATGTATAGTACTGTGATGATGTGACCACAAATAGTTAAAATATCGTGATTAATCTAAATGTTACCGAAATATTTGCCCAAAATGCCTAAGTGCACACTATTTTCGCTAAATTATTTAGAGGTGTATTTTGATGGGAAACAAATTATCAAACGCTATAACTACGTTCGCATTTCTATCTGAACTAGTGATAGTGTAATTGCGAGATCCTACTGTTATTAAACAGATAACGATTATGCAAACTGTAGGCTTTTATATCTATTCTAATACAATGATAACCGATCATACCATTTTCAAAATCAATCATATAATTGGGTTCCTCTGTAATTTCCTATTTTATTTTGGGAAATTTCGCGTAAAACAATACATATATATTTCAGCATTATAGGTAATGAATTTATTCAGGGTTATAAAACGCCATTAAAAGTGACACCAAGTATTTTGTTGACAGAATTAGGTTCCTACTGTGAACATGAACTAATAAATAAAACCTAAAGATGCGATGGTTGTTGTACTGTTTTTGTCGAATATATGAACATCTTTAACTTTATATCATTTTGACTTGCGGGAAAAAATTGAATTGATTCTGTATTTGGTTCACTTCCTGTCTAAACTATTAGCGTGCCAGACAGGCAAGAATAAGATTAGCTCAACTCATGGCAACTGTT